>OY728121.1:1196650466-1197900466 GCA_963277665.1 Viscum album | reverse complement strand
CTCTATCGAGCTCGTTCTAGGAGCTGAAAAAGTATCCATTCCTTCCTTAGAAAATCGATAAAATATAGTTTAGTGAGCTCAAGATTGATCTAGAGTATTTTCAAGTGAAGGGTTTCATCTATCATTTTATTTCTCCATTGGGTTCTCTGTGACTTTTTTGAATTAATGGATGATAATACCCTAAAACTATACATGTATAACCAAAAAATTAACTAGTTTTTGTTTAAGAACCGATATCGTTTACCGTGGATAGATGATATCCTTGTCCAATTTTGTTGAGTTAGAGTTTTCTCAAAGAATAATGTGAGATTTGTTAATCCTTATGTCCATTTTATATCCTCATAAATACCTCGCAAAAACTTTTAGAGAAGGAATGGTATGTAGGGGTTGTTGGAAATGTCATTCGATCTCACAAACACACCAACAGTCTTCATAGACTTGATTAACTGAGCATTCCTTTGTTTTCATGACTAATATATTTTCATTTTGTTGGATGATATCAACTTTTATTCTCACAATTGACACAAACATACAAATCATCTAAATATCATTTTTAATTCAATGGGAGAGAATTAGTTATATGATAAGCTCACAATTTTCCACTTATAGTTTGATTAAATTCCCTTACTGTGTCACAACATCTTGGAGATATGAGAATTAGTAGACCCAATGATTGTGAGAGAAATGGGGACCTAAGAGTTTCCAAAGAACAAATTTTATCTCAATAGTGTCATATGGATGTCTAGTTAATATAGATGTTTCATAACGTTCTTTTCATGCATATAAGTAACATTGGTGGGATTGACTAAGAAGTGTGTGAAGTATGTATGTTAAGGATCCCATGATATTTCCTTTCAGATGATAAAATGGAGAATGACATTAGCACTACCACTGATTTTTCTAGGGATAGGAATGAATTTTACTATGTAAAGGACACATCAGTTATTGGTATAGGAATACTTATTACAAAGGGGTTATTCCATTGTGTATGGGTCTCGATAGTTGAGACCACCTGGGAGGAATTACTTGACTCACGATCTCTAGTTTTTTTTTTGTTTTTTCACACATTGCGATGTTGGAGACATTATTTACTAAGATAGAGTTTTGTGGTGTTCGCAGACAACAAATGACTAATTTATATATTCACATAGCATGATCTAAATCTAATGTGTTATAGGTGTTTTGGATAGCTTCATTATTTTTTTACTTTGAGATATCCTATATACCTTTCATAAGCAATGAAGTAGACGATTCAATGAGAAGGATGACTCACATATCAGTATTGTAGTAGGCCAAAAGTGAGTGGTGGCTTATGTTCTTGTTCTATTTGATTCACATGGAGGTTTAGGGTAGTCTAGGTAATATGTTTCACACATCCTAAGATGTTACCTATTCATACTGGATAGAGGGATAATGAGGCCACTATCAGATTTTGAGGGCGTATTTCTTTGGCATTGTGATGCAGGTGAGGACCCTCCTCTTGGTTGGACCATATGTGAGGATGAGGTGATGTGTTTACATGATCACATATGGGATTCAAGATACATGCATGAGAATATAATGAGAGACTTTCATGCCTCAACATGGGCAGTTTGTGATTGAAGAAAATTGAAAACTATCCATACATTCATGAAATCCACCCAATTCAAATTAGAAATGGAATAACGTCATGATGGATTTTGTGATGGGTTTAATGAGGACACCTTGAGGTAACAATTCTCTACAGGTAGTTATTGGTAGGCTCAAGAAGGATACAAATTTCTTTCTGATCATGGAATCCTTCAATGTTGATGGGTATGTGATTTTGTACATCTGTGAGATTATATGATTACTAGGGGTCCCACATTCTATCATTTCAGATATGGATTCCTATTTTACCTCTCATATTGGCAAGGGCTATAGATGGATTGTATACATATGTGCTTCTGATCATGATATACCACCCCCAGACATATGGCCAATCAGAGCACACAAATCACGTGCACGAGGAAATGCTTTATCTTGGATTCATTGATTTTGAGGGATATTGGGAGAGGCATATACACCTGTTAGTGTTATCATATAATATTATCTTTCTGGAAACTATATAGATGGTGACATATGGGGATTTATAATTTAGTCCATGCCAGTCACACATTTATTTTCTAGAGGTAGATGAGTCAACTATGATGGGACCTTGTATTGTCTGGGAGACCACAGAGTAGGTGAAATTGATTTGGAAATATATGGATGCAACAAAATATCATCCAAAATAATCCTCTAATCACGAAAGATTTTGTTTGGATTTCATGATATGAAATCATATTTTCTTATGTGATTCAGATAGGCTAGTACATAAGATGAATTGAAGATAGGGAAATCATTTTCCTAGATAAATCCAGATATTCAAGATTCTGGATAGAGTTGGGATAGTTTCCTATCAGTTGATGTTACGACAGATGTATCAGCCTATTCGTGAAGTCTTATATTCTTTGAATATATGATGATACTATTTAGACTCGTCTAATGATTTTTTCTTACAGAGGTTGAGTTACTGTTAGAAACATAATTTTATCATAATCATATATGAAATTAGGATTATAGAATTATGGTTCTCCAAGGCCTATCCATTACATTAGTACATGCACTATGGTGGGAAAACCAAGTGCATGATGTGTCCTAGAGAGGAAGTCCAATGTACAATCATAATGGTTGGTTTTTTCTCATATCATGCTTCACTGCCTTTGGAAGGGTAATTTAGAGATGAATTTCTTCACTTGGGGAAGTTTGTAAGAACCCAAATCTTCATTGAGGTAATGATCTTGATTTTGATTTCATTTCTTAGTTTAAATGATTATATATTGCCTTATGTGGATTCTCATTGTGTTCATAGAGGGATTGTGGGTATGAGTGTATGTTTTGGAGCATGGAGCCCATTGTTTGGTTGTTTTATGCCAAGATCATAGTTAGTGAAAATCAAACGAGTTATGTTGAATGGTTTGACTAAACTGTGTAAGGCTAGATAGTGGGGGATTATAGTATGCACAGTTTGCAGAAACAATGTTGGAGGAGGGGCACACATGTGCGACCTTGTCTATAGATTATGTATATTTTGATGGAGGGATTCCGTATGCTTTTCACACAGTTTATAAACCATGCGGGTGAACCCTGAGCTATGAAAAAATTCTACCAGAAGCCATGCATGGTTTCCACACAGTTTGTCAAATCATGTGGGGAAACCCTATGATCCCTGTTTTATTTGGATTTTTTATTTTTTTAATTATGTATAAAATTTATTTTAAATACGTAAATGATGTTTTTTTCAACACACTATAGCCACCAACTGTGTAAAATATATCCTCTTTTCCTAATGATGTTTTTTAGTTATCCCTGAATTATGAACTCCGATTCGAACATGGATCATCTCCATGGATCCATAAAATTATGTACATCAATCCTTTTTAACCTTTATATATTATTTTTGTATTTGACTTCACTACTTTGATTTTGGCTAATATGCCTTAATTTCCTATTCTTTATCCTTTCATCTGATTTCATCTAATCCTGAAATAATCATAGATGGATACTAGATGATCTATCTAGCACCACCATAAGGTATGTGGTCATGTGGATTTTAGTGATAGTTGGATTGTTTGAATATTTCAGGGTTCCACATACCCATTTTGGGGGCATATCCATAAATTGGAATTAAAAATATTGTTTCTATCATGATTTAGTTAATTGAATAGTTTTTTATGAATTTTATATTTTCACATCATGAATAAGGAGAAACCCATGGTTGAGTTTCCTTGAATGGTATTTGTGGATTTATTCCATGGAAACCATTTTGAGGTGTTTCTTTTACCCCTTGTATGAGTTCCCAAAAATAGAGATGATTATTAATGGAATTGTAATATTGTTATATTATAATTGAAATTGGTTAAAGGGTATATAAGGATTGGCATTCCCCTAGGCCCATTTGAGCCATTATTGTTTAAATCATGTTTTTCAGTACCATGTGAGTATGTAAAGGATATGTCTTGAATTGATTCATTTGGGTTGAATTAATCTAATTATTGATTTTCACATGTGATTTATATTATAAATAAGCCATCTTATATATTGTTAGTCTTGTTAGGTTTTTTATATTAAAAATTGACATATGAGTATTTGAATGACCCTTGAGATTAAAACCCTGGTGAGTTACATTGAGACCATTACATGAAATGTGTTGATAGGTCCTGGGAAGAACATTATTATGATATGACAACATGATTTTAACAATGATAAATACATGTGTTTGTTTGTAATACATTTGTTTATTGTTATACAAAATATTACCACATGATTAATTGAAATTCCATGACCATAATGGTTGGACAAGAATTGATACAACCTTTTGATATGAGTCTATTATTAGATGTTCTTTTTTTTACCTTTACATGTCTTAATGAAAAGTTTAAATTGAAATTAATAAGTAATATTAATAATTGAAATGTGTGATATATAAGGACTATATATAATTCCATGGAATGTCTCTTGTGACTTTTTAACACATACCTTTGGTGACACACGGATTCAACATAGAATGTCATGGACATATTTAATTGTTAAATATGATTTAGCCAAGGGTGATACATGGATATATTGGGGGATTAAATGGATAGATACATAGTTGTTGGATTTATATACTGAGTGATACATGGATCATATTGAGTGATGAAATAGATGGAATCAAGTGTAATATGACTATATATCATTGGTGATATATGGGGCTTCCATATAGGACCACTAAGTAAGGAATACAATGGATTAGACTATATATATCACACCTAGAGTGATATCGGGTTCCTGAGAGTTTTTTAGGGTAGGCTTGTTGGGTGTTGATTGATATTTCATCAAGAGTGACACTTGAATTCTTGCATTGTAATTTAATTTATGGAATAATGTCATAAATTGAATACTGAAATGGATTGGATTATGACAAGTCTACCAATAAAAAGCACAATATTGGTTTTGGTCTTCAATTGTTTAGTTTTAATGGGTTTCTGAGGTATCTGCCATGCATCCAGTTATAAGGGGGATTCCCGGATTGATTTGGATTTCTAGATTTATAAATTCAATGGAATTTAATTTTTTAATGAAAATGAGATGAATTTAAATGAAAAAAAATGCATGCCTTTTTTACTTTTGAGTTCTTCCTTTCTTACTTCATTTCTTATTGCACGATTCAAGCTATATATATTAACTGAATGATTGGCCCAGAACATTGGTGGTTTCCTACTATGATTTTTTCTCAACCGTATTAGGGACACTTTATGGGACCCAAAAAGACTTTATGATTTTTGGTAATAACATGGGAAATCACCCACCAATTGGTACATGATATGATACTTAAGAGTAGGGGATTATGGGACCATTTTTAGTCCTTTGATTCTCTAGGGATTATTTTCTCATTTCATTACTTTTGGACATTTATTAAACATGAAAGATGTGTACATGTATTGTCTATTTTACTATACATGTGAAATGTATCATTATCTAGGGTATAATATGACTTTTGTATTATTTATACAATTTTCGTTCCAATGATTATTTCTGGTGTATGATTTACTACTTTCACTATTGAATAGCTATTATTTTACACTATGTTACACTCTAATAATGAGGGAATAGTCCCCAACAATCACACCAAGGCCCTCACTACATGTGAGTAGCCTCAGGAATTTAGGGAGATATTCTTGAGGCCATATGGACAACCAGGTATGAGGCACCTTTTAGTGGCATCCAGAATAAGGATGGTAAATTAGTAGGCATAAACATATAACTAAAACGTGTGTGTATTTTATTTTTTATTTTTTTATAATAAACATTCTTTTTAAAAAAATATTGGAATTTATTGAAACATTCCCTTGATAATGATCTTAATATAATTTTTTGCAATGAGTAAAAATAAAATGTCAATCTTTTTTAATATCTCAACTATTTCATCATAGGGATCCAAAGCGTTTTTTTGGTTATATATTCTTATTTGAAATATAATTTAATTTATTTCCAAGGTAATTTATTTTTAATTTGTATTTATGGAATAAATACATTAAATTCATACAGAAATTTAATAGATTGCATTTTCAAGTAGTAATGAAATCAAAGAAATCATTTTAAACACCTTATAATTAATTCAATTTGGATGAGTTATTGTGTTACATAATATTTTGAGATATATATAACATATTAGTGATGTTTACGAAGTATATATATTCAAAATCCATTTCTATATTGATTTAATTAATGTCAAATTATGTTAATATTCTCAAAAATGATTTTTTATATATTATTAAATATAACAATTTAAATAATTATTTACAAATGATAAGACAATTATATTAGGATAGTTTGATGAGATATGGTCAATACTAGTAAAATATGTCAACTTATGGGTTAATTTTCCTTATATAGTATATTTATTGGCTCATATAAAGTAGATGACTTTAATATCATGATAACCAAAATATTATTGGGAAATAAGATAAAACTAAGATATAAGGGTTGAAAATCACCTAAACATGTACATATTTCATTTTATGGAGGATCTATAATAATAACAATAATATATTATTATTACATTAACTTCGAACCTCGTGAATAAAAGAAATAATTTTTACTAATTAAATTGATTATTAAATTCAAATGGTTTGCCTACCCAAAATTAAAAAATGGAACCTCATCTCCAATCGTCCTTAAACATTTTATGAACTATAGTTTTTAAGTAACTTAACAAATATCATACAAAAATCCCATGCCATGTCTTATAGGTCCTTGTCTCATAAAAATGCCAACCCAATAAGGATTAATGGTTGCGGGAAATTTGTAATCTAAGGAGAAGGTATAAGTCATAACAATCAAATTTAATTTTTACTTCTTCTTACAACTCAACAAATATTCCATGAAAATATCAATGTAATGACATAAAACTCATGAATATACTAAAATTTTATTTTGATTATAGTAACACCATTTTTCATCCCAATTAATATAATATGAGAAATGAAAATATTTCCCATGCAATATTGCAGATAACCAACTCTACATACTGATGTGTTTCATTTTTCATAACCACCTCACAAGGATGTAATTTATGATATATGTAAATTATATATATGATAATCATTACATAATTATCAGCCATTAATAGAAACAAATAATCAATTTGTATACCCTACTATCCCTTGAAAAATGATAGTGTAATCCTTGTATAGTTTTGGACTACCACCTCAATGAGGCCATCTGATTAATTTATTATTTTACCCATTCATGGATAGTTATAAAATTAATTTAATTATATAAAAGGATAATAAATTCAAGATTATGATTTATGATATGACGTAATAAAGACACGTTTGACTATGGGAATCCAACCAAATCTATTTTTGGATTCATAACCGAACATCCTCAAAACATTTTATGTAAACATAAAAAATAAATTTATTATATAATATATCCATAAATGACATGAATGTGGTAGTTATAATTGTATGAACTCGATAAATGTTCATAATTAGGTAAAAAAGAAATAAAATTTCATTAAAACCATGTTTTAATATACTCATTTGAAATCATTTTCTTCCTTTTTGTGTTCTGGAAAATAATTCCTTAATGTTATTATTTAATTCAAAAATGATGTTATCTTTAACATTCACTACCTCTAAAAATCATTAAAAAAATTTATAATGAATCATCTTATTATTTTCATAAGGAGGTCTATTTATAAATAATGTGAAAGGAACTACTGTCTTAGCTATTTCAGAATGAAGGTAATTTCTCATTGTAATGATTAATCATTGTATTAAAGCAATAATTAGATGTTTCTATTTTAATTTTATATGAATTTAATTTCAATAATATTGTTTAAATTTTATGATTTAAATATTTTTCAAAAAAATGAAATTTTTTATCTTTTGCAATGATGAAATGGATAGATCATTGAGTAATAGATAAAAATAATTTTACTTCATATTTATCATGAAAAGTGGAAATTTTTTTTTTCATGTTATGGAACATGAGGAATACAGATCGGGAAATGTTATCCCAATATAGCTTATATGATTGGAAACGAAGATATAACAAATATTATTAGTGATCTTGATATAACACTCCAATTTTTTGTCTAATGTTACATATCATAGAATGAAAACAAGAGGACATTAACTGGGGAGATTTCCCCTTGGGATTTTAATGGGATCCAATAATTTATTGTATTAATAATCATGGGTTGCCAATATAGTGTGCTAAAATACATAAATGAGTTTAAATTTTCTTGCTATGGGTATTATAATTTTTATTTTTTAAAAAAGACTTTTCACCATGTGGACACAATTTATTTTATACACCAAAATAATAATGCGAAAAGTTAAAAAATCTAATGGTTTTATTGGTTTTCACTAGACCAAAAAGATCCCAATATAATTAATTTTTTTAAATTATTTTTTTATCCTATATTTCAAAATGTTTTTCATAGTTCCAAATGTATATTATGATCGATTATGTTTTCTTGAAGTAAATAAATTATATTGGGATTCATTGAATCAAGTGTGTCTTGAAGGAAACATGAGTGTAAACTTATAAATCATGTTTTTCGAGGAAAGAATATAAAATTTTTGTCAGCCTCTTCAATGAAATGGAATGGTCTTCCTATCTTTATAAATCTGTAATCCTAAATGATCATGAGAATGTATGAAAGTAAAACCGTAAACAAAAATCAAGAAATTATGATTTCTTTAGGGTATGAAGAATTGTAATGGGTTACAGTGAGAACATAATTAATGTTAATATATGATATATGTTACAACACCCTACCACTAAAGGTACCCCTCTATAGACAATACAGATGAAAGAGTAATAATGTCCAATATTATTTCCTTTAGTATGCCCCAACCAGGGTACTAAAACCAATGTTATTAAAATATATCCTATTTTGGAAATTAAGTTAAATAGTAATTATTGGATTGTCGATAAAATGAATGAAAAACAAGAAAATTTACTTCATAATAAAAAATAATGAAAAGAAACATCCTAAAATTCAAGTACAATATCAAAAAATACAACAAAAGTATCCATGTATGTTTAAAAAGTACAATTCCTATAACAATAACTCATTAACATATCAAATTCCCATGATAGTAATGTCTGGATTGGTCCTTGATGTCTTCCTAGAAACCTGAATAATTTTTTATAAAAATTTATTTTTAACATAATATATACAATCAGATGAGTCATCCCCTTGGTATCTCATGATAGTTTAGAATGATCATATTTATGTACCAGTGAAAAAACATCAGAACCAACCTGTACCTAAATAGCTCAATAATCAAAATCCTATTCTCATAATGGAATGCTCACCAAATGAATCATCCAACTAAGATGACATATAATTCTAAGAATATATATGAAAATGTGAACTGCAGTAACTACCTCATTGATTTTCCACTTTCACACCCTAACATCAAATGTCATGTCCTCAAATACCATTCATCAATATCACATCAGAGAACCATCAATCATATATGTGGGTCAGTATGAATACCATCCTAATCCAACATCATATGGTCAGGAATCTCATGCTAGAATCAGTCACAATCTATATATAACATCCTCTTCAAATCATTACATATTATATATAGATTATTGGGGTATCATAATGCCCATACACAACAACCAACACACAATAGACCCTCGTTAAATCATCATTTAAAAATAACCAATAGCAACATATCATCAATGGCTGATCGCCAACACCAACTCACCATCACTAGATGATATATTACACCAACCCATCATCACCGTTGAATGAAAAGTGGGAGTAGAGGTGGTTTCCATCCACAAAACTCTACATCATATTCTATGTTGGAAAAACACAAATAACCAAACAAATTTACGCCTTGTATGTTTACCAATCTTGGGTGGGGAGAGATTATAAATAAAATCAATAAAAAGATATTTAGATGATAAATAATCCAAAATTATGTGTTCATAATAAGTGACCTAACATTTATCATAACATAATCACAATTTTCAACAAAACTATCTACTATAAACTGCCACTACTAATTCATAACACCGCACAACCAACAGAAACAATCATTAAATACCACCATTTGTTTTATAGTTACACAATTTAAAAATTTATCTTATTATATATCATCATCATTTACAAATTCATTTCATTTTCCATAACAATATAGCCCATTAATCATCATTAAATTTATAATTTAATTATAGAACATCAATTCTCATACCATTAATTATTTTTATAATTAAATTTGGAAAAAAACAACAACAACAACAAATTCCGTCAAAATTCATATTTCATATTAATCATACATATTTAATTTCCACCCATACATATTTTATTACCATCCAAAAACATTCATGTGAATTCATTCCACATTTATTACATGTCCAATTGAGAAACTAACGAAACCATATTATAAAAAAAACTTATACAACCCTCATTAACCAATATCATAAATTAATCCAATCCATTACTACAACATGACCATCTCACTACCACTACATCTTAACAAAAACCTTATAAAACATATGATACATAACCCCTCATCAAAACCCATTTCAAATAGTTATATAATCATTTCCAGTTTATTCTTAATTTAACCAAGTCACCGCTATAACAAGTAAAATACCCATAAGATCCCATGAACATATACAAGAAAACACAACAAGAATATAATAAATGGATGGACATTTCATATTCCATACCTACCACATTTCTAGTTCAAGTCCTATAATATCATCTACTCTTCATTAGCATGGGATGTGTCACATAAGTGATATAATAATATGAATAAAATATGTTAGTATAACATTTTTCTTCCATAATTATTACATTTTCATATTTATAAAATTTAATCTATCATATAAATTAATCACTTCTATGGATGTTCTCACATAGTAGTATAGTTCCATGGGAAAATTGTTCATAATCAATATGTATTTTAATTATTAATTTTTTTGAATCGTGTGTTAAAAAATTAACTCAAATTGTGTTTCATGAACGATTCTAATAAAAAATAAAAATATTATCCCAATATTCATTATTGGAAATATAGTATGAAGCATATAAAATAATTGATGAAAATTAATATAAATAAAATAATGAAAATAAATCACTTCCTATTAAATTACATATAAATCTTTATCAATATATTTCTTAGAATTCCCTTTAATATCCACCAATTGGATGCAAAAATCATGAAATCTATACACATATATATAAAAAGTGACTTAACTAGGACCCCTTACCACAAAAAAACTCATTATGATTAAATATGAAAGGGTGAATCAAGAAGAATAAAATATTAATGCACAAAAAATTACAGAAACACCAAAACTAACCTAGAAGAAAATACCCTCTATCAATCTATAGTCACAATATCAGCAAAATCATTCATCTCTCCATTAACAGCCTTCTCTAAAAATAATAAAAATTTAAAAACATTGAATAAAATGATATTAATCCCATTAAAATTTCCAACGCTCAAAATTATACTTCCATGAATCATGTACAAAATTTATTTGATGAAAATCCTCTATAAAAATAACATAGGAGTAACCTAAGCACCGAGGGAAATGATTGGTCTTAGATATAGTTTAATAGTGGTATTCAATTTATTGTAAATCTATAAATTAAAACAACACAATATTATATCATACATTAATAAAAAATAAGATAACCTAGAGTAGAATACATGATAGAAGGAAGAATACCAGATGCAGTGGGATTAGAAAAAATGGTGTCTATGAATCCTTGTATGGTCTATTAGATATATCCTATAAACTATGATAAGGTCCATGAAGTAATGTAAACACAATACCATATAATTTTAACGTCATATAATAAGTCTTCCCCATTGACATCCCACTAGAACAATGATCCCAAAATCATCCAAACCCAAAAATTCCCCATCCATGATTCAATAATGTGACCAATAATCCATGGCAGATATACCCCATAAAAAAATGGGCACCAAAAAAACAAACTGTCAAACCACACAACCACCAGCCACCACACAAATGTTGTGTAAAAAAAATACAATAATACAAACTAACGGACAAATTCTTAAGTGATCCACTCCATGAAAGATCTATCAACACCGAATGAATACCCAAAAGAGATAATAATCACTCTACAAAATAAGTTTTATCTATAACTACACCACAAACTCCTCAGGTACAATATTATTTCCCATTGTAACCTACATCATAAAATAAAACATAGTTTATCATGTACAAATGAATATATCATAAAATTACATAACTCAAATACTATTATTATACATTATAATAAAAATAAACACCAGATGATTGAAATATTAACGGGTCTCAACAACTACTCTATGATATACCTCTGAGGAATCTTATTACAGCTAAAATTTAAATCGAAATAGGAATAAAAATAACAAATGTGTATAATGTTCATCTTATAAACTAGTAACTTATAGGTTTTAATTCATCCAAATAGAAAAAAAAGAAAACTAAAATGTAAAATGTAACTAACCCACTTCCAACAAAATATGAAAGGGATAAACCATAATAATTCAAGTGATCATCTCACAATGACCCCCATGGATATTGTAGATTCCTCTCAAATAGAGTGCAACATCTAAATGATTAATACATGGAAAAATCGTCCATACTCATAGATATATTATTTCATATACTCTATATACATTATGAATTTTTTCTAGATAGGAATACCTTCAATACAAATTCTTTATCTTATTTAACATATTCTATACTCTTTTAGAAGAAAAATTCCTTAATTTTTTTAGCAGATTATCATAAATTTAATTTTCAAAAACATTCAAAATAGTTTCAATAAACATTTAAAATTTTATGACATGTATTTAGTGCAGGGATTAATTATTAATGAAAATATTCCCCTACAAATAACATTCCATCCAATACTAAGAGAGATGACAATTTTTTGTATATTCATACTAATAATTCCCCAAAAAATAAAATCATATACATGTTAATTCGTAAGACATATGGATCCTAAAACCACTCTAACATAGAAAAACTATCCATAACCATGACAATGGACACTGCCTCACTCTTTTCCACTATGATTCCAAAAACATACAAACTAGAAAATTTATCTCTAATATCCCAGACACTCAGGAGGGACATTCACTAAAACCCTCTTCCAACTGATCATTATTCTAAACATGGGAAGGAAATACATTATAAACATATCATTAAATGCCCTCCAATAAAACTCTCATGGATCACAAAACATCATCTAGCACAACCATTATGTTTATATCTGAAAAAATCTAGGTACCAAAGAAACATTGAAATCCTCTACTGTCTCACTGACCAAAAAGAATCATCAATATCATTTCCACAGCCCAAACCACATTAATGTTTCAATTAAATTTCATAAAAATTTGAAATAACAAAATCAGTTGTAACCACACAAATAATATATCTAACTCACAAGGATAATCCATGAATCACAAAAACCCCATCAATATTAGCCAACTCTTCATGAAAATTCCGCCCAAATAACATCAGTATCCTCTATTCAGAAAAACATTTTACCATATCAAATCAACCACAAGATACATCTATTAAACATATACAATAAATCCACGTTTTAATCCTCTATATATCTAAAGAAAACAACAATTTTAATAATCAACTAAAACAACTTCATGCACACAAATCTGGGGAACCCACACACCACATCAAGATATTTTCTACTTCTGGCACCCTTGACTCACCTGAAATTTTATTCAAACATGATGTAAATATAATGTTTCCTAATGTGAATGGATTTATCCCCTATTTATATTATAGAATAAAAAACAATATTCACCACCATAAGGCTAATTCTAAAAAACACATTCAATAAGTTATAGTGTCCAATCACTTCATTATAGACATTAAGGTGAGGAAATAATGTTAGACATCATAAAGTACATATTTTTCATAAACTATTTTTTTTATCACCAATAATTAGTGAATATTTTACAGTTTTTTGTTGATTCAAAAAATACAACCATAACAACTATCACAATCATAATAATTGATCCTTCCAACAATATCAAGAAAATTAAACTCAATAATCACACAATACACATTTTTTAAAACATAATGATAAATTAATTAGGGATCATCAGTGACAATATTTTAATAAATATTTTTTAAATATAATATTTATTATTAATTTATTAGAAATTAATATCAATACATTACTAAAGAAATAAATAAATAATGAATCCTAAAATAACTAAATATCTATAAGACTTTTTTATAAGAATAATCATGCCTGTATTTCAACAAATGTAAAAAACGTCCAATTTTAAGACTAAAATGTGAACAATTTTTGCTACTACAAATTTATATTGGATGAAATAAACTAATCACTTCATTTACACAGAAACATTCTCATAATAAAAAATCATCACATTTAACATTATCTTACATCATGTTACCCATTTTTAAATTATATATTTATGAGGAAATTTAATATAAAAGTTACAAACAATTAGATATTAAAATAGTAATTTGTTTGTATAAAAAAATTATAATGTTACTTCACAACATGTCATATTTTATATGATCTAACTAAAATATATTCATATATTTCATGACCTCAATAAATATAATTATAATAACAAAATAATGTATCATTTTTTTCAATCATATTTATATATAACATGGAAGGTATGAAACATGATTTTATATTATGAAAAAATAATAGTATACACACTACATACTCATGATTTACAAATTGATATTTCATTACAAGTCACTCAATTTTTTCCAACATCAGAAATGTTCCCAACAATAAACTACTCATGGATTAACATATTGGGAAGATTTATATCAGCAATATATATATTTTAATCACTAAAAGGACTTGTTCAAAAAATTTAATAATTTGAAAACCCCAATTGTTTAACAAAACTAATTATTTATCATTTTATAAGAACCTAAAATAATCAATAATTGTCATTACAATATATTTCTTTCCATGGTAGGGAACATATCACAAATAGAAAAGTAGAACAATGCTTTCCATAAACATCATGATGTTACTGTGTACATATAAATAATATTGAATAAAAATAATATTAATAATATATAAAAAGGGAGAGAATTTTTTATCGAAATATATTTAATTTTCAAAAAAAAAATATTTTAGCATGTTTAATATCATTGAAAATATGAAAATAATGGTAGAAAAATTTACATGCATTCTACAATTTCCAAATCCACAAATAAAACACGTAAGTGGATTAATATTAAAAAAATAAATTCATTGAAAAGAGGAAGGTTGAATTTATACTTTTCATAGTATTCAAATTTTAAATAAATTATAAATTGTCATATTATTCATTCATCCAATGAATTTAAAATTACAAAACCGTGTTTTAGAATACTTCCAAAAACCATGATTTTGATACATGAAAAATAAATAAAATCATGGAATATAAAAAATCATGGAAAATAAAATAATCAATAAAATAGATTCAAGAAATATGTTTAAGATGGTTTTAAAATTTCAATAGTTATACACAATAAAATAATACTGACCCAATCCTTTTACAC
Source organism: Viscum album (assembly GCA_963277665.1). Lineage (NCBI taxonomy): Eukaryota > Viridiplantae > Streptophyta > Magnoliopsida > Santalales > Viscaceae > Viscum > Viscum album. The sequence goes on along the minus strand of OY728121.1, from coordinate 1,197,884,848 downwards.
ATTTTATTACATTATTTTAATGTAATATTCCAATAAAAAAACAAAATGATCATGATCCATACTATATTTGAAATACCAGGTTCATAATAAATTAAATAGAAACTAAAAAACCATTTTATGAAAAATAATGAGCTCCTAATTCCAATTTTTCTCGGAAAACTGTATATAATTACCTATGATATACTTAAATAAATGGGCTATGCAATAAAAATATAAAAGGAAATTATTATGATAACAAGGTATAACATGTGATCCAAAATACATAAAATGATATAATAAAATATAAGGTTAATTAATAACCATATGGGATCAGATCAAAAAGAACATGGTAACATAAGATCATAAAAACGTAGGAATGGTTTAGTAGTATATAACTTGACATAAACATAATTCAGGATAACTACCCAGACAACTCAACCGGGAATAATTGTTATTGTTAAGGACTATTCTAATGACCTAATATCATTCATAAATTATGATGATAAAAAAATTTACCTAATTTATTTGAGTGATATCAGGACCCCCATAAAATCATTTACATTCATCATTGTTCCATAAAAGGAAATCAATCATAATGAATAAAAATGAGTTACATGGTAAATGAACAGAAGGAATTTATTAACCCATAAAATATGGTAGAATAAGCAACATATATATATATAATAGACTGATACACATAATATTTAATAATTTCATAACATAATATATGGATTGAAATTGTGTTAGAAAGAGAGGGTTCATAACCCAAAGAAAAAAAGGTGGTTCATGGAGACCCCCTATATTATTTCATTATTTGTTTTTCAATTTCAATTAACTTACTGGATAATCAGATTAGATTCATTAATAAAATAATTTATAACTATATATATATAATATTATAATGTGTATTCATAATAATTTGAATGAGATATAATTTTTAGTTTTTCTATTTTGGGAGCGTATGTTTCATTGTTCCAAGGTCATATCACTTGTGGATGATTATGTATGTTCTTATAAAATGGGACATTTTTCTATAATTGAAATTAAATTGAATTATTGTAATTCAGGAAATTTAAATGGTCTCAAATACCAATATGTATTCTAATAGAGTAATGATTGTTTTATTAAAAAAATAACATTACTCAATTTGTTCAGTTAGATGGTATTTCTGACCAACAAAAATTAGATTCATTTGAATTAATAATATGGACATATATTAAATATATAATTTTAATAAATAAATAATATATATTATTATTTCATTTTAATCCTTTATAAGTGAATTTAAACCTTCCATTAATATGTTAGTGGAAAATTGAAGATTATGACCCGTGAAGGTGGTGAACTGATCTAAAATGGACAACATATAATGAACCATAATTTACATACAATGTTATAAAATCAAAATTGAAGCACACTTATTACAACATATAACAAAACCACAATAGGACCGTATAGTCATAGTGTATTTAGAAACTGGGAATCATAAACAACTTGTTCATAAAGCATCTACACTATCTCCCTTTTATTTTATCATATCTAGAGTCCCTTTTGGCATATATTACGTAATAACCTTCTTCCTGACATGGGGAAAAAACATACAAAAGGGTGAGCTCAAATGCTCAGTAAGGGTAAACAAAAGAAATATCAATCACATCATATTCATAAGAACATATAATTTTGGAAATCTTAACCTGCAAAAGAGATCATAATTTCATAACATGAGATAAATCATAGTAGTGAAATGTAATCCCAATAATCCTAACATGAAACTATTTGGTATACACACATAATCATAGAGAATCATTTATTTGCAGTCAAGACTCATTTCCAAGAATATCTTAGCAGACATAGTCCATTTGTGAACCGAGTTCACCCCTCGTTTAAGTCCGGTATCACTGAACCAGATTAACCTGTCATTCCATCCATGTCTATATCATGAGATATAAATGATTACCCAATTCATTGAATAGAGATATAGTTCCCACCCATCTCATAATTATACCAATCTTATGTGTTCCACAAGATCATAAATCATACATCATAGCATAACCCATGTAATAAAAATGGGAGTCTAAAACATCATTCCATCATAACATAATCCATATAATATAAAAATACATCAAAAAAATAATTCCATCATAAAATAATCAAATAAATGTAAAAATAGTGATAGAAACAGAACCATATATTATCTTAGATGGAAAATAATTTTGATAAAACACTTGAACTCCATTCTTGAGAAAAATATCCTTTCTACTTCAAAAACATTTTTCTTTTCTGAACATGTCATAAAATTTTAAACTAATAAAGTTGATTAAAATTAAACTTGAAACCATGAAAATGAATATACATGGAAATAATGTTCTAAAAGTTCTTTCAGTCCATATAAGTTAAAAAAACATTTTTCTCGTACATTGGCCAGAAAAGTAAAAAAAGTACCTCATACTGAAAATGACAAAAGATTCATTTCACATCTTTAACTAAAAACTCACCTAATGGTAAAATTGGATTTAATAAATTGTAAGTGGATGGAAATAATATTACATATTGAGGAATCATGGAAGTGGATGATAAATATACACAAGTAAATACCAAAGTATAAACAATCTCGAATAAAAATGAGATTATGAAATTTTCCCTTACCTTAAGTCTGATTTTCTTCGTACGTGTCCGAAACATCTATATAATTATTTAAATAATGTTATTGAATTATTCTATAATCATTATCATTGTTATGATATCATATATTGTATAATTATTGGCTTCATATTAGTAATATTGCATTGCTAATTATTATTCGGGTTTTTATTGGTTTTTCTTCTAATGCGTGTTTTGTAGAATAAATTCTCACTATTATTTTCTGGTTATAGAAACCTCATTTTCATAATGGTATTAGTGTAATATATATCATATTTTTTCATTCAATTCATTAATATAATCATTATGCAATGAAGATCAGGTAGAACGAGTCGCATCATATCTTGGAGACGATAGGCCGTACATACGCACATGTGATGATATCATTCCCCTGATCGTTGAATTTTATTGGAGTGTATGAATAAAATTTAAGAATCAATTTCACTTCAAAATAATCATATATAGTTATTCTTTACACCATTATACCCATCCAAGTACGGTGGTGGTGGAAAACAGATTACACCACGGCGTGGAGACGGTATTCCGTACGTATGCACACGTGGTGATTTCGTTTTCCATAGGATGGATAGAAGGTGAAATAGGATTGTTTCATAATTATAATAACAGATCGGTATATGAGGGACACTGATGTTGTTACTTCATAATGAAACAACTAAAGAAGAATAAGTAGAAGAAAAAATCAAGATGAAATAATCCGTAACAGACATTACCTCTTCTGGGAATCGTCTCTTCTTAACCTCCTTTTATGGCTCTAAAGATGGTCTTTAAAGAAATCCAGAACCTCTAGGATGTTTCTAGAGAATTGGAGAAGATAAATGGGCAGGTGTTGGCAGTGATTGATGGATCAATGTTCAGTGAGGAGGAGAGGGAAGAGGTGACCATTTATAAGGGAGGAGAGGGGCACCTTAGGAAAAACCTAAAATATTATTTTATTATAAAGTCATATTCAATTTTAAATAGCTCAAAATTGATTTATTTCTAAGCTAATGTGGGGATGGGTATAAATACTCTAAACCAATAGATTTTAGACAATTTTAGGATACTATTTTAACCTTATCATTTAGATTTAACTCTAAGTTAAATAATTTTACTTTTACCATATCTTTCTGTTTTCTTACACTATATGGTTAATAAACATACTATAACAAGACAAACTAACCCCAAGATGTTTATTATTAATATATATAACCTTATCTAAGACATTTGGGCGATCCTTTGATTTTTAGGAATAAAATAACATTTAATAATATAAAATTCATTTTAAAATGTATTTTATGTCAATTTTGACACTATTTGGTAAGTGATTATTTTTGAAAATCATAACAACATGATATTTTCTAAAACATTTAATTAAATCAATACTAACATGTCATGTTAACCTAGAAAATTATTATAATTCATAAAAAGTCTCAAATTACATTTATTTGGGTATTTATAACATCAATTATGTTAATATTTCATTAATAAGATAATTACCACTACGTCATTTTGTCATAAATAAATTAAATTATATAATGTCTCAAAATTATAAATAAAATACCATTATGTAGGAATCCATTTTGTCTGTCTAATGAATATTTATAGTCGAATTTATCTTATGTATAGCCATATATTAAAAATGATTTAGTTATTAAACATTGATTTTAACGTTTTTAAACCTTCTTTAAATAAATAAATAATTAATGTCCAAATATAATCCTTGTGGACCTAAATGGTCATATTTTATTACTACGATTGTTTTTGGTCGAATTACACTTGTCCAATAGAATTACGACATGTGTTAGGCAAATAATAATAAAAATTTTACCCTTAATTTCCCGATTTACTTTTAACCGTGGAAATAAAAGTAAAAAGTTACAATTCACCAAAAATTATTTTCATCTCATTGAACCACATTTTTGTCCTTTATATTAATTGTGTCTCTCGAATTTTTGAAATTCCACTAACAGAAGCGGTAAAATTATTTTTAATGTAAATTTGCAAATTTTCCTAGGAGGTGGGTAAAAGACGGTGAAAAGTTAAATAAAATATCTAAATATCTATAATTATTATAAAATGACTCCAATGAATTAAATTGAACATATATATGTATTTTGTATCAATTTTTACCTAAATAAATTTAAATAAAATAGATAATTGATTAAATAAAAAGTCAGATTTTAAATAGTAATCTATTGTTTTGACTATTCATCAAAAATTGAAAGTTTTCAGAAAAATACCAAACATTCAGCCTAAAATAATTTTGATATTCTGAATCCAAAATTGAAGCCCATTTTGAATGATATATTTTATAAAATTTCAAAAAAGTGGGTATTACTATTCCTTACAGCTAGTTTAAATTATATTTTAATATCATATTGTTGTATAGTGAAAATCAGTATTGCGTACAACACAAGCTTTCGAGGAAGGTCATGATTGCGTGTAATGATACCCAAGCTAGTGTTGTGTGTAGTGAAATATTCATTTATATAACATAATACATATAAAAAAAATATTTCTCATAAAATCACGGGTGTTACAATCTACCCCCCATTTAAATTAATTTCTCCCTTGAAATTCGTCACTTCGTAACAAACAGATGAGGATACCTCTCCCTCATCATATCCTCAAACTCCCATGTAGCTTCTACTAATTGGTGGTTCATCCATAAAACTTTCATCAAGCAAGTGGTCCTATTCTGTAGGACTTTTTCGCTATGATCCAAAATCTCTATCGGTTGTTCTTCATAAGAATGATCTTGCTCCAGCGGCACAACTTCTGAGCTGAGTACGTGTGAAGGATCAAGTATGTAGTATCTCAGTAGAGAGACATGGAACACATCGTGATCTTGAGAGAGATTCGGTGGAGGCACCAATATGTATGATACCTTCCCAACACGATAGAGTATTTCGAACGAACTGATATACCTAGGGCTCAACTTTCCCTTCTTTCCAAATCTCATTATTCTCTTCCAAAGAGATATTCGTAAGAACACATTATCACCCGCTTCAATCTCTAGGTCAGTTCTTCAGTTATCGGCATAAATTTTTGGTCGAATCTGAGCTTCTATTATGTGTTGGTGAATAGATCAGATCTTTTCTGCCATCTCATCAACAATATCAGGTCCTAATAGCATTCTTTCCCCTACTTCATCCCATCAAGTTGGAGTTCGCCATTTCATTCCATAGATAGCTTCATAAGGATCCATTTGAATACTGGACTGAAAGCTATTATTATAATAAAGTTCCACCAAAGGTAGGTGTTGATCCCAACCACCTATCAAATCCATAGAGCAGGCTATCATCATGTCTTCTAGAGTTTGAATTGTTCTCTCAGACTGACCTCTTGTCTAAGGATGATAAGCAGTGCTGAAACATAACTCTTCTTCTTGATTATGCTGAAGACTTCCATACACCTTCGAGGTAAACCTCTAATCCCAGTATTATTTAATGGAAAGTTGTACTACATAAAATTTTACCACTTCCTTCTCATATATCCTGGCTAGCAGATCCAAAGAAAAATCTTCTCTAATAGAAATGAAGTGTGTCGACTTCATAAGACGGTCAACTATAACCCCAATAGCATTATTTCCTTTGGATGATTAAGGATGTCCAGTGGAAAATTCTATAGTGATTTTTTCCCATTTCCATTCGGGTATGGGTAATGGTCGTAACATTCCCTTAGACTTCTATCTCTCATCCTTAACTTGCAAACTAACCAAGCATCGAGAGACATATTCAGCAACATCTCTTTTCATTCCATCCCACCAGAAGTACTCTTTCAGGTCCCTATACATCTTCGTGCATCTAGTATGAATAGGGAATGAAGAACTATGATCCTCATCTATTATCTCCTTCTTTAATTCTGGGATGGGAAGAACACAAACCCGATTTCAGACCCTTATTATCCCGTCACAATCAAGTTTCAATTAAGAAATATTTCTCACCTTCTTTTGTCACTCTACATCTTCTTTCTATGCCTGTTTAATCTTCACATGTATATATGGTTGAAAATTAATTTGAGGAAGATAATAATTTTCCCCTTCCATTATAATTCCAAGATCCATCCTTTGTAAATCCATAAATATTGGATATTTTGTGATCCTCATCATGGATTACCTAGCATGGTCTTGTTGACCTAATGCATCTGCGACCTTGTTTTCATTACCAGGGTGATAATGAATTGAGGAGTCGCAATCCTTAATCAGCTCTAACCATCATCATTGGCTAATATTCAGCTCCTTTTGTGTGAAAATATACTTTAAACTTTTATGATTAGTATAAATATCACACTTTTCACCATAAAGATAATGCCTCCATATTTTTAATGCAAAGATTACTGCAACTAACTCAAAATCATGAGTTGGGAAATTTTTCTAATTTATTTTCTACTCTCGTGAGGCATAAGCTATCACCATATCGTTTTTCATGAGAACATACCTGAATCCCTTTTTGGATGCATCACTATAGATCACAATCCTTTCTCCACTATAAGGTAGTGTGGGCACATGTGCACTGGATAAACTCCTTTTTAACTCTTTGAAATTACCTTCACACACCTCCGTCCAAACTAACATAACTCCATTTCGAGTCAACCAGATGAGTGTATTAGATAATCATGAATAAGCTTTCACAAAATGTCGGTAATATCCAGCCAGACCAAGAAAACATCGGATCTCAGTTACTGTTGTTGGTCTCGACCATCTTTCGATAACATCTATTTTGTGGGATCCACAAATATCCCATCTTTTCAGATTATGTGACCCAAAAATGAAACATTTTAAAGCCAAAATTCACACATGGTAAATTTGGCATAAAGATTCTCCTTTCTCATGGTCTTTAATACAATTCTCAAGTGATCTTCATGTTTTACTTGATCTTTGAATTGACAAGAATATCGTCTATAAAGACTACCAAAAACTGATCAAGATATTCTCTAACGACATTATTCATCAAATATATGAATATAGAGGGGGAATTAGTAAGACCAAATGGCATCACTTTAAATTCATAGTGTCCATACCTTGTATGGAAAGCCATCTTTGGTATATCCTTCATTTTGAACATTAATTGATGATACTAAGAATGAATATCAATCTTGGAAAAGTATTGATCGCCACATAGTTGGTCAAATAAGTCATCAATTCATGGGAGGGGATATTTTTTCTTGATAGTGATCTTGTTAAGTTCTCGATAATGAATGTCTAGTCTCATTGATCCATCTTTCTTCTTAACAAAAAGAATAGGTGCTCCCCAAGGTGATACACTAGGGCGTATGAATCCTTTATAGAGATTATCTTGGAGTTTCTTCTTCAATTCCTACAACTCAATTGGGGCCATTCTAAAAGGTGTCTTTGAAATAGGCAAAGCACCTGGTATGAGTATTACTAGAAACTCAACTTCACGATTTGGTGGAACACCCGGAAATTCCCCCGGAAAGACATCATCAAACTCCCGCAAAATGGGTGTAGTCTTAATCAGTAGTTTCTCTCCAACCATTTGAGATAAATAACCTTCATTTAGTGGAATCAAGACCCATTGGATTGATGAAATTTCCACTGGAAGATTATGTCCATCCTTACATCGATAGATGATCATAGATTCATCTAGAATATGAAATGTGGCTTCCCTTCATTTCCAATTGATATGAGCTCTATATAAATAAAGCCAATCCATTCCAATAATAACATCAAATTCCACTATAGGAAGGATCACATGATTTGTAGGAATCACTTTCCCACAAACTTCAATTAGAGATGGATCATAAATAATTGATGCGATTGTTGTCCCATTAGGGGTTGTCACAGCTATCTCAACATCTAATTGATGAGGTAATACAGTGATACCCTTAGAAAATTCTTCAGAAATAAAAGAGTGGGTGGATCCAGAATCAAATAAAACATTTGATACTTTAAATTGGACGGTAAGTGTACCTTTCACCACAACGTTATCGTACTTCACATCACAGATATAAATTGCATGTGACATCCTTCTATATTTAGCCTTAAGAGTTTTTTGACGTCGATCATCATCAACATCCCTTGGATTAGGGAATTTATTAGCATAATTCCTCATTTCCTTGCACTTGTAACATTGAAGTGTAGGAGGTGCACTCTATGTCGCCTTTTCATTGTTCTCATCACAAGAAATCTTCTTCCAATCATCTCGGCATTGAAATTCCTGATGACCTTCTTTTCCAAATTTGAAACATTTACTTGTCCCTTTAAGGAAACTCCCTCCATGTTTCATTCCACACATTGAGAATAAGGGGAAACTCATCTTCTTTTTATTTTTCTCTTTATATTTTCCATTGAATTCCATTTTCCTCTTCTTATCAAACCCATATGACTGGTGGGTTACTCCACTGTCCATCTCATCCAACAGAGAACATCAAACGATTTCCTTGTAGCTATTGAAATCCTTAATGGTTAACACCCTTCGAAGACTTGGTTTTATGCCACTAATAAATCAATTGATCTTACTCCCTGGTTGGATAATAATTCCAGAAGCGTACCTTGTAAGTCTTGTAAACTTTTCTTCGTAGTTATCGACCAATTCATCATCATTTTGCTTCAGTTATAGAAACTCCATCTCCATATTTGTTCAAAGAATATGACGGAAGTTATAAGGCCCCAAACTTAATCCTTACTTAACCTTGAGTTACTTAAAGAATACACGTTGAGGATCTTTTCAGGTTTAGAGTTTTAGATAATTAGATCATAAAACATTCATTACATTCCACATTTAAACAAAGTGGTTACATAAAGATAGTATTCATTTTTCCCATCAACGAAAACATATTTAAAATAAAACATGGATTCTTCCTTGACACTTCCTTGACACTATCATATCATGTACCTTTCCCTTGACCTATGAAAAACATTTCAAAAACTTGGGATGAGAATAAAAATCTTAGTAAGGGATATAAAAATATGGAGAGGAAACATGAGTACATATATACATAAGAATGAAATCACACTTTACCCATAAAACACAAGAACTTTAACATACATCATCAAATCATGAATAAATCATAGAAATCATAAGACATAAAGGTAACATGAGGCTTTCATAACATTCTTACGTAGGGAGTAACCCTCTTGGTTATGTTTGGAATACCCATCATAGTATATTCCCTAAATCTCATTCGAGAAACCTTAACGTTTCACTCCATTGCGTTACCCAACTCATTGGAGAGATATATCGGTCTCACCTACCCTTAGTTTATCATGGAACCACCCATCTTCATAATAATTCCCAAGAACCTCAACTTAATCGTATCACATAAAACATGCATATATGAAACATAACATTTCCACCTTTCAATCACAAGATATCAATACAACACATTGATATAAAAACATTATGAAAACCATTTTCAATACCAAAAAAAAAAAGAAAATTATATCATGGTATTTATTTATCTTTTAAAAAAATGTATGGCTTGTAGAGGTAGCCGAAACTCAAATAATGGCCACGGAGGCAGAGAAGTCGTTGTCAACGCATACGTACGAAAAAAACATTCCCCTTTGTTATTTAGTAAAATCTACATGTAAAAAAGATTCCTTTTGAATAATCATAAAATTCAAAGGGGTTTTTACACCATATAAAAGAAGGTTGTGCATAAAACAAAACATGCCTCAATTAAAGGAGATTGAGACGAAGTCTCATACCTCGGGTCCGACTTGACTCGGTCGTTCTTTAATCTCCTCAATAATAAGATTGAGTTAATTTCTACGTTTTGAAGAACCTTTTTCAAGTTCATTATTCCTTTTATATCACTTATTTCCATCTCATGAGCAATATGTAATTATTTAAGTTAATAACGATCGTTTTAACGATCATTGGTACTTGAGTAAAAAAAACCCTTTATAATTACGATTTTTTCATGTATCCATTACATCCAGAATGGTATTAATGATGTAAATATCAAATATATCATATATATCCAGTACATTCATCCATTTATAATATTATATAACATTTAGAGGTAAGAAATGAAATGCACCATTCATGGAGACGGTAAGACGTACGTACGCATGAACGCTGCTTCCATTTATATTTTGTATTTTATGAAATTGAATCATAATGATATAATTTTATATTATAATTGCATTTTAATATCATATATAATATCATAACTCCATCCTTTATACATCCCATGTATGGTATTAACGAATCAAATCACTTTGAGGGGGCGGTAGTCCGCACATCCTTAAATGAAGATATCACGTTTACCCTTAATGGAAACCATAATGGTATACCTAAAATGAAAAATACAAAAGCTTAAGGAAAACATAAAAATATTATATATCATGTATAAATATAGTGTCATCTTAATGTCCACCTTTTAAGGTGTTATAAGAATGTTGAACAATCATCGTTTCGGGAGGCAGAAATTCACCATCCACAGAAATAGTCTGTTCTTTAACCATTAGATGTAGTTGTGTGTAAGTGTAGCTCGAATAATTCTTATAAAAAAATACTAGTATATTTAATATACTATATTTGTTACACAAGAAATGAATAAAAAGAGTTTAGGGGGTTGGAGATGCAAAATAAAACAAAAGGACTCAAGTGAAGACATTACCTTAAAATCGGGTAACTCCCTTTGGTTTGAGCTCAAAGGCTCCCTTGGGAAGACAACTGCCCAAAATGAGGCTTCAAAGAGTAATAGAGGGAAGTGGAGAGACAGAATGGGCTGGGGATGGCCGAGCCAAAGGCTTTGGATGTTTGGCTAAGGAGGTAGAGGTGGGGTCCTTTTATAAGAGGAGAGGAGGGACACTCTTGGAAAGTAAAGAAATGTTACATTATTTTAAAAAGCGTTTCGGATTAGAAAGGTCACACATTGATATAATTCGAGGGTAAGGTGATAAGGGTTCAAAATTGGACTACCCAATAGGTTTTGGACATGATTAGGTCGTAGATTTTACATTATCTTTTTGTTTTATTTAAATCCTTTATTAATGAGGTAATCACTTCATCATCATGATGTCATAAGTAATTTAATTTATTTATTGTCTAAAAATTATTAAACAAATATCATGATGTAGGAAATCTTTTTAGCTTTCTAATGAATATTTATAGTCAAAACTCTGACTTGTATAACCCCATTTAAAAATTATTTTAGTAAAATAACTCATTTTTGTGTCATTTTAATTTTAACATTAAATAAAACGATATTAAAGTCATTTTCCTACCAACGTGGATCCATGGGGTCCCCAAGTTGACCCATGGCTTGTCTTGGTCGGCCATGACACATCTAATAAGTTTAAGACAAGTGTCAATGTATTTTTATTTTATTATAATATCATTTTTTCCTTAAATTGCACTAATTACCTCTAATCGCGATTAAAAACTTAAAGGTTACTATTCACCAAAAACTTATTTTAATCTAATTGAACCACATTTTACTTCTTAATGAAAACCATTTATGTTGGATTTTTGAAAATAAAATCACATAAGTGGAAAAGATTCATTTAAACGAAAAATCAGTTTCTTAAATACCACGTTGTGGTTTCACTATTCATCAAAAATTGAAGTTTTTCAGAAAAAAACATCACCCTAAGCTATATTATATATTCTGAATTCAAAAATGATTTCTATTTTAAAAAATTAAAATCATATAAGTTACATTAATTAATTTAATAATTAATTCCCATTGTCCTGACAAATAGCGTGTTTTTATGAAACAATAAGTATCAAAAGATTGACACCAGTTTAAGTCCAATTTCAAAGTGAAATTTATTATAATGACAACCATTGGATTAAATGGTAAAAATATATTCTAATTTCACTTCTAAACCAATTCAAAAGATAATCTAATGATACAAATAAATTAGATTAAAAAGTGGTTTTGAATTAAAATGCAACATTTTTCACTATTCGTTAAAAAATGATCTTTATCAGAAAAATACCAAAAATTCACACAAAGTAAATTTTGATGTCCCAATCATAAAGAATAAGTTTATTTTGAAAAACATAGAATATAAAATTTTCAAAAGATATATTTAAAAAATTGTTTTCCATCGAAGGTTATAAAACATTCTTTTAAAAATAATAGTGTATTTCAGGCTTAAGATTGGATTTATTCTTATTTTAAGCCTCTAAAAAAATATCTAATTCATTAATAGACATAGATAAAAATATCTATTATTCATTACATACTTGGGATGTTACATCCTTACCCCCTTTAGAAAATTGCATCCCCGTAATTTATTTACTTATCGAATAAATAGAGGTAATTATTCCTCATTGCATTTTCAGATTCCCATGTTGCCTCTTCCATCATGTTGTTTTTCCACAAAACATTTACCTGATTAATCACCTTATTCAGTAACACTTTCTCCTTGTGGTCGAGAATCTGGACTAGTTGTTCCTCATAAGATAGGCTCTCTTCCAGATGAACTACCTCTAGACTCAAAACATTAGATGGATATGGCATATACTTTCTCAACATCGAAACATGAAAAACATTGTGTACTTGAGATAAACTTGGAGGTAAAGACACTCGGTAAGCAACTGATCCAACTCTCTCTAGAATTTTATATGGTCAAATGAACCATGGACTCATCTTTCCTTTCTTACCAAATCGAATCACACTTTTCCATCGTGATACTTTGAGAAAAACATGATCACCTACCTCAAAAGGGAGATCCTTCGTTTTGTTGTCTACATAACTCTTCTGCCTGCTCTGAGCTATTTTCAAGTGTTTTTGTATCAGTTGAACTTTTTCTGCCTACTCTTTTATCAATTCTGGTCCCATCGGCATTCTTTCACCCACTTCATCACAAAAATCCAGAGTTCGACACCGCTTCCCATATAACGCCTCAAATGGTGCCATCTGTATACTAGAATGAAAACTATTATTATATGAAAATTCAACCAAAGAAAGATGTTAGTCCCAAATTCCCTAATAATCCATAGAAAAAGAACGTAGCATATCCTCCAATGTCTGAATTGTTCGTTCTGAGTGCCCATCTGATTGAGGGTGAAAAGCTGTACAAAAATTTAATTCAGTACCCAATGACTTCTGAAGACCTTTCCAAATGTTAGAAGTGAACCTGGGATCACAGTCAGATTCAATGGATAGAGGAACTCCATGTAACCTGACTATCTCTTTAAGATACAAATGGGAAATCTGATCTATGGAAAAGGTATCTCATATTGCAAGGAAATGAGAAGATTTAGTCAAGCGATCAACAATAACCCAGATTGTATTATTACCTTGAGGGGTCTTCAGCAATCCCACAACAAAGTCCATGGATATATTCTCCCATCTCCACTCTGGCAATGGTAAAGGCTGAAGAATCCCTTTCGGTAACTTCCACTCTACTTTGACCTGTTGACATGTCAAACATTTCACAGTAAAATCAGCAATATCACTTTTCATTCCATCCCACCATTAATACCCCCGTAGATCTCAGTATATCTTAGTACTGCTAGGATGAACTGAAAATAGAGATCTCTTAGATTCACATAACAAATCTCCCTTTAATTGTGAATCACAAGGCACACACAATCTCTTCCCAAATCTCAAAATACAATCATTATAAATTTTGAATTCAGGAAACTTACCCTTCTGAAGCAGCTCTACCTTTTTCTGCAACTCACTGTCTTGCTTCTCTGCTTTCTTGATTCTGTCTGATAGAGATGGTCTCACTGATACCAGAAACAAAACAGAAGAACTTCCTGCACCAACAACTTCTATGCCAATTTTCATCAAATCCTTATCCAAAGGATCACGTTCCAAACACAACACTGGTAATGAAGCTTTACTTTTTTGACTCAAAGAATCAGCCACTTTATTTGATTTTCCCAGATGACAATGAATTCTACAATCATAATCCTTGATTAATTCTAGCCATCTCCTCTGTCTCATGTTAAATTCCTCCTGAGTGAATATATTCTTTAAACATTTGTGATCAGTATATATTTCCCACTTTACTCCATACAAATGATGCCTCCAAATTTTTAAAGTGAAAACAATAGCAGCTAATTCCAAATCATGTGTAGGGTAATATACCTCATGAGTTTTCAACTGTCGTGAATCATAAGCAATTACTTGATCATTCTGGATTGGGAAACAACCAAGTACTTTCAATAAAGCATCACTGTATATAAGAAACTCACTATTCTTGGAAGGTAGTGCCAAAACTGGAGAATTCACCAATCTTCTTTTCAGTTCTTTAAAACAATCATCACATTCTTTTGTCCAGATAAACTTTACACCCTTCCGAGTTAGCTTAGTCATTGGACTAGATAACCTTGAAAAATTTCTAACAAACCATCGATAATATACTGCCAAACCAAGGAAGCTACAAACCTCAGTTATATTTGTGGGTCTTTTCCATTTTTCAACAACCATTGTTTTTGCAGGATCAACGGTTATCCCATCTTTAGAAACAATGTGACCAAGG
Source organism: Viscum album (assembly GCA_963277665.1). NCBI lineage: Eukaryota > Viridiplantae > Streptophyta > Magnoliopsida > Santalales > Viscaceae > Viscum > Viscum album. Next base: position 1,197,869,811 of record OY728121.1, on the reverse strand, counting down.
AAAGAAATTTGTTGCAACCATAACTTACACTTGCTGAATTTCCCATACAATTTCTCTTCTTTTAAGGTTTGAAAAATAACCCTTAAATGTATTTCATGCTCCTCTTTACTTTTAGAAAACACCAAAATATCATCAATGAAAACAACCAAAAACATATCTAAGAACCCGTGGAAAATTCTATTCATTATGTCCATGAATACAGCAAGTGCATTGGTTAGCCCAAAAGGCATTACTACAAATTCATAATGGCCATATCTTGTACGAAACGCATTCTTCAAAACATCTACTTCCTTTACCTTCAGCTGATGGTACCTCGATCTTAGGTCAATCTTTGAAAAATATTGTGCTCCCTGGAGCTGATCAAACAAATCATCGATATGAGGCAGTGGATATTATTTCTTAACAATGATGTTATTCAAAGCTCTATAATCAATGCAAAGACTCATAGAACCATCTTTCTTTTTAACAAATAAAATAGGAGCACCCCATGGTGATGTGCTAGGTCGAATTAAACCTTTCCCTAATAAATCTTTCAATTGCTCCTTCAACTCTAAAAGTTCAATTTGAGCCATTTGATAATGGGGGTTTGAAATTGGCTTAGCATCAAGAACTAAGAAAATAGTAAACTCAACATCCCGATCAGGTATTATTCCAGGAAACTCATCAGGAAAATCATCAGGATACTCATTTACCACTAGCACATCATTAATCTGAATAGTTCCTTTATTTTCAACAATGTGTGCAAGGTAACATTCATTTCCATCTTTTACAAGTTTATCGGCCTATAGATATGTTATCAACAGTAAGGGTTCATTCTCGTACACAAACTGAATGTCTTTCTGAAAAGAAACTTTTTTATCTCTACAGTCAATCTTAGCATGGTAAATAGAGAGCCAATCCATACCCAGGATAACATCAAACTCTACTAGAGGTAGAACAATAAGGTTTTAAATTAGGTTCTTTACACAGATAAGGATAGGAAGATTCTTATAAATTCTTTATGCCTCAACATTTCCCCCAGGTGTTTTTACCACAAGTTCAAGAGTCATTTCATGAGATGGTATTCCCATTTTACTAGAAAAGGTTTCAGAGATGAATGAATGTGTGGACCTCGAATCAAACAAAACACTGGCATAATCTAAAAAAATTACAATGTACCTGATACAACTTCATTTGATGGCCTGACATCTGCTGAAGTAGTTGCAAAGGATTTCACCACCCCTTTCTGCTTGTAGTCTAACTGCTTCCAATCTCTCATGCTCTTTGTCAGACACTAATTTTCATAGTGACCCATCTCATTGCACATAAAACATTTCACTAACTGTAATTCAAATTTGATCTTACCATCACCTTGATCTTTTTTTGTGCAATTACGAGCCTTATGTCCCATCTTACCACATCGGTAGCACTTTCCAGAATTCAGAAGACATTCCCCAACTTGTGTTTTTACACATTTATCACAAACTGGAAACTTAGTTTTCCTAACATCAGACTTTTTTGAAGAATTCTTTCCTTTCTCCTGCCACTTCAGTCTCTTCTGCTGCTGGTTGTTATAGAACACTTGATCATCGGTAAACTCAATTTCCCCCTTCTCATCGCATCGAACAAGATTTTCATAATTTTTAAACTCATGAGAAGCTAATTACCTTCGATATTTTGTCTTTAATCCTGAGTAAAAATGATTGAATTTACTATCAAGGTCTCGAATAAAATTTGGAGCATACCTTTCCAATCGAGTGAACCATTCTTCATAGGCAGCCACTGAGTATTCCTCTTGCCTAAATTCCAAGAATTGTTTTTCAATCCTAAGTCAAATAGCCTTAGGAAAATACTTCTCAAGAAACATACCTTTGAATTCATCCCTGTCAAGAGCATCAATCTCATTGGTGTCCCTGATATTTTTAAACATCGACCACCACTGATCTGCTTCACCCTCCAAACGGTAAATAGAAAGACTAACCTTTTGATTTTCTGAACACCCCATGACATCAAAAATCTTCTCCAGTTCTTTAATCCACCCTTCAACTAGCACAGGGTCAGATGATCCTCAGAATGATGGGGGATGTTGCCTCAGGAAATATTCCACCACTGACATGTTCCTCTGCGGTTGATCTGGCTGATCTCGTGCATGGATACCACCTCCATTTATCGCTTGAGTCATATGCACCATTACTACAACAAAATCTTCAGTTCCAATTCTGGCCATATCAGGATGCTGATTCGGAATGTTATTTCCTTTTGTATGCCTTCATAGCACTGCTTCCCTGTTTCCTCTGCGGAAAACCATTCTGAACAAACATGTCTTAGATTAAGCAACATGGTAATCTTCAAATGCTATATAATTTCAATTTTTTTGGATAATCATTAAATAGAATTATAACTCCTAAATTTATCCAAACCGACCTCTGATACCAACTATAAGGCCCCGGCCTTAAACCTTAATTAATCTTGAGTTACTTCAAGAATACACGTTGAGGATCTTTTCAGGTTTAGAGTTTTAGGGAATGAGATCATAAAACTTGCATTAGATTCCACATTTAAACTAAGTGGTTACATAAACATAGTATTCATTTTTCCCATGAATGGAAACATATTTAAAATAATACATGGATTCTTCCATGACACTTCCTTGACACTATCATATCATGTACCTTTCCCTTGACCTGTGAAAAACATTTCAAAAACATGGGATGGGCATAAAAAGCTCAGTAAGGGATATACAAATATGGAGAGGAAACATGAGTACATATATACATAATAATGAAATCACACATTACCCATAAAACATATGCACTTTAACATACCTCATAAAATTATGAAAAAATCAAAGAAATCATAAGACATAAAGGTAACATGAGGCATTCATAACATTCTTACGTAGGGAGAAACCCCCTTGGTTATGTTTGGAATACCCAACACAGTATATTCCCTAAATCTCTTCAGAGAAACCATAACGTTTCACTCCTTCGCGTTACCCAATGCATTTGAGAGCTATATCAGGCTCACCCTCCCTTAGTTTACCATGGAACCAACCGTCTTCATAACAATGCCCAAGAACCTCAACATAATCGTATCACATAAAACATGCATATAGGAAACATAATATTTACACCATTCAATCATATGATATCAATACAAAACATTGATATAAAAACATTATGTAAACCATTTTCAATACCAAATCAAATGAAAAGTAAAACATGGTAATTATTTTTCTTTTAAAAAAGGTATGGCTTGTAGAGGAACCGAAACTCAAAAAATGGTCATGGTGGCGGAGAAGTCATTATCGCCGCATACGTACGACAAAAACATTCCCTTTTGTCGTTTTGTAAAGTCTTAGTATAAAAAAGATTCCTTTTGAGTAAACGTAAAAGTCAAAGGTGTTTATACATTGTATAAAAGATGGTTGTGTATAAATCAAAATATGCCTCAATGAAAGGAGATTGAGACGAAGTCCCATACCTCGGGTTCGACTTCACTCGGTCATTCTTTAATCCCCTGAATAATAAACATGAGTTAATTTATACTTGTTTAAGAACCTTTTTCAAGTTCATTATTCCTTTTATATCACTTGTTTCCATGTCATGAACACTATGTAATTATTTAAGTTAATAACGGTCGTTTAAACGATCATTAGTACTTGAGTCAAAAATAAACCCTTTATAATTACAAGTTGTTCATGTATCCATTATATCATGAATGGTATTCATGATGTAGATATCATATATATCATATATATCCAGTACATTCATGCGTTTATAATATTATATAACATTTAGAGGTAAGAAATGAAATGCACCGTTCATGGAGATGGCAAGACGTATGTACGCATGAACGCTGCTTCCATTTCTATTTCATATTTTATGAAATGTAATCATAATGATATAAAGGTATATTATAATTACAGTGTAATATCATATATAATATCATAAATCCATCCTTTATACTTCCAACATATGGTATTAACGAATCAAATCACTTTGACGGGGCGGTAGTCCGCACTTCCAAAAATGAAGATATCGCATTTAACCATAATGGAAACACTAAAGGTATGACAAAAATGGAAAATACAGAAGTATAAGGAAAACATAAACTTATTATATATCATATATAAATATAGTTTATCTTAATTTATACCTTTGAAGGTTTTAAAATAATGTTGAGCAATCATCGTTTCGGGAGGCAGAAATTCGCCATCCACGGAAACAGTATGTTCTTTGACCATTACATGTAGGTGTGTGTAAGTGTAGCTCGAGTCCTTCTTATAAAAACATACTAGTATAATTATGATACTGGATTTGTTACAAATGAAATGAATAAAAAGTGTTTAGGGGGTTAGATAAGCAAAATAAAACAAAAGGACTCAAGTGAAGACATTACCTTAGAATCGGGTAACTCCCATTGGTTTGAGCTCAAAGGCTTCCTTGGGATGACTTCTGCCCAAAGTGAGGCTTCAAAGAGTAAGAGAGGGATGTGGAGAGAGAAAATGGGCAGGTTTTGTCCGAGACAAAGGCTTTGGATGTGTGGGTAAAGAGATAGAGGTGGGGGCTTTTTATAAGAGTAGAGGAGGGGCACTCTTGGAAAGTAAAGAAATGTTACTTTATTTTAAAATGAGTTTCTGATTCAAAAGGTCCCACATTGATATAATTCGAGGGTATGGTGATAAGGGTTTGAAATATTCCCATAAAATATGTTTTGGACATGTGTAGGTCATTTATTTTACATTATCTTTTCATTTTATTAAAATCCTTTATTAATGAGGTAATTGCTACATCATCATGATTTCACAAATAATTTAATTTATTTAATGTCTAAAAATTATAAAATAATTTCATGATGTAGGAAATCTTGTTGTCTTTCTAATTAATATTTATAGTCAAAAATATGACATGTATTACCCCATTAACAATTGTTTTAGTAAAACCACTCATGTTTGTGTCATTTTAATTTGAACATTAAATAAATAGATATTATTGTCACTTTCCTAACAATGTGGCACCATGGGGTCCCCAAGTTGACCCATGGATTGTATATGTCCACAATGACACATCCAATAAGGGTAGAACATGTGTCTAGGTATTTTAATTTTATTATAATATCATTTTTTCCTTAAATTTCACTAATTACCTCTAATCACGATTAAAAACATAAAAGGTACTATTCACCAAAAAATTATTTTAATCTCATTGAATCAAATTTTACTTCTTAATGACAACCATATATGTCGAATTTTTGAAAATCAAATCATAGAAGTGGCAAAGTTTCATTTAAATGAAAAATCAGTTTCTTTAACTACCACTTAGTGGTTTCACTATTCATCAAAAATTGAAATATTTCAGAAAAAAAAACAAAGCTTCACCCTAAGCTATATTTGATATTCTGAATTCAAAAATTATTTCTGTTTTACAAAATTCATTTCATATGAGTTACATTAATTAATTAAATAATTAATTCCCGCTTTCATGACAAATATCGTGTTTTTATGACACAATAAGTATCAAAAGATTGATACCAGTTTAAGTCCAATTTCAAAGTGAAATTGATTACAATGACCACCATTGGATTAATTGGTAAAAATATATTCTAATTTCTATTCAAAACCAATTCAAAAGATAATCTAATCATATAAATAAATTGTATTAAAAATAGGTTTTGAATTAAAATACAACATCTTTCAATATTCATTAAAAATGAACTTTATCGGAAAAATACCAAAACATCACAAAAAGTAAATTTTGTTATCCCAATCATAAATAATAACATTATTTTGACAAACATAGCTTATAAAATTGTCAAAAGACAGATTTAAAAAATGTTTTACCATCAAAAGGCAGTAAAACAATCTTTTAAAAATATTAGCGTATTCCATGCTTAAGATTGGATTTATTCTAATTTTAAGCCTGTAAAACACTATCTAATTCATTAATAGACATAGATAAAAATATCTATTATTCATTACTTACATGCGATGTTACAGAAGTACTTGTTGAAAAATATGTTCTTAAACTCGTCCCATTCCATGGACTCAATTTCATAACATGGACTCTTATTCTTGAAAAGATTCCACCATTGATCAGCTTCACCTTCCAAATGATATACCGCTAAGATGACTTTATCATGTTTAGAACACTGAAGAACTGAAAATAACTTTTCATTGGTACTGATCCACTGTTCAGCCACTAATGGTTTAGTAGACCCACTGAATGAGGGTGGACAATGCCTCATGAAGGATTCAATAGAATATTGCTCCTTCTTTTTTTCATTTGGAAGTCATGCATGATTCATAGCTTGAGAATGTTGTGGGAGCATGGATATAAGATTTTTCATTCTGGCTCCCATAAGGTTTGGTTGCTCAGGGGGACAATCATTTCATTGCCCGTCCCATTCCGAATTAACACAGTTCCTTCAGGTTCCAGCTATTGACTAAAACCATGAAGAATAGTGTGAGCAAAAATAATTATAATAGGAAAACCACATAATCAAGAATAAAATTTCACACCAAAGGTCGTATCATAGGTTGTGCATGGCCATTTTTAAAACACTACGATTGTGTTCTATGCTTAGACATATTCTTAGGGGTCTTACTAAGGCTTTCACATCCTAGTTTACAAAGGTTGACTATACCATTCATCTGATACCAACTATAATGACCCATACATTACATACATTGTTATTACTTCAATATTGAAGCACACTTATTACAACATATAACAAAACCACAATAGGACCATATAGGTATAGTGTCTTTAGAAACTAGGATACATAAACAACTGGTTCATAAATAATCAACACTGTCTCCCTTTTATTTTATCACATCTAGAGTCCCTTTTGGAATATCATACATAATACCCTTATTCCTGACCTGGGGAAAAGAAAACATACAAAATTGTGAGCTCAAATGATCAGTAAGGGTAAACAAAATAAATATCAATCACATAATATTCATAAGAAAATAATATTTTTGAAATCTTAACCTGCAAAAGAGATCATAATTTCATAACATGGGATAAATCATAGTAGTAAAACTTAATCCCAATCATCATAACTTGAAACATTGTGTCATAGACACATAATCATATAGAATCATTTCATAGTATTCAAGACTCACTACCAAGTCTATCTTAGCGGACAAAGTCTATTTCTGAACCGAGTTCACTCCTCGTTTTAGTCCTTTATCACTGAATTGGATTAACCTGCCTTTCCAGCCATTTCTATCTAATGAGATATAAATTTTTACCCAATTAATTGGATGGAGATATAGTTCCCACCTATCTCATAATGAAACAATTATTATGTGTGTGACAAGATCATAAATCATACATCATTGCATAACCCATGTAATCAAAATGGGATTCATAAACATCATGCCATCATAAAATAATCCACATAAGATAAAACGTAATCATAAAAATAATTCCATAATAACATAATCAAATCAATGTAAGAATAGGGATATAAACAGAACCCTATATTATCTTAGATGGAAAATAATTATGATAAAACACTTGGAGTCCATTCTTGAAGAAAATATCCATTCTAATTCGAAATCATTTTTCTTTTCATAACATGTCATACAATTTGAAAATAAAAAAGTTGATTAAAAATAAACTTGAAAACTATTAAAGGAGGCTTAATGTAAATAATGATCTAAAAGTACTTTTAGGCTATATATGTTAAAAAACATTCTTCTCTTACTTTGGCCAGCATTTTCAAAAAAGTACCTCGTACTAAAAACGACAAAATTTTATTTTGATATCTTTAACTAAAAACTCACCGAAGGGATAAATTTTATTTAAATTTTTTTTATGTGGATGGAAACAAAATAAAATATTGAGGAAACATGGATGTTGATGATAAATATACCCCAGTAAATACCAAAGTATAAACAATCTCGGATAAAAATGAGATTGTAAGATTTTGCCTTACCTTAGGTCTGATTTGATTCATACATGTCCGAACCTCCTCTATAATATTTTAAATAATGTTATTGACTTATTCCGGAATCATTATCATTGTTATGATATCATATATGGTCATATTCATAGCTTCTTATTAGTAATATTTCATTGCTACTTATTATTCGGGTGTTTATTACTTTTTCTTCTTATGCGTGTTTTGTCGAATAAATTCTTATTCTTCTTTTTTGGTTATAGATGAATCATTTACAGAATGGTAATAGTGTAATATATATCATATTTATTCATTAAATTCATTAATATAATCATTATGCAATGATGATCAAGTAGAAGGAGTCACATCACATCGTGGAGATGCTAGGCCGTACGTATGCACGTGCGATGATATCATTCCCATAATCGTGGAATTGTATTGTAGTGTATGTATAATATTTCAGAATCAATATCACATTAATATAATCATATATAGTTATTCTTTACACCATTATACACATCCAGGTTAGGTGGTGGTGGAAAACAGATTACACCACGGTATGGAGACGGTATTTCTTACTTACACATGCATGGTGATTTCATTTTCTGTAGGATGGATTGATGGTGAAATAGGATTGTTTCATAATTATAATCACATATTAGTATATGATTTATAGTTATGTTATTACTACATAATGAAACAACTAAAGAAGAAGAAGTAGAAGAAGAAATAATGTTGAATGAATCGGTAACGGTCATTACCTCTTCTTTAAAGAGACTCATCTTAACCTTCTTTTAGGGTACTAAAGATGGTATTTTAAGAAGACCAGAACCTCTAAGATGATTCTAGGGAAGTTCAGAAGTGAAATGGGAAGGGGTTTGCTGAGCATGAAGACACAATGTGGTGTGAGGAGGAGAGGGAGGAGGTGCCATTTTAAAAGAGAGGAGAGGGGTACCATAGAAAAAACATAAAATATTATTATATTATAAAGTCATATTGGGTTTTTAATAGCTCCAAATTAATTTATTTAGAATATAAGTTGGGTATGGGTCTAAATAATCTCATCCAATAGATTTTAGAAATGATTAGGTTACTATTTTAACCTTATCATTAAGATTTAAATCTAAGATAAATAATTTAACTTTTACCGTGTCTTCCTATTTTCTTACACTATATGGTTAATAAAATTACTATAACAATCCAAAAGAACAAAAAGTTGTTTATTATTAATATATATAACCTTATCTAAGTCATTTGTCAGATCCTTATATTTTTTGGAATAAAATAACATTTCATATTATAAACTTTGTTTTAAAAACTATTTTATGTCAATTTTGATAGTATTTGGTAATTGATTTTTGTGAAAATCATAACAGCAAGATTAGTTAGAAAAAATTTAATTAAACCAATACTAAAATTTCATATTAACCTATGAAATTAGTGTAATTCATAAAAAGTCTCAAATTACATTTATTTGGGTATTTATAGCTTCAATTTTGTTAATATATCATTAATAAGATAATTACTGAATCATCATTGTGTCATAAATAAATTAAATTATTTAATGTTTAGAAATTATAAATAAAATACCATTATGTAGTAAATCTTTTTATATTTATAATGAATATTTATAGTCTTATTTATCTTATTTATAACCATATATTAAAAATGATTTAGTTATTAAAAATTGATTTTATCTATTTTAACCCTTCCTTAAATAAATTAATAATAAATGTCCTAATCTAATAAAAGTGGACCTAAATGGTCATATTTTATTCCTATGGTTGTTGTTGGGCGAATTAAACTTATCCAATAGAATTAAGACATGTTCTAGGGTAATAATAATACCATTTTTACCCTTAATTACCCTATTTACTTTTAACCGCGGTAAATAAAAATAAAAAGTTACTATTCACCAAAAATTATTTTCTTCTCATTGAAACACATTTTAGTCCATGATATTAATCATTTCTCTTTGATTTTTGAAATTCCACTCATAGATGCGGTAAAATTTTGTTTTTTGTAAATTTTCAAATTCTCTTAGGAGGTGGGTAAAAGACATGGAAAAGTTCAATAAAATTTTTATTTATCTAAAATTATTATAAAATGACTCCAATGAATTACATTGAACATATATAGGTATTATTTATCAATTATGACCTAAAATATATTTAAATAAAATAAATAATTATATAAATAAAAAGTCGGTTTTTAAATAGTAACCCATTGTTTTCACTATTCATCAAAAATTGAATGTTTTCAGAAAAATACCAAACATTCACCCTAGGCTTATTTTGATATTCTGAATCCAAAAATGAAATCCATTTTGAAAGTTAAAATTTATAAAATTTCAAAAAGTTGGTATTACGATTCATAACGAATAGTTTTAATAATATTTTAATAGCATATCGTTGTATAGTGAAACTCGGTATTGCATACAATGCAATATATCGAGGAAGGTCGCGATTGCGAGTAAAGCAAGCCAATAAAATGTTGTGGGTAATGATAGATTCTTTTATATAACATAATACCTAAAACAAAATATTTCTCATAAAATATCGGGTGTTACACAACACAATCATTTTTTATACTAAGAAGAAGGATAATTTATTGGAAAATTGTTATTCCCATATAAATTTGAAATTATAGTATATATATTATATTACACTTATTATTCCATGTTGGATGATACAGTGGATGATACTGTAGAATAAAAAAATTTAAAAGATTTAAATTGGCCATATTACAATTTAAATGAAGCATCCATTAAAAATATCATAAGGAACATGGAATGGGTATTTGGGAATGAAAATAAGAACTATGACATGGTTAGTGTATTTGGAATGGAATTGGGAATAATTTTTTCATTGTACAAGTCATATACTATTTGAGGAGTAGAGGTTGGGAGGGGTTATATTTATAAGGTGTTGAAAAGGTTGTTTTAGAATATTTTATTCATTATTTTATTAAAAATATAATTGTTAAATGGATAATTTTAGTATCAATTAATGCGTACTTACATTATCAATTTAAAAACAAGTCAAATCATTTAGTAGATAATATTAAATATCATACTTTTTCAAATTTATAAAATAAAAAAAATCATTTATTTTAGAAAATACCAAAAATTAACTTGATGAACTTTTAACTGTTTATATCACAAAAATATAATCCATTTTTGAAAATAATTTAACTATTATGATAAATTTAATTTTTAAATAAAGTACTTGTTTATTTGAAGATATCAATTTTAATCTAATGATTATTTTTCGATCCGTTCAAAAAATTACTTATGGTTTCATTAAATTAAGAAATCATTAAAATAAATTTTAATATTCATTTATAATTACATTTTATGAAAATAAATATTTTTTTGAGTCATTAAATTTATTATAAATGTGTTATTAAAACATTTATGTTTTTAAAAATTACAAACACGTAATTAATCATTTCATAAAAATATATTTACAAATAATATTTTATTAATATATCATATTTTAATTTTATATGATAACTAATTATTATTATATACTAACATATATGGTCATACTATTCTATCTATTAGGTTATTATTACTAATGTATACTATTATAATGGCCATGTTACTTTTCTAGGGGTCTGATTAATATTTCAATAGTCTAATTTTTAATGGTCATATTGGATTCCTAATTTATATAACTACATCATATTTCATTCATTATTAATTAAAATTTATTTTCTCTCAAGTTTTTAAATTTTATCAATGAAAAGAATCACTTTGAATTAGTAGAATTAAAAATAATTTCTACAGTTTTGTTCATAAGTGTTGTTATATTATTGGTTCAATCAAATCAAATTTTTAATACTTTAGTTATTGATTTTGAATTATTTAACACATTTTAATATTTTCATTTCTTATGGACATTTTTATTCACTAAATTTAATGACCAAATTAATATTACAAATTTATTTGGTTTTATCATGTGGTTCATGTGGACAATATTATATTACTAAATATATCATAATTATATATTAAGATTGTAAATTTCATTGATATAATTCTAGGTCATTAAATTATTCCTCTTAAAAAATTTTAAAATGACATTTAATTTTCCATACTAAGGTGATAATAGTCGTTGTAACTTCTATTTCATGCCTTCCATCAGTTCAAATTTACCCACCTTTAACATATACTTTAACCATGTTATGTTGAATATGTTATTTTTCATATTGCATTGGACATTATCTATATAATTCAAGATCATCCCCAGTGGATCCATATAAGAGTTATTTTTTCCCAATTGTACCACCTCAGAATTATGTAAATGATAGGGATATAGGATGTACTTTCTCCATATGTAATAATTATATATGTCATGTTGTTTGTAGATGACTTTTTTGAGTGTTATTCAATTTTCCCCAATGCTAATGAGATCAATAATCTAAATGTGTGTGATGTAGCAGGGACATTTATTTCTCTTCTTCACAAATAAAATGATTATCTTCCATATATATATATATAGGTACACATTATCTATAACATCAATCCCTATGATTCATCTATGATTTCAATCATAGAATTTATGTTGACTAGGATAATCCTAGATGATCTATTTAATGGTAAAAAATGGTTATACCATTTCCTCAACCAATTTAGATCCCAAGAGCTTATATTGAATATAATCATCACATCACATATGTTTTATATGTTTCTAACCATATGTATTCTGATATATAGATATTTGGATTCATGAATGGAAACAATTATAATATTGAACACCTATAAAGGAATATGATGATACCATGATCCTTTAATGTTTGTTGCCAGTGATTTCATTATTATTTATAGAATTGGGATTGTCTTCTTTGATAGGAAATCAATTTGGTGGGAATGTTGTATTTATGATCAATTCAATGATTAGAGTAGTTTGGAGACCCTTCTAGAATATATATGTAAATCTTAGATATCTGAAAGAATCAATTTGATAATGTTGTTCCAAGAAACCTCACCAATTATCTAATTAATATCCACATATGTTTTTTGAGTGATAATTCCTTTTAAATTGAAATGAAGTGTGATTTCTTTGTTATAATATCCACGACAACACATATTGAATGTTACCTCATAATGTCATAGGATGGATAATGATAAATTCCAAATTTATGTTTTTTCCATTTCAATGTAAGTATGGGTAATGGTTGAAACATAACCCTTACAATTTTTCCATTTAGCCTTTACTTTTTTGAAATTATAGAAATTTTTATTGATATTGTTTGATCTACATCATCATATTTTTCTATCAATACTGTTGAATATGACATTGATAAATTGTTATGACCTATGTTAGGATGGAGAAGTTTGAGATATGTTTCAAATTTAACAACTCCTTTATGTTATGATTTTATTTTATATAAATTCACAAAAAAATCAGAAAAATTGATCCTCATTAATATTGAACGTTGATGGTTTATATTTTTTATAGATCCCACCTTCTTCTGAAATTCCATATCATCTATTTGAGAATCAGTTATCTTCTCCAAATGAAATTCTTGAGTAATAATTAGATAACATAATTATGATGTTTCTTATATTATGATTACAATTTTTATCCACATCATCATTAAGAATTTTGTAACCTTCACAATTCTCATAATTTAAATGGTTGTATTATAATTCTAACATAGATATTTTACAACATTATTTTATTTCCAAGGATGGTAGTGGATTGTGCAGTCATATTCCATTATCAAACATAAATTTCATTACATGAACATTTAAACTTCATTTGATTTAATATATAATTGATTATCTTATGATTCATATGAATTCCAAGATTTCCTCCCATGGTGATAATTATTATAGATTTTCAGAGCGAATATTTGAGCATCCAACCCTCGATCACGTATTAGGTATTTATATATATTCTATTTTACCTACCTTGAGGCATAGGCATTCAATTAATCATTTTTTATCAATTCACATACTAATACATTATTTTAACGGTCAATTAATACAATTAAGATAATTCCACTAGTGTGTAGCATGCAGAAAATATCAGTGATATTCCTCTTTATCCAATTCTTAATTATCTATTTAGATTACTCTTTTGAGAAAAACATACAACCCTCTCAGCATACTTGATTAGTGATTTTTATAATATTGAGATATGTCTTAATGTAATTGATAATTCCCAAATAGTCTAATTTTACTATGGATCTCTTTTACAGATAATGATCAGGGCCACTCCTCAATTACATTTTCCTTAGAAGGGCCTAAATATGTCCCATTTAACATTATACTATAATGAAACCTCCTCCATTTGGAACTCATATTAATATACTTTACATAAAGTTTCCCCTTTCCCATTGTCTGTAAGAAAATAATAAAATTCTGTTCATTTTCATATTTACATTTAGAGTATATAAAAATATTAACAACATATACTGCCCAAATAATATCTTGGTAATCTATAATATTTCAATTAATTATGGTTTTTAATATTATTGGAGAATTATTTAGTCCAAATGGTGTCACTATTTATGTATAATATCTTTATATTATTCAAAAGGTAGCCTTGGGAGTATCTTCCTTATTTATATATAATTGATGACATCATACCAAAGGCCAATTTTTTGTAAATACTGGTCCATGCATGTTTGAAGAAATAATTCATCTATTCATAGTTGTGGATAGTTTTATTTATCACTATTTTGATGACTTCACGAAAATAAATATAGAGGAACATTTCCCCATACTTCATATTAATTAATAGGGATATAGAACCACATGTTGAACCAAAATGTCATATAAAACCCCTTTATAGATTTTCTTTTAAGTGGTTCTTCTGTTATTCAAAAATGACATCATTCATTCTTTGGGTGGACATAAATTTTGATGAAGATGTATATACTAGTTTTTATTTGAGTTCCAAACCTGTAGGTTATGAGTAATGTAAGATAATTATTTAGGTAATATATTTGTTTCATCTCTCACAATGGGAATGTCCTTAAAAATTATACAATCCTTTCTATTAATCATATGGGATATATAGTCGTACTCATAATAAAAAAATATAAACACTTGTGAAGAATATTTAAAATTATTATATTCCAACTCCGTAAACATGTACATAGTTATAGGATTGAATAAGATGTGATGAGTGATACACCATTAATAAGGATATATGATTTATTTATAGAAGTATAAGAAATCCATTCCAAATATAGAATCCAAATCACGTAAATGATGTAAAACCTGATTTTTAGGTAGGTTTCGTCCACAATCATTGGATGAGGGGGAGTTATATATATGAGATACAATAATTTCACTATTTTGTCTAACAAATATCTGAGCCCTATTTTTTGAAGTAGTGTTCGAATTTTTCAATTAAAAATTATTGATATGAAATAAATAAAATAACAGAATAATAATGTAAATTAAATATTAATTATCTAATATATATAATAACATTCAACATATTATTTTATAAAAATACCTTGATAAAAATGATATCATATTCCATTTCTTATCCAAAAGGTCTAAGTGTTTTTTATCATTGATTTTATCTAAAAACCCTTATCATCGATAATTTTCTTTTATAATTCCTATGATATTTTCCTTCGAAAAACTTTACCATATGTTGGGTGTTATTTAAACCATATTTTATTCTTCAATATTAATGGGATATTACAATTATCCTAAGAACTTATTAGATTAAATTCCATGTTTTCCACATTTGATAAATCTCTTGATTCCCATTAGATTAGTATTTGGATTCATCTTTACATTCTTCCAAAACATGGTATCACATGTTTTCATTAATCCTTCAGATTTATCCTTTTATCGTACCTATGGAAACTATATTTTACGACTTTAATCTCTATGTTAATTAGAACCATGATAGTGAAAAATCCATCTCAACCCTGAGGAATGAATGTGAAATTTATTAATTTTTTTAAAAAAATTTATTCACAAATCTTTTCAAATACAAGGATTTAACGACTAAATAGAAATACCACATTTCATGTTGAGCCAATAAAAAAACATTATATTATATATTTATATCATTGTTAATTTTTACTCATACACCCCAATAGATTCATCATGATTTTTATTCAGTTTGAGGAACTCACTCTTTTTTTTAAGTAGAGAGTTCAGTGAAATATTTAATGAAAATTTTCATATTGAATCAATATAATTCCATGGAAATAATTTCTTTTTTATGCATCATTTTATTAATCAGTCTCCACAAATGATCTCCACCTTATTTAATACAATGAATTACCCTTTATACTTTTTGATGTTATGATCATTAGAGGAGGGATAATATATTCACAACAGTGTCAATACATTTTATGGTGTTTAGGGGATCAGAGGTACCACTAATGATAGGATGCATTTATCACATAATGACATATATATACCATGATAATTTTTATAATCTATATATAGTTCAATAGAATTCATGTTATTATTCATATTAACCATTATTGGAACTAGTTTTTCAATGAAGTTCCTAGATCTCGCTCCCCGTAATATTATGTATATCATTAGGGAAATAATCATATATTATATTATGTTGGTTTTTGGGATGGTTAGTCCTATATAATTACATTATTGAAAAATAAAATATGCTTATAGTAATTTACCAAATAAACATATTAAAGGAAAACTTTTAACATATAATGAATTATTTATAAATTAAATGAAATTCCAATAATTTGAGTCTCTTGGTTTCAATCATTGTTATCCATGGTTATTTCATGATTAATTATTCTAAATAAAAATATTATAATGGTTCATTAATAGATTTTGAAGTTACCCATGATTATCCCTCCTAATTATCAGACCAAACGGTTCACATGGATTATATTTAATCCACAATGTAGAGATTGAGTGAACACCCAATGCACAATTTGGGGTTATTACACCAAGGTATTAAACTTCTAATGACATATCCACTTATATAGTCTAGATAGGGATGTTATTTAGGGAAAACTAATATCTATATATTGGTTTCCAAATTTCTGGGTTATTCTCCTGTACATTGACATATCACTAGGGTTCTCAAAATATTTTTATAGTACTCTCCTCCAAAATAAATACACATCTCATTGATATCAACTACAATGACACAAGCCTTTTACATATATTTTTACATAATTTTTAAAATAATCATCTAAAAAAATACCCATAAGTTTTGTGGTCTAGAATCTTTGGAATATAGAGTTCATAAGATTTCAAATAAAAAATAATGTAAAAAAACATTATTTTATCCTCTAAAAAAATACTTACTCATATTGATTACATGTATCATTTTAGTATAATATATGGAATACATAAAAAAGGGTGATATATTAATCCATGTAATGAGATAATGCTGATAATGATGCATAGTTTGAGTGTCAAATAACATTACATGATATCATAAAATAGATGGCCCATGAATAATCACATAGAAGAATAACATAATGATCATGGTACCAACAGATAATGGGAACATAATATAGTGGATACACTATATAACATTATAAAAGTATAATTGAATGCTATAATCCATGAAAATAACACATTGTGGACAATGGCCCATAATGGATTTGTATTAAATTATAATTCCATACATAATGCCTCATTAGACAAAAACATTACATGGATAGACATTAGGACTTAATGATATTAAATTAAGACATTTATTACCCATAAAAAGGAATAATTATCATTGTATATATGTAAGAGACATATAGGAATAATTTGGAATAATTTTTTTTACAAAAAAAAAGATATGAAATGTATGTTAGAGGGATATGGTTCATTTAATAAAGAAAATTGTCAGTTACAATGATACATTACATTATGTCTAAATCTGTTCAATAATAGCACATAATATCATGGATAAAAAAATTATAATCATTAATAAAACAATTTCAAACCATTTGTATATATTTTTTTAATTTTTAATTTATTATGTTAATTTTTAATCATTTCAATGAGATATAATTTTTAATGTTGTTGTTTTGATAGAATTCATTTCATGGTTCCAATGTGCCAACACATGTGTATAATTTTTTATGACCGTGTAAAATTAAATGAAAAAATATATAAATGAAGAATAATGTTATTAATTTAATTATAGAAATATAAAATCTCCCTACTTCCCATATGTATTCGATTGAGGGATGAATCTTTTAGTAAAAAAATTAATTTCATTCAGTTTCTTCATTTTTGGGATTTTGACGACCATCATGAACTAATATTGTTTTAATAAATATTATTCTCATATAATAATTATATAATGAATATATATATAAAATATTAAATATTTGTTCATTATAAACAATTCTATGTGAACATGATACTAAAATGAATGTGGTGGTGGAAAAAGAAAATTCATCATCCATGATGGCAACAAACTGATATAGTAGAGATTACAAATTCACATTTTATCATAATAGGAGATGATAAAAGGTTTTATGGTATATATTAAAATATAAAGATAATTATTTGTATATATATGTTACCAGAGTTATTATTTCATGTCACATGTTTGAGGATTGGAGAGATTTTAAGAAGAAATGAATTAAGAAGAGGTAAATTGAGAATATTACCTCTTAAATTTAAACTATTGAAATACTCCATAAGGAACATGGATTTTATATTTTAGTGGTACTAGTTGAACAAGGATGTGTATTATAGGGTTTTTAATAAAATTTAGTATAAAATAAGAAAATTCCACGGCATGTAAGGTGCGAGTAGAAGGGGTGGTATTTATAATGGGATTAGAGGGGAGTTATTGAATATTAAACTCATTAAATTATTATTTGTCTCAACACTATAAATATAGGATATTATTTTGAATATATGAATTAAATCGTTAATATTATTTTTAAATAGTGTTTATTTACCTCATCCTTGACTCAAATATTTATATATTTATCTTATAATATGAAATACCACGTCTTATAATAATTCATTATTGACAAAAATTCAATTTTTTAAAAAAATTTAACAATTTCCCATTAATAATTATTTGAAATTTAGAATTGAAAAATATAATCCACTATATGGTAATAGGATTATATATATTATAGATTTAATTTTTCAATAAAATCATCATTTATTTAATAAATATTAATTTTAATATTATGATCGCTTTTTATATCCGTTGATAAATTACATTAGATCTCATAAAGTTGTATCAGTGTTTAAAAAAATAATATTAATATATAAATATAAAATTTTTGAACATATAAATTCATTTAAATATTTATATTTTATATAAATGTAATATAAAAAATATTATGTTATAAGAATATTCAAACACTGAATTTATAATTTTGAAATCATCTATTTACTTATACCATGGTATAATTATATCATATTATAATATTATTGAATACCTAAATATTATTTTACATATAAATTATTGATGATGCTATAATAATGGACATATTTAAATTCATATAAATTATGTTACTATTTAAATGGTACGGTTACGATTCCAATGGTCGTATTACTATTCTAATGATCAAATATTTAACTATCTCATGGGATGCATACATTCTGTTATCACATAATATTTCATTCATTCATCAATCTAGTATTATTTTTATTTAAAATACATATATTTTTATTCCAATAATTTGTATTGAATTACAAACATTCAGATTCATTTATTTAGCATTAGTAGTGTGTGCAGTTACTATGGTGGACCGAGAAGATCCAAATTTTCATATTTTTGTTATCTTATTTTTTGTTTTTATATCATTTTAGTATATTAAAATCACCCAGAATATTATATTATATAAATATAATGTTTAAATTTTTATAATAAAATGTAGTTGGTTTTATCACATGTTTTATGTGCATTATATTATATTAATGTATATAAAAATATTATACATTCTTCTGTGAAATATCATTGATAATATTTTATGTAGTTACAAAAATTGAAGTAATCCTTATTTAGTATCAATGTAAAACATTACAAATTTTATTTAGATTTCTTTTTATATTATCAATTGAAAAACATTAAATTTAGGAAAGAGAATTTCATAATAATAAATGTTGTGCCACATTCAAGTCACAAAATATTTTCAAACTAACTATTCATGCAACTTGATAACCATTATACATGTTCATTTAAGTGTATATAAACACAAAAAATAAATTAATGTGTATGTAATTAAATTAAATATGAACTATATAACATTAATTTATTGTTATGTAAACACATTAAAATAGTAATGTGTACTTTAAAATTTAATTTATTATTAACATCCAAAACCCACCATGTTAATTCCAAAACACAAACATTAATGATGAATGAAGAAAACTGAATCCTCTTCCATAAAATTTGAACAAATTAACTTGTAAGGTCTATAATAATAGATTAATTTAATTAGATCATGTTTTAGGGGGATGGAATAGTTTTTTCTATCAAATTTCTCTAGAATATATCATAATCTAAGATCTTTCGATATCATCTCCCAATAAATCGATGAAGTTATAAAAATTTCCAAACTCTATGATCATTTATAACTATAAAAATAAATTTCCAATAAAACTCTTTCACATATACTACATCGAGTTGTACCACTCTTTGTTTATCAATAATGGAAGGGAGATAATGTCCCTTATATACTATCGGTAGAGGGCTCGATTTAGTGATTAATACCGACTGCATACAAATATTATATATTGATGGAATTTCCATAAATTATAAATATATGATTTATTATATAATGTTTAACCTCTATGATACTGAAAAAAAATAATGTAATAAAATATAAAACAAAACAACCCATATTATATTTATATTATTTAAAAAAATTGTGTAAATATGAATATAAAAAGGACAAGTCCTATGACAATGTGTCGAAAAAAACTCAAATACCCAAACTAGGAAAGTCCAAAATAGTCGCTGCTTCCTTTTTAGCTGTTTTATAATTCTTTATATATACATATCATTTATGTGAAAAGTAATCTAAATTTCATCATAACCATGTTCTCTCATGTACATGTGAAAAGGGCATACTAATACTATAGTGAAAAATTAGAATAACAAACATGCACAAAAATAACTTGACTAACTAGTTACAATATCATCATGTTATTCCGCCAAAATAATTCATCCATAGATAATAAATAAACATAAAATATATATATATATATATATATATATAAGGCACCCCATATCCATTATCCCATCAATTTTCCACTCTCAAGACCCCACATCAAATTCCATGTTCTCTCATCATTTACATAAATATAACATCACATTATCATTCATACCTAATGTGTATTAGGATGAATATATACATTTTCCACCCTCAAAATTTCTAGCATCATCTTCTAACATCAATCACTACCTCATCACATTATCACATCTCATATACAAAGGAGTATGGTATCATGAATGTGAAATTTATCGATTTTTGTCCCTCCTACTTCCAAATATGACCCCCACCACACCTCACATCCTTAACAAATCATCACTGTAAAATCTCTAACACTAGTCCATCATCATTGGGTGATCAACAACACTAACCCATCATCCATGGTTGATCACCAACCCCATCCTGTCATCATAGAGTGATGTAAAACACTATCATGTCCTCACATTTGAATGAAGATGGGGGAATATGGGATGGCCATAAATCGGATTCCCAACATCCACGATGAAATGAAAAATATTAAGAACCCAAAAAAATATTTGAATTGCGATATTTAACTAATAATTGTGTGGATAATATATAAAAAACATCAACATCATAATAATTTGATTACACACACACCCAATATATGTGTTTCTACAAAATAGAATCATCTTGTATCATGATATCACCACAATATCTCACAACCCCTCCATTATTTTTTTCACCACCTTTGCATCAATCTACACAACCACTACACAAGAAGCCATATAATCCATGTTTTAATTTATATTTATAGTATTAATACTCTATTACCATCCATACTCATTTGTTATGAAATTATATATAAGATAAATAAATACACCATTCTTCATCAATATGTTAATTTTCTAATTTAAACATAATTATTTTAATCCCATTATTTATTCTATCATTTCGTTTTAATTAATTAATACAAATAAATTTATTCGACCATCAAATTTCATTTCATCCCAAAAATATCCATTTTCTAATCTAGGTTATTTAATTTACCTATTTTTCATTCATCCCATGAATGAAAAATAAACTAGCATAACTATACCACAAATTTGATCATCCACCACCCATTACTCAATATCACAACATATAATAAGAGAATCCATCATCACAAACCTACCATCTCACTGCCACAACTTCATAACCAAAATCCCATTACATTCATTGTATATAATACTTAATCACAACCAATGTTATCAAGCCATATCCTCACTACCAAATCTCTCCAACATGAACATGGTTTCCAACATCACAATAATATCCC
This sequence comes from Viscum album, assembly GCA_963277665.1. Classification (NCBI taxonomy): domain Eukaryota; kingdom Viridiplantae; phylum Streptophyta; class Magnoliopsida; order Santalales; family Viscaceae; genus Viscum; species Viscum album. The sequence continues at coordinate 1,197,847,490 of OY728121.1, read as the reverse complement.
TATAAGATACCCATACATCACATAAGTTTACTTAACAAGTACTAAAAAATATGATAGCACATTTATGATACTACATATATGAAACATTATTTTTGGAAAATCATATAATCGTATATTTATTATTTTGGGTATTATAACACATGAATATTCCTAATGAAAGTAAAATCACATAACATTAAATTCTACATCTATAAGCTTTGTGTTTTTAGATTTACATAAATGGATTCTATCACATTAGTTTATCACTTCCATTATTATTCTGACACCATAATATAATTTTACAAGGAACCTGTCAATTAATCATATATATGTTTTTATTGTATTATACATGCATACTTCATGAAATTATTATAAATTGGGATTCAAAAATCAGGCCAATTATTAGATAATTATTTATTCCAATTTCCTAGATTTCATAGTTTATAAGAAAAGATTTAAAATACAATAATAAATATCATAAAACCAGAAAAATAATTATGATACAACACATACCTTTCAATTAATTAAAATTAAATTAATTATATTCATTATGTAAACACTTACCATCCACCAATTAGTTGTGAAAATTTTGCAATATCCCCCAAAACACATCAAAAGGGAGAGAAAGAGGATCCCCTGCCTCAAAAAATCTTTCCAATTCACATTCTGAATATTTAATGTGATAAAAAACTACCAATAAAAACTATTCATTGAAAAAATTCAATAAAATTATAAAAACTCCATTTTCAATAACCTACCATGACATCAGTAAAACCATTAATGTACCCAAGCACAACCTTCATTGGAACAAAGAATAGTGGAAATTGAAATGTGATACAGATGAGTCAAATTATAATTTATATTTGTTAGTCTCAACCTTAAATAAATAAATTCAATAAAGGATATTATAAAATGAAACCTAATATATCCTATAATTCCCCAATTAAAAAGAGAAAATACATTGGAAATATTGGTATTGATTTAGGATATATAGTTTATTGAATCAATGAAAATTATAAAACCATGGAGCATCACTGAACATTATGCCACAACTTATTAACATTGAGAATATTCATTAATTAATGGTAGTAGAGAAAAACATAACGAATCTAGTAAAAAACTCATCTAATAATCATGGAGTAGTATACCCTATAAATTATATATGCATTGAGAAGGGCCATAGTGAATGGTAACCAATATGCCATAGTTTTGTAATGACCTAATGAAGGCCACACTATAGCCTAGATCAACAAATAAATTTACATGAAACAGATAGACCTAAAAAATGTCCTCCTCAAGGAATCTACATTATAACTAATAATCCTTGTCATAGGTACCCTAAAAAAAGGGGCACTAAAATTTGATCCCCTCAGAAATCGACTTTATAGTCGTCCGTTACACCAAGTATGTGTTAGAAAAAATAGAATCACCGTACATGGCTTCTAGCCTCTGTGGGGATACATTCCATACTCAATATATACATCCATCTTGGATACCCTATATGGAGAAAAATCCTTCCTTCATTAATCGTTCAGCTATTACTCTACCATACTCTCTTCAACTCCCTTAGAATTTCCCAAAGGATCCTCTATAACAAATAATCATACAATGTAACGATGAAAAAAATTAACACTTTTATTACATAAAGATGTAAATAATTATTTGATATTTTTTATAGATGGTAATGTTATTATAAAACTCAATAAATTAAATACCAAATTCTATTCAAAAATATAATATGAAATGTTATCATCACTGATTTCTTTTTTAATAATCATCACCAAATTCCAATTATATGAAATTATAATATTATAAATAATTATAAAAAGGAAATTTGAAAGACCTATATTATTTGGGATTGATGAACTATATGAGGATAATGAGTAACACTACTATAATTAGAAAAGTAATTCAAAATGACAAAAATTACTCATAGACGATATTTAATATATATAAAAAATATCTTGTATATATATAGAGAAAAATATTAAATTATATTTACAAAAAGAAGTATATATGAAAAATTTTATTCAATCTATCATTAATGTACTCATTTTTTATTATATAAAAAATTCAATACATTCAGGGTATGCTAGGAATTACGGTAAGGGTTTCATAATTAATTTCCAAATCTATAAGTCTTTGTTTAGTTTGTATTTTATGCTCTTTTATATCATGTACACACTAATAATTAGAAATTTTATATAAATAATATATTTTATTTATTTACTTATGTTTAGCATTTAAATCACCCAATTTAATAGTGTTTTAAGTAAATCTTTACTCAAACTATAAAGGATTTATTTGAAAATATTTTCTCTAAAAGAAAATTTTTATTTGAAGATATTCAATCTAGGGAAATTATATTATTTACGAGATCCTTCATAATTTTCATCTTTTATCCATAGGGTTCTTCATGATCCATAAAAATATTATTTCCTCTTGAATAATTACTTCTAGATGTTTCTGGTATGTCAAATAGACGTATCTCTTGTTCCAAGTTAGGAACCTCAATATTCCATGCCCATAACTACTATATAGAATACCTTAAAGGAATTAGAGTTTGTTTTATGTGAAAAAACTAAGGTATCTAGAAATTAATTTCCTATGAATAATGAATTGATTAATGGATATGGTGAAAGGTAATTAAATTATTATTACGATTCCTGTAATATTATAATTTTGTAAAAGAAGGGAACATGGACATTTTCCATGTGAATGCCCAAATATAGGGGATAAAAAGAATTATTTTCAACACAAACTTCTGTGATAATTGAAATCCTATTCAACCAAAGCTTTGAATTTAGGTTATGAAAGTGATGTGGAGGAACACTAATCATTGAATAACTGTATGGTTTGGACCTAAACAATTGTTCATTGTATGATTGTTATGAACATCAAATAATCACCAAGATTACTATATAGTAAAATTTTAATAAAATATATAGGGGTATGATTATTCTATCCAATTTTGATGATTTAGGTAAAGATACTTGAGAATCTATTGTTATCCTTTATTTATATGAATTTCATAAAATTAAGAAAATTGAGTAGCTATACAAACAGACACTCTTTAGAAAAAAAACAGATCATATTTTATGTCTTAAATAAAGTAATGATCACCTATCACATAAAGGATGAAAATGAAATCTCTATACAAATTGACTCCATTATAGAGGCCTTAACACCAATCATGATAAGTATTGAATAGGAACTATTTGGGAGAAACCCCATATTGTGAATTTTATGTTCTGAAGTAATAGACGAGTTTTCCCCACTTATTCAAGTTTTTATGGTTGGTACCACATTAGATATTAAATTCTAATACATATTCATTTCATAAACTCCATTAACTATTTAATTAGTACAGAATAATTAATGTCATGGGCATGAAATTTTTTTGGGGGGATGCAAGGACATAAAAATTCTTAATCAACTTCCTTAAATAATTCTTATTTTTATTTTTTGTTCAGAATATATTATATTACATAAATGATTACTAATATTTGATATTAAAATTATTATAAAATTAAATATGAATAAATCCTCCATTAAATGAAAAGATATTAATTAATGAAAACATCTTACATTTATATGATACATAATTAATTTAATTTAATATCTAAAAAGGATTGTCATTTCTCAAGTAATTGATTATTGGGTTAATAAATAAAATATACAAAATTTCGATTATTACTATGATAATATATGACACTAAAATAAATTATTTAATATATTAACATTATTTAAATTAGAAACTGGTATAGATTAATTTTAAGAACCCATAATTATCAAAAATTATATTTTCAATAATTGTAATTTTTTTTAATTTCATTTAAATTCTTTTATAAAATTTATAATTTAACTTAATTTAATTTAATATAAATTAATAAATAGAATATTTCAAAATCAACTTAGTATTATGATATAAATTTTTTCTAAAATCATTTATTTTTAAAGAATAGTGAAAAAACTATCTTTACAAAATCTTGGGTATTTATTACTCTATCGAGATGTTAGAAATTAATTAAAACTTATAAAATAAAATTAATAATAAAATAAATATTAATGGACTAATAATATATATATATATATCTAAATAACATTCGTAATTTATAATAAATCTTAGGGACATTTTATAATCATCAGTAACCATTTCTAATAAATAAAATTTTCTTATCATTTCTATTAATTATATTTAATAAAATTCTTTATTTATAGATTTGAAATCCAGATAAAATTTTATTTCTTATTATTAACCGATATAAATCATTAAAATAATATACATTATAATTTTATCTAACATATAAAATTTAAAATTTAAAAATCAATTTCTAAAAAAATTATTCGTTAAATTTTACATTTTCTAATATAAAAACAATATTTTTTAAACATTTAAATGTTATCTAAGATAAGGATATATTTTTTATTATGTAAAAATTATCTAATCGGATTGAAATTATTTTTATCTATAAAAATTAAATTATAATTGTAATAAGTTGATTTCTTGATAAAAATAAAATTTCTAAATAGGGTTAACTAAAGGGTTAAAATGCCTAACATGGTATGAATGATTTCATCATTATTATTAGATGTGTGTTTCAACAAAAAATCCTATGTACTCTATAATTTATAATATCATACTCTTCATGACATGGTACTAATGTGATCTCTTTATATTTATATGATATGATTTAAAAATTGTCATTCTCAACAATTATAAAAAAGGAATCTCACCACCCAATCATAAACACTATAAACATAGGTTTCAACATGAATAATTTTCATTTATCAATACCTTATAATCTATTTTAACTTAATTTACCATATTTTCATCAGATGTTATCCTCTACCATCCATTTCCACATAGGCATCCATGTGAAATACCAAATCCAGTTTGTGAGAATGATTTTTTACCATGCTTATTTTCTATTCAAAGCTAAATTATTAAATATAGCTTTAATATTATAGTATTTTAAAAAGAATTTTATGTTTATATTTAATTTTAATATCCTAACATAATAAATAATATTAAACATTTCTATTTCCAATAATAAAAATGAAAATTTCTCCAGTGAGTGTGTATATAACTATCACTATTTAGTAATGAACATGATTATTCCTATAGATTAATTAATATTTATTAAAATAACTAAAATATTTATTCAAAACCATAATAATATATAAATAATATAAATAATATTATTATATCAAATCATTATTCAAAATGAAACAACATTCAAAATCATACATATTTTTTTATTATGGTATCCTCGTGTATGGGTATGTTTTACCACATACATAGACAATTATAAAAAAGAATATCATCAATTACTATGAGAACATAAATTATAATAATAAATTATTTTAATAATTAAATAAATATTTTTTAATTTTTGGATTGTAAAAAATAATATTCATCTAATCAATTGATATAAAATTTTTTGTTCACAACGAATCACTGAAACATGCTCAATGTCAATTTCATATTTTATGATCATAAAAAATACAAAGAAAATAAAAGTATAAATTTATAAATAATTATAAATAATAAATTAAATTTCTTTTAATTATCATGTAATTTTTAACATTTTTATAATCATGAAGAATGACAATAAAATTACAAAAATTGTATATATGACCACGATTACTCCAACCCATTACTGAAAATATATAATAACTAAAAATATAAACCAAAAAAGAATTTATATTTTATGTTTTTAAAAGATTATATATATGAAATATTTTCTTAAATAGATTATTAATATAATTATTATTTTTATTAATGAGATTCAATAGCTTTAGTCGAATCTGGGAATTAAGGTAAGCGTATCATTTTCTAGTTTTCAAATCAATGAGATATGTTATATTTTTATCACTGTGATTTTTTAATGGTTTGTTCACAACATGTTTGATAATTTATGTTTTAAATTATATATTTTTTAGTGTGATTTTGAGATATGTTTCAATTTCTTTCATTAATGGGGTTTCAATTATAAGGTTTCTCACTCTGTAAGGGTTTCGTTGGTATTTTTATCTTCAAAAAAGATTACTTTTGAATGAAAATTCTTTTAATGAATATATATTAATTTTAAATAAATATTTTTTCAATAATATATATTCATGTTTTGTTACATTCTCTATAAAAGTTTATTTTTCCTTGACTCATAATATTCTCATGTGATTTCAAGTATATGAATTTGACCTCTTTCGTTTGGGAACCACTCTTTTCCATGATTGTATACATTTATAAAATTCTTTAACAGTATTTATATGTTAATAGATAATTTATAATGTTTATTTTATATTAATATTACATCCATTAAAAAAATTAATTAAATTTATTACTATTTCTATATAGTTCATTTTCAATAATGAGTGAAAAATATCAGTTTGAACATTTTTTTGGGAACACTTTTTCCACAATTTTTTATATTTCATTTAAACATCCAATATACACATTATTGATTTATAAAATAAATTATAATCACCAATGAATATTAAAATAATTTATTTTTTAAAATACATATTTTTAATCTATCAATTATATTTCTTGTTTCCAGTGTCAATTTTCTAATCCCCATAGAGTGGGTTTTCTTCTACATCATCAATTATTGGAATACATTATTCCTTATTGAGTATAATATTCAAATATTATTGTCAACCATTTCTTCATTAGATTCATTGTGAAATTCCATTTTTTATTAGAGTTGAGAACTAGAACTAAATTTATTATTTCATAACTATCAACTATAAATAGAAAAAACTGTTATTCTATTCACTCTACTATGTGTTTACATAATTTTTCATTTCAATGATTATATTTTGTCCAAATATATGATACATATAAATTTAATTGGAGTCATTATGTCCTAAAATGAAAACCCTATATCCATATTTTGTAAAAACCATATACATTATTTATTTACATCTTACTAGAGTGTTATTTAGTATTATTAGATACCCATTAATTTTCCATGGGATTATCATGGTATTATTATTAATTGAATTATTATTATTCATATATTTGATTCGTTTTTAAAAAATTATGAATAACCTTTTAATTATATGGGTTAATTATCCTGGGAGAAATGATTTATTTCTCATGGTACATGTATATAGTATATATGATGAGTGGGGTCTCATGTCTCCCTCAAATTAATTTTGTAACATTTATTAACTCATAAGACATGTATACCAATGTAAAATTTAGTTTCCCACATGTATGGGTGAATGTATTTGAACAATGAAGGTGATGATTCCCAAGATAATTATTGTAAAGACCCGAAGCATGACGTACATGGACATTACATTACTTTTGCAGAATACATAGTACATAACAAAAACACACAAACAAGGATCGTAATAGTTTAGTGTCTTTGGAAACTCGGAATATAATCTTCTAATAGTGGTTAAAGATCTTCAACATCTCCCATAAAGATCTTCTTTTTTTACCTAAAACCTTTCTTTATGTCATGGGGAAAATAAAACATAAAAAGGTGAGCTCAAATGCTCAGTAAGGGTAAACAAAAGAAATATCAATCACATCATATACATAAGAACATAACTTTTGGAAATCGTAACCTGCAAAAGAGATCATAATATCATAACATAGTATAAATCATAGAAGTGAAATGTAATCCCAATAATCATAACTTAAAACATGAAACTTTGTGGCATACACACATAATCATAGAGAATCATTTCTTATTAGTCAAGACTCATTTCCAAGACTATCTTAGTGGACAAAGTCCATTTCTGAACCGAGTCACCCTCGTTTCAGTCCTGTTTCACTGAACGGGTATAATCTACCATTTCATCCATGTCTATCTCATGAGATATAAAATCTTTACCCAATTCATTGGAAGGAGATATAGGTCTCACCCATCTCATAATGATACCATTCTTATGTGTGCCACAAAATATTAAATCATACAACATTGCATAACCTATGTAATAAAAATGGGAATCTTAAACATCGTGACATCATAAAACAATTCATATAAGATAAAGGAATTCATAAAAATAATTCCATCACAAGATAATCAAATAAATGTAACAATAGGGATAGAAACAAACCCCTTTATTATCTTAGATGGAAAATAATTTGGATAAAACACTTGAACTCCATTCTTGAGGAAAGTATCCTTTCTACTTCAAAAACATTTTCCATTCATAACATATCATACAATTTTAAAGTAAAAGATGTTGTTTAAAAATAAACTTGAAAACTTTTAAATTATTCTTCTTGGAAATAATGTTTTAAAAATCCATTCATGTCGTATAAGTTAAAAAAAACATTCTTCTCGTACCTTTGTCGGAAAAGTCAAAAAGTACTTTGTACGAAAAACGACAAAATATTCCTTTCATATCCTTTACTAAAAACTCACCAGAGTGTAAAATTGGATTTAAAAAATTGTAGGTGGATGGAAATAAAATTACATATTTAGGAAACATGGATGTGGATGATAAAATACACCTCAGTAATTACCAAAGTATAAACAATCTTGGATAAAAATGAGATTGTGATATTTCCCTTACCTTGGGTCTGATATGCTCTGTACGTGTCCGAACCTCCTATATAATGATTTAAATAATGTTATTGACTTATTATGGAATCATAATTATTTTTATGATATCATATATGGTCATATTCATAGATTACTATTAGTAATATTTCATTACTACTTGTTATTCGGGTGTTTATTATTTTTTGTTCTTATAAGTTTTTTGTCGAATAAATTCTTATTCTTCTCTTTAGGTTATAGATACCTAATTTCCAGAATGGTATTAGTGTCATATATATCACATTAATTCATTCAATTCATTAATATTATCATTATGAAATGAAGATCATGTAGAACGAGTCACATCACATCGTAGAGACGGTATTTCGTACGTACGCACGAGTGATGATATCATTCCTATGATCGTGGAATTGTATTGGAGTGTATGTATACTATTTCAGAATCAATATCAATTTATAATTGTCATATATAGTCATTATTTACACCATTATACCCATCCAAGTATGGTGGTGGTGGAAAATAGATTACAACACGGCGTGGAGACGGTATTCCGTACGTACGCACGTGCGGTGATTTCTTTTTCCGTAGGATGGATAGATGGTGAAATAGGGTAGTTTCATACATATAATAACATATCAGTATATATTTGATACTTATGTTATTACTTCATAATTAAACAACTAAATAAGAAGAAGTGGAAGAAGAAATAAAGATAAAATAATCGGTAACAGATATTACCTCTTCTTTGAAGTGCTTCTTTGAGACCTCCTTTTAGGGCACTAAAATAGGTCTTTTAAGAAGAACATAACCTCTAATATGTATCTAGGGAAGTCGAGAGAAGAAATTGGAAGGGTTTGGCCTTGCTTGAAGGCTCAAAGTGGTGTGAGGATGAGGGGGAGGAGGTGCCCTTTTATAAGGGAGGAGAGGGGCACCTGTGGAATAACTAAAAATATTATTTTATTATAAAGTCAAGTTCGGTTTCAAATAGCTCCGAATTGACTTATTTATAATATAAGGTGGTTATGGGTCGAAATAATCTAATCCAATAGAATTTAGACAAGTTTAGGTCATTATATTAACCTTATCTTTTAGTTTAAACTCTTAGTTAATAAGACTGACATTTCCCATGTCACTTTGTATTTTTATATTATATAGTTAATAAAATTACCATATACATCCAAGTGACCCCCAAGTTGTGTTTTATTAATATATATAACCTTATCTAAGTCATTTTGCCAAACCTTAGATTTTTAGGAATAAAATAACAATTAATAATATAATATTTGTTTTAAAAACCATTTTATGTCAATTTTGACACTATTCGGTAGTTGATTTGTTTGAAACTCATAAAAGAATTATTACTTAGACAAAAGTTAATTAAATCAATCCTAACATGTCATATTAACCTATAAAATTAGTTTAGTTCATAAAAAGTCTCAAATTATATACTTATTTAGGTATTTATAATATCAATTATTCTAATTTTTTACATTTATTGAAATTACTGCATCATCATTGTGTCATATATAAATTAAATTATTTAAAGTCTAAAAATTACAAATAAAATATAATTATGTAGGAAATCTTTTTATCTTTATAATGAATATTCATAGTCGAATTTATCTTATGAATAACCTTACATTAAAAATTATTTAGTTTTTGGACATTGATTTTAACTATTTTAACCCTTCTTTAAATAAATTAATAATAAATGTCCTAATATAATCCAAGTGGGCCTAAATGGTCATATTTTATTCCTAAGGTTGTTTTTGGTAGAATTACACTTGTACAATAGAATTATGACATGTGTTAGGGTAATAATAATATCATTTCTACCCTTAATTTCTCTATTTACTTTTAATCGTGGTAAAAAAAAGTAAAAAGTTACTATTTACCAAATAATTATTTTCATCTCATTGAACCAAATTTTACTTACTGACATCAACTGTGTCTCTCGGATTTTCGAAATTCCACTCACAGAAGCAGTAAAATTATCTTTTATGAAAAATTCAGTTTTTTAACTACCACTTAGTGGTTTCACTACTCATCAAAAAATGAAAGTTTCCATAAAAATACCAAAAATTAGATCTCTGCTATATCTGATATTATGAATTCAAAAATAATGTCTATTTTATCAAATTAAAAACATATCAGTTTCATTAATTAATTTAAAATTTAATTCCTGTCGTCAAAACAAATAGCTTGTTCTTAAGAGATAATAACTATCAAATGATTGACACTTGTTTATGACTGGATTAAATGTGAAATTACATCCAATGACCAACATTGTATTAAATTGTAAATATATATTCTAAATATACATTAAAACCACTCAAATTAATAATTTATCACTATTAATTATTTCAATTAAAAAAGTTGTTTTTAATTATAATTTAGTAATTTTCACTGTTCATCAGAATATGAAAGTTATCCGAAAAGTACCTAATTTCATCTTAGGCTAATTTCAATACGCCGAATCCCAAAATGAATTCCATTTTGAGAGCTAAAATTTCTAAAATTATAAATGGTGGTTATTACTATTCATAACAGCTAGTTTTAATAATATTTTAATAGCATATCGTTGTTTAGTGAAACTCGGTATTGCGTACTACACACGCTATCGAGGAAGGTCACGATTGCCTGTAATGCAAGGCAAGTCAAGGATGCATGTTGAGAAAGCTCCTTTTGGTGTAGCGTACAACACAATAAAATAATGAAATAATAAAGAATATTTTTTTATAAAATCTCGGGCTGTTACATTCTACCCCCGTTAAAATGATTTTCGCCCTCGAAATTCGTCAGGGTTATAAATGGTTTACTACTCGAAAGTTTCTTTAATAGAAACCCACATCGTAAAAAGGAATACCAAAACTTGGCTTTAAAAAGTAATGTATGAAATGTAATGATTACCCAAATAAACTAATCCCTGTGTTTCCACATAGGTGAAAATACAGATATGGAAGAGAAATCTAACCATCATGTTGTGATGGAGAGTGGTAGATAACATCGCTATGGAAAAGCCAGCAATCACAAAGCCATAAATTTGTGACGATCTATGGTACAATCTAATTAATCAGATATAAGAGCACTAGGACAACATTTTTGGTTTTCAAGATCATTTCCCTAAAGTTGATGAAATTAGAAGAAATAATTTCATGATTCTGGTATAGTCTCACCGTTGGTCATTATTTGGGAAATTTCTACTTCATCTCTTAAAGAAATGAAGTTGAATTTTTCATTCGTGATGTGTTAGTAGTTCATGTGATAGAATGATGGGTCATTCCATCTGTCTCAAACAAAAGGTTACAAAAGTTATATAAAAATACATACGTCCATCTATAGTGAGATTAATCATATATAGTTCCTAAAATGAACTTATACTTCATATATCATACTGATTAATATAATAAAACTATTTTCTACTAAGCAGGGACTTCCTGTAGGCCAGTGGTAGGCGATAAAGGCCAGTCGCACTTCAGTTGTGGGTTCGATTCCCACAACCTTGTCCGATGCGATGGGTTGTCGCCATCATGCAATTTGTCCGTTTTCTAAAACTACATTACTATAACATCACATAAATAATATCAAAAAAAGTTTTATCCTTAAATAATACTAACTTATGGTTAACATAATCCATTCCAATCGTTAGGCTTATCTAAAATACTTCGGTCCAAGCTCACAGTATAAAGAAAACGATAACATGAAATGTCGTCAACCAAGGATGTGAATACCATCATTTATCCCCCATATATCTTGTAGGTCACATTCCAATCATGTGAATACCTTAATGATGTATTCTCTTGAAAAATGAATACCCATTAAACCTTAGTGAAAACATAAATGCTGTCAAAAGTTAACTCTCTCCACATACCAAAATCCAAAAATTCTATATAGTCAAACCATGATATAACCTTCTCTTTATATCAGTCATCTGCTCATGAATACTATCAAACATTTAATTTTCTCCTGATCCCTTCATTATGTGCATATCATCTACATTCCAAAAATATCTGAATATCCATTCATGGATACTGGTAACATTAATCATACACATTCAAAACTCAAGGAAAGACAACAGTGTAACAATCCTTAGATGTCTCTTTATTCAATAGTACCATGAAATTACTTATACAACATTACACATGATAAAAAAGTAATCATTGCATTACATTCTTAAACCATTGACCGAGCTTCAACAATTCTTTCATCTCACATATCATTTGTAGTCTTTTCATCATCATCCACATAAATACTTCCCATATGACCATACTGATTCTCTTCATGAGACTTTCCATTAGGGCATTGGTTAGCATAATTCCCATACATTCCACATTTAAAACATTTAACCATTATTGATGTTGCAGCAATACCATTATCCTCATCCCTGGGGTTAACTGAACCTTTTCCTTTGCACTTAGTGGCTTTGTGTCCTTCTTTTCCACACCCAAAGTATCTTCCAGTTCCTTTGAAACATTCTCCTTTATGCCTCTTCCCACATTATTTACATTGGGGGAATTGAACTTTCTTTCTTCTATGATCATCATGAAACTCCATCTTTCTCTTATTAGCTGAGTCAGGAAACTTACCAAATTTTACTTTATTGATCATATTATGAGATTGCTGATTCAGCATAATAATGATGTTGGGACTTCCAAATCCCATTTCATTTGGTTCCTCATGAAGAATATCATTCCATATTCCATCATATCCTCCATTATCATGAATCATCTTGTTTCCAGCCATTTTCTAAAACCCACAAAGAATAGTGTGCGAGGCAAAAATCAAAATAAAGGGGGATTAACATCAATATCTAACATCATTGGTTTAATCAAATATTGTTACCATAGTTCTAGGACTATATCATATATGTATACTTATCCTTAGGGACATCCCTAGACATACCTTAGAAATATCTCTAGTGATCTCACTAACGTTTTCGCATCCTAGTTTCCAAAGGTTGACTAAACTTTTCCTCTGATACCAACTATAAAGACCCGAAGCTTGACGTACATGGACATTACATTACTTTTGCAGAATACTTAGTACATAACAAAAACACACACACAAGGATTGTAATAGTTTAGTGTCTTTGGAAACTCAGAATATAATCTCCTATTCGTGGTGAAAGATCTTCAATATCTCCAATAAAGATCTTCAATTTTTTACCTAAAACCTTTCTTTATAACCTGGGGAAAAGAAAACATAAAAGTGTGAGCTCAAATGCTCAGTAAGGGTAAACAAAATAAATATCAATCACTTCATATACATAAGAACATAACTTTTGGAAATCTTAACCTGCAAAATAGATCATAATATCATAACATGGGATAAATCATAGAAGTGAAATGAAAAACCAATAATCATAACTTAAAACATGAAACGTTGTGTCATGCACACATAATCATAGAGAATCATTTCTTATTAGTCAAGACTCATTGCCATGACTATCTTAGTGGACAAAGTCCATTTCTGAACCGAGTCACCCGCATTTCAGTCCTGTTTCACTGAAACGATATAACCTACCATTCCATCCATGTCTATCTCATGAGATATAAAATCTTTACCCATTGCATTGGAGGGAGATATAGGTCCCACCCATCTCATAATGATACCACTCTTATGTGTGCCAAAAAATATTAAATCATACATCATTGCATAACCCATGTAATAAAAATGGGAATCTTAAACATCGTGACATCATAAAAAAATTAATATAGTATAAAGGAATTCCTAGAAATAATTCTATCACAACATAATCAAAGCAATGTAAAAATAGGGATAGAAACAGAACCCTTTATTATCATAGATGGAAAATAATTTTGATAAAACACTTTAACTCCATTCCTGAGGAAAATATCTTTTCTACTTCAAAAACATATTCCTTTTTTAACATGTCATACAATTTTAAACTAAAAGAAGTTGATTAAAAATTATCTTGAAAACTTGTAAAGTAATCTTCTTGGAAATAATGTTTTAAAAATCCATTCATGCCGTATATGTTAAAAAAACTTTCTTCTCGTACCTTTCTCGGAAAAGTCAAAAAGTACCTCGTATGAAAAACGACAACAGATTCCTTTCATATCCATTACTAAAAACTCATTGAAGCGTAAAATTGGATTTAAAATATTGTAGGTGGATGGAAATAATATTACATATTGAGGAAATATGGATGTGGATGATAAAATACAACCTAATAAATACCAATGTATAAACAATCTCGGATAAAAATAAGATTGTGATATTTCCCTTAACTTTGGTCTGATATGCTTTTTACGTGTCCAAACCTCCTGTATAATGATTTAAATAATGTTATTGACTTATTACAGAATCATTCTTATTTTTATGATATCATATATGGTCATATTCCTAACTTATTATTAGTAATATTTCATTACAACTTTTTATTCGGGTGTTTATTACTTTTTGTTCTTATGCGTATTTTGTCGAATAAATTCTTATTCTTCTCTTTAGGTTATAGATACCTAATTTCCAGAATGGTATTAGTGTAATATATATCACATTAATTCATTCAATGCATTTATATAATCATTATGAAATGAATATCATGTAGAACGAGTCGCATCACATCGTGGAGACGGTATTCCGTACGTATGCACGAGTGATGATATCATTCCTATGATCATTGAATTGTATTTTATTGTATGCATACTATTTCAGAATCAATATCACTTTATAATTGTCATATATATTCATTATTTACACCATTATACCAATCCAAGTAAGGTGGTGGTGGAAAATAGTTTACACCACGGCGTGGAGACGGTATTCCGTATGTACGCACGCGCGGTGATTTATTTTTCCATAGGATGGATAGATGGTGAAATAGGGCTGTTTCATACTTATAATAACATATCAGTATATAAGTGATACTGATGTTATTACTTCATAATGAAACAACTAACGAAGAAGAAGTGGAAGAAGAAATAAAGATGAAAGAATCGGTGACGGACATTACCTCTTCTTTGATGTGCGTCTTTGTGACCTCCTTTTAGGGCACTAAAATTGGTCTTTGAAGAAGACAAGAACCTCTAGGATTTTTCTAGGAAAGTGTAGAGAAGAAATTGGCATGGTTTGGCCGAGCATGAAGTCTCAAAGTGGTGTGAGGAAGAGGGGGAGGAGGTGCCATTTTATAAGGGATGAGAGGGGCACCTTTGGAATAACTAAAAATATTATTTTATTATAAAGTCAAGTTCGGTTTTAAATATCTCCAAAATGAGTTATTTCGAAGATAAGGTGGGGATGGGTTGAAAGACTCTCATCCAATAGAAGTTATACAAGTTTAGGTCATTATATTAACCTTATCTTTTAGTTTAAACTCTTAGTTAATTAGATTGACATTTACCATGACACTTTGTATTTTTATATTATATAGTTAATAAACATACCATATACATCCAAGCGACCCCCCAAGTTGTGTTTTATTAATATATATAACCTTATCTAAGTCATTTGGCCGACCCTTAGTTTTTTAGGAAAAAAATAACAATTAATAATATAATATTTGTTTTAAAAACTATTTTATGTCAATTTTGACACTATTCAATAGTTGATTTTTTTGAAACTCATAACAGAATGATTACTTTGACCAAAGTTATTTAAATCAATCCTAATATGTCATATTGACCTAGAAAATTAGTTTAGTTCATAAAAGGTCTCAAATTATACATATTTTGGTATTTATAAAATCAATTATTCAAACATTTCACTATTATCGTAATTACTGCATCATCATTGTGTCATAAATAAATTAAATTATTTAAAGTATAAAAATTACAAATAAAATATCATTATGTAGGAAATCTTTTTATCTTTCTAATGAATATTTATAGTCGAATTTATCTTATGTATAAACTTATATTAAAAATGATTTAGTTATTAAACATTGATTTTAACTATTTTAACCCTTCTTTAAATAAGTTAATAGGAAATGTCCTAATCTAATACATGTGGGCCTAAATGGTCATATTTTATTCCTAAGGATGTTTTTGGTCGAATTATACTTGTCCAATTGAATTAGGACATGTGTTAGTGTAATAATAATATCATTTTTACCCTTAATTACCCTATTTACTTTTAACCGTGGTAAAAAAAGTAAAAAGTAACTATTCACCAAAAAATTATTTTTATCTCATTGAATTACATTTTACTTACTGACATCAACCGTTTCTCTCAGATTTTCAAAATTTCAGTCACAGAAGTGGTAAAATTAAGTTTTATGAAAAATTCTGTTTTTTAACTACCACTTAGTGGTTTCACTATTCATCAAAAAATGAAAGTTTCCAGAAAAATAACAAATATTAGATCTAAGTTATATTTGATATTATGAATTCAAAATTGATATATATTTTTTCAAATTCAAAACATATCAGTTGAATTAATTTATTAAAAAATTAATTCTCATCGTCAAAACAGATAGCGTGTTCTTAAGAGATAATAACTATCAAAAGATTGACACTTGTTTATGACTGGTTTAAATGTGAAATTACATCCAATGAACAACATTGTTTTAAATTGTAAATATATATTCTAAATATACTTTAAAACCACTTAAATTAATAATTTATCACTATTAATTATTTCGATTAAAAAAGTTGTTTTTAATTATAATTTATTAATTTTCACTAATCATCAGAATATAAAAGTTATCCGAAAAGTGAGAAAATTTCACCTTAGGATAAATTCGATACTCCGAATCCAAAAATGAAGTCCATTTTGAGAGATAAAATTTCTAAAATTTTAAAATGTGGTTATTACTATTCATAACGACTAGTTTTAATAATATTTTAATCGCATATCGTTGTTTTGTGAAACTCGATATTGTGTACTACACACGCTATCGAGGATGGTCACGATTGCGTGTAATGCAAGGCAAGTCAAGGATGTGTGTTGAGAAAGCTAATTTTGGTGTAGCATACAACACAAGACATTAATGAAATTAAAAAGAATATTTTTTTTATAAAATCTCGGGCAGTTACAATGATTGTAGCATATCTCAAAGGTATCATACTGTTATGTACTTAGGGATCATGTTTATTGACTAATGTTTCTATATTGGTTTTATTCTCTCATTTTTTTCAAATCCTTATTCCATAAAACATGATTTTTTACTAATTCGTTATTTTTTATCATTATCATATGTTATATACATGTACCATGATTTTACCAATATATTTATATAATTTTTAGCAATGATAGTTTGTATTTATCTCTTATGTTGTCCCTTACTAAGAATTTTAGCTCACACCATTCCTATATTTCCATTTCTATAAGAAATGAATATGTGATTAATTTATATAATGTATAAAATTGACTCCAGTATTGCTCAATAATAGATAAATATTAAAAATTATCATGAAAAAAGTAGCATGGGTAGCTAATAATCAAATACATTCAACAATTTATTTTTAGGGTTGTGTGTTTATATTAGATATGAAATATTTAACATATGGAAATTATGTAAAATTATGATATATTTAGATTGGTATATATCAATTTTTATCAAATAAAATGGTTAATGAATGGGTACTTAGCGTTGGACCTGAGAGTTTGGGTCTTGGATGCATTCATTGCTATTAGAGTGGGGTATGAATTTTCATTGGAGTTGATTGGTTGTTTTTTGGGAATGTCATAAGATAAATTAATTAAAAACCCTAAGGTATATAACTATAAATAATTCAAATTCTAATATAATATCATGTAGTTTATGTAGTTTAGTAATTTTTTGGTTCTCCTTACAATTTCATCCTTTGTTGGATTGTGGATAGTGGTTGCTGCTATTGAATAGATGCACCCAAGGGAAATAATTCATTATATGCTAGTTGAAAATCATGTTATTCTTCACTAAGGATCATATTTATTGGGCCTAGGATGAAAAATCAATATGAAAACTACTCTAGGATATTCATTGTGTAATCATATTCTCTTCAAAATCCATTATAGAGGGTTTATTATATTGATTAATTAGGTTAATTCAGTTGATAGAACCCAACATAAGAATCTTCGATCAATAAAAGTGTGATTTAGATTTAAATAAACGATATTTAAATATATTAAATTATTAATAAATTATACGGTAAATATTATCATATTAGTTCATTATGATAATATTATTATGGTTTTCATCACTTCTAATTAACAAATTTTGGTTTGTATATGGATGAAGACCAAATTAATCAGGATAATAATAGGCGTCATGGAAAATGTTGTAATTTTCCCTATTGTAAATATAATAAGAAAAATACAAGAGTGTGATGTCTTTAAATTATGATGGACCAGAAATCATTGAAAATTTTAAACAACATAAAAATGTTATTTTTTCAAACATGTTAAAATAATAAAATAATCAATTATCGAAGATGTTTAGATGATAAATATAATAAAGGATGGATGATTAATTTTTCTTTTGTGATATATATTGGTTGTCAGACAAAGAGAAATATTTTAATGTTACTCGAAGATGTTTTATGTGTGGTAAGATAGGGAATAGTTAATATAGTATCCATGTTAATGTAAAGAACATGGTGAACATAGTAAGAGAAATTGGTATACATAAGGGGGTACAACTAATACTACAGTAAAATATATTTTAGGAATTTCTACAATATCTGAGTAAATTTCCAAATCAATAGGATAACATAGATGATAAGAACCAACTGTTACGACCATAAATCCTGGAACCTAGAGATAATGCTAATTTTATAAAAATGAAATAGATAAAATGGGTAAAATACTTATGGTCTAATCAGTTTAGATGTTTCTGATAACCAGATACATACATGTTATCCATTATACATTGTGAATATAAAATAAAACATTAAAAAATTAAATTTATTAACATCCATGATACTGCTTCAAATTTTTCGTCTATCTTACTAGGAGATAGGAAACAAAATGAATGTGAGATCAAATTCATTATAAGGATAACATTCAACCTAATTTATTATTAATCGATGAATTCTAATCAAAATCGAAAGATAAATAACTAAACAAAAATACCATTTAATAATTATTTTGTCTATCACAACTGGATACCAGAAAATTGGAGTGGAATGTTTAATAATTGAACACACATACTATTTAATCAATATGATGAGAATGAAATGTATAGGTATAAAATATCATTAAAAAATATCAAGGATTATAATAATATATTTTCTTTATATTAAAAAAAGACATTTATTATTTACATCGTGATCTCAAGCATCATGATACCTCAACCATCTTGTTCTTTCACAATACTATTTAATGTTACTTGGTAAAGACCCATAATATTTACATGACTAATTTATATAATGATTCCTTATTATTCATAAAGGGACTATCTTCTAACAGACCCCACCCATATATTCATATTAATATAATTTATCATATATTGAATAATCAATTTACTTCGTCTGTCAATATGACATTTGATAAAAAAATCTATATTGAGTGAAGGATAAAGATTTATCAATATCTTCCTTGTTATTCAAATAAAATTTAATGTTAAATCCTTATATAAAAGTTTAGTATGGGGTATTCAATATTAATATCAATTATTCAATAATATTAATAGTTTTTATAGATGTAATTTCCCATAAAAATTATCTAATTAATTTGATTGATTAAGGGGAATGTTAAAAATTAAAATATAAAGTGAAACTCTAAAATATATTTTAAAACATGGTAATTTTCATGTAAAATCCTATTGGATGAATGTTTCTTGGTCACAAAATGATTTTTTTGTCTCAAAATTTGATTGTGGTCAGCTCAATTTCAATAATGAATTCCACATTGGGTTCATTTTTTTTATTTATTTCAAGAAAATACAATTAGTTACCACAACCATAACTATGTGATGATTAGTTTTGAAAAGGTAAGGCTCAATTAGGGCTTCAAATCCAACGAAACTAAGAAACACACATTTTTCAAGAGGATGGATGATTGGGATCATCAAAACATTTTGGGTGATTTTTTCCTACTCCCGTAATCTCTTATATAATTTAATATATGATCATGAATCTATTCCTAATCATAATATGTGACACTTTTCAATAATAAAATGATAATTTTTTGAATCCATCCTTTTGAAAAGAGGGTATATTAATTATCCTATATGTATTAATTCATGTTTCTTAATATATTTCCCATTATTGGGTAAATTCATAAATTTGTAATCAATGTATCAAGGAGCTCCATAGTTTACTATCATCCAATGAGGTAAATATTATTTTTATGATGGGATTGTTCTTCTATGTGGTATCCTATGTATCATTTGAATACTAATAATAAAAAACATAGTAATTTGGACTAGTGAAGTTTAATTTCATTTTTAAGAAGAGTATGTGAGGTAAATTAGGCACTAGGTCTTGAGTTCGTGACTCTGGATGGAGTCATATATCTCCTTGGTTTGGCAGGATTCTGAGTCATCGTGGTTTGTTTACATCATTGTGCCATATTCGATAGTGGATGGTCTTATATGTGGATTTCAGTTTAGTTCATTGACTGAGGATTACATGCTATTGTTTACCTGGATGATATAGTTTCATGGGGAATATGATATGATTACTTCAAATAAATAATCCATATGAGCCATTATCAGTGTGAGAAATATGGGATTTCTTGTACTTGGATTCACTACATATGGATTTGGAACTTGTGCACTAAGGAAACCGTGATGGGGTGTTTGATATTTGGTTCTCAGGACATATGATGGAATCCATCCAAAATTGGGTATGGAGTGAATCCATGTATTTATAGTTTAGATGATTTTGAAGATCATCTAATGGATGATGAAGAATGAAGAACTCATGGAAGGGTTTGGGTTCTAATGATTGGATTGTTAGAGAAATAGAAGGACATACTTTTAGGTAGATTACCATTTGATATGAAGCCATAGTATGTTGTCCTATGTTTCCAAGTTATATCATTAATCAATGTTCTTATAGTTTAGTATTGATATAGGCGGACATATACTAAGGATGATTCCTATTAGATCTCATTCCTCATGGTGTGATATTATATATCATGGAGATGTCATGAATTAGGTTCTCATATTTGAATTTAGGAATATGACCAAATATATCCACTAGTCAAGGTTATCATGATCTAGGAAGCCTACATGACACATTCAGATTACCTACATGACATGTTTGGGATTTCAGTGTGACAAGCCTCATTATTTCTGGACCTGACCTAGTTTCCTCATATACATTTCCAAAGAAAATATTATGATGTTGTTTGAATTTTCTGAAGAACATCACCTATGTTGGATGACATTTTAGGGGGATATTTAGTAATCAAAAATGTAATGTTCAGAGGGTATTGGAGGACCTCAATGACCTTCCATGAGGGTGTATCAAGACATGGTTGAGGAAGTGTGTACATTTATCAATTCAATGATTACATTTATAAATACAATCATCTTATTCAATATGACATGTTAGAGGGAATCTCATGATCTGGGTTCCTTGTCCAGGTGGAATCATGAGACCCAGCTGACAAGTCATAGTGACATCATGAGACCCGGCTAACATGTCATAGTGACATTGTGAGACCTAAGTGACATTTTTTGGTGCAGTAAATAACTAGAGTGACATATCAAAATTACTTCTAAATATATGTATTTCCATCATAGGGGAAATTTCAAGACCAGTGCAACAAACCTAGAAGAAATTGTGTTACATTCAATATTTTTACATGGGAAATAACATGATCTAAATTTCCAATAGAGGTAGTGTCACGTGACATGGGTGACATGTCCCGGGGGTGTTGCAAGATCTAGGTGGGTCATGCGAACTATTTTAAAATCATTGTATCAATGTTCAAATAATTTATCCATATATTTCCGTGTTTATAATATCACTTGGGTTTTTTAGGGTACCTTTTTTATTAATGTTCTTGTGACCCAACACACATGAAAGTCCTCCATTTCATAATATGGTTGACACAAAATATGTACTTCTCATGATCTATAATGTATTCATTTCAAATTACTATACATATTGTGTCATCCCTTAACCATTACATGAATTTTAATTGAAAAACACTAATGTGATCACCTGATTTGATTCTTCAAAAACTCCCCACCTGCATTCCCATGTATTAGTCTACATTCGTTTGGGGGTTATGGATACATATCTTGTGATGAGCGGAGGAATTTTAATTCCTCACCACTACAGTTATATTCCACAGGTTGTGGGGTGTATCTCAAAAATTTGAGCTATAGTTGGAGGATATATTTTTCTGCCATGTGCTTTTCATGATCTTTAAATATATCATCTAGGTGAATCACATGATTCTTAGATACAATTATAATGTCTACCCAATTCATTATTTATTGGATCTTGGAAGATTATTTAATTTTTTCATATCCATTTGGACAAGTCAATTTTTTATAACATGTTTGTTTCTACATGTCCATAATTTTTTTTGTTAGATCATGAAACTTGTGGAATGTCATTCACATAATCAAAGATGACTCATGTGGGGTCACTCATGAAATGAAGACAACTTGTCAAGTGTGACCTCATGAAGTTACATTTTCATGTTGAGGGGTGTACAATGATCAATAGAGATGGACCTTAGTGTGTGACCCAATTGATTTAAAGAATAATATATTCTTTTATTTCAATAATCTTCTACATTTACCGTTTATAATTTTCTTCATTATTCTACAAGAACAGGAAATCTCATGCTTCCATTTTAGTGTTTTCAAATACAATAAATAATTTTTTATATGATTTGACATGTAAAAAAAATGGATATTTCATTATTTCATGAAAATTGTCTTCGATAACAAACTATTTGTCTATGGAATCTGATGGGAATCATATAATTGAGTGAACATGTCTGTAATGTTATTCATGATGAATGTGACACATCAATAGGCTCTTGCATGAAAAGGTGGACATGTTGACAAGGGATTCACAGGGTCTTGAGAATAACCTATGGATGTCTCATAAAAATAATAAAAAACCAAAGATCTATATTTTTCATATTTTGATAATTTATTTCACAGTGTGTTTGGGATGATTGTTACTATCCAATGCATCACAATTAACATTATTGGTAGAGATTATTGGTAGGACATGACATGATCATAATCGAATTTTTGGGAGCCTTTTCTTGAATAGATTGGCCTCTCAATGGGGCCTCACTTAATCAACAAAATATCATCTACTACACATGATATGTGTACATGAACATCCATGGATTATGTGATCACAAATACTTCTAGAGTTTATCTAATGGACATAATTTATCCACCATATATTCTATTATTTTGGAGAATACATAATACTCATGCTTTTGATATTTCATTAAAAGTACTTTCATTGATAATTATTTGGGGGGAGCCATAAAATTACCACCCACTCATAGGTGATATCGACAGAGATACAAACTCACATTTGGGGAAAGTGAATTCCCTCTTATGTCATTTTGGTAGTTTCCAATCAATGCCTGCAGTGATGCTTGACCTTCTAAGTTACAATTACTAGTACATAGAGATCCATATACATATGGGATAATAGGATAGAATATTAATTAGTATACAATTATATATATGCTTCTTGTGATGGTTTCTATAATATGACTATTTCTCAAAACCTCATCATAAGATCCCATTATCAAGACTCCATCGAGAGAACAGATTGCATGACCGGATTCACAGGTCTGTCCAAAAGACTGCTTTTTGTAAACAATTTCACATCATATGATCATGAGACCCTATTTTCATTATTACATGATGTGATGATGCTAAAATAAACTCTTTATAATTACATGATACTTTACATAGTTCCTTTTCCATATGTCTTCCTTTTATGTTTCACATGGTCCACATGTTCTATCACATGATCACATTGTTATAATATAATATTCATGACCATTTTAATGACAATATATATTGGGTCTCATAACTAGTGATGTGTTGGAGATATTCCTCAAGGGTCATGTGATTTTGGAGACCTCTATGGTTTAATAAATTTTTGAGACTTGTATCATTGCATGTGATAATGATTACATTTACAGTTCATCAGATTAAAATGATACTGTTAGAATCATTCATGTTGTTTGATGGGGGTTTTCACTTGTAAAAAATGTTTTTAGTGACATTGTATAAAAAGACATAAATCGTAAAAGAAAGAGGATAATGATGAAATATATAGCTGGAATTCCATCAAAGAAAGAGTAGTTGATAATTTCGAACTTTTTTCGGACTCATCACTCATAAGACAAAATGAACCAAATTGGTGTGAACCATATGGAATATCCAATTTAATACATTATAACCCTTCATAGGTTTGGAATTACTGATCAAGATACCAACCCATCCCTACATTTAACAAAAAAAACTTTCCACTTGGATTATGAAAACACATTATAATTATCAGGTGATAATCTCCCATATGGCTATTTCACATTGGAGTGGAGTCAAATAGATTCATAAATAATGATGTTTATGCATAGAGATATTGAATATAATTATTTTGAATATTATTTAGGAATCCAAATTTAATTCACTATAATATATAAGTCTTATAATGACTAGAGGTTTATGTGGATTCCAAATTGATACCTCTGATCAGGAGGATGCACCGAAATTGATTGGGGTTAGTCATTCTATGGGTAGTATTTTGATTCAAAATTCACTAGAGGGTTAATATAGAAAACGATGTAAAAGGAAATATTTATCTCTAATACCATTTCCTACATTATCAAGGGTTTGAGGGTGGTAATATTTAATCATTGTACTCCATATAAATAAAATTCCACCTGAAGCATCTCAATTGGGGTATTAGTAACTAGGATGTTGAACCAAATTACTGTAAAACATATTAGAAGGTATGTGTGATATGTATTTTACCAACCATCATTTTATGATAATGAAGATTGGACCCTTCCTATTACATAATATTTGATCAGGATTGTTGAAAATACCCATGATAAGGACCTACAATTGTTGGATGATATCTCACTCAAGAAAAGGTAGAAATACTTCATCATGTATGTTAGTACTATATTGAAATCCATGACGCCATTGAATTTCCCTTTGAATGACTCCATTAGTGATAAGATAACCTATTATCCAATAGATTATGAATGGATGTTTGAAAACAAGGGGTGGGTGGTTATCCAATATATTGGTTGTACAGTTCTGGTGGCTGGTTTCCTCTCTATGTACTTATGTGGGTACATAACCTAGATTAAGGAAAATGGTGGAGTCATGGTGTCCAATTTCATGATGGTTACCTATATGGAAGGAGGGAAGTGAATTATTTTCTATATCACAATATTGGCCAAAATGCATCACCTCTTATTGCATATATATTGGAGAGAATCGCCACATAGAATATCTTACACCTTTCAGGTGTTATGAGGTTGGATGGGGGCTCATTTTGTAGGTTATGTGTTCCTAAGCATCCCGAACAGCCCCAACATTCATTTCAACTCATTTTTTAAGAACTTCTTTTTGGTAAGGCATGTTAAACTAAATTATTAATAAATTAGATCCATCTCGAGTCATCATGACCACATCTCATTTAATCTCAAAGAGAATGATTTCACTTGTAGTTTTTTTATTATGGTTTGGATAACCCTGAGGATCGTGCCTACATAATTACACGTTACGAGAGAACCCTTTCATCATGCATTGATATGATTATCCTAACTAAATTGTATGCCCAAAATCCGTTAAGCCTGCAATTTCTATTTTTTTTAAGGATACCCTCCCTCATCACATTTGATATAGGAATCATCTGATTGTGTCTCTCTAGTTCTAGATGATGTTCACTAGGTTGGAGATGATGGTCAATATAGATATTTCTCCATTCTATGATTGTTTATCTTTTTCCATAAATTATGATGATATATGGATCCTCACATATCCCAAGGGGAATTTATCATCATTAGTATGAAATGAATAAATATTTCAACAGACATTCATGTGAAATCCAAGGCAAAGAATGTTACTGGTTCCGAGAGGGCCATCTAATTTTTTGTTACTCATAAGGAAGTGAGACAACTACAATTACACTCATTGAAAAAAGAGGTGTAAAAAAGAATGAATATAGTGATAAAGTAACTATGAGTGATATTGTTCATATAAAATTATTTCATATGACATTTCATTATTAGAAGTTTTAGAGACCAATGATCTCAGTGGTTTATTGTCGGGGGTTAATACACCCGTCAATGTTACCTTTACAAGGGATTAACTCACATTAACAAACATATACGAATTACATTCAAATGGTAGCTTATAGAGGATAAGAATTTCTTCAATGTCCTTGACATAATGATGGAAATCCTGATGGTTTGGTACAACAATTTACTTATAATTTGAATAGGGGTGGCATAGGGAATGCAAGAGGTTACCGTGGTCAAATTGGGAATACCAATATTGACATAGTGGAATGATTATTATTTTATCAATGTTAAAATGTATACAGTGTTGTTGTAACTATTATGACAACTTTTGATTTTTTTTAAATACAGAGACCACAAAAAACTATCCACTTTCTCATTCACCAGTATATTCCCCCTGAGCTATGGTTATTTGAGATAAATTGAGAAATTAATGGTGGATCAATTAAGAGGGGTCTGTTGGTCAAATTGAACTCTTGCGGTAAGAATCTAATACTCCACGAATGACATCCTTATTATGATCACTTTATAGGGGCTTTCATGACATCAATGGCATCAATACCTTTTTGGGACCATGTGTTAGAGGGGAAACAGAAAAGGAAATAATGTAAATTATTAGACCCCTCTGTCCTAGAATACCGAATTGTGGAATCATCACTCTTTAACTTTGTTAGACTATTCTAGTTGCACATATTTATTTGAATATAATCCATAGGTCCCAAATAAGCCCACAAAGTGGTTCATTCCTGTATACATGAGGATACAGGTGAGCATTTAGTTTCTATAGAAGATCCTCCACTATTGGGCCCATCCCACCAGTATACAGAGAACATAGTTATGGTATTCTAGTTGTGACTAACAACATGTTTAGATTTTATTTATGCATGTTTAATTTTATCTTCAATTGGTGAAAATGTATTTGTAATAGAATTATATTGGTAGCTATTATTCTACAAATTTATCTTTTCTGGGGTAACATTTTGTAGAAGGTGAAACCTTATTAATAAATTTGAAAAATAGGCCATTTAATGTCATACTTCCTAACATTTGATTTTATTTTCCATCCAACAAGGGTGGACAGTAATGAAAATTTTTATAGAAATCACTAATGGTGTGATATGGACACTCGTCAAAAGATGCCATTTTGTATTCTTCTGAACAAGTTGTTGAATATTCATTTGTTTATAGTAATATAACTGAGTAAAATATGATTCCATAATTGGTGAAATATATTAGTCACATGATGATATTGTAGCATATATACTCCAAATATTTATCATGAGTGTCACTTTTCTAATGCCTTCACTCAAGAGCACGATGGTTCTAGTCCCATCAACTTTTTGAAATCCTCTGACTGAGTCCAGCAATGTAGAGGAAAACTCATTACCCACTTCATCAAATACCCTTATCATGAATCCCCTTTTATAGTGAATTAATCAAATAATATATTTATACTTAATGGATAGGAATTGTTCCTATTACAGAGTCTATGTCACTTTATCAGTTGATGAAGTAGGAAATGTAGAGGTAGATTTGGCCCTCACTTTTAGAGGTCCCTTTGGAGGGGCAGAAGGTGAATATAAGAAATAATCAATTTATGTATATCACCCTTTTTTAGGATTTTTTATTATTATAAAACCCTTCACACCTCAGTGGAGGAGGTAGTATCTCTAATGGAGAAAAGGAGGGCCCTTAAATTTGAGGTAAGAGTCACGAAGGCTGAATCTTCAGTAAAAATAATTTGTGATGAGGCCTTGAAAAAAGATTCCCAATGCACAGTTGTGTCAATAAATAACCATGAAATTGTTACTTAAATGAAGGATGTAATTTTAAACATTTTTTAAATAATTATTCATCAAGAAGGGAAAAATTATCTTCATCATTCACTTAAAATATCACCGAACAATTTGCAAGAGAATCAGGGGATCTATGTTGATATAGAGAAGTCCATGATTGAAATTGTTTCAGAAGAGGAGATTGATCATTTAGTAATAGTTTTAGATGCTTAATCTTTTAAAAAATTATTAAATTCCATTATTACATAGTGAAATATTAAATAATTCTACTGGAATCCTCTAAATACTTTCTCAGTAAGGATTGTCATTTGTTGAATTTTCCATTAATTGTGTATCTGTTGGAGATAATACAAAATGAAGAAGATTATTCTTATTCATGATATCCATAAATATATCTTATTAATGATATATTTCATTTCCAATTTTTCATTAATTCATGTTGTTCATGACATTTCATTGGCCTGATTTTGAAATATTAATCATCAATAGAAATGCTTTTTATATTTTCAAGTAAATATAAATCCATGTATTTGATAATATATAAAATAATTATTTTTCTAAATAAACTATAATGAATTTACACCATTATAAGGTTCCACATAAATATATCTTCTCTATTTTACATGAGATCACATTATTTAAAAAAGTCAATTTGTGTGTAATACATGTATCTGTAGAGTAATTTTCAAAAAAAATTTCTATGTCAATGGTGGTCCCTTAATGATTCAATTGTTTTTATTTATATCACCATAAACTTATCAAAAGATTCATATAGATGAAGACATCATGGGCATGGATTTTTATATTTCTTAAGATTTTGTTATCTAGTAATCAACATGGATAATTTTTTTAGTTTTTATAGTCTTATAAAATGAACCACTAGTGTATTGTAGTTTATAGTCTTCTTCACCATAACTTCAATTTATAAACATTATTGTATTTTACCTTAGACCTCTTATTAATTCATATATAAAATTGGAGAATAGATTTTTCATGTTAGTTTAATTTCAAGAGGTAATGACGTCTTCTGTGTAGTTAAACATCATATGGTAAGGATGAAAAATATTCCATACAGTATATATTTTTATTTCCAGGATATCAAATATATTGAAGGGAAATTTATATCTTCTAGGACCTTATTTATGAATATGGAATGGGGAATTGATGTCAACAATGAACAAAAAATGTGTTATGTTCCATAATGATGTTTCTAGGGATGACCAGGCTAGATTTATTTTCTTTTAAGGATTATATTATAGTTGTTGGTAGGTAAAATCTCATATGCATTGAAAATGTGGTCAAACAGTAGTGACTACACTCATTTCTAAGGGTCATGAATGATTCATGCAGGTATTATTGTCTAGGGGTAATGTATTAGAGAATTTGAGTTCACATGGATATTTATAATATGGGTGGAATTATTGAAAACTCAAATGTTTGAATCTATGAATATGGAATGGTGAAGACTTGTCGATAATGACCCATTAAACCTTGATATTTTGAGTTCCATCTTGGTATTTCTATGGCTCATGATTAATGGCCTTCAATTATACTAATGATGAGATTCAATTAGTTGGTCGGTCAAAGCCCATTTGCATGACTCTATAGGGATTACGTAAATTGTCAATCAATAATAACACCTGCCCTTATACAATGGACATTAGATATTTTCATGACATGGATGTCAGGATGATGATGTTGGATATATGGAAAAATATATAGGGAAATTAACCAGGAAACCCAATTCTAACACCTTGGTGAATTATTTCATAATGGGGAGACTTCTAGTGTCTGGTCTAAAGCACATAGTGGAGAATTATTCTTCATGAAGTGGTTAGTGGTTTTTATATCTAAGAAAAGAGTTTATGGAAAGTGGACCCAATCCATGTTGTTTCATACACTATTGGGATACAAACATGTGTCATTATTTAAGTCCTCATAATTTGTGTCTAGGGATGATCTGGTCGATTAAATATTCTATAAAATAGTGTCTCACATTTTTGAAAATAATGGTGGAACACCAAAGATCTACGGGTCCATCGCTTCCTTTATACATTATAATGTTGATGTTGAAAGATATTTTTAAGGAATTCATTTTCATTTATCCATATAATCCTAGAATGAAGGATTCAATTTTTCGGATCATTGATTGACTAGTGATATTTTACTATTTCCAACCTATCACATAGATTGTGAATGGAGAATTGATATGTGACATTTATATCAAAGTGATTTTATGAATTCACAAGGTTCCCTCAATGATTTTTTCAAATATGGACCAAATGATCACATCTAGGATAGTGCAATGTTTTCCATGATTTGATGGGTTCCCAATATAAATTGAGCAAGGATTATCATCATCAATTGAATATATAGATAGATAATGTTATCTCGGTTCTTCACGATATGATTCAGGATTGCGTTCTTTATTTTTGTGGAACATGGTAAAACCATTTTACTCTTGTAAATATTCTATTAAAATAGTTATCATGATTCATAAAATATTTATACCATTGAATAATTTTATTATAATCCATTTAGATCTCAATAGTGCATGTTAGATAAGGTAGAGCGGTCCTTGTTTTGGTTGAGTCTGGTTTAGGAAATAATTAAAAAGGTGTATTAAATATGGAATTGGTGTGTCAAATCATTGAGTATTCAGAATTTTTATTTGGATGATATTTATAAGCCGCTAGTGCATAAATTTGGTGACATGGGTTTTCATTGATATTTTCCACTTTTGGGAAGTTTTCAGTATGATAATTAGGATATGTTGGGTCTAAGTTTTATTATCCACTTTTAGATCATGGAGGGACAATAATTGATGTCATATTTGTTTGAGATGGCGTCTTTCATGACATTGAATCATGATGTGTATCATGTTTCCTATATAAAAATGTATCACCTAAATCATTCTCATGTCATTGAATGGGTGGCTGTTTATCTGGATGTATACAATTCCATTGTTAAGATTATAGTTTAAAATATAGATAACCATGATATTGTATTAATTGGTAAAATTATTCCCTTCACACGAATACAATAGAATTGTTGATGGGATAACCATGGAACATGGGAGTGTGAATCATTGATGAGGATGAATTTTCCTTCATTATAATTGAATCCAAGACCCTGAAGGAATTTTCGTTCTGAAAAAACTTTTGGTGTGGTGTATTGTGACACCCTTCGAGTAACATGTACTATATCATTTATCCAACATCATTATCATTTGAGGGTCTATAAATAGTCTAAGAACCAGTGGTTAAAAATAATGAATTTTTAGAAGGACTATAATGGATCATAGTTATAAAACAATGTAATATTAACCATTTTGTAACCATTTGGTAATCCATGATGAGGTTCAAAATTCAGGTATCCTGGTTTTATCATGGTTTTTCAATATATGCATTATGGAAATTGAATCGTGAAGGTTGAATGGTGATTGTTTAAGAGTTTGAAATGGTTTCAGCAAGGTCTAACCAAACCGTGCAGCCCCCAGTACATTCTATGAACCCTCTGAACAATGGGGATTTCATTATCTATGCATAGTTAAAGTTACGTTAAAATGATTTCCCAACCTTGAATGGATTGTAGGAGTGAAAGGTTAAGTTGAATAGTTATTTTAACCATGTGGCCTCCACAAAGAAACTGTTTGACCCTTGAAGACTCATAAAAAAGGTAATTTTAATATTTCAAAAAAAAATATTTTCTGTATAATCAGAAAACAATATCATTTAGTATTACAATAATCTCTCCCTGCCACATTATATGTCTATCCGCTTATATTATAGGTTTTTCCACTTTTTCTAATGGATCAAATTGATGTATATTTTGTTTTTAAATTTTCTCCCCAATTATTTATAGATAAATGCTATATTTATTCTCTTATAATATTATTGGAAAAAATCGGTCTATATTTCATTTTAAAATTAGTTTTAGAGTTTATTTGCATTTTTTATTATGGATCTGGAATCAAGAGGACCTGATCTTCTTTTCTTCAAATGTCATTATTGAAGTGAATTTTTTCTACCTCCAACTTGATGAGTGTGTATATATTCAAAGGGTAAATATTATATATTACTTATTTTAATTATAAATTCCTTCAGTTTATTCATTTAATTGAATTTATTTGTGATTTAAATTGATTTTTTTGTAATAAATCGTGTTTTTAAATGGAATTTGATTTAAAAATGGTTTATCCTCCCTATGGTTTGATGAAATTCCTAAATTGTGGTATGGAAAAGGGTTTTCAAATACTAATGTTGATTGATTTTGAATTAAAAATGTTTTATAAATTGTTATAATGATTTTAAAATGATATTATTTCAATCCAGTCAGATTGGGAATGATAGGTGTATCATGAATGGGACATATGTAACCATTGTGTGTGTTGAACCATTAGGGGTTACATTTGGGATATTGATGGATTTTGGAAGGTATCGATTTAGGTTAGAGAAAACATATTCCTAGGTTACACTCATTAATTTATAGTATTTATTAACATAACTGAGGTAACAATATAGAGTCCTTTTTCATTTACGGCTATTTTATCACGTGATTGGTAATGTCATTGACATATTATAACATGTTTTTCACTAGTGGTTATATCAAATAATTTTTCATGATGATTTATTTCACGGATATATACTAACATTCATACCTTATGGTGTATGGATATGTGCTTTTTTCTTATCACTTATACATTTTATATTCCTAAAATTGGGAAATTGATTGATTTTATTGAATACAGATGAAAATTATTTATATATTGGATTATATTTTTTAAAATTATTAAAGAAAAATATTTTTTAAAATGTTTAAAATAGAAATTTTTTATTATGAGAACATGTATGGACTCATTGGGTATTTCTTACTAGTCATTGTGGTTACATGTTACATTTTACATTGGGTGCATATGGATTTTGGTTTACAGAAATATAGTAATGTGAG
The DNA here is from genome assembly GCA_963277665.1 of Viscum album. Taxonomy (NCBI): domain Eukaryota; kingdom Viridiplantae; phylum Streptophyta; class Magnoliopsida; order Santalales; family Viscaceae; genus Viscum; species Viscum album. Next base: position 1,197,814,090 of record OY728121.1, on the reverse strand, counting down.
GGGAATTATGTAGCATGTCTCTAGCTCGTTATTTTAGTGCCTTCAATTCAAGACGGTTAGGAGGTGACTGTTGAAAAAATGGATAATTATTGTTTTCTTATTGTTTTTAGTTTCTATATTATTCAGTATGACTAGGATTAAATACTTTTATCTACCTTCTTATTGGACATCACCATCATGACAAGCTAGATCAAGTGGATTTTCTTATTTTCAAAGGTTTGTTTAGTATAAAACGTATAAATAAAGACTTGAACCCCAAACAATACATTTTGATTAAGTTAGGTAAAAAAATTTAAAATAACATTTTCTGCTATATATCTAACATTAAAAATAGAAATGTTATTTTCTCAATATTTTCAAAATCCAATTATTAAATAAAAATATCAATTATTATATTATCAGTTAGAACTAATACATGAATAGTGGATCCTTTTTTTTATAAAATCCATAATGAAATGAAATTTCATGGAAATTTGATTTGTTTGTGATATTTGTAATAGTTTCATTGAAGTTAAAATAAAATTACTTTTAACATTACAATATGAATGATTTAAAAATTAAAATAATATTAAGATACATAGTGATTGACAAAAACATGATCCAATATAAATATATTCCCTTTAATTAATAGATATTGAAATATAATCTTGTTATTATTGGAATCCAATAATATTATATTTTCAATAAAAATAAAACACATATTGGGGTTTTTTATATAAATTTATCAATCACAAATATCAGATTCATAATAGCTAATAAAAATATTCTAACTATGAAAAATATATCAAAAATTAATAGTTAGTTTAATATTTTGAGTAATTCACTTAATTACATTTCATTGATATTCATTAAGATTGTATTTAAATACTACAAATAAAGAACACTAAACATAAAAACAAGTCAATATGTTTTGAAATATTATAAACTACTATTCATGCTTCTGAATATGATATAATCATTAAATTTTCTAGAGAAAAAAACGAATCATATAATTTTATAATGAAAACAACAATTTATATAGTTTTTTTGTCCAAATGTGGGTTTAATATATTATTTCAATATATTCTACAAGATATTTTCTAAATTTAGTAATAGTCTAATATTTTTATTATAAATCATTTAAACATTACTGTGTCTATAGATGTTACTACTAGAAACCTATATTTTTATAGGTATTCACAACCTTTAAAAATGTATCATGAAAACATGAGTAACAAATAGAACCGTCATTGCATTATAATATAGGAGGCATAAACCAATGATAAATAGAGGGAGGGAGAGAGAGATTGTTTTTGTCTGGGTGTTTGGGTTGGAAATTCAATAATCATCATTAGAGTACATGTGTGACAGATAAAGGAAATTTGAGTAACTAAAAAAATCAGGGAGATGAATTCATGGAACAATGATGATGAAAAGGAACTACTCTTTGAGTAGTTGATCATAAAGTATAAATTAGGAAATTTTAAAAGTCATAGAAGATTGGGTTTCGTGAAATATCATCTAGACAAGAACATGACTATAAAATAATATTGTCTTTATAGATTTTAATTGTTCAAAATTCATGACAATTGAATTCATCATAGATATTTAGAGTAATTTCTTATAATCAATTAATATTTTTTGAATAGTATTAAGCCCCATTACATTGTATGTATAAAACAATCCAATCAACCCATAATTGGGTAAAACCATTCAAATACAAACATAATAGGCACTGTATTGAAATTAAATCATTCTATAATTGTCATAAATTTATTATTGAATCAAAATAAATAAATACTAATTAAAATAAATTCGAATTCACTGTTAAAAAATCCATAATAAATATCAATAAATGTTTTTCAATGTAATAAAATAAATATTTCATACTTTGTTTCCATAAACATAAATTTTTTATTTTGAATAACACATTAAATGCTAATTTTTATATATTCAAAAATAATTTTCTAGGAATTAAATAGTAAAAAACAAGATAGAATTATTTTTTCCGAATTAATTAATTCAGAAATGATTAATTCAAATAAATGAGTTATAATATATAAATTATATATATAAAAAAAAGTTTTTTGTATGTATATGACTGAAATTATGAAAAAAATTATTTATCATTACAAAATATTTTTAATATTATGGTAATACATCACATTTCTTCTAGAATAATAAAATGAAAATATAAAACAAGTGGTATAAATTATTTAATATCTGAATTAGGTATACAATTATTATGAAAAAATGTGTATTCTTGAAAAATTTCAAAAAAGTTAAAAATAAATAATGTTTTATGTTGGTTTTGACAGTTGAGTTTTTGGTAGGTATATATCATGAGGTCAATTGACTAATCTGGTCATCGTAATGTGTGGTTCGTCGTTAAAATGTACAGTTGATCCAAATATCATGTAGTCGATGCACTGAAATGTTTTCTAAAGATAAACTATATGGTAGATACACATACCAGGAGAAGTGATGTACTATAACTATTACCATTTACATAAAATTAAATAGTTTGTGTTTTATAGATTTATAGTAATGCAATGTGTGTGTGGTAGTGTAAAAAACAAATTCTCTTTGATATACCATGTAAGATCAAGGTAGTTTTGTAAAAATAAAACATTTCAATGTTAAATGACCTGTCTTATGGTATATTGTGAAGACAATGTCGATTGGAATATTTGGATACTTAAAATAATCATAGTTTAAAAAAACAATGATTTTAATGATTAATAAAATAAAATAAAAAATAGATATTAAACAATATATAAAATGATTGATAATTAAGAAACAAGTTATAAGGATTTTATTAGATTTAAAAATGAAAACAAAATCCATTAAAAAATTTTAATTGAAACGAGTAGTTAGAAATTATAATTATAATTTAGTAAATAAAAAATTATAAAAAATAATCTTTTTAACACTAATAAATAAGACTTCATGAAAATATCATGAAGAAATAATATATTCAAAAATTAAAATGTAAAAAAAGACAATAATAATCTCACAATAATCCTGAAAAACACTATATATATATATTAATTATATGCAAATTATATGTGTAATTTATAATATTATTATAGATTAAAAAAGGCTAAAAATAAAAAAATTATATTATAATAAAAAAAATAAAAAATAGTTAATTTCTATTGCTCATATTAAAGGAATTCTTTGAGAATAATACTGAAATCATATGAAAATATATTTTCATAATTTTCATTATGAAGGATTAAATAATATTAAATATGTGATATTTAGATTATATAAATTTTTTTAATAGTAAAAATTGAAATAAAAATTAATTTTTTCATCTAATATAATTTATTAAAATTAAATAACTGTATAAACATTATGATACGTTGGAGTTGATATTATAATTTAATTGAATTTATTTATGTTTTCTCTGGGAGACCCATAATTAATTATGAGATTATAAATTGTTAATAATTTATTTATTTAATATTTATTCATAATTAGTTTATCTCATGTATAAATATAATATTTTCATATTTATTTATTTTATTCCCAAATTCATTGTTCATTTTTATGCATTTTTTATATTATTAAAATTTATATAAACAAATGTTAATTGTTAAACTACTTATATAAATATATATACTTGTAACTAGGGAGTTCCAATCATGGTATGATAATTTACCATGATTTCTTATTCCTTGAGGATTTATTCAACTAAGTTTTCTGCATGAATTTAATGGTTGTCTATAGTTTATAGATATTATATATTTTATTTATGATTAAATTGATTTATTTCATCAGTAATGTAGCCTTCAGTAAAGGGAAATTGGGTCATACTTCACATAGGTCAATTACAATCATCTCTATCTAGAAATGTGTGGGTTGTATATTTGTACCACTATGCTTACTCTATTGGGGATTTTTTATTTCATATAATTATAATAAATTATATTAAATGGATTAATTCCCCATATTAATTGGATGAATTTGAATATATATTAATATATTGAGATTCTAAACTATATTAATAACAAATGCCTTGAGTTATATAAATAGTAACAAAGAAGTATTTTAACAACACATGTAATTTTTCATTTTCAAGAACACTAAAAATCATTTCAACTATGGATATTTCTTTGGGGTTGTTTTGAGGAAAATGAAAAATGTAGTTTTTCAATGTACACGACGTGTACTCTAAAGTACACATCCTGTATCAAATTTTTGTATACAGCCTTGCATTTATAGTGCAATTGTCATGTACGTGGCTGTTTGATGACCTGGATTATCCTCTTATGTGAGGGGCAGGTTTTGGTAAATACATGTTATGCACATTTAATGAAAATGACTTCTAATTTTCTTCTTATTTCATCTATTAGAGCGGGGTCACATCCTATATTCAGAATCACCTTTTTTCTTGCAGTGGTTCGTACATGAGATGTATGGAAGGGCCATCATACTCGAAACACCTCTTTATTCTCTATTTGTTCTACAATTGAGATGCTATAAGGTGACTTGGAATCCCACCGGTGGGTTGTCATAACCACTAGAGACTTTCTTTATGATTCATCATTTATGATATCTTATTCAAGGATGTTCATTTTACACTTTTTATAGGTCTATGTCAATATAATTCAATTCAAGGGATGAAATTAATCTATATTGATCATACTACATCTAGGTGGGTATTTTGAAACTTTCATTGTTAGTCTTTATACTATATATGCTTAAATTTCTTCATAGTGTTGTTTGGGGTATATCTTGAGTAGTAATTTATCCCAGTTTATAACCTGTTATGGCTTGATTTATTGATAAATTGTAGTTACATATGTGTAAGGTCAAAAATATTATAATGGATAACCACATGGGTTTGTATCCCTTTAGTGATTGAATATTTCCATGGTCATGGATGCTTGTTAGGATTTCCTTGTCTTGTTAGGATGGAGTTACGAATAATATTAGTTGAAAGGGTTATGCATTTAGAATCTTTGACCAAGGTGAATATAATGATAGAGCTTCAGGAGGGAGGTACATTTAATTATGTGTTCACAATTATGTTTTCTAGGATTTATTCATCGTGACAGCTTCCATATGGTCATCAACAACATGGTTTATACCATGAGATCATGACAAGGTGATTATTTATACATGTTGTCAGTATATTAGACTTGGGGGTTTAGACCATGAGAGGCTTCACATGTGGATGTTTTAAATTATTTTGTTGTATGTTATACTAATGGGGTTAGACCATAAGAGCACTCCCAGAGGTCGTTGTTAATTAAATTGATGTTATGTTAGACCAGGGGGTTTAGACTATGATAATATTTTTAAAGGGGTTGTTATTGAATAATTGAATGGTTGTGAAGCATCTTCCAAGCCAATGAACAAGATTGGATTCAGTCATACTTGTTTTTTCTAAAGGGACATCTGAGTCATCTATACTTTTACATTCATAGAGGATACAAAGAATATGCTAGATCCTAAGGATTACATTATTGAATATTTTGTAAAATCAATGTGAATGAATGTTGTTCAAAATTGCACGATAGATTAATTTTGAGTATCTCTTAGTTTATTGCTTCATTTATGCATATTAACTGAGATATATATTCACTGTTAGTTAGGCATATATTTTGTTGTTGTTTCCTACTAGTATTCATATAACAACATGTTTGGGTCATGTTTTGATCCAAACAGACTATAAGGTTGCAGTTATAGATAAGGGAAAGCACCCTGCCTCATTAGGTACATGACAGTTTAATGAGCTGGAGAGCATGAAACCAAGTTCTGGATTTCCATGTGGATAGTTTTTATACATAATTTTGTTCAATTTGTTTTGTATTTCAAACTCGATATGTTACTGTTTTTGATATTTTTGTTGTATTAATATGTCATTCATCACATATATATATATATATATATTGTGGGTTCTATTGGATTTACTTTTAGAATTCTATTGTTATTTCTATAGTATACTATTTGAGATTCCTCTATTGTTACGATTTGATTTTCCACTATGTTTACTCTGACAATGAGTAAATAGCTTCCCTCATATCTCACCCTGGTCTCATTCTTCTTGTTGGCAACCTCTGCCATTTCAGAAAATTACCTTGAGTCCATGTGGACAACTGGGTATGGGGAACCGTTGGGAAAAACCTTGATACAGGATGTTACAATGTGGCATCAAATAAAATTTTCATTTATAATTTTCCTTATTATTTGGTGCCTTTAGAAGTGGATAAGACAGAATAGGTAGTCATTAATATATTTTTCATAGGTGTTTTTATCTCGTGTATAGGGAAAATTCATTTACATCAAATAATTCATTTTTTACGGTTTTAAATTATTAGAGATGAATTGATTTCACCATTGGGTGAAAAACATGTTTTGTGATTTTATTATTTAATTAATATGGTTCTATTTTTATTTCCAACCCATTATATGAGTGTATGACATCTCATGCACTATGTTTTATCTTTCAAGAGATCATACTTTATGCATTATTGTCTTTCCATGTAGGATGCATTATAGATTATTTGATGTGTTTATTGATATTATGCTAGATGTGAATTATTTTCTGAAAGAATCCATGATAGAGATACCTTATATTTTTATGTGTTATTGTTATATATAATGTTTGATTTGGATGGACCCTATTCTTTGTTCCATAAGGTGTTATTGGACCTCTTGGATTAGAATATAGGTGATCATGTTTGAACTTTTACTAAATTATATCATGTTATGATGTTAAAAAGAATGCCAAAAATTGGTTTTAGAGAGTATGTTCTCTCACAGGTTCGAATTTGTTATTAATTTTCCAAATATTTTGTTTTATTGGGTTCTTGAGAAGATTCAGAGGATAAGTGTTTGGTATCCCAAACAACAAGTCATGTGATTTCGTGAAAACACGCCTTATGTTCTTATATTTTGTAAGAACTAAATTTTCTCATGAATACCTCATGTACCATATGATTACTCTGTGTTGTTGTGGATCATTTGACTGAATGATTGATAATGGAATGGGGTGGATAAATGTTTGGTAGAACATGTCATGTACATGGAGTACAGGTTTTGTTGTAATGACCATGTGCCATGCCCTTTGACTAGTGACAGATATGGATGAAACATAGGTTGTATAGGTCGTGTGTCATTTATATGTGTAGTGTAGTAAACAACCATGTATCTAGAAATGTGACTAATGACACAGGTGGATGGAATCTACATGGTGCACACCATGACTATAGTGAGCAACATGTGTAGTGTTACACCAGTAGAACTATATAGTTCTAGCCATGTAGAAGTCCCAGTGTAGGAGAAAATATTCATGTACATGCCAGGTTGCAGGAAGAACATGTTGTGCGTATGTGGAGTTACATGACATGGATGGAATTAGTAAACTTCCATGTTATGGATTAATGGGAACATGCAGTGTAGTGGTTCTACATACCATGTAACCCTCTTTTGTAAAACATGAATGATTTCTTTTGCTGGTACCTTTATTACACATCTATGTTTCCATCCCTGATAATATTTAACTGAGGTGTGCACTTGACATTGAAGTGTCATTCCACCAAGGATTCCTATGGTTATATTCCACGTACATGGAATTATCAGACACCGGAAATTCTAGATTAGAGACAACCAGCAGATCCCCCGATCATGCCCATCTTTGAACCAACTATTATACCAGATGTAGGTGTTGATGCACAGTTCTTTGGAGGAATTGTGATGATGATGCAGACTTTTTATGGAGAAAAAAATCATTCCCCGACTGTGGAAGAGTTGGAGCTGGTATTCCAGAAGAATAATCCTTCCACTTTTATTACGAGATATAGGACCATAGGATGTATAGTATGGTTGGTGTCCATGCTTTAATACATTAATCATTTAGACATTCCTCCAAATAGGAGGGTGAAGGTTGCAACATAAATGCGACATAATTCCCCCAATAGAATGTGGGATGTTATATCATAAGAAAAAATTCACTAGCATAGGGCTTGGGAAGAGTTTCTGAGGATCAATTATGATTTACTTCTACCCTGATATGTTGGGGGATGACTGAGCTTTGGAGTAATTTAATTTAATGAAGGGTTCCATTTCATAGATGCATTCCTCTACTCGTTTAATTGAGCTTCATCACTTCACTCCTGTTTTTTGAGGAGATGAGTTATCATTAGAATGATTATTTTAGGATGGTCTCAGTTATGACATCTGATCATTAGAGAATAATTTCTGGCTGACAGTGGGGACAACAATAGCAAATCAGGTATTTATTAATGAGCAGAATATGAAGGATATTGGAGCTATCAGCCTGATCAATTCAGCATTCAACGATGGTAATCTTTTGATGGATTGGATGATGTTTCATCGGGAGAATTAATAGGATGTTTCCCTTGGTATGTAAGTGGTGTGCTACTAGTGTGGGAATAGTGTGCATAGAAGTCCACTTTTCCCAATATACCAAATTGGTTTCCGATCTTTTGGGAGGATTGGCCACATTCAACATTTTTTACAGGATGTTCTCCCTTAGAGAAAGTGAGAGGGGATCTGTTATGACTCAATGTAAAATAGAAGGACCATGAGTTTCTAATTAGTCATGGAATTGGTGTATGTCAATCGGAGGAGTTGTGTGTGGATGTGGTTTCTATACAACAGGTTTGTTGCGACAATAGTGTGGACCTATTCAGGGTAGCAAGGAATGGCTGTAGGGATGTTGTACATTTTAGACTTATGCTATTGAATAGAACTTTAAGGAGAAGGATCCCAGATCATATATGGTTAGAGGTAGGATTTTAGTTTCCGTAGTTTTAGATTTTTCAATTTTTTTATATGGGATTCCCTTATTATTATATATTTTCCCACTACAGACATCCTTGGGATCTATTTCATTACTTACGATGATGTTATATTGCTAGACACTTTATTGGTGATTAGGATAGCAAATATACATCATGGAAATGAGTCCCCTATTAGGTCTTGTGGGTTTCACATCTTATGGGACCTCTATATCTTATAGATACCACGATCTGATATCATTCTCATAATGGAGTGGTAGGACTCCTTTTCAACCATTTCGGACTGCTATCACCATAGAGTGAGTTTCACTTCAATATATGTCATTAATTTTATACAAAATATTAAATTGGATGTCTAAGATAGTAGAGCTAGACCTTAGAATCATGGTTTTGGAACAATTGCAACCTAGATTTATATTTTTGAATCATATGCCTAGGGGACCTCAAAGATGGTCATTCTTCAAGTAGTGTATCATTTTCGAGACTTCATTCTATATGACTTCTCAAAATTACCTCTGGTTAAAGTGATAGATTTAACTATTGATCTTGTGTAAGGAGTGACATTGGTTTCTATTCCTCTATATCGGATGGTTAAACCAGAGATACAATAGCCCATGAAGGAATTGGAGGTGTTCCAGGAGATGTGTTTAATCTAACCCAATACTTTTCCTTGGGGTTCTCTTATAATATTTAAATATGGATTGTTCCCACATATTTTTTTTGGATTATCAGAAGTCGAACATGTTGATGGTCATGAACTGATATCCCATGCTAATTATTGGTTATCAATTTGATTAGTTTCAGAGAGCCCAGTTATTTTCAATTTTTTTATATCTGGTTATCATCATCTGTACATTAGAACATCAGATATACCACTTAAGGAATTTTTGATTAGGTATGGTATATATGTGTATTTTGTTAGGTCGTCTGGTCTCATGAATTCGCCTGATGTTTTCTTTAAAAAATAAACCGAGTCTTCCATCCTTACAAGGATTATTTTGTGGTAGTCTTCATGGTCGATATCAGGGTGTATTCACACAATATATAGGACCATGTCATCATTCTTGAGATTGTTTTGATTATACTGAGATATCATTAAATATATGTTATTCTCTCAATATTCTGGTTTTGGATAGACTGGATTCAATTCATGGGTCATGTCATCTCGGACACATGAGTATAAGTAGACCCAGAGAATGTGAGAGAAGTAGTTTCTTGGGAACAACTAAAGAAGTCATTGAGATATAGAGTTTTCTAGGGACTAGAAGATTAATACATGTTCTTTATTCAAATAATTTCATTTTTATAATCTCTACTAGTGGAACTAAATAAGAAGGTTGAAATTTACTTGTTGATTAGTTCCTGTGATTCAACTTTTCAGGAGTTGAAAGGGTGATTAATTTCAGCACCAATACTAATTTTTCTGGATCTAGGAATGAGTTACACCTTTTACTATGATGAATAAATTATCGTGGCTTGGAGTAGTGCATATTCATGGGGAATGAGTCATTGCATATGAGTCTCGACAATTGAGGACACATGAGAATAATTACCCAATGCACGATCTCGAGATAGATATTATTTGCCATGATTTGTGTGATTGGAGACATTATCTTATGAGAGATTGTTTTGTGGTTTGTAATGGCCACAAAATCATCATGTATATATTTACTCAATGAAATTTGAATTTTAGATAGTGAAGGAAGAACATTAATTGAAGATCAATGAAACCTTCTTTGTTGATGATCATTTAATTTGTACATACAATAGATTATATTTTTGTATTAGGTTTCACACACTATCATTTGAGACCTGGTTGATCGGTCTACTTATTCTCTCTATCAGGTACTAAAAATGTATTTAAGAACACATGTACTTCTTAGTAAAACTTTCCATCCCCAAACATATGGCCTGTACATGCCCATAATTCAGGTTTTGTTGGGCAAGCTTCGATCATGAATCAATGAATTTGGGGGATCATGAGAGAGACCCATATTGAGCAGGTTGAGTTAATTTATAATAGGACAACTACTACACAATATCAATTGAAATATTTAGTGGTTCGACAGAGATGACCTTTAGAGATTGAGGTTAGAGACCATATTTTCATACATGACATAATGAGATTGGTACATATGAGGATTACTAGGCAGGGGAAGTGTTCAGAGAGATATGTTGGGTTTTATAAGGTTTTGGAGAGAGTCGGTCAAGCTACCTATCGATTGTAGTTACCTTAATTGAATAAGGGTTATGAAATATGAAATTCAGGTTTCTATGATACGGTGTTACTTTTCAGACACATCTCTTGTTATTCATCCTAATTAGGTTGAGTTACTGGTTGATTCATCCTTTGAGGAGCAGACTATTCAGAATGTGGGTCACAACATAAAATTTCTCCATGATCAATTTGTTCGTTAGGTACAAGTGTTATGGAAACACCAGATAGTGAAGGACGAGACATGGAAGAGGGAGGCCAATGTACGATCATAGTGGGGACCTAGATGGCACACTTCTATTTGGGACATGTTTAATAAAATACTCATTAAATGAAAAAGCCATTTAAATTTAATTTTATTTTATAAATCATAGTTTGGTCACTTCTCATCTTCAAAAACACCTTATTTTGATAACGATTTGTATTGGAGCACGGCAAAAGAGTTAACAAATTCTAAACCCATAAAGATTCTCTGTTTGATCTCTGATTGAGATTCCATTGATTCTGTTTTCATCCAAACAGTTTGTTCTCAAAACATCTAGAGCCTTTCTTTCTAATTCTTCTTCCCTCAGTAGTTATTCATGGTTGTGTGTTTTCACCTTTGTGTAGATCAACCATGATCATGGACGATTCAAGGGATATAATTAAAGTATATAAATCATAAAACATCGAGGAAGGTGTTTTGGGTCGTTCATTTTTATATTATTATTAGATATGCTAAAAGTTTCTCAAACCCATTTTTTCAGTATTTCATGATTTTTAATTTAACCATATTAATTACCTGATATGATTTCATTGTTTGATAAAAGGTTTTTTTATGCTTACTGTTAGATTCCATGTTTATTGGACACTGAATGGGTGTGTTTCCTCTAATTTATTGATTATGTAATTTTTTCCATTATGATATTTAGGCTTACCTTGTTTTCCATTCCATGTTTTTTAGGATGGTGTTTTTGATTATTTGAGATGCATGAGATATCCATTGTGAATATTTGACCAAGATTAATTGAATATGAGATATTCCCGATAGATGGACATTTATGTTTTTTACTACTATGTTGACCAAGGGAATTTACTATAAGAGCTTCAAGATGGTCGTCGAACCGAGGGTTTAAATTGTGAGATCATGCCCAGGTGGTTGTTTAAACATGTTGTAAGTATATTTGACTCGGGGGTTTTATGACATGAGAGCTTGTCCATGTGGATATTTTTAAATGATTTGATGTGTATTAGAGAAAAAACGATATACCATTAGAGCTTTCAGAGTAGGTCATTATTAAATGTATTTTTTTTATTTTAGAATAGGTTGTTTAGAAAATGAGAACATTACTATGGGGTCATTATTGAATAATTGAATGTTTTTGAAGCATTGTCCATGCAAAAGTAAATATTTGATTATGTATTTATTGTTTTTTAGATTGTATTATGAGAAATAATATTTGTTATCTACGTAGGGGATTAAAATCTTAGGTTAGATCCCATGGTTTAAATTATTCAAAAAATTGAATAATTAATGTGAAAGAATGTTATTTTAAACTATATGATTGTTTAATTTTGAGTATTTCGTAGTTTATTGGTTCATTTCATCATATTACATTCTATATATATTCATTGATAATTAGTCAAAAATGATTTGGTGTTTGCCTACTCAAATTCATATCACACCCTATTTGGGACATGTTTTTGACCAAAACAGATTATATGGGTGTAGGTATAGTTATGGGAAGGCACCCTTCCACATAAGTTATTTAATTTTTGTAGGTGCTAGTAAGAATGGGACCAAGATGAGGATTGGGATGGAGTTGGAGTTTATTGATACCCTATTACATTGGTTTTTTAATTGATTTCTATCCTTGTGATTTGATTGTAAATTTTCATAAAAAAAATATTTCATGCATCATATATATATATTTATTGTGGCTTCTGTTGCATTTATATTCTATATTCTGCGGTTATTTCTGTTTTATGGTATAACATCATTTTCTATTGTTATAATTTGATTTTTCACTGTTTTTACTCCACCATGGAGGTTATGGGTTTCCATATATCACACCCTAGTCCCTCATGTCTAGTCTGCAGGCTCGGGTTTTTGGGGAAATGCGCTTAAGAACCGGCGACTAAACGTGTACGGGGCCCATTTCAAGGGATCCTAGATCCCGGATGATACATCCATAATTCATTTTTAGATCTTATTAATCTTCATTATAAGAATAACATATATATTTTTAATTCAAAAGGTAAACATAAATATAAAAAAAATTTTGTTTTCATTATTTTTGTAGTTTTATTTTTTATATTTATTTAGGAAATATTTAATATGAATTTGGAAAAATGAAATTAATTCACACATGAACAGTGAGAAATGTTGACTTATATAAAAATTTTATTTTTTTCATTAAATAATGTAATATAAAAGTATCATTGTATTTTTATTTTATAAAATAGAAATGAATGTATTATTCAATAATATATGATATAAATTTTTATAATTGATTCATATTTATACCTAGTTTTGGTATATGTATTTTTTTGGGATTCTGAGTAATTTATTAAAAACATATTTCCTTTCATTTTTTGTTTTAATCATAATTTAATTTTTATAAAATTTTTTAAATTTAATCAAGAAAAGTGTATTCCATATTTGTTGTTATGAATTAAAAATTAGCAAAATAGGTCCCTTATTTTTTTCAATATGAATTGTACCCGTATTAAATAGTTTCCAACTTGGTAATGGTAAATCGAAATTTTTCAGTTAAAAATAATGTGATGTGGCCAAATGCACTCCCTATCACATGATTTTTATTTAGAAGATAGTATTTATTCAACATTGAGTATTAACAACTAAATTTAATGTATATTTATATCAATTATCCTTTGATTATATCAGTAATATTATTTTAAGTAAAACTAAACTAAAAAATTTCATTGTCATGGCTTTCTATTCGGGAATATTTTTTGATATGGTTAAAAACAAAATATATTATGTATTTAATGAAAATTTTAAATATATGTTAATTTTTATCATGAGTTTTTTTAAAATTTTTTTGATTAAATTATTTCATTATATTCTTAATGAACTTCAATACAATTCTTGTTGAAGATGTTGAAAAATCAAGTAAATATTTTTTTTAAAAAATAAAACTAATTTATTTTTAGTGACTTTCACTATGAAAAATTATATATAATATTAAAATATTTTGGATATTTCAATTTATTTTATTTTAATTCCATTAATTTATTTTTGTTTTCAATGTCAAATTAAATGAATAGTCCCAAAATGACATTACTAATATTTTATAATAGACAATATTTTATTTAATGATTTATAATTTATAAATATATTATACTCATCAATGTGAGTGTTATATGGTTAAATGTGTAAACCACGGCCCATGAATTAAACCCTTTCCATTTTATAGTATATTCCCAAATTCTTTTAGTGTATTAATACATGATGCCATACTAATAGACAAAAGGGTTAAAGGTGTTTAAAACCAAATGATCATGGTGAAAAGAAGCACCTATAATTGGCCAAATTATGTTGCATGAGAATATATAAACATGTAGTCTTCTTATATTATAATTATATCCAATTTTACCCATTTTTTTGTTAATTAATTTATTTTAATTTAATAAATTTTAATATATTAGATTACCACCTCTTATAAATTAGAACATACTATACTACATTTTAAACATATAAAAAACCTTTTGTTTATAATAATACCCACCAAAACACCTCGATTACATTTATATCAAATTTTTCATAGTCCCTTAATTTATCATAAAACCTATCTATAATGGATTTATGTATAAGCGTAATGTGTATGTCTAATGAAGAAGTAATGTTCTTAATCAAGTGTATTTATTTTAATTATTCTCATCCCACCAAAAAATATTATACAAACAAAATGTAAAAATAACACCAATATATTCAATATACTAATATGATTTTATGTTAATTGATTTACATATATCTATCTATCCATCTGTCATATTGGAAATGAAAAAATCATTCGTGTGTATAGCAAACTACCACTAAAAAAATCTATGTAATTCATTTTTGGTCACCACAACTCATGGATGGTTATAAATATGGATTTAAATTTTATGAATGATATTAATAACAGAAAATAAATTCTTAAAAGATAATATAGAATCTATTTTCCAAAACTTATTACCATTAACAAAATTATAAAGTTGTTATATCATACGTTTATAGTGCCACCTCCATGAAGTGATGTGATTTTTTATTCATAATCACATCACACATAATTTATATATAAGTGTATTTAATGAAATAATATGATATTTATATAATAAAACATATTTTATATTTTATAAATAATAATTTACTTCTTTATATAATTTTATATGAAAAATGGGAACGTTACTCAAACATACATATGTTATTCCATCTCCATGATTGTAACATAAATAAATTTTCATTAAAATGATTAATGGATTATTATAAAAGAGTAATTGATATATCAATATTAATATTATATAAGGAATATAACTCTTTATATGTGTTATAGATGAAAACTTCGACCATAATAAAAATACAAAAGTTGTTTTAGAAATATGACTCTAATGTCTTACGAACGTCGAATGTGAACAAAATTAATATACTATGAAATTTTAATAAATAAAATAAAAGGAATAATAAACTTGAAATGATTATTTATCATTTAAATAAATAACATAAATTTATTATTCAATAAGTTAAATGACATAATAGATGAATTAGAAGCAATATAATTAACCCATTAATATAAAATCATTGTTTTAAATATTATAAATGATTTTTTTTCTAAATATTTTTTTTCCATGTACATATTTTTTTAAAAAGTTTATAGATGTAATTATATGGGAAAAATTAATTATAATGGAAATTTATGTCTCTATTTAATTTATGATATTGTTTTTAAAATGAAAAGATTTTACAAAATGACTTGACTTTGTTTAAATATAAAAAGCAACTAATATTTTATATTAACATAAATGATGATAACCTTTTTCCCAAAGAAACAGAAATTATTATAGATATATATATTACAATACAATATATAAGGTTTTATTATGATTAAACTATAATTATCTTTTGTTCTATATATCATTAAAATGGGTTTTATGTGATACATATATTTTTATATACATAAGTTGTTTTTCATATGGGTTAAATGAATTTTTTAATAAATACGTTCATGATTTATGATTTTGTTATGGTTCAGTAGTATTATTTGTGATGATGGTTGGTTATGAAATAAACCAAGGATAGTTGTTTCTATTATAAACTATGGATGGGTAATCCTGAAAGAGCGATCCAATTCATTAATTATAGAGACAATGTTAACCAGTTAGTTTTCACCAATGAGATTACTAGAATTTACTAAAAATTTATTCTATTTCTATGTTTAATTGTAATAGTTATTCATAAATGATGTACAATGTTACCTAAAATATTTTTTTATGCATACTATGAATTTATGTGGAAATATTATGATTTTATAATATAAGGTAAGGTGATTATTTATGAATCCAAGTATATGATACTTCATAAGGGTGAAAGAAATATAACGTTATAAAAAATATATTTCACGAGTTCTACTTGATTGAAATGAAAGCATTATGCGTTTAATTTTACATTTTAGAATTTTTATCTAATTGTTAATGAATTTTTTTTGTACAGAATTTGATTTATTAAGTATTAATATTTTATTTTTAGATAAATGTTTATTTTGAAAAAATAATTTTCTATTTTTATTTATGGACTTAAATGTTTCATATATTTTTTATATTTTCTATATTGATATTTGTTTCTCAATCCATGTTTTAATATTTTATTCAAATGGTGTTAAGGATGAATTGAGACATTGGTGAAGTCACGATGAAAAATTTATTGTTATGTCATGAAAATAAAACATGTCACGTCAACAAGGTATTTTATTTTGGAAAAAAATGCAAACTATGAAGAAGAATCCACATTGTGATGTGATATATAATTATTTAAGATTGATAACCTGAATACATATAAAATTAATCCAAAATAATATTTCATAATTTATGAAAATTAGTTATAGATAAATGATGATATTTATTATTTTTTAATGATCAAGTCCTTATTGTTAGTATCCGATAAAGGGTTTAGGAAATGTTTTGTCTAGTTAATATAGTATGATAAAATTAACATATTCTAATTTATGAATTATTGGATATAGAATTTAAATAATACATCAATTCTTCAACTAAACTATGTTTCATAGATATGGGTTTTCATAGAGGAAACATGGAAGCAGATGCATGTAGTCTCAAAGGGGATAATATACATTGAAATCCATAATTTGGAATAGTTGTAATTGGAATTATGAATGATTTTATTTTGATGGTTATGTTGAAACATACTATAAAAGACTTATTTATCCAAGATAAAGAGATTTTAGATCTACCACATTGAAACATGTCGATAATAGGGAAATTTATTAGACAAAAACAGGTAGTGATCAATGAATCTTTTGACCTAGTGGTAGATTAGGGATGCATTTCTTCACTAGAAATGATACTAAATGTCATGCATTTTTCAGATCATTAAAAGGTATCTGTTTTTTATCTAATAGTATTATGGTGAAATAGATTAATGGTGATTTATAGTTAGTAATATCAAAGAATCTGAAGATGATGATTTCAGATAATGAGATGAATTTCAGAATAATTATTTTGAAAATTATTTTAATTTGGATGCACGAGTTTGGATTTAACATAATATATTTTAATTGAGGTACAAATTCAATGATTTAGTGGTCAGGTATAAATAAAATGTCACCTCAAATTTACATTATGCACCAAATCTAAACAAGGATCTTGATAGTAAAATTCATCAAATTCACTCAATACTAATGAAACAAATCATTGGGAATAACATTAACATGAAATCAAAATTTATGAGAAACATGATTGATGTGTGATGATAAAACATTCTTTCAAAAATGATCATAAATTTTTATGATAAAAAGTTAGAAATGTGGCCAATGTTGTAGGAAAATTATTTCAATCCATAGAATAAATTTTTAGTTATGAAAATAATTTATTCAGTTTATAATATGTGTTCTATAAAGAAATAGATGAAATTTATTATTGAGATTATTATGTTCGTCTAAAGTTGTAAGATTTGTTACATGGTTCATGATAACGAATAAAAATATCTATTTGTTGAAAATAACAATATACATATGAAGGAAGTATGTGTTTTAAATGTAATTAAATTGCTGATCATATAGGATCATGTCTAAATTTTTTCATTATTGACATAAAATAAAAAATATATAAGTAAATGGGTGTGGGGAATTCCTTTGAAACTACATAACTAGATATTGGTCCATTGAATAACTGCATAATAGTTATATTACTTTTTTAGTCAAATTATGATAATGTCATTTCTGATTTGGGGTCGACAAATTATCTCCATTATGAGAAATATTTATGTAAATTTATAATATCCCCAAATGAAATGATGTTGTTAATTATTCTAATAACTCCTTGGGGTATAATTAAGTTAACATGAATTTTTTAATATATTCTTGTTATAATCAATATAATTTTTTTCCTTGAAAATCATGTTTTAATTCTTATATTAGAATTATGTGGTCTCCTAGGTATGAAATAAATTTCAATTTATCATAAAATACTATATTTTGGTAACAACGAAGTTATTTTGTAATTGGTTTTCATTTTTATATATGAATCACCTCAAAACATTGTTAACATTTCCAAAATCTGAGTACCTATTAACAAAAATAAATGAATGTTACCTTTCTAATCTCATTAAATATTACAGACATCTTCATAATAATGACGTTCTAGAAATAAAATATTTATCTGAATTTTTATTGAATAAATTACCATGTATTATAATGGATTTGGATGTTGTGTTTTCTGTTGATTTTTTGATTGATTTTTATCTCGTTTCAATATACCAATATCAAAATCCTCATTTATAAAATCTCAAATGAAAAACCCTATTAAAATAGTTACTTAATCAAGGTTCCATTCATCGTATCCCTTTACCATAGAGGGATCATTTTTTATAAATAATAAAAATGGTTACAGGCAGACTTCAATTTATTAATGTGATTTTAATAAGGACACTATTAAGAATAAGTATATATTTCCTCTTAAATATGAATTTTATGATCATATCTAGAGGGATAATTATTTTTTGAATATTGATATCTTTTTTGGGAACTATTAGATGATGGTGGTGGAAGATGGTATAATTTATACATCATTTTGTACATGAAAAAGGAAAAATGTGTTTGTATTTATTCCCTTAGTGATGAAAGAATGCATCACCTACAGTCAACATTATTATTAATATATTTTACCGTGAATATTTGGATATTATTTTTTTTGTGTACATTGATAATATTCCATGTCAATATGAAAATTTTTGGGATTTTGAATAATATCTATCAAATATTTTACAAACCATGATATAAAATATTTTTTATGGAAAATTTATCATATTTTTTTCAATTAGAAAATATTTCATTAGTTTGAAAAATGACAATGAGATATGTCATAACTATTTTTATAACTAAAAAAATGGTCGATGAATGTCCAAGACCAACATATGATAATGAGAATCATAATTTCCATGGATTATTATTATGTTACAAAAGGTATGTTGAGTACATTTCAGGGTTTTCTATTATAAAAAAATGTAAAACCAAAAATTATTTAGTTTTATATACGAAAATCAATATGATGACTGTTTCACGGAATTGAAAAGAGTATTATTGAATTATCCCATTTCAGACATTTCTTCCAGAAAATTTATTTTTTATCTACTATTATGACTATATTAAATTAATGATATGTGTTTTAATGTACAATGATTGGGAAATTACTAATTCATCACATCAATTAAATCCTCATGGGAAAAATTATCCCTCACATGACTATGAACTAGAATATGTATTATTTTATTTGAAATTCATAATAAACTTTTGATATGGTTTAAATATTGAAATACATAATGATCATTAAATTTTAAATTATATATTTAATTACTATGTGTTAAACATGTAAATATGTAGATGGGTATAATTGAATATGGATTACAACTTCAAAAATCACTACCATCTAGGAAAAAAAACAGGGTCAATAATGCTTTGAGTAAGAAATATAATTACGTAATTACCATTCTATATTTGGAACATGATCCCTTAATTTATGATATGATGAATTTTTCCTTAGAAATTGTTTAAATCGGAACTCCCTAAATTTTGTTTTGGGTGTTAGTACAATAGACCTTGTCAGATTAAATTATGTAACATTCTAATGGAGACTACTCATTATAGGAAAATGTAATATTGTTTTATAATTATAATTTTAAAAAATATAATATAGAAATCGAATGTGTTTGGATATTTAGAAGAATATAATTTGTTTCAAGTGACCCCCAGTTGATTAATGAACTGCTAATGGAGGCTTATATATCGTATTTTATTGTTACAACAGCAAGAATAAAAATTTAAAGAGACTATTTGGGACATTTTTTGGGGGAAGGAATGTAGAAAGGCATTGATTAGTTTAGTTTGAAATGTTTGAATTGTCAAAATGTTAATGATAACCTAAAATTATCAAAGTTGATGCTTCATCATTATCAACATCCAGTATCGAAATGTTGTAATATTTACATGGATTTCATAGTGATATTACCAATGAAATATTAATATAAAATTTTTATTAGCTTAATTGTTGATCAATTTACTAAATGTTCTCATTTTTTCCCTTTCATTATAATATTCCTTTGGATTGAAATTTTATAATCTATTATAATAACATAATTATATTTTAAGGATCCCCTTTATCCGTTGTATCTGATAATGACCATAGGAGTACATTTAATTTTTATAAAAGGATTCATACCTCATTGGGTTTGAATTAATGTTCAGTAAAACTTTTCACCCTCAAATAAATGAAATGTTAAAGATAATGACTCATAATTTGAAATATATTCTTTGATCCCATTCACATGATTATCAGGGTGTAGTTGGGGTGTTTTAATTGAGTTATACCACCTTGTAATTCCATATTTATGTAGGGATCAACTTCAGTTAGCCTCCCTTTGTTATGATATTACAATGGATCACATGTCCGGGCTATTGATATGCATGAAGGGTCCAAGGGGGCGAGTAAAATGGGGGATGACCGCATGGAAGAAGGTAACATGTCTTGTGTGAAGATTTGCGGCAAGGTATTTGGTGTGTGTTTTGGTTAGTGTAGTATAGAGAAGATTGGGTTTTAATAGTGATTCCATAATGTACCTACGGTGGGCATTGATAGTGATCTATAGGGTATAATGATGGTCCTAATGCACATAAGGGATCAATCTCCACTAGTGGGTGGTGTAGAGCCGAGAGTGCCAATAAGGATCACGATAGCGGTCAACAATCCATAGAGGTGTGATCTAAGAATGAGGGTGGTGATTAGTATTGAGAATGAGTTGTTATGGAGGGTGGTGGACACCATGTTATGATGGTAGTCCAATTAAAAATAGTGTCAACATCAGGGAGGATGGTGTCAGTTCATGAGTGAGGATGTTTGGTTCGTGGAATATGGAAACAAATTTTTATGAGAAGTATAATTTCATGGAATTGTGGGGGCCTATAGGCCTATTATAATTAATTTTATTACACATTTGGTCTTTAATTACAATGTAATTCTATTCCTATTCATAAAATAACTAGATAATAATTCAGATTCAATAAAAATAGGGGGAATTCTTCTGACAATGAGTGGATTATTAGGGATGTAGGGATCAATATTTGTTTTTTAGTTATTATAATTATAAAATTATTTATTATACTATACATATGAAAACATTTGATGAATTATATGTCATGTCGTGTTAGAATATATCATTTTAGAATGAACTGGTTGAAAGTAAGTTTTTCGGAACTGAATCGGTAGAATAAATGACAGATAAGTTTAATATGATTCAATAAATAGGGGGAAATCGTAGAGTAGGCATAAATATTTTATACAAAACTAGAGGAAATAAAATTATTTTTATGTAGGAGATCTTGTTTTCCTCAATGTTTGTCCATGTAAAATCATTATGTGACTTTGAAAAAATTTAATGTTATGTGCATTGTTCATCGGACAATCTGAAATCATCATAAAATGTAATTATTTCTTATTGAGAGGCCTTTCCTCATATTTTATCATAGATAAAGGGTCTATTTCATGATTAATTGATATGAATATATATTATATATTTATCTCATGTTTTATGACGAAAATTAGTTTAGTAGTTAGATAAAATTTAATATAAAAAATCACCTAGTTAAATTCATTAATGAATAAAGAATGTTCTATGGATGATATTATTTCAACAGGTTATGGTTTTTGGTGAAAAAATGTCATTTAAGAAGAAATATAGAAATATGAAAATGAATTGAAGGAAAAATATACCCCCTGGTTTGAGTAATGAATAAAATTGTGAGGATTTAATTTCTATAAGGGAGTAAGAATATAACCACCCATGAAATTTAAATTAAATCATTTTCATGTCTTATTAATATTCATTATATGTATATTTGTTACTTTTTCACTTAAAAGGGAAAATCCTTATTTGTTACCAAATTAGATTTCCATGAATTATAAAGATTTGTTTAAAATATTTATTTAAAAATAATATAATATTTTTCAGACTAAATTAACATAATTTTTAATATATTAATATCACAATTAACATAGTTTGAAATTTTATATTTTTATAAAATGAATTTTTTGGATGAATAAGTATATAAAATTTTTTTTTAAAAAAATTCAATTATTTTGATTAAATAATTTGTTTTTAAGGTCACATTTTTATCGAAATTATAAATCAACAATACCAAATTTCTATTAAGTTATAAATAAACTTATTGATTAAATTTAAATAATATTTATACATTATTTTTTTATAAGAATATTTTTTGGATTAAAAACATATTTAAAAAAATTGTTTTCCTTATATTTTTTGTGTTAATATTAAATTAATTTAAACCAAATACAGATATTCAATCCTGAAAAATGGATTCCATATTTGGAATCAAGATATCTATATTTCTTTAATTTGGGAATTTTAATTGTGGTACTGATGCATACCAGTAGTATTAATATAAATTTATCTATGCAAGTGTAAATCCTGTAATTATGGTGAAAAATATCCTGATAAGGGAAAACAATATACAAAAACCAAAATTTTATTGTATTATTTACCATTTATAATGGGTATTCTAAAATTAGGAAATTTCTCCCCACTTTTCTTTTCGTAGAAGGTTTATATTATTTGTAGTAAATATAATGAACAAAATGTCACCCACTTGCTTTTAATATCTAAAATATTTATTCATTGGGATAAAAAATATATATATTTATTTTTAAAAAATAAATTGAAAAATAAATTAATTTTTATCTGGATAACCTATTTTAAATTTTAGCAATGAGAAAATTGCATTAAATTATTATAGAACACTGGCACATTGCTTGTACAAGAAGTAGAAAAATAAATCAATATTTAAAAAATAGTATAAAAGAATTATTTTATGAAATACTTTTTATTTTCCATAAATATTATAGATAAAAATACCTTATTGAGAAATTTTTAAATAATTATATTTGATTTATGTTTTCCCATATAGTTTTCAATGTCAAATGAACTGAATAGTCCAAAAATGAAATTTATATTAATTTATAACAGAAAATATTTATTAAATAATTTAATATTCAAAAAATAGTATAATTATCCAATTAAATATCACATGGTTCCAAATAAAAATAAATTTTAATTTATGTTCCAATTTACCATTTATAGCTTCTTTCATGACTTTTTATGACTAAAAAAATATATTACATAGAATTATACAGAATTTTTAATGGGGGTTCAAAACAAAATATGAGGGTAAAAACATCACCGAAATTATTGAAATTTTTATTATATTAGATTATTTAGAATATTACACAACCTATAATAAAATTATATAAATTACGAACCATTTCACTAAGACAAATTAATTTATTTAAATTTAATACATAATGAAATTCTATTAACACCCCTCCAAGCTCTAATAAAAGTGATGCTACTATCCTATATTATAAATCCATCAGTTTCCATTTTCAAAAAATTTATACAAAAAATTAATTCCATATAATTATACCCATGTACTGGACATTATGTATTGATCATAAAACTAATCTACTAATGTTGTATGTATAAATTGTTTTCCATCATCTCCTAACGAGGTTGGTCATAAAGATTTATTTAAATTAAATATATTATATTAATGACATAATTAAAATTATTTTTGAACAATATATCATATATTTCACACCGTTCAATACATTGAAAAATGATAATGGCGTTCCAACATACGAGTGGACTTCCCCCTCCACGAAGAAATGTGATTCATTATTAAAATCCATATAACATGGATGTTATATATAAATATAATATAATAAATAATATTATATTTATGACACAAATTATTGTTCTATAAATATAATATAATACATACCCTATTTTAATCATGTTAATTGAAATATGAAAATGTTAGTCATGCATATGTATGGACTAGCATATCCATGATTGAAACACAATTCATTTTTTCGAAACAGTTTTTAATTGGTTGATTTAAAAAAAGAATTTAAAAATATAAATGACAAAAAAGATATCAATAATATTATTTTATTGATTATTGATTAACCACCTCTTCGAAAACATTCAACTCATCAATGTCATTTTGGACTTGTGAGTGGAATATCGTCAAAAATCCCGACGTGAATTAAATTTGATTAATATGAAAGAAAATAATTTAAATAAAAAGTTCTAATTAATATTAAATATTTCTTAATAATTTAAATAGTTAGTATAAATTTATTTTTTAGAAATATACATAATGTATTAGGTCATTTAGACTTGATGTAATGGACACTTTACACTAAAAACCATGTTACAAATGATTTAGAGATTTAATTTATATGTCATATTTATTCATTGATTGAATTCATATAAAAATTTTATCGATGTATTAATATTAAAGTAAAATTGTTATAAAAGGGATTTTATTTCATTTTTTAATTCATTTCATTGTTTTATAATATAAGTAACTTTGTTTAATAATTTTACATTCATTACAGAAAGAAGAAAGGTATGTTTTATTTTTAAATATATGTCGACAATTGAGTTTTCCATCACCACAACCATTAATTTATATTTTCATCCCCTTTAAAAGATTTATTATTTTATTAAAATAAAAAATATATTTACTTTTTCTCTTTTAATTTTTTTCTTTAAATTTAATGGTTATCTCAATATGTGGGAAAAAAGCATAGTGGATTAGATAATTTTTTATACAAGAATTTATGTGTTATAAATATTTTATCGTTCCTGTAAATTATTTATGATTATTGGTGGCTATATTATTCAATATAGACATGTTGTTCCATTTTTGTAAAATTATGGGTAATCCCTATATATCTCTCTAATGAATTTGGTATAGAGATGAATGTTTACTAGTTTGGTTACTCCAAAGAGATTACACAAATTTATCGGGTATGTCATTCCATTTGTGAGAATGATCATAAGAGTGATATGGAAATTAATTCCCAAGTCACATAGAATTTTTATCTATTATTTATGTGAATATTTATTCAAAACATATGATTTCAAAAGTTACGATAATGATCTTATGTTCAAATGAAAGTATATGTTACTCCTTTGGGGTAACAATTATAAATTTCTTAAAATGTGTTCATGAGTATTACATGATTTTAATGGTAGAATTATTATTTTTATAATAATAATTCTTCTAAAATATTTTATTCAATTGCTTTGAAAGAGATGATGATTTCTTCTTAAGAATTATTATCTTCATCTCGAATAATATTTTAAAAGATATTTTTTTTTACAATTTCTGGAAATAATCAATTTTTATTTTTTATATACCCTAATAAAATTTATTTTCTCATTCCACATTATTAAATGATTTAAATATGTTTTAAAGTGTTAAAAGGGAAAAGTATGAAGTCATTTGGATAATAGTGATGCTATGACATTAGAAGAAAAATAAAATTATACCATTAGTGGGTTTTATTGATGGAAGAAATGATATTTAGTAAAACTATCTAAATTTCGGTTTACTGATTAATTATGTATGTGTAAGGAGATAATACCATATGAAACTACACCTAAATGATATTTGGGAATACATGAAAATGAATTATATGAAAAGAATAATTTTTTGGTTTTTAATAATTCGTCATTATAAATATGACTTTGGAAATTGATGTTTTGGAAGGAATACGACTTTAAAGCACATCAGTGGAAGAATTAATACATATAAATGGAATAACATCGGATAAAATGGTTATATTATAACCCATTTAAAAATAAGTATAGTTAGATAACTTCAAATATAGAAACCATTCAAGACATCACTCATCAAATAGGGAATGTGTTATAAAATTTTTGTTTGCTTATGTTATCTCGAGTTAGGTAAACCAGAATGTGTAATGGACCTTACAGATTAAAATTTTTATTAATGAATTTCATGACCACCATAGTCATAATCCATCGGTTCAGTAAAATTTCGGTATATTGGTTGTGACATGAATGATGTTTTATTAATTAATATGTTAATAAATGTTTTCTCCATTCTATATTTATATAATTCATAATCTATATCCTTTTATTGAAATTGAACAGTAACATTAAATTTCTTTCCAAAGAATCAATGAAGAGTCTATTAATGAGAGTGAATGACTGATATATCCAGCATATGGTTTGATGACACTGAAAATTACCCTTCCTGATGATATATTGTGACATAGGGATTATATTACCCATAAAGTGTTTATTTTTGGTTCCCAATGTTTAGACATTATTTCCTTTATCATGGGTTCCTTGACCTATTAGTAGACTGTAAGATTTCAAAGTAGATAACCCCACCTAAATCCAATGTGAAATAATCACTAAGGACAACACCCTATATTCTTTTATTGAGCTTGATTAAATTTTATTTGAGTTTAATTATTCAGATATATATTTTTCTCAATAAAATATATCAAATTTAACTATTTATTTTTGATCACTACTATTCACATGATAATAAATAATTATTTATTCATTAATAATTAATTTATTTAACTATGTGAATATTTTATAAATATTAATTCATTATATTTTTACAGAAAATAATTTCTAAATTTCTAAAATAATTAATACGAATTTGTTATCCAGATTGTGACCAAAATATTTATTTATCAATAAAATAACTAATTAAATATTTATTCAGGTATTCCACAAACATTCTAGAAGGTTAATGAATGAATGTTGTGCACAGTCATAAATATTATTTGACATGCCAATGAAGTCATAATTATTATCATGGAACATTACACAGGTTGTTAAATAATAATAATAATAATATTTTTATATAGTGTGGGGTTATA
This sequence comes from Viscum album, assembly GCA_963277665.1. Classification (NCBI taxonomy): domain Eukaryota; kingdom Viridiplantae; phylum Streptophyta; class Magnoliopsida; order Santalales; family Viscaceae; genus Viscum; species Viscum album. The sequence goes on along the minus strand of OY728121.1, from coordinate 1,197,786,619 downwards.
AATTGTTTGTTATATTATTTTAGTGCCAATATGAAATAAAAAAATATTTTCCAAAAATTTGAATCTATAAGTAGATGGTATATCTATTGATTCGAGATAATTTTGAATTAAGAATCCTTTCCCCTAATAGACTTTTTTCTAGAATTATTACAATATCATCTTCTCAAGAATGATATTAACTATTTCAATCCTGAATGATATTGATTAGATCAAGAATAAAAATTTTAGATTATATATATACCATTCTAACACCCTAAAATGAATTATTTTATTTTAGATTTCAATGGAACATGTGTGGGTCACTAGTATATCAAATTTTCAACATGATCCTTAACATAGAAAAAAGTTAATCTAAGAAGAGTTTTTTTATGATAGAAAACATAACCATTGAATGTGTTCAATACAAGGTTACCATTCTTATAATCTAATCTAATTTAAATATAAATTTAATATTCAAGTATCCTCACCGGGATTTTGGTTTTATGCATCTCTATAATTAATTTGAAAATTCAGTTGGTCTTGATTTTCACATTTTGAAAATTTAGAGAATGATTCATCAAATACGAAAAAATGAATTATGGTTATGTACTCATAATGGCAATTCGGTAGTGCTCAGATCATTCTAATTGTATCATAGGGGTTAAATTTTAAATTTATAGATTTTTATTTGATTGGTAATATATATGTGCAATAATGGGAAGAAACTTTCATACCTAAATATTAATCATTTAATCAAATGTATAATTGACATCATTTTGACATATTAATTATTTCATTCCATTTTAAAATATAAATAATGTTAAAAAAGTAGATGAAAATTTATAAGAGTTGTTATCATGAAGTGCCAAGGATCATGGTTGGTGAGATTGGGTTACACAAGGTGTAGCTGGAGTACATGTCATGTAACCAAGTGCACGATAAAATGATGTTCAATAGGATACAACAAATGATAAAAATAACTAAAGTAAATGAATTTATTGTACACCAAATATAGGTTAGGCCCAAATGAATCACATATTTTTTGAATACTCGATATGTAATTACTGTATAAGTTTTTTAGTTTACAGTGTTTAGATATGGAATTACATAAAACCATGTGGTAAAATACATGGTTAAACCGGGCATGAAACTGATATCTTAGAACATTAATGAAATAAATAACATATATCCATCATACACAGTTTAATGTTCATTAATTACCACTTATGAAATACACACTGAGTTCATTGGAATCTGTGGAAGAAACATGGAATGTAGCCAGAGTACATGTCTTATGTTCCCATGTCTGAGGAATACACCATGTCTTTTTGTGTGTTTTATGGATACACAACAATCATAATACGTAGTGTGTAGTTTTTTTGTACACATTGGGTATTCCTAATGAGTTACAAATAAAATCCCCATGAACTTTACATAGGTACAAAACAATCAAGGAACACAGTGTGTAGCTCATAATTACCAATTTTTTACACTCCCAGTAAGGAAATAATTCCATTGTATTATATTAATTAATAAGAAAATCAATATATAATTTCATTATAAGAACATATTTTTCTTGTCTTCATAATAAATATTTTAATTAATATATAAATTCTTATGTAATTAAATGTAAAAGTCTATAATTAATATTAATGACAATGATTTTCCCGTAATTCATTTATGATGTGTATTTCCAAAAGAATTCATATGGTCATTAAGATAATGGTGAATGAATTGAATAACTAAATTATTAATTCATTTTTTTAAATAATGAATTAATTGGAATTAATGTTTACCAATTCATTTTTTAATCTTTTTTCCCTACCTATGGTCGCTCAGAAGTTTGATATGACCAATTAATGAATTATTTGTATTTTATTTTATTTATTTGGTTCTATTATGATTATTTATTATTATATTTATATAATGGAATTTTAGTTATCCCTCGCAACATTATTCCAGACATGCATGTCCAATGTGATTAATTTAATTCCATATAACCAATCCTTTGTCTCTCGTAACCTACAAGTGATTTTTAAATACACGAAATAAAATAAATATCCCCAGGGCCATGGTTGTTGATCATTATTGATCTATTATTATGTCAACATATGTGATACATTTGTCGATAAGTGTAAGAAACCGACTCATTCTAAGATCATCATAATGAATTTCCACCCAGGCCATATGCTGATTTTTTCCACCAATAAATCGACCATTTTATTATCTCGTGATCATGTTGATTATTTATTTATTTATTTCACTATTATAAATTATTTATTTTATTGAATCAAGCCCAAACTCACATAAAAAAGTAGACTAATATGACAATTCTGCCGCTTAAATAAATTTATATTGAATATATTATCTATCAAAATGTGGATAACCACTTGAATAAAATGTAAATAATATTCAAAATACATGTATATTATAAAACTAAAAATAATTATTCATTACAAAACTAAATCTCCTACATTTATATTAATTCATGCTATGTGTTCTATAACTTGATTGGGAATCAAACTCTGGAGGTAAATATTTAAAAGCCCATAGTCTGGATAAATACATTCATATAAGAGTTATTGTGATTATTTTGTGTCATCCTAGAATATAATTTATTGAATTTAACGGAAACATTATGTTCAAAACAAATTTGGAGGTAAGTGTTTTGGAAATTCTATTTAGGATTTGAGGATTGGTGATTATACTCAAAATATCATGGAACAACATGAATACCATTGGAAAGACCACCTACTAAAGTATTATCTTATAGGTTTATTGACCATATTATATATAATTAAGAAGGGGATTATGTATAATTTACAATAGAATTTCATGTGTAATTTGACAATCCATGTTCATTGATGAGGGTTTCTGAGACATGATATAATAGTGGGATAGATAATAAAATTAAATTTATTATCTCTCACATAAATTGTAATCAAGAGAAGTACTACTAATCCACTCATTTATATTTTTTGAATAATGGATGTTCATCTCCACATTATCCTTGTGATTAAACTTTTAGAAATTCATTATCCATACGAGAATTAAATTCCATAAATGTTTTATATTCCTTTAGGTTGTGTTTCAACATGAATAGAATTCTTACATTATACAATCCACACTACGTGATTCACTTGAAAAGAAGGTATGTGATGATGATTTTGTTATCAATTATTGACACATGAGAATGGAGTATGACAATAAATATTTATTAATAACATCCATCTCTAGTTATGTGATGACGTCTCAGGATTACATGTATGATTATAATAAGATCAAACCTTTTTTGGCCTATATTTGGAGAGAGCATTATAAGAAAATATTGAGATTTCCAAGGTATACATTGAGATTAATTGTTATGAATTTTCATCAAATAGACCTGAAATAGTGAAAATAATTATATATATTGAGCACCTACATGTTCTAGGGGTTTTATTTCATAAAAAACTATTCACCAGTTCAAAGCATTAATATAATCTTTAGAGATTCTCTAGATCATAAGTAAATTTTAATTTGAAAAACATAGAACAGTTTCTTATAGATCTTCTAAAACATCATGGCCCTGTTAATAAGGAGATGATTCCAAAAAATAATTTTATGTTTATTGTGATGAATAAGAAATTTAATGTGAATAGATATAAATCAAAATCTACTTAAAAATTCCATTACCTATAGATAATGATAAAGAGAAATGAAATGGTATAGGATGTTTTTTTTCAGATGTGGCATGAAGGTACAATAGATGATAAACAACTATTAAGAAAAAGAATTAGTGGGTTGCTTCACGTTAGTTTTCGATCATGTGAAATAAACCTATTTTTACAGTTTTGGGGTTAAATATTACATGTCATACTAACATATGTAATAAAATACATAAAATATGTATATTTGTCATTTTTGAATGAGGGGAGTAAGATTTATAAAAAGCCAAATGGACGAGACATACTTCAGTGACTCTTGTGTACTACCACCTAACATTGTTGAAAGAAATTTTATTTATTTTGATGGTCAATAATTTTTAAAAAAATGTTACAAAATACATTATATTATTTATCTAAACATGATATGGTAGAATTTGATTTCAAATATACAAATAATTTTTTATATTTTATAATTAATTATTTATTATGGAAATTCATATTTAAATGATGGTATTTCACAATTAGATTACGAAAATCATTTAATTCCAATCAATAATAAAACTATTCCACATGACACGTATAACACCAATCAATGTAATCTGTTATTATGTTATAAACATTAAAATATATAACTAAATTAAACAAAGACGTACATTTAGATTATTTTTAACTGAATAACATATGTTATGTCACACATGATTACTAGATGAAATTGCTTAAGACGAAACTGTGGGATAATTTTAATTGGAAATAGTAATTAACTAAATAATTAATAACGATATATGTGGACACTCCCAGTTTATGCATTGTTTGAATACACAAAATTTGAACCATTTACTAAGGGATTATGTGTATATGATTATGTATATATGTTGAGGATTCAGTAAGATTCTTTTGATAGATTAAAAAAATAAAATAATGAATTTTTAAACCATATTGAAAAGTTTATTAAGAAACTCCACTCATAAAATAGTGGAGAATATGTTAATCAAGGAATTATTAATTATTTACAAGTGTTTTTATTGTGTCCCAACTAACTCCTCTATATAAATTAAAATGGAATGGTATAAGAAAAAGGTAAAACCATACATTGTTAGACATGGTGATATCAATAATAATTCGTGTGAGTATTCTATTATTCTTTTTTGGATATGTGTATCAAATATAAACATACATTCTCAATTGAGTGAAAATAAATGTATAAACTTATATTTAATATCATATTTCGTATTAATGCGAACTATTGTTGTTTCATTTATTATTGTGGGGTTTCCAAGAGTATGTTAGTTCAATTTATATCAACAAATAATCAATAAAATGTACTGAGTGTTTTAATTGTGTATCCAAGTAGAACCAATGGATATTACCCATACGATCCAATAGATAAAAATATAGCTCTTACCAAAGGGACTATATTTCTAATGGGGGATCTCGTATCTAAAGGAGACACTAAAAGTATGGTAAAACTTTATGAAATCTAGTATTTATAAAAACATATATGAAACATGAATAAATATTCAAAATCCCCATGGAAAAAATGTTCGAGAGACGCATATACAATATAGGATTACAAGATAGGTTAGAGAACCATAATTTTGTGGTTTCACACCCAAAAAAGTTGTTGACTTGGTTTTATCTGATAATAATGATTCTTTATGTGTGCGGTAAAAATTTAGTGTCACAGATGATACCAAGTAGAAATAATCAATTAAACATAAAATTGATTCCCTATTCAAAAACCATGTATTTATTTTTATCCCCCAATAGTTGTAATTATCATTGTATATAAATGGGTACCCAAAAATAAACTGGACATGGATGGATATATCAATACTTATCAGGAAGGAATTTTCATAAAATGGTTAAAACAACATCATGGAATAAACTATGATGAATTATTTTCATAAGTGTCTCTACTAAAATCTATAATTTCTATTTTGGTTGTCCTTGACTATGCGATCTAGTAAATGGATTTCATGACATCCTTCCTTAATAAGAACCTTTAGGAATATGGCCATATGGAATAACCTAAAGTGTAATGGAATCCAAATGATTCTAAATAGTATTTAGAACATTAAATATCCATGTAAGGATTAATCATAGCATCTACTTCCTGGAGTAATCAATTTGATGAACCTATAAGAGAATATGGTTTCATAAAGAATGAATTTGGTCCCTCAATATATAAATATTTTATTTAGAGAGTGATCATTTTCCTATTAGTATATGTTGATGAAAAATAACATATTTCAAAATTTGATACAATTATTATAGTATGTTAAATCATGGTCGAAAATATTCTTATTTGGGAATGATATAGGATAATAATTAATATTATTGTGATCAATATCCATTATAAATACCCCCCTCATTGGAATGATTCTAGTAATAGTTGCTACTAGGCCTTAAGAAATATCCCCAAGGTGCCAAAAGCAGTAAATAAATGTTGTAGGCTTCCTGAAAAATGGGTGAAATTTTTTCCCTTCGAATTAAAACACTTAACCGAATGTTTCAATAAAAAAACAACTAAATGATGAATCTCAACAATGTATAACAACTAAACAAGTCCAACAGACCAAAAGAACCCAACTATATAATACATGAACAGTGTTCCATGAAAAAGTATAAACATAAACCCAATGAATCTATGACACAAGTCCCCAAATCCACTCCAATAATGATGATCGAGGAACCATCACAATGTCAATGAATAACGATGATACACTAGGGAAATTAAATTCCTTAAATTCCCCTGATCTTGAATAAAACATCTTCAAACGCACCATAGTGAAAATAATGGGTCAGTGATAATAATCAATAGGTTTTTCCCAAATAAAATCCCTACACATGACAAAAGAGTATAAAACCTTTGACAAAATTCTATAAACAATTTATATAAATCCCTTATGAAATTTGAATAATTAACAATTACCCAAACCAAACATCATCAATGTTTTTACAACAACATAACACATGGAATGGGAGGCCAACAAAACCTGTAATATGACCCTCACATTAGCGTATCCAAAATTATTTTTGGATCCCCATGCATTCCACAACCGTAATCCCAAATTTCAACTCATGTTTGGTGTTTCTGTTAATGATGGAACATAACGTCCAACCCAGTGCACATATTATATTGGTACTTCATTCACATATTATTTTCCCTAATGATTGTCCTTAATGCCAACTATCCATCCTATCCAACCCCATCCATATACCACATAATCCCAAAATCATGAAAATAAATATCTACAAAAACCATATCAATACATAATATCCAAACCAGACAAACCCTTCAGAACATAAAAAATTCCTCAAAATCCATAAAAATTTAAATAAAATCATCATTTACAAAAATTTCACTTAATTCATCCATCAAAAATAACATTTCAATAAAAACCCTTTTATTGATATTTTTTCACAAACTTTTTCCAAAAAATACTCCATGATAATGATTTTCTAATCATCTTTTTAAAAATCCATGTAACATCCCTACCCATGTTACCCCAAGTCTGTGAATTATTACATAACATTGGCATGATCATAAGAAATCATGTCTCGAAATACCGATTAGTTCAGTTTACATGGATGTACTATATACATACATATTTTTAACATTACATTAATAAATGAAAATATAACAACATTGTGTTTCCATTGGACACACTCATTTCATGTAGCTTATCCCTGCAATAAATCATAATAAACTTCTCTGCATCAGGGGAAAAATAAAAATAAGAAAGGGGTGAGCTCAAATGCTTATTAGAGATAATTATAAAGAAATAACTATCATAAATTTGAACAAACATTTATGACAATGTATATGAATATAACCCAATACATTTAAACATAAAATTTTTCATAATATGTTATAGATAAATCAAATAATTCTATTTACTTATTCACATATATTTTCGTCTAGTTGAATAATCACAAGTAATATAAATATCTAATTTCATAATGATGGAATTCATAATGCCAGATATCATAACACATACTCAGTCCCTCGTTCCAAGAATGAAAAAATATTTCTTCAATTCCTTTTCCCAAAGATAATACATTACCTCATGAGACCAAATGATGGATCGAGGGGCTATAGAGGGACCCACACTTCACTTACCATGTCCAATTCATTCCACATATAAAGTTGTTGAAACATGATATAAACATCCATATTAAAACTAGAATATGAAATGACAATACATTAACCATAAAATATATATTTTATAAAAACAACTCATCCATAGTCAAACATATCCCAAAAACATCAATATAATATTGGATATTTTATAATAATAAATCAATATCCATCAAACGTAAAATCCAACATATGATGTTGACAATGATGAATTCAATCCAAAAATTATTTGTGTGAAATATATCATTAAACATTGAAATAATGCAATTGTAAATAAGAAATTTAGTTTTAATATGTTCTCATATTCTTGTAATAGATTCATTGAATGTGTAACAATCACAGAAAATAGCCTCACCAACCATAGAAGTTAAAAAACATTCTTTACATAATATGTAAAAAAGGTCATCATGTAACATGATTGAAAGGTTATAGAAATATTCCATAAAAACATTTTATAAAAAGACAAAAAGGGGTATAAATGAAATTATCCCATAGTATGTGAAATACTGAAATTATTTTCAAATAAATTTTATGAAACACATATGTTGATGATAAAGGTGTCCATGTGGATATTTACGTAAAATGAACCACATATAATAAAGATATTGTAGAATTAACCATTAAATTGTCATTTTATAAAGTCGATGATAGTTAAACCTCATTTATAATGTTTAAATAATTGTTAATAAATTATATATGAAAAAGAAAAATAAATATGATAACATATATTATCCTCTAATATGTCTTTCTTAATAATATTTCCATAGAATCATTTTATTGAGTGTCAACAGATTCATTTTCCATTATATGTTTTGTTATGTAAGTCATTAAATTATATATATGATTTATTTTATTCATATCCAAGATGATATTATGTTCTAAAACAATCATTATAATCATCAAATTAAATTTATTCTTGATTTTTTTTGGACGGGGAATGAAATCTCATTGCGTAGTGGAGATGGTAAGTCCTATATGTGCACGACCAAAAATATTATTCAATTATAAGTTAAATAGTATTTAATTGGATGAAATAATATATATAAATAATCACTAACATGTTATATTTATTATTTAAAAAAATTATACTCATTATTATACCTATCCCAATAATGAAGTGTTGAATAACAAACTACACCACGACGTGGAGACAGTAAGTTGTGCGTACACACGTACAGGGACATTGTCATTTATAGGATGGATAAAATAATTAATATGGTTGTAACCTATATATAAAAACATCACAATATATTGATGGAAATATAGTTAATATTTTTTTTATGTAACCAACAATGAAAGAGGAAGTGAAAGAAGTAAAGATCATTGAATGAGGTGATTAATTAATTACCACTTCGTTGGGTGATTCCTATTGATTTGATCAAAAAGAATCCATGGTTTTGATTTATGATAAAAATAAGGCCTCTAGGTTTATTTATTGGTTTTTGGGAGGATATTTGATCAGGTGTTGGCCATGTAAAATGGATTTGGACATTTGATTTTTAGAGAAGAGGAAGTTCCCTTTTATAAGAGAGGTGAGTGGTACTTTTGGAAGAGCTTGAAATATTATTTTATAATAAAACAAATTTCAATTTAGAATGGCTCCAAATGGATTTATTTCTATTATAATGTGTGAATGGGTCTAAAAACTCTCAAACAATCATATTTAGAATTGTTTAGGTCACCATATTTAACTTATCTTTTATATTTTACACTTAGTTAATTATGTTAACGTTTACCATGTATTCTTTTATTTTTATATTACATGGTTAATAAAAACACAATAAAATTCCTAGAGAAACTTAAAAGTTTAATTAATGAAATATATATCATTATAATAGTCCTTTTAATGAATCATATATTATTATGAATAATATATCATTTAATAAAATTGTATTTTTTTTAAACTCATTTCGGTAAATTTTGAAACTATTTATTATTTATCATTTGTGATAGTAATAAAAATTTGATTATCAAACCAGATTCATTAAATCAACCATTATATATCATAATAAAATATAAAATTCAGGGAATGCATCAAAAAAATCATTTTAAATTTACTTTAATATTTATAATATAATTTATTCAGAAATTTCATTAGTAAGTTAATTACTGTATAATCATTTTGTCATAAATAAATTTAATTATATAATCACCAAGAATTATAACTAAAATACCATAATGTATTAAATAATTTTTTATTTAAAATGAATATTTATAGTTGAATTTATATTATGTATAACTCAATATTAAAAAATTATTTTGTTCATAAACATTTAATTTATAACTTTTATCACTTCTTTAAATAAAATATAATAATTCCCTAATCGAACTATGCTGGATAAAAAATTATATTATTTTTTCCTAAGGTTGATTTTTATTAAAAAACACCTGTCTAAAAGAATTACTACATGTTTTGGGCAAATATTAATATCATTTTACCTTTAATTATCCAATTTACATATAAACATGGTAAAAAATTAAAATGTTACTATTCACCAAAAAATATATTCATCCTATTTAACAAAATTTTAATTACAGATGTCAACCATGTCATAGATTTTTTACATTCAATTCACAAAAGTGGTAAAATTGTGTTTACTGAAAATTTTCAAATGTTCCTAGTAGATGTGTAAAAGACGTTAAATAATTCTATAAAATTTTATATATGAAATCTCATTATAAAATGAATACTATTAAATAGACAAAAATAATATAGGTATTATGTATCTATTTAGTAATTAAAATAAATATAAATAATTATTTTAAAAAAATGTCACTTTTAAACAACAACACAGTGTTTTTCACTATTATTCAAAAATTGAATGTTTTTGGAAAAATGCCAAAAATTCACCTAATTTAATTTTTATATTCTGAATTGAAAAACAAAGACCATTATGAAATATGAAATTTATAAAATTCCAAAATTAGGGTATTAATATTTGTAACTTTTTTTTAAATGCCTTGTTGGATTGGTCATGGTGTGATAAAACTAAATGTTGCGTACAACGAAAGAAATTTTATTTTATAAAGAGAAGAGTGTCATTGACGGTTGGGGTGATACATTATTTCATCTTTCAAATAATTTCATTGATATTTCTATAATATTACAGCATAAAAATATTATGGTGGTTCTTCATCATTAGTTCCTTAGGATACGACATTTACTCTTCAATTTCTTAGTTTCTCCAATGAACTTCAACTGGATGAGTTGTCTCGTTTCTCAACACTTGTTCTCTGGTATCAAGAATCCTGATTGACTCTTCACAATTAGACATATCAAGTTCCAGTTCCATTTCTTCATATGTGAGTACATGCGTTGGGTCAGCAATGTATTTTCTCAAAAGTAATATGTGTAACACATCATGAACATTGGGAAAACATGGAAATATTTCCTAATGGAAAGCTACAACTCTAAGACATTATATAATTTTAATGATCTGATGTACCTGGGACATAATTTACCCTTCTCTCTGAATCATGAAACACCCCTCCATAGAGATACCTTATGAAAAAAATGATCACTTTCTTAAAAATAAAAATCCTTCCTTCAGCAAGTAGCATTTCTCTTTTTCCTACTTTGATCTGCTTTGATGTGGGTTTGTATAATCTTCGTCATTTCTATAATTTCCTAAACAAGAAATGTGCCTAGGAGTTTTCCTTACCCAATATGATCCCATAATGTTGGTGAGCGACATCTCATTCCATATAACACTTCATATGGTGACATCTAAATACAATAATGGAATATATTGTTATACAAAAATTCTAAATAAGGTAAATACTGATCCCACATACATTGAAAGTAATGTGAGAAAGAACTCATCATATCTTATAAGGTTTGGATAGTCCATTCTGATTGACCATCATATTGAGGGAGGTAGGAAGTGCTCAAACAAAGTTAAGTATTTATGGATTTCTGAATAATTTTCCATAATCGTGATGTAAAATTGGAATTACGACAAAAAACAATAGATAGGGGTACACAATGTAATCAAGAAACATAATTAACATATATTCATGCTAAGAGTTAAAGTGGTAAATATTATATTATAGCATGAAAATGTACTTATGTGGTAACAATATAAACAATGACTGATTTTGCATCATTCCTTCTAGGAGCCTTTTGAAGACCCATGATGATGTACATCGTAATATAATCCCAAAACCACTCATCTATGAGAATATTTTTCCTTAATTCCCTGGGTTGTTGTCTTCCATCATTAACCTATTGAATTCCCATAAATCATGAGACATAATAAGAGTTATCCCTCTTCATGTTGTCCCACAAAAAAATATTCCATAAAATCTCTATACATCTTAGTTCTACCAGGGTGTGTAATGAAATTAGTGTTATGAGAATCATCCAAAAATTCCATTTTTAGGTTAGGTATATCGAGAACACAATGTCTTCTCCCAAATTTCAAAATTCATACTTCATATATGATTTTCATCAATATTATATCATTTTTAGGATTAATTTTATTTTGAAACTCCTCATCATCTCTTGGAGAACGTTTTATCCTTTCTAGTAAATATGTGTTGGACAATATTTGAATAATGATCAATGTTATACCGTTAATGATTATTCCCATATACGTATATACAATATCCATCAGCATAGGATCCCTATCAAATGTCATCTTTTTTTATACTCTGTGATCCTTTCAGCTCAAAATCATATTCCACCCTATTGTCCTTCCCTGAGTGGTAGTGTATTGTGCAATCGTAATCCTATAGTAGCTCAATCCATCACCTTTTCCTCATGTAGAGGTATTTCTTTGAGAAAATACACTTCAAACTCTTGTGATCAGTATAAATCTCACATTTTACACTGTAGAGATATTGTCTCTATTTATTCAGAGAAAAAATTATAACTGCTATCTCAAGATCATGATTTCGATAGTTTTGATATGGAATTTGTAGCTGTGGTGACACATAGGTAATAACTCAATCATTCTTCATAAGGAGACAACAAAGTAATTTCTTTGATGCATCTCTATAAAAAAACACATCAATCTTCCATGGAGGATTCAATATAGAGGCATTGAAAAATCATCTCTAAAATTCCTCAAAACATTTTTCAAACACATTTGTCACAAAAATTAACCTTTTATGTGTGAGCATGGTTAATGGGATAGCCATTTCAAAACAATTACGTACGAAATGAAGATGATAACCAGCTAATCAAATTAAACCGTATACCTTAATTATAGTCATCAGTGTTGGCCATTCTTGGATTTCCCTTGTCATAGAATGATCTATAGAGATTCCATCCCTAGAGACAATATGGATGAGAAAATAAATTTCATGTTTCCATATTTAACACTTGTTAAACAACCAATATAAATCATTTAATCTAAGAGACATTTGAATATTTCCCAAGTGATTTTTGGGATCTTCATAGAATTTGGAGTATATCAGGACAACTTCACTAAATACCATGAAAAATTCATCATTATATTCATCAAATACTCTATTAATTAGATTCATGAAAATAGAGGGAGCATTAGTCGGTCTAGAATCCAATACTGTACGCATGTAATAACCATAACTGGTTCGAATTGTTGTCTTTGGAATGTTTGGGTTCTTCTTAAAAAACAGATGATATCATGATCGAATCTCAATTTTGGAAAAATATTCATCTCGATAAGGTTGATCAAAAAATCATCAATGCGAGGAAGGAGATACTAGTTCATTTTTTTATATTATTGAGGTCCTTGTTGAAAATGGAAAGTTTTATAGATCCATATTTCTAGTTGACAAAAGGGTCATGGGCTCCCCATGGAGAAACATTAGGGTGAATAAAACCGTTATTACAAAAATTCTCTAGTTGGATCTTTAGTTAGGATAATTCCACTCTCGTCATTATATAAACGGTCTTCGATATGGGCTTCAAAAAAAGGAATTTAGTCAATGGAAACCTAATTTCTCATTATAGAGGTTGTCAAGATAAATCCACTAGAAAAACTTCAATGTATTCATGAAAAATAAGTAAATACTCTATTTTTATATTCCATTCCTCACACATATATTTTTCACTCCATTTATTATCAATAATTTAATTCAATAGAGCTACTAGGTGGTGATCAAGATAAGAATCATATGGTGATCTTTCTTAGCAATATATAAGGTAATCCTTATCAATATTAAAAATTGTAACTTCCTTCTTCATACAATTAATTTTCTCATAATGGTCTGAAATCCAATCCATACTGAGGATTATATGAAATTGATACATGGGTATGGTAATAATATCCAAAGATAAAGCATACTTATATTCCATAACGGTAACTGATTCACAAAACCTTGTAGCAATGATTCTACCCTTTTGAGTTTTGACTGTCTAATAACATATTATGTAAAATTGGAAATATATAATTTTCTTGGGAAACAATGATGATATATAAGTGTGTGATGATATAGAATCAAATAAATAATTGGATAAATTTAAGGAAATGTTTAAATTACCTTCCACCATTTCTTTCAAAACATCAACCGCTGCAGTTGAAATAGAAAAAACATGGAATTTATCCCGTTTCATTTTTCTAAGGAAATTTTCCTTGATTATTATGACAATAATTTTTATAATTCCACATTTAATTATAATAGTATCATTTTCCATTGAAATCCACTTTCTTCCACTTGAAATCACGTGCCTGGCTGCCTTTTTCTCTACAGTTGTAACAAACACCCATTACCTTTAGGCAATTTCCACAGTGTTTCTTCCCACATTTACATTATGGTGGAAATTAAAATTTTCCCTTCATCCCGTTATTTCCTTTTTCATAGTTTTCAGCTGATCTCATATTCTTTTGCTTCACTATAAATTCACAATGCTTAGATAATATCTTTTCTGTCATGATAGCATATGAGACTTTTCCTTCATATAATAATAAGGATTGTGAGACCAATGCGCGATGTGGAAATGGTTTAATCCCATCAAATATTCAATGAATTTTACTCCTTATGTTACATAGATAATCAACCGCATGCCTTGATAATCTAGTAATTTTACCATATACTTTGCAACATTATCATCCTCTTTTTTCCTTAGACTCGGAAATTTCCATTCAATATCCACTCCATGTATTAGAGGAAATTCTTTTTTTAAAAAAAGATCTTCGTACTACCACCATTCAATATTTTATTCATATTCATCATCTTTTGTGTTTTTAAAAAATTATCATAATTGATTTTCTTGTCCAATGAGCCGATAAACTAATATTACTACTTTTTCCTTTTTGAAACTCAAAAAATAATGAAATATTGTCTCTAAGGAACATATTCATTGTTCATATAAAAATGGTTTTGTAGTCCTATTTAATTTCTAGGATTGTAGCCTCAAGATGTGGTCAAACATTGATCCTCCACATAGTGGATTAGTGTGTTTCATACGGGTAATTTTATTATTCATAATATGAGTGAGTATTCCAACTATGTGTTTAAGTTGTTCATCAGCAGTTGCATCACTATCTCCACTGTAATTATCTTGATTAGGAGAGAAATCCCTACTTTAATTACATTCATTTTTATGGTTTACATTCCACTAATTAGGTCCTATTTTTGAACAATGGCACACACTAGGATAGATTATGAATCGCAATGCACATTTCCAATCTTTTAAAACACTATACATAAATTGACCATTTTATGCACATAAATCATAGTCATAAAAAATTCATTGAAGAAGTATTTAATCATAAATCCTACAAAATGTATTTGTATATAAAATGTAAATTATCATAAGAATATCCTATGGGACTGTCTAACCAGGTGTATAGAAATTCCCATTGTCGTTTACCATGTTACCCCAGGTCATGCCCAAAACTCCTTGTCAAAGATTCCATTCAAAGGAAAATCTGATCTAGTACCATGTCCACTTCAAGTATCCATATAGGGATCTATTTCTTGAAAAACCCAAATAATATCTACATTACCAATTTTTTTAGATGATCTTCTATACTAATCCACAAATTCTCTCTAATGGTAATATTAATTAATATTTGTTTTTATAAATCTAGTTTTCATGTTCGGTAAACAACTTCCTCTAATACAAAATATAATTCCTCAACACTAGTTACCCAAATTCAGCTCATTATTACAAATCATTGGCATGATCACAAGAGATCATGTCCCCAATGACCGATCAATTTGGTATCCTTGGAAGTACAAGATATATTGAATAAATTTAAATTAAATTATAAAATGAAAAACAAAAAAAATGGTGTATCTTTTGAACACACTAATATCCCTTATTATAACCCTATGCTCAATCATAATATACTTCTTTTCAACCTGTTAAAACTGAAACATAAGACATGGGTGAGCACATAATCTTAATAAGGATAAAATCATAGGAAAAACTATTATTAATATGCATAAACTGTTATGGATATGTATAAGACTAAAACACAATACATTTTAAAATAAATATCATCATAATATTGAAAATATAAATCATATAATTCCATTGACTTTTTCCCATGGATATTATACTATTTGGAGAATCACATGTAATATCAATATTAATTTTATATTGTTGGAATGAATAATTACCAACATCATAACCACATAGTCATGGCCTCGTGCAAAGACTAAAAATAAATATTTTTTTCATGGACCTCTTCCAAGACACTAGTTTGTCTCATGATACCTTTTGTTTCATCGAGGGGCTATATCGGGCCCTTCCCAACACTTACTTGGTCTAATTCATTCCTCGTATGAAAATTATGAACATAACATAATAATTCATTTTAAAACAAGCATACTTAGTTAATACTTTGTCCATATACCATAAATGAAATTAAAATAGGGCATCCATAGTCAAACATATCACAAAATTATTAATAAAATATGGAATATTGTATCATAATAAATCAACATCAAACAAGCGTAAAATCTAACAAAGGATGTTGACATAAATGAAATCAATCCAAAAATTATTTGGGTGAAATATATCATTCTACATTGAAATTATTCAAAATTAAATAATAAAATTATTTTGAAAATATTCTTATATGCTTGTAAGGGATGGTTATAATGTGTTATAATAGTGTAAAATATCTGCACCCACCATATATCTTAAAAACACTAATTCTCTAATTTGTATAAATTGTCACAAAGTAACTTGTTTTGAAAGCATTGGGGAGATTACATTCAGAAAAATTCATAAAATGTCAAAAAAGGGGTTTAAATGAATTTAAACCATATTCTAGGAAATAGTTAAATTTTTTTTAAATACATTATAGGAAACACATTTTTCAATGATAATGAAGTCCCGATATATTTTTACATAAAAAGAACCTCAGATAGAAAATAGATTGTATAATTAACCTATACTTTTATTTCTCCTTAGTTGATGGTATGAAAATCTCCTATATTATGTTTAAATAATTGTAATTAAATTATTAAAGAACCAAATACATAAAAATGATGTCATAAATAATCCTAAAAAGTTGTTTTGTTAATAATATTTCAGTAGTTTCACAGTTTCAGGTTTTAACTAATTCATTTTCCATTATATGTTTTGTTATGTATGTCATGTATGCTATAGAAAGGATGTATTTGATTCATATCTAGAATGATATTATGTTTTTAAAAATTATTTTTAATCATCAAATGAAAATTATTCCTGAAATGTTATGATGGGGAACAAACTCTCATCGCATTGTTGGGACGGTAAGATGTATATACGAATGAGCAAAAATATCATTTTATTCGGTGTGATATATTATGTATTTGAATGGTATTTTATATATACATAATTTTTAAAATGATATATTTATTATTTAAAACAATTATACACATTATTTTTCCAAACCTAATAATGATGTGTTGAATAACAAACTAAACCTTGACGTGGAGATGGTAAGCCGCAGATACAAAAATATGTTGACTCTTTCATTCGTATGATGTATTGAAAAACTAATATTATAGTACCATTTTTATTATAACATCACATTATATAAATGTTACTAGAGGTATTATTTTGTTATGTAAAAACCCTGGATATAGGAAGTGTAAGAAGAAAACTACATTGAAAGAGGATAAGAAATAATTACCTCTTCTTCGAGTGATTCCTTTTGATTCGAAAAATGTGCTCCATAGGATGGATTTATGATCAATTTTGGGCCTCTAGGTTGGAAGGAGGGTATTTGGGAGGATATTTGTGTATGTTTTGGCCTATACAAATGGCTTTGGAGGTGTGAAATTGAGATAAGGGGAAATAACCTTTTATTAGAGAAGAGGTGGTCACTTTAGGAAGATATTGAAATTTTATTTTATTATAAAATCATTTTCATATTACAATGGATCCCAAAGGATTTAGTTTTAGGTAATGGTTGGTATGGGTATAAAACCTCTCAAAAAATTTGATTTAGACATGTTTAGGTTACCATATTAATCTTATCTTAATGGTTTAACTCTTAGTAAAAAAATTTATCATTTAACATGTCCTCTTTTATTTTTACATTTCATGGTTAATAATGTTATTATAAAATTACCAGAGAACCTAAAATGGTTCATTAATCGCATATATATCATTATATATGTCATTTGGAAGAATAATTGTTTTTTAGGAATATTATATAATTTAATTAAATAGTATTTTGTTAAACACATTAATGTAAATTTTGACAATATTTAGTATTTTCTTTTTGTGAAAGTCATAAAAATTTGATTACGTCAAAATAAATTAATTGAATCAATGATAATATGTCATAGTAACCTATTAAATTAGATTAATTCATCTTATATATAGAATTAAATTAATTTTAATATTTATAACATCATTTATTTATTCCATTCATTAATAAGGTAATTACTGCATCATCAATGTGTCATAAATAAGATTAATTATTTATCATCTAAATATAATAAATAAAATAACAAGATTTATAATGTAATCATATCATTACAACGAATATTTATAGTTTAATTTATCTTTTTAATAACACTTTATTATAAATTGATTAATTCTTAAACGTTGAATTTTACACATTTAAATCTTCTTTAAAAAAATATAATAAATGTCATAATCTTATTCAATGGATCTAAATGGATCTTATTTTTTCCCAAATATTATTTTGGACGAAAATCACTTATTAAATAGAATTATGAAATATGTTGGTGTTGTAACACCCCATGATTTCATAGTGTGTTATTTCTTCAAAATAAATCAATAACTACCACTACACGTAACACCGAGTTCAATCGCACCATGACATACCAAACAATCTGTCCAAAAGAGGTTACGAATAGTATTAACTAAATTTTAAACTTTATATAATCCTTATAATTTTAGAATCCATATTATGAGTTTCTTAGACATAATTTGCACTTTTATCAACTTTTAAAAGTGAACACTTTTTAATACAGTATTTTAAACTTATTGACTAAATGGGGATGTCAAAAATATAAAATGAAACATCCCAAGCATCCACGGTACGCTTTCCTTTGAATAATACAATAGCGTGTGTTGTACGCAACTTCGAGTTTTAACACACTCCACAACCGATCAAACTAGCCATTATGAATAGTAATACCTACTTTTTGAAATTTTATCTCTCAAAGTGGAATTCATTTTTGGATTTGGAATATCAAATTTATCCTAAGGTGATATTTTGGTACGTTTCGGATAACTTTAATATTTTGATGAATAGTGAAAATTACTAAATTTTAATTAAAAACAAATTTTTTAATCAAAATAATTTATAGTGATAAATTATATTATTGAGTGGTTTTAAAGTATAATTAGAATATATTTTTACCATTTTATCCAATGGTGTTCATTAAAATTATTTCACTTTGAAATTGGATATAAACAATTATCAATCTTTTGATATATATTGTTTCTTAAAAACACGCTATTTGTTGTGACAGCGAGAATTAATAATAAAATTAATTAATGCAACTTATATGTTTGGAATTTTTTAAAATATATATCATTTTTGAATTCGGAATATCAATTATAGCTTACGGTGAAATTTTGGCATTGTTCTGAAAAACTTCAATTTTTGATGAATAGTGAAACTACTAAGTGGTAGTTAAAAAACTAAATTTTTCATAAAACTTAATTTTACCGCTTCTGTGAATGAAATTTCAAAAATCTGAGAAATATGGTTAATATCAAGAAGTAAAATGTGGTTCAATGAGATGAAAATAATTTTTGGTGAATAGTAACTTTTTACTTTTATTTACCACGGTTAAAAGTAAATAGGATAATTAAGGGTAAAAATGATATTAATATTACCCTAACACATGTCCTAATTCTATTGTACAAGTTTATCTCGACAAAAACAGCCTTAGGAATAAAATATTATCATTTAGGTCCACTTGGATTAGATTAGGATATTTATTATTATTTAATTCAAAGAAGAGTTAAAAGAGTTAAAATCAAAGTTTATTTACTGCAACAATTTTTACATAGGGTTATATATGTTGGAGTTTAGATTATAAATATTCATTAGAAAGGTAAAAATATTTACTACATTATGATATTTTATTTATAATTTTTAGACATTAAATAATTTAATTTATTTATGACACAATGATGACGCAGTAATTACTATAATAGTGAAAAATTAATATAATTGATATTATAAATACCCAAATAAATATAATTTGAGACTTTTAATGAATTAAACTAATTTTCTAGGATAATATGATATATTACGATTGATTTATTTGACTTTTATCGAAGTAATAAATCTGTTATGAGTTTCACAAAAATCAACTATTGAGTAGTTTTAAAATTGACATAAAAGAGTTTTTAAAACAAATATTATATTATTAATTGATATTAAATTCCTAAAAATCTTAGGATCGTCCAAGAGAATTATATCATGATAATTTAATCATTAATGGACCACTTGGGGGTCCCTTGTATATATATGGTAAGTTTATTAACCATATAATATATAAAATACAAAGAGACATTGTAAAAGTGAAAGTAATTAACTTTGAGTTAATACTTAAAGATAAGGTTATTATAATGACCCAAACCTGTCTAAATTATATTCTTTTAGTGGTTTTAGACCTATCCCCACCTTAACATTTAAATAATCAACTTTGGAGCCATTAGAAACCGAATATGAATTTATTATAAATTAATATTTCTAGCTTTTCCAAAGGTGCCCCTCACCCCTCTTATAAAAGGGAACTACTTCTTCCCATTTCCTCACACCATAAAAGCCTTTTGGATCGGCCAAACTCTACCCAAATACTCTCCAAACTTCCCTCACTACAACCTAGAGGCCTTAGTTTGATCAGAAATCCAACCTATGGAGCCCTTTTGATCAAATCAAAAGGAAGAAACCGAAGAAGAGGTAATGATTTCACCACCCTTTTCCAAGTTCCTTTCTTCTTCCACTTCTTCATTCTTTGTTATTACCATTCTAAAATAATAACTCCAGTATCTAATATATACTGTGATGTTATTATAAATATGGTACAACCATATTAAGTATTCTATCCACCCTTTGAATAACATGTCACCATATGTGCGTACGTAGGGCTTACTGTCTCCACGTCGTGGTGTAATTGTTATTCAATATATTATTATTTGGATGGGTATAATAATGATGTGTAAATCATGAAAATAATAAATATAACATGTTAATTATTCTGTATATATGATATACCATCCATTTATATATTATTTTAATATCAAAATAATTATATTTTCGCTCGTGCGTACGTACGGACTACCGTCTCCATGAACGCGATGAGATTCATTCTCCATTGTATCCATTCAAATATAATTATCATTTGATGATTTAAAATTGATTTTTAAGGACTTGATATCATTATGGATATAAATAAGATACAACCTATCCATTACAAACACAGCTTATGTAACAAAACATATAAAATAATACAAGTAAGTTAACACCTGAAACGACGATAACTCAAAGATATTATTAACAAATCAATGTTAAAAGATCATATATGATATCATATTAATATATATGATTCTTGTATAATTTAATAACAATTATTTCACCATTATACAGGAGTTTAACCTACCCCAACCATGGAAAATTACAAGTTTAGGGTTATTTCGCAATCTCTTCATTATTCGAGGTTGTTTATACGTAATAATCTACTGGGATCTCTTTATCATCCACATCCATGTTTCTTAAAAACGAATTTCAAAACATTTTTACTATTTACTAGAATATGGGTTAAAGTATTTTATACCACTTTTTGACTTTTTATAAGAGGTTTATAAAGGAATATTTCCATCATTTTCCAAACAAAGTTCTTTTTAACCTTTTCGACAAAATTAAGGTAAGAATGTTTTTTTAACTTATACGTCGGGTGCAGCTATTTACCGCCGTTATAAAATTGTCAAATCTTCCCTTAGAAGCTTACAAGGATATTTTCAATGTAAATGTTTTATTTTATAATTCTGTGACTTTTAAATGATTTCAAAATGAATATTTTAAGAGTTTCAGAAAGGTACTCTTTATAAAAATCAGAATTTTAAATGTTTTAATGATTTATCTTTCTAAATATTTTTAATTAATGTCCATGTCTTCAAAATGGTTTTTAGGATTTATTTATATGTACAAGAATGTTTTTAAAATGATAATTCCTTTCAAATATTTTAAAGTGGTTTGGGACACTTTGATTCAAAAATCTCTTTTAAATTACATCCTTTATAAATGTGTGACTTTCCAATGATTTCGAGAAAAGAGATATTTCTCTCAAATAGTTTTTATTTAATCTATGTCAACATCCTTTGTTGGATTTTAAGCTTATTTGAAGTTTATATATTATGATACAACACTTTTGTATTGTATTGAACGTTTTGTGATATGTTTTTACTATGGATCTGTTATTTTTATAACATTCATGGTTTATAGAGAATGTATTGACATTTCGTATGCTAGTTTTAATACGAATGTTTATTTTAGGTTTAAACCTTTTCATATGGGAATGAATTGGACTTATTATGTGACGGGTGGAGACCACTATAGCTCCTCGATGCATCAGTAGTTCTCATGAGACAAACTAGTTTCTTGGCACAAGGCCTTGGAAAAATCTTATTTGTAGACTTGGCACGAGGCCTTGGCTATGTGGTTATGATAGTATGGAATTATGCATTCCAACATTATAAAAGTGGTTATTGATATTTAATGTGATTATTAGATTAGTAGAATATCTATGTGAATAAGTAAATGGCATTATTTCATTTTACTTATACTATATTGACATTCAAGTATAAAAGGCTTTTGTTTTAGTAATGCATTGCCTTAAATGTTTATGCTTATTTTTGAAATTCCCGCTATATTTTTATCCTTACTGGGCATTTGAGCTCACCCCTTTTCTATGTTTTATTTTTCCCAGGATGTGAAGATGTAAATTATGAATGACCTGCATGGATATTATGAGGGCATAATAGTGTGGAATATGCAGACAATATGTTGTTGTAGTAGTTTTTAACTTTATGATTTAATTTAAACATTATGAATATATCTAGTGTTTCCAAGGCTACTAAACCAATCGGTCTTTCGAGAATTGATTTTTCTTGTGATCATGCCAATGTTATGTAATAATGCACCGACTCTAGGTAACTGGGGTCGGGGTATTATAGTTGGTATCAGAGGAAGTTTAGTACAAACCTTGGAAGCTAGATATAGATAAACTCTGATTAGAGCACATAGATTTAAGATGAATTTTGAGGATTAGTATAGAAGAACTTCCTAGAATTTTGGTATTGTAGAGAATTTGTGAGTTTTCCGAGAAATACATCCCGTCTGGATACGAGCAGGTAGAGGCGGCTCTGGCACAGATGTACCTAGGGGTAAAACCCGAAAACACCACTTTGAGATAGACTCGAACGGGAACAGGTGCACGACAATGGGCCTTATTGCACTCTTGGTTACGACACTCCCAGGGGATATGCTTAGGATAACTCTCATTTTCTTTAAAAGTCATTATAAAGTGTTTATGAGTATATACTTCCTCAAAGGAGACATTTTTATGATTATATATTATATCCATAAACTATTTAATTTATGTTATGTGTTTTACAAGTTTGGGATTAGGTATTGTTATTCATAAACTAATCTAATGTATGCCATTGTTTATAAATGGCGCCCAGTAGAAGGAATGGGAACTATAGCAATACACATGATACAAAGAGGATGAAGGATCATATATTTCATGGTCTTAAGCCAGAATTTATAAGAGAAATAGTCTCGCATGTATTATCATCATATGAAGAAATAATATCATGTGTTGATAAGATAAGTAAAAAGATTACTGAGTCCTATGGCTTTGAAGGGAAGCAAGATAAGAAAAAGATGGAAGGGAGAAAGATGGATAATGGGAAGAGGGAAGAGAAGAAATTTCCCATATGTGATAACTGTGGAAAGAAACACCATGAAACTTGCCTGAAAGGAATGGGAGTTTGTTATAAGTGTGGAGGAAAAGGGCACAAAGTACGTGGCTGTAAGTGTAATAAAATAGTTTCAAATGTACAGTGCTTCATTTGCAAGGAGTTTGGACACTACACAAGCCTATGTCCCAGTCATCAGACTATGCCACAAATGATGCTATTGGATAATAATCAAGTTATGATACTACCACAGAAGAAGAGTAATGATTATAGTTCTTATGTTGATTATGTCATTTGAATGTTGTATCAACAATGTACATGTTATAATAATTATGGAGTATATAAGGATTATACTGAAGTACTATTTCATTAAGGACTTGAGATTGTGTGGAACAATGAAAAGTGAATCAATAGCAGGTTAAATTTTTGGAAAATATATGGTTGAGAGAAAGATAATCCTTAATATGGTTCTGATACTGAGGTAGTGATTTTAGAATAATACATGATTGATTTGGATAAATTATATTGGATATTATTGACTACCATGAAGCTGATTAATGATTTTTATCTTCCATCATTGTTGGGGTTTAAAACATTTTTGGATTGATGAAGTATATCCACCATTCTATACGGAATAAGGGAGCATGAATGTAATCAATAAGGATTTTGGTAATTCAGGATGTTTCAGAGTTTTAAAAGAATACATGATAAAGGTATTAATATGCTATTATGAGGTAAAAAAGATCTACATTATATTTACCTTCCTTATAAATGTTGGACTATGAGTTTGGACAGAAGTATTTTGGATAGTTCTAGTTTGGATTATTTTGGATGGCCATAAAAGGACAACTCGGAGGTCGGGCGACAACCCGTCGCGACCGGCAAGGCCGCGAGACTTGAACCTGCATCCGAAAGGAGAAAAGGGTGTATCACCTACCACTGGCCCACGAGATATCCTGGATTAAATAATGTAGTTTTCATTAAATGATCTGGTAGATGAATTATAAATTCTTTTATTTTGGAACCCTGTATGAATAGTATAAGGAGAATTTTTTTTATGTTCTATTATCTTTTAGAGTGAAAGATGAGTTTTTTGTAGAAATTTATTAATAGATAAAACTCTAATCATAAAGTAAGTATATATCCTTATAATCTTAGCCAATCTCATAAATAAATTCATCAACTTTAAGAAAAGGAACTTTGAACGAAAATGTTGTCCTAGATGGTACATTAAATCATCACTAATTTATGGCTTTGGGATTGTGGGCATTTTCATAGCCATGTTCTCTTCCACTCTCCATCAGATAATTGATGGTTTGATTTCTCTTCCATATCAATATTTTCCTACATGGAACCCTAGTATGTGTTATTTTCAGTAATATTCTTACTTTCCACTCTTTATTTTAAATAGAGGCCTCATTAATTCATTTTTCGATGTGGGATTTCGACTAAGATATTTTGAAACATCAAAAATGTGTTATCCTAATACCTTATGTTTTGTTGAAATGATGGTATTTCAAATCATCATAGATTGATGAATTTAAGGACCTCAATTTTACACTTGTTTGTGATTGATGACCTCAATCACTACCTATAAATATTTACGTTTTTCCTCCAATTATATGTCTCTAATTGCCACCAATGTTCTCCTAATAGAGATAATAATTTGGTGGTGACCCATTCATTTATCTTTTCCTCATATTAAGACTAAATTTTAGTAACCTAATTTACAATGTGGGTTTTCCCACAAAGATATTTTCTATTTTCAACCTTTTATTTTGGAAGAACAATTACAAATTGCGAGGACGCAATTTATTGAAGGAGGGGAGAATATAACACCCCAAGATTTCATAGTGTGTTATTTAATCAAAATAATTCAATAACTTGAACTACACATAACACTGAGTTCAATCGCACCATGACTTACCAAACAAGCCGTTCAAAAGAGTTTATGAATAGTATTAACTAAATTTTAATCTTTATATAATCCTTATAATTTTAGAGTTCATATTATGAGTTTCTTAGAAATAATTTGAACTTTTAGAAACTTTTAATAGTGAAACCTTTTTAAATACAATATTTTAACCTTTTTGAATAAATGGGGACACCAAAAATTTAAAATGAAACATATCACGCTTCCACGATACACATTCCTTTGAATAATACATTAGCGTGTGTTGTATGCAACTTCGAGTTTTAACACACACCACAACCGATCAAACTAGCCATTATGAATAGTAATACCTACTTTTTGAAATTTTATCTCTCAAAATATACTTCATTTTTGGATTCAGAATATCGAATTTATCCTAAGGTGAAATTTTGGTACTTTTCGGATAACTTTAATATTTTGATGAATAGTGAATATTACTAAATTTTAATTAAAAACAACTTTTTTAATCAAAATAATTTATATTGATAAATTATATTGTTGGGTGGTTTTAAAGTATAATTAGAATATATTTTTACCATTTTATCCAATGGTGTTCATTAGAAATAATTTCACTTTGAAATTAGACATAAACAATTATCAATCTTTTGATATATATTGTTTCTTAAAAACATGTTATTTGTTGTGACAGCGGGAATTAATTATAAAATTAATTAATGCAACTTATATGTTTGGAATTCTGTAAAATAGACATCATTTTTTAATTCGTAATATCAATTATATCTTAGGGTGAAATTTTGGCATTGTTATGAAAAACATCGATTTTTGATAAATAGTGAAACTACTAAGTGGTAGTTAAAAAACTGAATTTTTCATAAAAAATAATTTTACCGCTTCTGTGAATGGAATTTAAAAAATCCGGGAGATGGTGTTAATATCAAGAAGTAAAATGTGGTTCAATGAGATGAAAATAATTTTTGGTGAATAGTAACTTTTTACTTTTATATACCACGGTTAAAAGTAAATAGGGTAATTAAGGGTAAAAATGATATTAATATTACCCTAACACATTTACTAATTCTATTGGACAAGTGTATCTAGACCCAAACAGCCTTAGGAATATTATCATTTAGGTCCACTTGGATTAGATTAGGACATTTATTATTATTTAATTCAAAGAAGAGTTAAAAGAGTTAAAATCAATATTTATTTACTAAAACAATTTTTACATAGGGTTATATATGTTGGATTTTAGATTATAAATATTAATTAGAAAGCTAAAACGATTTCTACATAATGATATTTTATTTATAATTTTTATCCATTAAATAAGTTAATTTATTTATGACCCAATGATTATGCAGTAATTACTATAATAGTGAAAAATTAAAATATTTGATATTCTAAATACCCAAATAAATATAATTTGAGACTTTTAATGAATTAAACGAATTTTCTAGGATAATATGATATATTAGGATTGATGTAGTTGACTTTTTTCGAAGTAATCAATCTGTTATGAGTTTCACAAAAATCAACTATTGAATAGTGTCAAAATTGATATAAAAGAGTTTTTAAAAAAAGTTTTATATTATTAATTGATATTAAATTCCTAAAAATCTATGGTTCGGCAAAGAGACTAATATCATGATAGGTTCATCATTAATGGACAACTTGGAAGTCGCTTGGATGTATATGGTATGTTTATTAACCATATAATATAAAAATACAATGAGAAATTGTAAAAGTGAAACTAATTAACTTAGAGTTAATACTTAAAAATAAGGTTTATATAATGACCCAAACCTGTCTAAATTCTATTGGTTGAGTGGTTTTAGACCTATACCCACCTTAAAATTTAAATAATCAACTTTGGAGCCATTAGAAACCGAATATGAATTTATTATAAATTAATTTTCTGGCTTTTCCAAAGGTGCACCTCACCCCTCTTATAAAAGTGAACTCCTCCTTCCCATTTCTTCACACCATCAAAGCATTTTGGATCGGCCAAAATCTGCCCAAATACTCTCCCATATTCCCTCACTACATCCTAGAGGCCTTAATTTGATCATAAAGCCAACCTACGGATCCCTTTTGGTCTAATCAAAAGGAAGAAACCGAAGAAGAGGTAATGATTTCACCACCCTTTTCCAAGTTCCTTTCTTCTTCCACTTCTTCATTCTTTGTTATTACCATTCTAAAATAATAACTCCAGTATCTTATATATACTATGATGTTATTATAAATATTTTACAACCATATTCAGTATTCTATCCACCCTTTGAATAACATGTCACCATATGTGCGTACGTACGGCTTACCGTCTCCACGTCGTGGTGTAATTGTTATTAAATATATTATTATTTGGATGGGTATAATAATGATGTTTTATTCATGAAAATAATAAATATAACATGTTAATGATTCTTTATATATGATATACAATCCATTTATATATTATTTTATTATCAAAAGAATGACATTGTCACTCGTGCGTACGTACGGACTACCGTCTCCACGAACGAGATGAGATTCATTCTCCATCGTATCCATTCAAGTATAATTATCATTTGATGATTTAAAAATGAAGTTTAAGGACTTGATATAATTCTATATATGAATAAGATACAAACTATCCATAACAAACACGGCAGATGTAACAAAACATATAAAAGAAAACAAGTAAGTTAACACCCGAAACGACGATAATTCTAAGATATTATTAACAAATCAATGTTAAAAGATCATATATGATAACATATTAATATATATGATTCTTTTATAATTTAATAACAATTATTTCACCATTATACAGGAGGTTAACCTACCCCAACCAAGGAAAAGTACAAGGTAAGGGTTATTACACAATCACTTCATTATCTGAGGTTGTTTATACCTAAAAATCTACTGGGATCTCTTTATCATCCACATCCATGTTTTTTTTAAAATGAATTTCAAAAAAAATTTACTATTTACTAGAATATGGGTTAAAGTCATTTATACCCTTGTTTTAATTTTTATAAGAGTTTTATAATGGAATCATTCCATCATTTTCCAAACAATGTGCTTTTTAACCTTTTCGACAAAATTAAGGTAAGAATGTTTTTTTTAACTTATACAGCGGGTGCGACTATTTACCGCCATTACAAAATTGTCAAAGATTATCTTAAATCATACAAGGATATTTTCAATGAAAATGTTTTAGTTTATAATTATGTGACTTTTAAATGATTTCAAAATGAATATTTTAAGAATTTCGGAAAGGTACTCTTTCTAAAAATCAGAATTTTAAATGTTTTAATGATTTAACTTTATAAATCATTTTAATTAATGTCCATGTCTTCAAAATGGTTTTAATGATTTATTTATATGGACATGAATGTTTTTAAAATGTTAATTCCTTTCAAATGTTTCAAAGTGGTATGGGACACTTTGATTCAAAGATCTCTTTTAAATTACTTCCTTTAAAAATGTGTGACTTTTCAATGATTTCGAGAAAAGAGATATTTATCTCAAATAGTTTTTATTTCATCTATGTCAACATCCTTTGATGGATGTTAAGATTATTTGAAGTTTATTTATTATGATAAAACACTTTTTTATATTGACGGTTTTTTTATATGTTTTTACTGTGGATGAGTTATTTTTATACAATTCATGGTTTATGGAGAAAGTATTGACATTTCGTATGCTAGTTTTAATACGAATGTTTATGTTATGTTTAATCCTTTTCATATGGGAATGCATTGCACTTAATATGTGACGGGTGGAGCCCTCTATAGCTCCTCGATGCATCGGTAGGTCTCATTAGAAAAACTAGTGTCTTGGCACAAGGGCTTGGAAAAATCTTATTTGTAGTCTTGGCACGAGGCCTTGGCAATGTGGTTATGATAGTTTGGAATTATGCATTCCAACATTATGAAAGTGGTTATTGATATTGCATGTGATTATTCGATTAGTAGAGTATCCATGTGAATAAGTAAATAAAATTATTTCATTTTACTTTTTCCATACTATATTGAAGTTCAAGTTTAAAAGGGTTTTGTTTTAGTAATGCATTGCCATAAATGTTTATGCTTATTTTTGAAAGTTCCGCTATATTGTTATCCTTACTGGGCATTTGAGCTCACCCCTTTTCTATGTTTTATTTTTCCCAGGATGTGAAGAAGTAAATTATGAATGACCTGTAGGGATATTATGAGGGGATAATAGTGTGGAATATGAAGACAATATGTTGTTATAGTAGTTTTTCACTTTATTATCTAATGTAAAACTTTATGAATATATCTATTGTTTCCAAGGCTACTAAACCAATCGGTCTTTCGAGATTTGATCTTTCTTGTGATCATGCCAATGTTATGTAATAATGCATCGACTCTAGGTAAATGGGGTCAGGGTGTTACAGGTGTAATTATAATATCATTTTACCTTTAATTGGATAATTTACATTTAATCGTGGTAAATAAAATTTAAAAGTTACTATTCACTAAACACAATTTTCTTCTTATTGCACAATATTTTACGTAATGATTTCAACTGTGCCTCTTAGATTTTATAAATTTAATTTATAGAAGCGGTAAAATTATGTTTTTTTCAAATTTTTAAATATGCCTAGAAGGTGGGTAAAAGACGTTAAATAGTTCAGTATGATATTATATTTCTAATATCATTATAAAATGACTCTAAGGAATTAAAATAGACTAATAATGGTATTTTGTATCTATTATGACCTGAAAATAAATAATAATATTTATTTAAATAAAAATCAATTTTATACAATAATGTATTGTTTTTCACTATTCCAAAAAAATTGAACGTTTTAGAGAAAAAATACCAAAAAATCAACACTAAGACAATATTGATATTCTAAATCCAAAAATGGAGTCCATTTTCAAAAATACAATTTATAAATTTATAAAATATGGGATTAAAATTCCTAAATGTTCTTCTAAATGTAATGTATGATTGGTCGCAGTGTATTAGAACTCGATGTTGCGTATAAAGAAAAGTATTATACTATTCAATGGGATGCGTACCATGAATTCATGGGGTGTTTCAATCCAACACCAAACAAATTCTACGACAATAAGATGTCTTTTCCAAAGCCACAAAACATCACAAAAATGGGAGTCAAACAAGATTCTCCCATCACAGAAATCATGAATTTCATGAAACAAAATAATAATATGAAATTAAATCCATCTAGTTATATCAAAACAGATATTAGGGTGAAGACACCAACATAACTATTTCATCGAAATCAACCAACGAACAACCAAACCAAATATTATGGAGATATCTCCAAAAAAATTCCTTATATCTCTATCCCGAACATCCAAAATCCAAATTATCATCATTTTTGGAAAAAACATATATATATATATATATATGTGATGATTGTATATTGAGAAAACTGAGAGAGATATAGAACTAGATCTATGTAAGAGCCGGAATCAACCAAGAGAGAAGACATACTATGGGTGAATTGCCTTCATCAATCCTTAAAAACCCATTGATTCACTTATAAAATGATTGCATGATGACTCCTAACCCTTTAGAATATGAAATACATGAGTTAGGTTCAACTAGGAGAAGAAAGGGGTTATTTATTGTAAATCTCGATTATGCTCATTTTTAGAAACCTTATTTTTAATTCCATGTAGTTTTATCTCGCATGGTTAGAAATTCTAGGAACCAAAATGTACTACTACTCCTATCTGAAGGTTACATCGCATGGTTTTCCCACATGGCTAGAAAAACCATGAACTGACCATGAAAATTCAAATTTTCTTGAGTAGCACTATTTACCTAGATTGGCAGCAAATTTATTAATCTATGTTCCATAACTCTATTCCATCTCCCATGACCATACCTCCACTTGCATAATTAAATGGGTTTGTTGCATTATTTTCACATATCATTCTAAAACCATGGACCATTATATAAGATTCCAAACCATCATAAACCATTAAAGGAATTCCAAAAAATTACTTGACAACCTTACAAACATTAAAATACATAATCATGGGTAACATACCACTAATAAAGGGTAATATTTTTACCCCACAAATGGAATTTATATCCCTGGAATATAGGGAATCATCTCTATGCCAAAAGAGATCATGTCAATACGTTTCCATATCATTCTCCAACTCCTATATCTCTCACTAAAATTTATCGTGCTTCTAAAAAACATAAACTTCACTAATTATTTTACGACATAATCAATTCTTCATCCTATCAAAAATCCCCTCATGCACATGCACCAAAGAAGTATCCGGCTCTTACTCAACATGATCACAATGATTCACATGGTCATGATCCAGATAATTATTTTTTTAATTATTCTAAATGGAAAAAATTCTCCACCACACGAAACCCTATTGGAAATGTCAAAATATATTTCACCTTTCCAACCCCCTCATATAATTAAAAAGGCCTAATATACCTCGAAGATAACATGGAATTATTTTCAAGCTGATGATATCCAAACATCAGGGAGATTCTCAAAAACACATGAATACCCTCCTTGGATGTAAATAGATATCGACAATGGTCCACATATGATTTCTATTGATTCAAATCCATGTAAATATACTTTTTAATTATCATTATATTCTCTGATTTTATTGGAAAAGGCTCATCCCAATTTTCATTGTCTAACCTATTTACACCCAACATAGTATAGAATGACCCTGATGTGCATAAAATTCTTCAAATGAATACATTTTTGTGGTGGCCAGATACCTATTGTTGTCTGATAACAACACTATGGAATTGTGATCCTCCTATAAGACACTAAAATCAATCACATAAGCTTTTAAAATATCTTCTATGCTATATATCATCCTCTCAAAAAAGTTATCTTTCTGAGGATGATATATCATGATCACCATCAACTGATACCCGAGGGCCAATTGCAAGGATTTCATGAAAAGAAATATGAACCTCCAATATCATTATAATAAAAATAATATAGGTACACCATTCCTGTACACCACCTCATGGATATATATTCTATATATAAACTCCAACACATGAGATTCATGAATTCGAATGAAATAGGATGAATTCAGGAGTTGATCTAACCAATCTCATTCACAATCGTTGTTCCTAACCGATGATGGGATCCCTATAACAAAATCCATTACAATATGCTCCCATTTCAATAGTGGAATAGGTTAGGTCTGCAATATACCTCCTTATTGTTGATTACATTCCTTCATAATCTCAAAATTCAATCAACTCAATAAAAACATTCCACCATTCCATTTCATATCATCCCACAAAAACTATGCATTCAATGCTTTATACATTTTTAAAATTCTAGAATGGAAAACCCATCTAGAATAATGATATGCAATAAAATGTTTCTATTGAAAAGGCAGTATTACAAGAATTCAGTTATAAAAGCAAATCACTGAATTCCTATTCATCTACCATCCCTCAATGGTCTCCCAACCATTAGATTTTTACCTCATAGATAAACTCTTTGAATAAGATATATGTTCCTCGTTAACAATAGAGTCCATGTCAGGAACTAATGAGACTATAATGAAATCATTTATATCACCATAGTGTTCACATTTTTTTCTCATGTCAGCTATAACCAAATTCAACTACCACTTATCTGATTCATGTTTTATCCACATGATAATATGAATTTAAAAAACATTTATCTGACACAAAATTTACCTTAACGAGTGTGTATGTAAAGTCAAAAGAAAAAACCTTCTAGGTATTACATCCGTCTCCTTGAACTCAGATTAAAATATCTATATGAAAAGAATATGATTCGATTTATTATGATTTGTGTACTCTTTTTAATTATCACCCATGAGATATTGGAACCATGTTTTCAATGCATAAACCACCACCACCACCAAATTATGTGTTAGGTAGTTCATAACATTAAACGTCTGCTACCATGAGCCATATACAACCACATGATATCATATCATGAGAAAACACAAAACCATATCTCAATCCACCACAATACTCCATATTCCATTTCTCTAGTGTTGAAAAAACCAAGATTGGAGCTGATATTAGATGATCATTAATCTCTTCAAAAGATTTCTTACACTACTCGTTCCTTTAAAATTGTATATTCTTTCACATGTAAACTATCACCGACAATGATAATCATAAGAATTCATGAAAAAATAATTGATAATACCCTACTAGACCAATTAATACCCATATCTCCAAAGCATTCGTCATTGGTCTCTAAGATATAATAACCACTATCTTCTCTCGATTCACTGAAACACCTCTATTTGAATGTTTAGCATACAAACCATGGTCCTTCATGATTCCCAACACTAATGATATTTTTTCTCATTATCCACCCTTTCTTGTTAATAAACCAGTATATCATCCTTGAAATCAACTTCAAACGAATAAAGATATATGTGAAATATGTAGTTCACCATTCCCATATACTTAGTTGGTGAATTCGTTTGACCAAAGGTAAAAACCACATTTTCATAAAAGAGATGCGTACTTATGAAAACTGTTTTTCGAATATTCTCATTTAACACTCACAACCAAGGATATCCTGATTAATATTAAATCATGGAGAACAACTGAGCATCCCTAAAATTGTTAAAAAAAATCATTATTTTTTGGAAGTGGATATGAATTATTAATCATTTAATGTTCCATATTTTGATACTAAATATATTGTTAAAGAGATACATAAAAATATTTAACAAACTGAACTGCCACATACCTTGGATACGTGCCCATTTAGATAAACCCTTTATTTTATAGCTCCTGCAACTGCACATTCAGTTCCATAAATTTTATACATTCCATCTAGAAATATTGACGTTAGATATGACTAGTCACTACGAGGGGATCAATAGTAATCCACTTCTTTAATGTATGGAAACACTATGAAATACATTGGAAATACAACCAAAAAAACAGATCATAATATTCTAGTAATGTTTTTCACCAAGCTTCTTCAGTTGATGTTAAGGAAAACTCAATGAAAAGAAATGATATTGTTCCACCTCCTAGTTCCAACAAGGTTGTTGTACCCAAAATTTTAATAATTTCCACTCTAATTATATGTTCAATACCATCATCCATTTTAAAAATATATTATCATGTATAATAGTTGATATGGGCCTTAAAAATCATCAACCAATAAAATCTAGGGATTACATCATACTCATCCAGCTCTAGCACTGATATGTCCAACATCAACTCAACCACATCCTAACCAATTCACCGTGCTCTACACTAGAAGAATAGACACTCTATTTTTTCTAAAGGAGTATTATGCATTAAAATAGAACGTAACATTTTTAGACCTAGAATTATTAAATAAACAACATGAGAAGTAGTAAAATAAGGATAGTAACTGAAATCAAACAACCAGTTAATAAAGGAAGAGTTTTAAATAATCGAACGCCAAACTATGGATGGTCCTGAATAATTTTCAACCAAAACGTACATTATTAACAAATACTTCTTTTTTCCTCATTGTGATATTTATTAACATGATGAAACTTCTCATGTTGTGGATTCATGGTATTACAAAAATCAACATGAATATAATGGCTTTTCTGGCGAGGAGGACGATTCTACCCTAATCCTATTGAGGAAAAGGATGCGTGAGACCCCTAAAGAGTGTCATAGATACTAATAGTTAGTGAATTATATAAATCACACTAGATATGCCCCATCTATTAGATATTGGGGCCTAATCGAGGTTGTTCAAAATAATCAAGCGTAATGTGCCCAATACAACCACACTAAAGACATCATGGATTACTCTAAGGCTTTATAGGAAGAATCACTGATCCAAACATCAAATTTAGATCCATACTCCCACCATCGAAACAAGTGTCATTCTTCAACATGATAGTTCTGTTATAGTACCCATTAATCCCTATGGGTCCCAACATGCATCCCCTCATGTATCCGAAAATAGTTCTATGACAACCCTGCTTTTATTACAAACATAAACATGATTTATTACATAAACTATTCACTTGATACAACACGGAAGATCGAGAGGTATAGTGTATTTGGGGCCTAGGATCATTACATAACAACTTAAAACATGAAATAAAACATAGTTATTGAAAACATCCTTTACTTGACCATTACATTTCCTCTTACTTAGCATTGCATGGGATAACCTGAAGACATACATAAAAAAGGGTGAGCTATAAAGCCCAGTAAGGGAATAATCATGGAATACATGAGGAGTACAATACATGTTAGAAAATAGTCATATAAATAGAGAACTAGAGATTCATGGAAATAAAGGCAAGATAAAACATGATAATAAAAACTTGGAAATGTGGCAACAACACTTAACATGGACTTAGCATGAGCCAAATATCATTTCACATGGAGAATGAATAAATTCTCATTGCACATGGTGCACGAGTAAACCCTAGTTTCACATGAATTATCATGAGTAAACAATCATTTCACATGACCTATCATGATACAATACTTTACCCAATTCATTGGAGTGTTATAAGGGTGCACCCTACATAAACCTTTCATTTCATGCATAAGTGTGCCACATGGATCATAAAACATGGATTCATTAAGCATGATCATTTATTCCACGATAAAGGAATGCGGAAACAATATTTGAAACTTTATAATCAATAATTAAATGTTAATAATGGGGAATACCCTTGATGGAGAAATGGTCATGGTATTCACTACACAATGTCATTGTCTTAGAAAATCGGTGCAATTTCGGCAGCGTAACGACGTGACATAGGAATTCATAACAATGGTTGATCAGAGATAAAGGGGTGTCTAATCATATTTACATGAAATTAAAATTAAGTGGGTCATATAAATACATGTCCAAACAATTTAAATGGTATTTATATTCATGACACTAAAGTATTTCTTGAATGTAAATGAAGAGAGAGAAGTTCCTTTAGGAATTTCGGCATAGTAACTGGTGTACATGGGACACATTTAATGAAATAGAAAGGGGTATACCATCATTAAAAAAATAAGAGGGATGTATGGGGGAGGTGAGGAACCATACCACAACATTTTTAATTGAAATTAAAATGACATAACAATATTACAATAATTGGACAAACAATTGAATGGATAAAAACCCTTACATTGAAGTGTGCATCCAAAGGATTGAGAGAGGCATGAGGTAGGCTTCTTGGGAGATTGGGTAACCTTATGAGGATTATAGATACTGTAGGGCTGATTTTGGATTAACTCCAAATGCATTGAGTGAAGAGGAAGTGGGAGCTTGGGTAGGTTTATATAGGAATGGTTAGTGAAATCGTTATTATTTAGGTTTGGGACCCTTAACATTAAACTAATCAAAACCAAAAATCTGCTCATGGTATTCACTAGTGGTTTTTGGAAAAGGGAAGAGGAAAACAATATTTTATAAGGCCAACGTCCTAAATTTTTAATATAATGGGGTTGTTTATGTGGAGGTGAGTCACACTCCCATGCAAAATAATTTAAAACGAAAAGATGTTTAATAAGTCTGGAGGGGTCCATTAATGCTTTGTAAAATAAGTCAAACAAACCCAAAATCACATTATTTTAATGGAAAAACATATATTGGCCGAAACAAAATCTCATAGTATTTTATTACATCACTATTATTTCATTATGGTGTCATAAAACACATTATTTATTTAAATGGTATTTAATTTTTACCCAAAAATTTATTGTCTCAGAAAATTAGGAAAAACTCGCCATTGGATAATTTCGACATCCTGATTTTAGAAATAATATTTATTTTATCTAACTAATTTTATATATATTTTAATTTTCACTTTTAAAATAAAAACAAACAATAATCGAAAATTCACGGGTTTTGACAAAAATGGATTTCAAACCTTAATAAAAATTACAATTGCATTGATAAAATTATAAGATCATTTAATTTAAAAAATAATAATATAATATTAATAAATATATTTTAATAAAATATTATTTAATTGAAAGATCCATTAATTCATCTAAATAGATTTCTTAGCTGAATATTAACTATTAAATAATATTTGTGCATTAAATAAGAAATCTATTTCGAAGCTGAATAATAACTAAAAAATACTATTGGTGCAATAAAAAAACTATTTACAATGTGCCAATAATGACAAAAAGGTATATTCATTATTATGTACAAAAAATAATATACGTGAACATATTAATAGATATTTGTTACATAACACCTTAAAATGGCCGCATAAGACCTAAGGGTATGGTGTGTGGTAGTGACAGACTCTTGGGGTGGCTCGGATAACATTGCACTAGTGGTAATCTCTATTAACTTCCACTTTTCCCATAGTCAGTCCCGTTCAAGCTTGAACTGATGATACTAAGCATGGGCTTGTTCAAGAGGAAAACCCGAGGATGCATCCTCTTTTACGAGCTCTGACAAATGGGCTTCGTATGGTGCAATTCTAATATATGAGGTCATCACTTCTTTTTTCTTAGTAAATTGGATTTGTAAATGCTCTATATTTATAATAATCATGTGATCACTGTTCAACGACTATAAATTCAATGGTCACAATTCTTATAAAAAAACAATGAAGAAGATATTTTATATAAACATTTTACATAAAGAGACCGTTAATTAGATTAAGAGGGATTTCCATTAATGAAACTTTGGGTCATTACAATATTCCCCCCTTATGAAATTTCGCCCTCTAAATTTCCATTTCCCACACTTGAACAGATGTGGGTAACTTAGCTTTATCATTTCCTCTAATTCCCTTGTCACTTCTTCAAACCTGTGGTTTCTCCACAACACCTTGATGAGGGGCATTGTCTTATTTTGTAGAACTTTTTCTCTATGATCTAATATCATCACTGGTTTCTCCTCATTAGAAAGATCATCCTCCAACTATACCACCTCAGATGAGGGTACACGTGAAGGGTCCTTTATGTACTTCTTTAAGAGGGATATATGAAATACATCATGTACTTTGGCCATGGTAGGTGGAAGTTCTAGTCGATAGGCCACAACCCCGACATGATCAAGAATCTAGAAGGGGTCGATGTACCTTGGACATAACATACCTTTCTTTCAAAAACACATGAGCTTCTTCCAAAGAGATATTCTTAGAAAAACCATGTCTCCACCTTTAAACTCAAGGTCTCATCGACAATTATCTGCATAGCTCTTCATTCAACTCTAGACTACCTTGATATTCTGCTGAATGATATTCACCTTCTCCAGCATTTCCTCGACCATTTCAGGTCCATGCATCATACGTTCGCCGACCTCATCCCAACATGCCAGTGTTCTGCACTTTTTCCCATACAGGGCTTCATATGGTTCCATTTGGATGCTCGAGTGGAAACTGTTATTATAAGTGAAATCAACTAGAGGAATATGTTGATCCCATCATCCGTTAAAGTACGTTGAGAATGCTCTCAACATGTCCTCAAGTGTTTGGATAGTCCTCTCACATTGGCCATCAGTTTGAGGATGATAGGTCGTACTGAAGTTCAGTTTAGTATCCATAACATGTTGAAGACTCTTACAAATCTTAGAGGTGAATCTTGGATCTCGGTCAGACACAATAGGTAGTGGTACTCCCTGTAGACTTACCACATCCCTAATATATTTCGGTTCCAGTTGATCTAATGAGAAATTCTCATGAATCACAATGAAGTGTGCAGTCATTGTAAGACGATCCACCACAACCCAGATTGAATTGTTTCCTTCAGATGTCCCCGGGAGTCTAGTGAAAAAGTCCATGGTTATTTTCTCCCATTTCCATTCTGGTAAGGGAAATGGTTGCATCATCCCCTTAGACTTCTGCATCTCTCCCTTCACATGCTGACACACCAAGCACTTTGATGTATATTCAGTGATCTCCTTGTTCATATTATCCCACCAAAAGTTTTCTCAGAGATCTTGATACATCATTGGGCTCCCTGGGTGAATAGAGAAATTTGAACTATTTGCATCATCCTAAAATACCTTCTTCAGCTCCAGACATGATAGAACACATATTATTTTTCCCAAATCACACAATTCCTTCTTCATTAACATTAAACTACGAGGATTTCCCTTTTTTCGATAGCTTCTACTTTTTAGTGAATTCCCACATCATTTTTTGAGCATCATTTTAACATTCCAAAAGAGACAGTTAAGCAATCATTTGTGAATGGATTGATGATGTTTCCTTATTTATGATTCCCATATCCATCTTCATCAAGTCTATGGGTATTGGATCCTTCTCAATTCACATCATTGATAGAATCGTTGGGTCCCTTCTACATAAGGCATCTTCCACCTTGTTCGCTTTCTCAGGGTGGTTCTGTATTGAATAGTCATAATCCTTGATGAGCTCTATCCATATTCTCTGGCGCATTTTAAGCACATTCAGTGTGAATATATATTTAAAACTCTTTTGGTCAGTATATATCCCAAAATTCTCCCCGTAGAGGTAATGACGCCAAATTTTCAAGTCAATGATCAACGCCGCCAACTCCAGATCATGTGTTGGATAGTTTCGCTGATCGATTTTCATATTCCTTGAGGCATAAGATATCAGTTTATCAATCTCCATCAGCACAAAGCCTAATCCCTTCTTCGAAGCATCACTGAATACCACAAAAGGTTCCCCATTTTTGGGTAAAGTGAGCACATGTGCAGTGATAAGCCTCCATTTCAACTCCTTGAATAATTTTTCGCATTCATCAGTCCAAGAAAAAATTACTCCCTTTCGAGTTATCTTGGAAAGAGGGTTGGACAATCCTGAGATATTTCTCACAAATCGTCGATAATATCCAGCTAACTCCAAGAAGCTACAGATATTAGTTACTGATGTTCACCGTAACCATCCCTCTATTGCTTCTATTTTGGAGGGATCCACAAATATCCCATTGCATGTGATGATATGGCCCAATAATGAGACCTCATTCAACCATAAATCACACATGTTTTACTCTGAATAGAGCGTATCCTAGCGCAAAGTCGCTTGTACAGTTCTTAAATGATCCTCACGATCCTCCTTGGTTTAGATGTATATTAGAATATCATTTATTAAGACTACAACAAATTTGTCATGGTAATCTATAAAGACTCTATTCATCATGTCCATGAAGATTTTTGGAGAATTATTGAGTCCAACAGGCATTATAATGACTTCATAGTGCTCGTATCTTGTACGAAAAGCAGTCTTGAGGACATCTTCCTTCTTCCCACTTACATGATGATATCTTGACTGCATATCTACCTTGGAGAAGTATTGTGCTCTATGAAGCTGATCAAACAAGTCATCGATTCGTGCAAGATGATAATTGTTCTTCATTGTGATTTTGTTAAGTTCATGATAATCGATACAAAGATGCATTGACCCATCCTTCTTCATGACAAAGAGGAATGGTGCACACCATGGTGAAGCACTTGGGCGTATAAACCCTTTATATAGATTCTCATGTAGTAGTTTCTTCAACTCTTCAAGCTCCACGATATCCATTCTATATAGAGTCTTGGATATTGGCAGCACCCTTGGTATAAGATCAATTGGGAATCCAACATCTCTTCTTGGAGGAATACCATGCAATTACTTGAGAAACACTTCAGTGAATTCGCTCAGAATAGGCATATCTTCAATGATTGTTTCTTCCATAGACTCAATCATCTAAGCCAGATACGTATGATCATATGGGAGTACTTTCCTAGCTTGAGATGATGGATCTGAAGGACATTCATCTTCCTCCTTACACTTGTAATGAATCGGGGATTGATTCTCCCTATGGAGTGTGATTTCCCTTTCCTGAAAATTTATGTTGGCTATATATATGGAAATCCAATCTAAGCCAATAATTTCATCAAATTCCACCAGAGTGAGAATGATGAGATTCGTTGGGAAATTCAATCAACAGATTATAATAGGGAAGGACTTATATTCACGGGATGCAATGATTTCCCCATTTTTCGTACTCACCAATATCTTCGCTTCCATGATTTGTGCTGGTGATGGTATTGTTCTACTAAACATTCGAGTGATAAAATAATTCACAGAACCTGAATCAATAAGTATGTTCACTATTATTGAATTAATAACTAGCATAACTATCAGCACTTCATTGTTGGGGTTCACTTCGGAAAAAGTGATTGAAAAAGATCATCCTAGATGCCATGGAGGTTGTTGGTTTCCTCCAAAAACCCTTGGATTAGGGAATTGATTTGAAAAATGCCCCGTTTATTTTTTAGTTGATGCAATGAACAATGTGTTGAGGTTCAAACGGAGCATTCCTCTCCTATGTCGCTCTTGTGGGTCTTTCTTGCTAACAGTTAACAGCTAGGTTCCCTTCTCTTCCACACCTAATGCATTTCTTCGTCCCCTTGAGGGAATTTCCAGGGTGCTTCTTTCTTCACATTTGGAATGTGGGATGAAGGATCTTTTAAGCACCATTGGATTTATCCATCAGACTGGAAGCATTGAAGTCCACCCTATGCTTCTTGTCCCCGTGATTCCCCTGTGATTTCCCGATCACCATTTCGACCTTGAGAGCACATCAGACAATTTCATCATAGATCTCGACATAAGGGATCACTAATTCTTTCCACGGGATAGTAATTATCCCACCAAAGAAATGGTCAACCATGCATTCGGGTTTAACAAATATGCCAGATGCGTATCGTACAAGCCTTGTGAAGTTTGCCTCGTACGAACCAACAGATTATTCATCTTTTTTCTTAAGGGAAAGATAGTTTATTTCCATCATAAACAGGAGGGTGCATGGAAAATATTTATCATAAAATATCTTCTAGAAATCCTTCCATTCCAACACCTCGATCTCCTCCTTAGGTTTCATATTTTTGATCAAATTCCACCACTGATCAGCATCACCCTCCATACAATAAGCTGCCAGGAGAACCTTCTCTTTTTCAGAACATTGAAAGATGGAGAAGATCACTTCAATGGAGTTGAACCATTATTCAGTGATAGTGGGATCAGATGATCCACTAATAGTAGGATGCCTTTGTCTCATGAAGCTCTCGATAGTGACTTCTTCATTCTTGGGGGGGGGGGGGTGAAAATTACTCTTGATCCGTGTTTCTATTCAATGCTTGAGTTAGCTAAGAGAGAAGCGTGACAATCTTCATGATTCCCACTCCCATTTGATTGGCCATCTCATTAGTACAGTCATCACACTGATCATCACATCAGCTGTTAGCCCGATTCATCCTATTACTGGCCACTAGCTGGAATAAAAAGAAAGATAGGGGTAACACATAAAGGGTAATCCAAAGACAAACGTTGATGACTTATAAATTAAATTTTATTTCCAAAACATATGAATCCTTAGGCTTCAATCTAGGATTTTTGTGATCTACATTCTAACATATATTCTTAGGGTTTTTTTATTCCCTTAATAAGGGTTCAAACTAAACCTCTGAATCTACCAAATCATATCCCCTGAGAGTGTCATAACAAAGAGTGCAGTAAGGCCCATTTTCGTGCACCAGTTCCCGTTCGAGTCTATCTCAAAGTGGTGTTTTCGGGTTTTACCCCTATGATACTTCTCTCCAAGAGCCGCCTCTACCTGATCATATCTTCAAAGGGATGTATTTTCATGATAACCTTGTTGCTCAATACTCACCAAAACATAGGGACGTTTTTATTGTACTTAGTCTTGTATCTGAGGCTTTACCATGGTTTTCAAATCTTAATCCCAAAAATAACAAAACCTATCATCTGATACCAACTATGACAACACTACTTTTATTACAAACATAAACATGATTTATTACATAAACTATTCACTTGATACAACATGAAAGATTGAGAGGTCTAGTGTCTTTGGGGCTTAGGATCATTACATAAAAACTAAAAACATTAAATACAACATCTTTATTGAAATATTCCATTACTTTACCACTACATTCCATCATACATAGGATTCCATGGAATAACCTAAGTAGTTGCAAAAAAATGGTGAGCTATAAAGCCCAGTAAGGGAATAATCATGGAATACATGAGGAGTACAATACATGTTAGACAATAGGCATATCTATAGTGCACAAGAGAAACACGTAATAAAGGAATGATAAAGAATAATAATAATAACATGGAAATGTGGAAACAACACTTAACATGGAAGTAGCATGAGACAAGACTCATTGAACATGGAGCATGAGGAAATTTTCATTTCACATGAAGCACGAGAAAACTCTCATTGAACATGAATTAGAATGAGTCAACAATCATTGCACGTGAGGTATCATGATACTATACACTACCCAATTCATTAAACATGATCATTTATTCCACAATAAATTAATATGGAATTAATACATGAAACTTTTTAATAAATAAGTAAATGTACATAATGGTGAATACCATTGATGGAGAAATAGTCATGGTATTCACTACACAATGTCATTGGCTTAGAAAATCAGTGCAATTTTGAAAGCGTAACAACGTGACATAAGAATTCATAAAAATGGTTGATGATAGAGAAAGGGGTGTCTCATCATAATTACATGAAATGGAATGTAAGGGGGTCATATTGATACATTTCCAAACAATTGAAATGGAATTTAGATTCATGATAC
Organism: Viscum album; assembly: GCA_963277665.1. Lineage (NCBI taxonomy): Eukaryota > Viridiplantae > Streptophyta > Magnoliopsida > Santalales > Viscaceae > Viscum > Viscum album. Next base: position 1,197,742,060 of record OY728121.1, on the reverse strand, counting down.
AATAGTATTTCTTGAATGTAAATGAAGAGAGAGAAGTTTCATTCGGTATTTTGGCATAGTAACGGGTGTACATAGGAGTCATTTAATGAGAGAGAAAGGGGTCTCCTATCATTCAAACAATTTTTGGGAATTATGGGGGAGGTTTGAAACCATACTCAAGAATTTACAATTGAAATTGAAATGGCATAACAATATTAAGAAAATTGGACAAAAAAGTGAAAGGAAGAAAAACACTTACTTGGAAGTGTGCTTCCAAAGGCTTGAGAGAGGCTTGAGAGAGGATTCATTAGAACTTGGGGAACATTTGGAGGATTCTAGAGAGATTAAGGAAGAGGTTGGACGAACTAAAAAGTCATTGAGTGAGGAGGGTGTGGGAGCTTTGGTGTGTTTATCTAGGAAAGGTTAGTGAATTCATTATTATTTAAGTTTGGGACACCTAACATTAAACTAATCCATACCACAAATCAGCTCATGGTTTTTGCCAATGGGTTTTGTCATAGAGAAGAGGAAAAAAATATTTTATAAGGCCAAAGTCTTAACATCTTAAAATAATGGGGTTGATTATGTGGACGTCAATCACACTCCCATTGAAAATAATTTAAAAAGACAAGATGTTTAATAAGTCTTGAGGTTTCCATTAATGATTTGTAAATTAAGTCAAAAAAACCCATAATCACATTATTGTAATGGTAAAACATATATTGGCCGAACATAAAGATTATTGTATTTTATTACATCACTATTGGGTCATTACGATGTCATAAAACACATTATATATTTAAACGGTATTTGATTTTTACCCAAAAATTTGACTATCTCAGAAAATTAGGAAAAATTCATCGTTGGATAATTTCGACATCCTGATTCCAGAAATAACATTTATTTTAACTAAATAATTTTTTAAATATGTTAATTTTCACTTTTAAAATAAAAACCGACATTTATCCAAAATTCACGGGTTTTGACAAAAATGGAATTCAAACATTAATAAAAATTACAATTGCATTCATAAACATATAAGATAATTTATTTTTAATAAAAATTAATTTTATAATAATAATAATATTTTATTAAATTAATATTGAATTAAAAAATCCATTAATTCATCATAATATATATCTTACCTGAATATTAAATAAAAAAAATACTATTTGTTCTTAAAAAAACTATTTACCATGTGTCAATAAGGACAAGAAGGTATATTCATTATTATATACAAAACATAATATACATGAACATAGTTCTAGTTATTTATTACGTATCCCCTTAAAACAGCTGCATATGACATAAGGGTAAGGTGTGTGATTTTGACAGACTCTTGGGGTGGCTCGAATCACATCGTTCGAGTGGTAATCTCTATCAACATCCACTTTTCCGATAGATGGTCCCATTCGAGCACGGCATGATGAAGCTCAGATTGGGCTTGGTCAACAGCGAAACCCAAGGACGCCACCTCTTTTCCGAGCTCCAATAAATGGTCTTCATATGGAGAAATTATATAGGATGAGGTCATCGCTTCTTTTGTCTGAGTATATTAGATTTCTTAAATCCATATATTTATACTAATCATGTGATCATTGTTCAATGGCTATAAAAACAATGGTCACGATTCATAACATAAAACCAAAGAAGTTGACATTTTATATTAACATTTTACATAAATAGACCATTAATTAGATCAAGAGGGATTTCCATTATTGAATCTTTGGGTCGTTACAAGATCCCTTTCACCCATAGTAAACATATTAACCATTTTTAAATAATCCCTTATACATATCATGAAAATTTTGGAACAAATTTCATTCCTTTTTTCCTTCTTTAACGATCTATACCATTAATGATGCACAATAATATATCTCTAAGGAAAAATACTCCACATTCTCAAAAAAAACATACATATTCAATTACATACAAGTTCTCTTACTTTAAGAAGAATAAATATGATCTTCAATGAATTTTCAATGTATGGGGGTCGATTTTTTTCTAAACTATTCTTTGACCCCCCCTATGTCATACATTGGTTCATTCTATCCTTGACCACAAACTCCAACCACTAAAATGAAATATCATCAAATATGTAAGTTAGTAATTTGACATTTAGATCAGCTGATGTAGTTGGGAAATAGAAAATTTGATCCATCAAGTTCAATAATGCTTCTACCCATTCCTTTTATTAATAACCCGGAAAAATGGGTTTCTTATGATTTTGAAACTGAACATAGTGATCCACATGCTTCTTCTAATCACTTATATTCCTACTTTATACATATTAGAATTATAAAACAATTCTCTTCTCTAGCTGCTGATTCATATGTGGCTTAGGTGCAACCACATTTTCCACAACATCTTACAGTTTTTTCTATATGATTCCTACCTAGGGCCATTTTTATGAATATAATAATAACCATAATTCTCACACACTAGTAAACAGGGGATTATAAATTCAAATTATATCACATTCTAGATATCACAACCATTATTTCCAATGTTTCCATTTTCAATGATCATCCATTTTAAAAAATCTACAATGTTTGGAAATTTGATCTATTTTAAAAATACAAAAACCGTTCTCTATTCAAAATACGTACATTTTAAAAGAAATTAAAAATTTTAAAAAATTAATAAATATAAATCACTACATAAATTATTATTCCCAATAAAATTCTAAATCATAGTGGGTAGTCATTTCTACAATGAATCTCTTGCTAATCTGTTTTTCTACACCCACGAAAATGAGATCACATTTCTAGAAGTGCCTTCAATACACCTATCTACGCCACTACCTTATTTCATAATTTTCAGCATAAAATAGTTAGATATAACCTTTTTTATATACATTTCATCGTTTAACAATCCAACTCTTTGATACCATCCTAACTGGAGGAATGAACTAAGAATGAATGATAACTTCAAGACTGAAATTCAATGCTAAGGAACCAAACAAAAATTGAAGTCGAGGACCGAAAAAAATGAGACCACTTGTATCATTCCTCTCCTCCTTATTGGATTGAGTCATTAAGAGGTGCTAAAAATCCATATGAAATATCCCCATGGTGCAAAAGGTTGTAAATAAATGTTGAGGTCTTAATGAATAAACAAGGATTACATTCCCTTGGAAAGAAATACCTCATCCAATCATATAAGACACCTGATCTTATTTTCATATATGTTTTCCTTTTTCTGGGGTTTATGAGAAAATGATGAGTTTCTGAAAATTTCGGATGTACTCACCGTGTACTTATTTGTAAATGTCATGTACTCTTTTACTGCCCATTGCTGGGTGCTGGATGTGTAACGGACGAGAAAACAGTCAGGTGAGGTGACCTAGAGGCTACCTAATGTGGGGCCCGATAAGTGCTAGTAGATGTCGTGTAATTTCATTATTTCATGAAATGGACCAGTATCATGTCTAATCGGTAGGACACTCTTCCTCTTTGGTCGTCTCGTCTAGGAGAGTTCATAGTGCCTTAGATCTTCACCGACCCCCAACTTGGAGTCCGTTCACCGAATCGAACTTCGTCAGTTGAACTGGAATCTCTTCAGTGAGTTCTCTCTTCTTCAACAACGACATCTTCTGATTTATCCTCTCTCATGAGTTATCTTGGGTTGAAATTTTTGGACATTTTTGTAGATCTACAACATTATAATGATATTAAAGGACTAATATTCAAGTGTATCGACCTGACAATGCTGAGGTAGGAGGTTTGTACCTTTCTGTATAGAGTATTTGATTTATATGTGCAATAGTTCTCAATACCCTTCAACAGTGTATTGTATGTTTATGATTTTTAGAAATTTTATTTTCTTGAAGTGCCTATTTTGATTGTATAGTTTTTTACTATGAGATTATGTATATCTTTGCTATGTGATGGATGTTTTTCCCAATTTCACTTATTTATGATTGTATCGTCAATCCTTGAATTTTTTGTTGTTACCATATATTCCATGCCTGGTTTTGTTACGGGGTGTTTATTAACAGACTTGTTGTGATATTCTATGGTTTTTTTTCATGTATTTCTTGGTGGTTACAATTGATTCTAATTATTGTTGTGCAATTTTTCTATACACGGGATTGCGGGAACCTAATGTAGTGGGACCATATGAGAAATTGACTTTGAGGCATTTCCCAGAGTGTGTTATATATATTAATTTGAGAGACCATATTGGGGGATTGTCTATGAGTGGTCACTCAGGATGTATATAGTTACATTATGAGGCCACAAAAGGAATTGAAATAATGTACTTCCTCAGAGTGTCTTTTGTTTACCTCTAAAAGATTATACGGGGTATTAGCGGTGAGTGATTTCTCAAAGAGTCTTTGATTATATCATTTCTTGTATTGTAAACGAAATGGGTTAGGTAGTGAGAACAACCAAAAGGGTAGCTTGTAAATTAGTTTGGTTGATTAAATACTAAAAATTAAATGATTGAAAATTAAATTATAGGACTCTTTACATTTGAGTACATCATTGTTTACTGGTTATTTTCTTATTTCCTTCCTTACATATTCTCTGACTATTAGGCATAGATCATTGGGTGGTTTCTTAATGGTATTAGTCTCATACACTGTTTGGGTCATGATTTTTGGACCAAAAAAATTATATTATTGCAGGTATAGATAATATTAATCACTATTATATATCAAGTACAAGATTGTTGAGGAGCTAGAGAGCATGGGACCAAGCTGAGGCCTGTAATTATGCTAGATTTAATAACTGTAATTTTGAATATTGGTTTCTACTGTATAGTATAATATTGACTTGTTAGGATATTTTCCTACACCTAAGTATCATTAATTATATTTATATATTTTATCCAGTTGTTCTTACTTTATGTCTTATGGTGTTTAATTTTGTATACTATGTCTACTAATCCTGCTATTATAACTTTTACTTCTGTTGTGTTTCTTTGCAAATGAGGGCATTGTATCCCCACTATCACGCCCATGGCCCTCGCTGCTATTCAGCAGCCTCTGGAATTTGGGGAGATTCACTTGAGGTCATGTGACCAACCGTGTCTGGGGAACCTCTAAGCAGCAGCTAGAACTAGGACATTTCAAAAAATGAAAATTCCAAAATAACTACATGATGCATTTTAACAATGTACCAAAAATTAAAGTGCCTAAAATACAAAAAATGAAAACCATATAATCCATGATTAGAGTTGTATGTAGAAGTCTGAAAAAATCGAAAGAATCTATGACACATCTACATATCTCCAAATCAAGAACGATGCACCAAACTCCACCTTACTGCCAAACCATCATGATGATACACGATGGGAATGAGATTCTTACATTAAGCTATGTTTCAGAATAAAAAAATCTAGAAAACATCTAATGTTCCACCGAATGGGGAGTGTAAGAATACCAATTAGGTTTTCCTAGAATGAATTCCCCACACAATATATAAGGATAGAACATTTTATCACATTTTAAATAAACAATTTATATAAAAAATTTATATAAACCCATTAAGAGAGTTTATAAATTATAAAACAAGTATCATCCTTACCAAATTTTTTCACTCCAATCGCACACATGTTAGGTGAACAAATACAAACATTTCAATTTCAATGACACTAGAATAAACAAATTTTTTGTTTCGGTCCCCATGCATTCCACACTAGTACGCCCAAATCTCCACATGATCACAGTTCTTCCATTGACGGTTGAACATATTGTCCAATCCCATACCATTTTTATAGTGGTACTTCACTTATATATTCTAATCCTTGATGGTTTCCTTTCATGCCCTTTATCCATCACATCCATACCCATCCTTATAACACATAAGCCATTAAAGAAAATAATTAATATTTACCAAAACCATAACAACACATAATTTCCAAACAAACATTTCACTATTAAAATCAATATTTCTAATAAAATCCAAAACCATTTCAAAAAAATCATCATTTAATGAATGATCCCATAAACAACATCCATGCCAAATATAATTTCAATTAAAAACCCATTTTTATTCAAAACCATTTATTCGAACCAATTTTTAAAAATCCACTATGCCAATGATTTTAAATTTAATATTTTTATATCCAACACCAAGAACATTTTGGGAAAATAAACAATTTTTCTCAAATCCAAAAAACATCACAAAAAATGGGTGCCAAATAGGCTTCGATCATCACAAACATAATTAATTTAAAGATTCATCCATTACATTAAACGTAAATCCATTTAGTACTATTAATATGGAGTTGGGATTAAAGGCTTATAATTTATGGTTTGTGAGAAATAAACCAATAGACAACTACACCACAAATATGGTGGAAAATATTTACAAAAAATGAACTACATATCATTGAAAAATATAAATAATCCCAAATATCATCATTTTTGGAAACAAAAGCACTATATCTACATGTGACAAATGTATCTCAATAATACCCTGATATATGGGTAATTATATCTATGAATCCATAGAATCAATAAAGAGATGTTACTTATAAGAGGGGAATCTCCATCACCGCACCTTGAAAACCCTTCTATTTGCTTAATAAATTATTTGTAGAGGCCTCCAAACCCTTTCTAAAATGAATCCCAATTTGGGATCGAGTGGGAAAAAAAATTGGTGAGTTAGTGTAAATCATGAGTAATCATATTTTAAAAAATATTTGTTTTAATGTTGTACATGGTTATCACACGATATTAGAAAAATTTTGTGCTTATAGTTCTATTACTGCGATCCAAAGGGTTCCCTACATGATTGGACAGAATGGTTAGACAAACAGTCTTCCAACCGTTTGAAAGCCCACATTCTCAGATAGCACACATTACAAGGGCTGGCCGCATAGTTTTTAAACAATACCCATTAACCTTGTTCCATCTCCCTTTCCTCTACCTCCACTTTCCCAGTTATCTGGGTTTGTAGAATAGTTTGCACTAACAACCATTAAACTGGGAATCCTTTGAAAAGCATCCAAATCCTCTTAAACCCCTTCTAAACTCTCCCAATCATTACCCAACAACCGTACGTGTTAGGTCCACAAGGTTGAATACCCTGAGAGAGGGGGGGTGAATCAGGGTATGGCTAATTTAAAATTAACGCTCGTTCTGATCCTGTTTTGCTGTTAAGCAAAACACTCTTCTCTCTATTTCATGTTGCTCAATATAAAAAAAATGTAAACCAAGCCCTGGACATGAAAATTTTACTTGGTTCACCACTAAGGGCTACGTCCATTGAGCATACGCTGACAAGTTTCCGGTCATACCACATTCCACTATACTTCACTAGCTGTGGATTACAATGTTCGGGTACAATCACTCTGTACCAGGAACACTGCCTTTGCAAGGTTTAGAGTCATATCAGTGCCTTCCCAAAGGTCACTCCCTATTTCTCTCTCTCTAGCTCATTGCCGGTAGAGTGGATCACCTTCTTTCTCTTCCTAAGATCACTGCTCTGGAAGGGAATCCACTCATAGTTTATAGACCAGTAGGTCTCTTAATTTTACTGAATGCACACATCCTCAACTGTTGATAGATGCTCTATTAAAGTCCAACATTCATCCACTAATGAATACCCCTTTGCCTCTTAAACACTGGGCAATTCCTTTGGAAACACCTTCGAAAGCACCCTACTTCTCTAGGCTCCCATTTTCGAGAAGCTCAAACAAACCTTCGCGATGCTCCTGCCTTTTCATGAAGCACACTTGAGAAGTACTTTTTCGAATCACTCTCACGATTCTCAAGCCGTCGTAGAGCGATGTCCCTCGCGAAGCTCTCTGATCCAACGCGGAGCTCACCACATTCACGGAGCTACAATAGATGTTGTGAAGCTCCTTTTTCACGAAGCACACTTGCTACGCAAACCACCTTCGCAATCCGAGATCAAAAGATCTTCTCTGTAAATTATCTCTCTTTCTCTCAACGGGGTTGACCTCTATTTATAGGTGATTCCACCGACCCTCGAACATTCCGCGTGAAGTCAACGTCGCGTCAGCTCAAATCACGAAGCTCTGAAGTTTCCACCAGAATTCTTTCCAAATCACGAAGCACCACGGAAATTTTCATATCGCAGAGCTCGTCGTAATCGTAGAGCATAACCGTCAACATTATTTTGCGCCTTCTCCACAAAGCTTCCTCTTAAATCCCTTCACTGCCGCGATGCACTTTAAATCTTTTGTTCGCGAAGCTTTGACATAGTCGTGAAGCATCACCGCCTCCATTTTTCTGGCCTTCACGAAATCCAATCCATGCATCCTATATTTTCAAAATTCATGCCTTTTCAATATTAAAATATGATCTTCAAGGATATCCACTTTTCGTGATGCTCACTATACGCCAAATTTTGGAGACCAAAAATTTGGTAAACAATGGGAAATAGCGCCATATTGTACTGCTCTTTTGTACCGCCCCCAGATCGTCCAATCCTTTGTCATCATTCTTTGTCAACATGGATTATCAACAACTTCTCTGGAACTCAACAATTCTCCATGAAATCCTGCTTTGTCAATAAGCACAATCAACCCAAAAATACTACAATGTCACCTTGAGAGATTTTTTCCCAACAGTATCCCCTTTGGGTTTTTGAAAATTCTTCATAACTCATCTAAGAATGATTTTCTGCACATTAATACCTTACTATGTCTTCATCCAGCCGCTACTACCATTCGCCTCTTGTGATTCTAATTGAGTTCAAGGATTCACTTAACACGTACTCTAATCCCACATGAGAAAATTTCGGCGTGAGAAACAAGAGTAGTATGAAATGTTCATCAATGAATCACATCATGTCAAACACCAATTGTCGATTCCAACCTGATACCAATTCTTAAATTGATACCATTTATTGAACCACCCTAATACCAATTCGTGATAGCTAGACACCTTCTCAAACTATTCCAACATCACTCTTCTGCTTTTATCACAATCCTCAGCTGTCGTGGTATCTATTCTTTGATGGATCACTTCTAGCATCGTCATATTTAAAACTCTCCCACATGTTCATTTCTCCCCCTATCTGGATGCTCCACTGGTCAGCTTCTCCCCTTATCAGTCAAGATTTCTCAAATTGCCACACTGTCTCCCCCTTGAACAATCACTATGTTCTCCCCCTTTGTCAACAAACCCTAAGGTCACTCATTTGTAGTCTGTAACATAGTAGATAACACATATTAGGAGATTAGGGAAAACACATCATACCTCGGGGAGAGGGGGGTGGTTATGGGCCCACATACACAATATTTATAGTGCATGGAGTTGAGAAAACTCCCAGTGCCATTCGATGCCTTTCAAATGCTTCCTTGTGTAAGGCCTTTGACAGAATGTCTGAAACCTGTAGCTCTTTAAGCACATACTCCTACTTCACAATTCCTTGCTCCACCATCTCCTTGATGAAATGATATTTGATCTCAATGTGCTTTGTCCTTGAGTGATGAACTAGATTTTTGCTAAGATTGATAGCACTTGAGTTACCACACTAGATTCTGATCGGAGACTTCACTATAACTCACATATCTTCAAGCTGCTGCTTCATCCACAATAACTATGTGCATACTTGAGTGGCCACAATATACTCAGCTTCCGCGGTGCTCAATGAAATGAAATATTTCTTCTTGCTTAGCCAAGAAATACACAATCCACCAAGATAGAAAGCACCACCTGACGTTGATTTCCAATCATCTGCTGAACCGGCCCAGTTTGCATCAGTATATCACATTAACTCTATCTGAGAATTATGAGTATATGTCAAGACAAAGTCCACTATGCCCTAGATATACCGAAGTATTCTTTTCACTACAAGCATGTGGCTTTCCTTGGGATTGCTTTGATATCTCACTGCTTGGCATGTGGAAAAAAAATATCAGGACTTGTTGTAGTCACATACAAGAAACTTCCAATAATTTTCCTGTATTCTGCGATATTAACTACTTTGTCATCATCATCTATTTCTAATTTCATCCGGGTGGCAACCAGAGTATTCATCTCCTTGAATTTATCCATTCCAAACCTTCTTAGAACCTCCTTGGCATATTTTTATTGAGAAATGAAAGTTACATTCCTTACTTGTGTCAGCTGTAGACCAAGGAAAAACGTTATCTCTCCAATTATTGATATTTCAATCTCCTTTTTCATTAATTCGGAAAACTGTCTGCACTGAGCTTCATCTGATCCGCCAAAAATTATGTCATCGACATACACCAGCACCATAATTCTTTGATTACTGTCATTTTTGAAATAAAGATTGTAATCAACTCCTCCACATTGGAAACCATGTTTCTTCAAATACTGATCTAGCCTTGAGTACCATGCCCTTGGTGCTTTTATCAGCCCATACAATTCCTTCATCAGCCTACAAACTTCTTTCTCATCCTCATGAATGAGAAAACCATCTGGCTGCTCAATATACACCTCCACTTCCAGAACTCCATTTAATAATACATATTTCACATCCATCTGGAACACTTGAATCTTTCATTGCACTGCAATGGCCAAAATTAGTCTGATCGTTTCCAGCCTTGCAACCAGTGCAAATGTCTCATCAACATCTATTCCCTCTATCTGGGAGTATCCCTTGCACACTAGTCATGATTTTTTTCGAAATAAATGTTCCATCTTCATTCATCTTATTGAGATAAACCCATTTAGTCCCGATGACATTCTAGTCTGCTGGCCTCAAAATAATCTCCCATGTCTTGTTTTTCTCAATCAGATCAAGCTCTTCATTCATAGCCTGAACACAATTTTCATCTTCATCTGCATCAGAAAAACATTTTGTCTCCACTTGAGATAAAAATGATGTTTGTTGTAATGACTTCATTCTTCAAGTCTGAACTGGAGATGTATGATCACCAATGATATTCTGCCTATCAATTTCAGCTCGACTCTTTGGCTTCCTTGCAGACACAGACATGAAACTTTCTTGTTCATCATCAGTATCTTCTTTTGAGTCAGTCTTTGACTCTTCTTATATCCCTATGTTTCTTACCTAGTCATCACTTTTATCCAGGAACTGTTCACTCTGTTGTTGAGTATTCTGTTTATTTTCAACAATAGTGACATCATTTCTCTCAAAAAAATTTCCCAGCCTTTTGTTGATACATTTATATTCTTTTATTTTCTCTTAGTAGCCAATGAAATATTCTATCATCTCCTCGTGCCTCAATCATCATGTGATTTTCTTTGTTGAGAATAAAACACTAACATCCAAAGATTCGAAAGTATTTCAACACTGTCTTCTTTCCATAGCACAGTTCATACAGAGTATTCCCTTACTTTGGAAACAACAAAGACCTGTTCGAAACATAGACTGAGGTCAAAACTGCTTCTGTCTAAAATTTCTCTGGTAGGTCTTTATCAATGAGCATAGTTCTAGCCATATTGTTGATGATCTAATTTCTCCTTTCAACAACTCCATAATATTGTGGAGTTCTTACTGATGAAACTTGATTCCTTATCCCATGTTTCTCGAGATAGTTTTCAACTTGACTGTTTTTGAATTCAATACCGTTATCAGTACAAAACATCATAATTTTCTGCCCAAGCATCTTTTCTGATTCCCTCCTATACCGCTTTATGCAACTAAACACCTCTATCTTATGGGTAATGATGAATACCCAGGCCATTCTGCTATAGTCATCAATGAAAAGGACATAGTACCTTTTCCCATTGATATCTCGTGGTGAAATGGGTCCACATACATCAGCATGTACCAATTCGAGCATTGTTGATGATTTCTGTTCCTTTGGCATGTATGTTTTTTAGATGATCTTCCCTTGTTGACATGCATCGCATGTATGAGCACTACCGCGTGATAGTTTGGGAAGGTCTCTAGCAGCATCACACTTTACCAGATCTTCCATAGATGGTTGGCATAGATGACCAAGTCACTTATGCCACAACTGGTTTTCTTCCTCTCTGGGTAAAAGACATATATCTTCTTCCCCACTTACAAGGAAAAGATTTCCCTTTGTCCTTTTTCCTTGCAGAACAACTGCCCCATCTTTTCCCATGACAGTATAGGTCTTCTTTGTAAACCGTAGAGAATGTCTTTAGTCACCAAATTGATTGACACTGAGAAAATTTTGACTGAGACCATCAACAACCAAGACATCAGCATGTCTGATTTCACTGACCCCAAACCTAGTCTATCCTGATCCAATTATCTTCAGGCCTTCATCAGTTCCAAACTTGACAAAATCCTTCTTTGTCATATTTTATGCCCGCAACCAGATCCTTGTTGCCTGTCAATGTGAGACGTACAACCACTATCATGAATCCACACACCAGAACAATCTGATGTTTTAAGGGTATTTTCAGCAACTAATGTCTTCTCTTCTCTCATCTTCTTGGTCCATATTTTTGTCTCCATACTCGATATAGATTGAGACTCATGATCATTCTCAGAGTACGATTGACCTGCTTCATCTTGCAGAGCTGCAAATCTGTTTTAAACTTTTAACTCACTAGTCGGTTAATTGATCTGCTACTTGTGAACATTTTGATTTTTCTTTGGCACATTTCTCTAAATGATTGATGTGCAGTACCTAGCCATGTGCCCAAATCCTCCGCACAAAAAACAGGGTCCTTCAAAATATGTTTTGGAAAACCGTTCTCTGTTTGGATGCCACCTCTGTTCATATTCACTTATATATCTCTTGGATTTGGAACACACATATTGTGAATGTACAATCTTCCCACAATAATAACACCTGATATAAGGTGCATTCCTTCGTGTTACATCAGCACTAGGATTTTCCCTTTGCTATCTCTGAGTATTCTGATTCTGTTTTGTGCCCAAATCAACCTTCAATTTCGGGACAGGTGCTTGCGGTGTGACATCAACTACCACATATTTTTGTTTCTTATCAAGCCCTGAATCAACCTTATCATTGGAGCTTTCATGCAGCTTCACTCTTTATGAACTACAAGCCTCCTCTTTCATCATCTCTGTCTTCTGAATGGCCTACTTTTCTAATATCACATTGGGTGACAAGACTTTGTCATGATCCTTCATTTTTCGTCACAGACCGACCACTTCTTCTTCACGCTCTTTGATACGTCTGCCCTGCTCCTTTCCTGTGTTATTCAAACAATCAATTTCATTCTTTTGTTCCTCAATTTTATGCTTATACTCATCAATATTTTCGTACCTCTCTGGTGTTAAGGATTTTAGTCTTTCAATTTCATCTAATAGCTCAGACATTTCATCATCTTGTTGTTGCATATAGTGTTTGGCATCACGGACCACTTTATTAGATTTCATTGGTTTGGCTCTCCAAACATCTATCTCATCAAGAGCTGCTTCCAATTCTGCTTCTATATCAACTCTCCCTTCAATTTCATCTTCTTCTTTAGCTTCAGTTTCTTCCTTTTTCTGAGAACTACCAATAATCACCACCAAGGAATTTACCCAATGATCTCTGCAATTTTCTATCTCCTCATCCTCTTAATCCTCATACTCATCTGAACGTTCAAATTCAAGTGAAATAAGATTCTTCTTCTTGAAGAAATTTCTCTTTAATTGTTTCTTCACATTCACAAACGCAGACATCTTATTCTTCATAATTTCAAACTCATCATCATCATCATCATCATTATATTTAAACTTCTTGGAGAATCTTGCCGCAATATGACCAACCTTTGCTAGTGGAAGTTTCCCTTTAAACTTTCCTCTTTCTCTTTGCAGATTTAAAGAAAGGAATGACATCACCTCATCTGTCTCTTCTTCTTCTTGAGAATCTTCAATGGTGAGCTTCTCCATGGCCTTGAATGCCATTTATTTGGATTTCCATTTTTCCACAACATTGATATCATCATTACTCATTTCATATGCAACAAGAGTGTTGTGCAAGTTATCCAATGTTAGTTCTTTTCAGACTTTTTCTTCCAAAACATAAACTTTAGGATTAAAACGAGGTGGAAGTTTTCTCAATATGTGCTTCATAATTTTTATATCTTCGATGATTTCTCCAAGACCCCATATGTCTTCTACCACAACAATTACCATGTCAAATAATGCATCAACAGGCTCATTTGGGTTCATTCTCAGATCTTCATACTTGTTCCACAACACTTGCAGCTTGGCCTCTCTCACCATTGTATCCCCTTCATATATATTTAAAAGTTTTTCCCACATGGAATATGACGTTTTGCAAAACATCACCTTTGTATATATAGGATTGGATATGGATCCACCTAAGGCATTGATAGCTTTGGAATCAGCATCCATCTCTCTACGCTCAGCTTATGATAATGCACCACTGTTGATGTCAGCAGTTATACCATGCATTGATGCTGTGAATACATCCTTTCCTAAAGAACAGATTAATTGTTGCATCCAATTCTTCCATAGCTGATAATTTTTTTCCATAGAATATAAGAATCCCCTTATGATTACTGACCTCCATTTAGAGAAATACTACTGTCAACCATTCCTATTGATACAAATTGTTAGTTCCACAAGGCTGAATATCCTGAGAGGGGGGGGGGGTGAAACATAGTGTGTCTAATTTAAAATTAACGCCCGTTCTGATCTTGTATCACTGTAAAATAAAACACTCTTCTCTCTCTTTCATGTTGCACAATATAAACATAAAGTAAAGAAAGCACAGGACATGGAAATTTTACTTGGGTCACCGCTAAGGGCTACGTCCAAGGAGCATACACCGACAAGTTTTCTGTCATACAAAATTCCACTATACTTCACTAGCTATGGATTACAATGTTCGGGTACAGTCACTCTGTCCCAGGCCTACTGCCTTTACAAGGTTTAGGGACATCACACTGCTTTCTCAAGGGACACTCCCTATTTCTCTCTCTATCTGGTCACTGCTGGTGGAGAGGATCACCTTTTTTCTCATCCTATGCTCACTGCTCTGGAAGGGAATCCACTCACAGTTTATAGACCAGTAGGACTCTTAATTTTCATGAATGCATGCATCCTCAACTGTTGATAGATTCTCTGTTAATGTCCAACTTTCATCCACTGTTGTATAACCCTTTGCCTCTTAACAACTGGGAATTTCCTTTGGAAACACCTTTGCAAATCACCCTACTTTGCTAGGCTCCCAATTTCACGAATCTCAAAAAAGCCTTTGCGAAGCTCCTACATTTTCGCGAAGCACTCTCGTTAAGCACTTTCGCAAAGCACTCTAGTGATGCTCAAGACGTCGCAGAGTGAAGTCCCTCACGAAGGTCACTGCGACAACATGGACCACACAACATTTGCGGAGCTATAATATCCACCACGATGCTCCTCTTTGGCGAAGCACACTGGCTATGAGAACCACCTTCGCAATCCGAGAGAAAAAGATCTGCTCGAAAATTCAATATCTTTCACTCGAGGTGGTCGGCCTCTAATTATAGGAGATTCCACCGACCCTCGAACATTCCTCGCGAATTCAATGCCACGTCAGCTCAAATCATGAAGCTCCAATGTTTCCGCCGGAATTCTGTCCAATCCGCGAAGCACCATGGAAATTTTTGGATCGCGGAGCTCGTCGTAATCACGAAGCATCACCATCAACATTATTTCGCACCTTCATCGTGAAGCTCCCTCGCAATGCCCTTCACCACCGCAATGCACTTCAATTCTTCCGTTCGTGAATCATTGATGTAATCGCGAAGCATCACCGCCTGCATTTTTCTGGTCTTTGCGAAATCCAATCCTTGCATCCTCTCTTTACGAAATTCATGCATTTGCCATATAAAAATACGATCTTCAAGGATATCCACTTTTCGCAATTCTCACCAAGATAGAAAGCACAACCTGATGTTGATTTCCTATCATCCACTGAACCAGCCAAGTCTGCATCAGTATTTCCCTATAACTCTGTCTAAGTTTATCAGTATATGTCAAGCCAAATCCACTGTGCCCTGGATATAATGAAGTATTATTTTCACTGCAATCATGTGGATTTACTTGGTATTGCTCTAATATCTCGATGCTTGGCCTGTGGTGAAAACAATATCAGGCCTTCTTGTAGTCAAGTACATCAAACTTCCAATAATTTTAATATATTCTATGATATTAACAGCCTTGCCATCATCATCTTTTGATAATTTCAACCGGGTGGCAACCAGAGTCTTCATCTCCATGGAATTATCCATTCCAGACCTTCTTAGAACATCTTTGGGATATTTGTATTGAGAAATGAATGTTCCATTCATTCCTTGTGTGACCTATAGACCAAGGAAAAATTTTATCTCTCCAATCATTGACATTTCAAACTCCTTTTTCATGAATTCGGAAAACTGTCTACACTGAGCTTCATCTGATCTGCCAAAAATTATGTCATTGACATACACCAGCACCATCATTATTTTATTAATGTCATTGCTGAAATAATGATTGTAATCAACTCCATGTTGGAAACCATGTTTCTTCAAATTCCGATCAAGCCTTGAGTACCATGCCCTTGGTGCTTGTTTCAGCCCATACAATGCCTTCTTCAGCCTGCAAACATTGTTCTCATCCTCATGAATGGGAAAACCATCTGGCTGCTCAATAAACACCTCCACTTCCAGAAATCCATTTATGAATGCAGATTTCACATCCATCTGGAACAGTTTAAACTTTCTTTGCAATGCAATGACCAAAAATAGTCTGATCGTTTCCAGCCTAGAAACCAGTGCAAATGTCTCATCAACATATATTCCCTCTATCTGGGAGTATCCCTTGCACACTAGTTGTGCTTTTTTTCGAATCATTGTTCCATCTCCATTAATCTTGTTGCAATAAACCCATTTAGTCCCGATGACATTCTTGTCTGTTGGCCTCGAAACAATCTCCCATGTCTGGTTATTCTCAATCTGATCAAGCTCTTCATTCATAGGCTGAACCCAGTTTTCATCTTCAGCTGCATCATAATAACATTTTGGATCCACCTGAGATAAAAATGATGTTTGCTGTAATGACTTCATTCTTCGAGTCTGAACTGAAGCTGTATGATCAACAATGATATTCTGCCTATCAATTTCAGCTCGAAACTTTGGCTTCCTTGCAGACACAGACTTGAAAAATTCTTGTTCATCATTATTATCTTCTTCTAAGACAGCCTCTTCCACTTCTTCTCCCACTATTTTTCTTACCTAATCATCAATTTCATCCAGGAACTGTTCACTCTGTTGTTGAGTATTCTGTTCATTTTCAACAATAGTGACATCATTGCTGTCAAAACATTTTCCCAGGATTTTGTTGAAACATTTATATTCTTTTCATTTCACTAAGTATCCAAGGAATATTCCATCATCACCTTGTGCCTAAATCTTCCTGTGATTCTCTTTGTTGAGAATAAAACACTTACGTCCAATGATTAGAAAGTATTTCAACGTTGTCTTCTTTCCGCACCACAGTTTATATGATGTCTTCCCTTGCATTGGACACAACAAAGACATGTTCGAAACATAGACGCATGTCCAAACTACTTCCTTCCAAAATTTCTCTGGTAGGTCTTTATCAATAAGCATCGTTCTGGACATATTGTTGATGATCCGATTTCTCCTTTCAACCACTCCATTCTATTGGGGAGTTCTTAAAGATGAATCTTGATGCCTTATCCCATGTTTCTGGAGAATGTTTTAAACCTGACTATTGGTTAATTCCATACCGTTATCAGTAGGAAACTTCAGAATTTTATGCCCAAGCATCTTTTCTGATTTTCTCCTGTACTGCTTTTTGCAACTGAACACCTCTGTCTTATGGGTAATGATGATTACCCAGGCCATTCTGCTATAGTAATCAATGAAAAGGACATAGTACCTTTGCCTATTGATATCTTGTGTTGAAATGGGTCCACATACATCAGCATGTACCAATTAGAGCACTCGGGATGATTTCTGTTCCTTTGGCCTGTATGTTTTTCTGCTGATATTCCTTTGTTGACAAGAATCGCATGTATGAGCACGATCACGTGATAGTTTGGGAAGGTCTCTAGCAGCATCACACATTACCAGATCTACCATAGACTGTTGGCATAGATGACCAAGTCACTTTTTCCACAGCTGGTTTTCTTCCTCTCTAGATAAAAGACATATATCTTCTTCCCCACTTACAAGGTAAAGATTTCCCTTTGTCCTTTTTCTTTGCAGAACAACTGCACCGTCTTTTCCCATGACAGTACTGGTCTTCTTGGTAAACCGAATAGAATGTCCTATGTCACACAATTGACTGACACTAATAAAATTGTGATTGAGACCTTCTACAACCAAGACATCAGCACGTCTGATTTCTATGCCGACAATCCTAGTCTTTCCTGATCCAATTATCTTTAGGCCTTCATCATTTCCAAAATTGACAACACCTTCTTTGTAATATTTTATGCCTGCAACCAGATCCTTGTTGCCTATCATGTGAGACATATAGCCACTATCAAGAATCCACACACCAGAATGATCTGAGGCTTTAAGGGTATTTTCAGCAACTACTGCCTTCTCTGCTCTCTTCTTCATGGTCCATATTTTTGTCTCCATACTCGGTATAGATTGAGACTCATGATCATTCTCAGAGTACAATGGAACTGCTTCATCTTGCAGAGCTGCAAATCTATTACGAACTTTTAGCTCACTTGTCATTTTATTGATCTACTGGTTGCGAACTTTTTGATTTTTCTTTGGAACATTTCTCTGAATGACTGAAGTGCAGTACCTAGCCATGTGCCGAAATCCTCCGCACCAAAAACAGTTTCCTTGAAAATAAGTTCTGGAAAACTGTTCTCTGTTTGGCTACCACCTCTGTTCCTATTAACATATATATCTCTTGGCTTTGGAACAGACATACTGTGAATGTCTCATCTTCCCACAACAATAACACCTGATATAAGGTGAATTACTTCGTGTTACATTAGCACTAGGATTTTCCCTTTTGTAACTCTAAGTATTCTGATTCTGTTTTCTACCCAAATCAACCTTCAATTTTGCGACAGGTTCTTGCGGTATGACATCAACTACTACATATTGTTGTTTCTTATAATGATTTGAATCAACCTTATCATTGGATCATTCTTCCAGCTTCACTCCTTCTGAACTACAAGTCTCCTCTTTCATCATCTCTGTCTTCTGAATGGCCTGCTTTTCTAATAACACATTGGTTGTCATGATTTTTTCTGGATCCTTCATTTTTCGCCGCAGACTGACCACTTCCTCTTCAAGCTCTTTGATATTTCTGACCTGCTCCTTTCCTGTGTTAGTCAAACAATCAATTTCTTACTTTTTTTCCTCAATTTTAAGCTTATACACATCAATATTATCAGACCTATATGGTGTTGAGGATTTTAGTCATTCAATTTATTCTAATAGCACAAGATTTTAATCATCCTGTTGTTGCATATAGAGTTTGGCATCACAAACCACTTTATTTGACTTCATCAGTTTGGCTCTACAAACATCTATCTCTTCAAGAGATGCTTCTAATTCAGCTTCCATATCAACTCTCCCTTAAATTTCTTCTTCTTATTTAGCGTCAGTTTCTTATTTTTTCTGATAACTACCAACAATCACCACCAAGGAATTTACCCCACGATATCTGCAATTTTCTATCTCTCCATCCTCTTCATCCTCCGACTCATCTGAACTTTCAAATTCCTATGAAAGAAGATTCTTTTTCTTGAAGAAAATTCTCTTGAATTGTTTCTTCCCTTTCACAAACGCATACGTCTTATTCTTGGGAATTTCAACTTCCTCATCATCATCATAATTATATTAAATCTTCTTGAGGAATCTTTCTACAATATGACCAACCTTTGCTAGTGGAAGTTTCCCTTTAAACATTCCTCTTTCACTTTGCAGATTTGAAGAAAGGAATGACATCACCTCATCTGTCTCTTCTTCTTCATGAGAATCTTCAATGGTGAGATTCTCCATGGCATTGAATGCCACTTCTTTGGATTTCCCTTTTTCCACAACATCATTATCATCATTTCTCATTTCATATGCTCCAAGAGTGTTGTGCAGGTTATCCAATGTCAGTTCTTTTGGGACTTTTTATTCAAAAATTGAAACTTTCAGATTAAACCGAGGTTGCAGTTTTCTCAATATGTGCCTCAAAATTTTTATATCTTCGATAATTTCTCCACGACCCCGCATGTCTTCGACCACAGCATTTACCTTATCAATGAATGTATCAACGGGCTAATTTGGGTTCATTCTCAGATCTTCATACTTGTTCCACAACATTTGCAGCTTGGCCTCTCTCACCTTTGTATCCCATTCATATATATTCAAAAAAAATTCCCACATGACATGTGACGTTTTGCAAGACATCACCTTTGTATATATATGATTGGATAGGGATCCCCCTAAGGCATTGATAGCTTTGGAATCATCATCCATCTCTTTATGCTCAGCTTCTGATAATGCACCACTGTTGATGTCAGCTGTTATATCATGCATTGCTACTATGAATACATCCATTCCTAAAGATCGGATGAAATGTTGCATCCAATTCTTCCATAGCTGAAAATTGTTTCCATCGAATATCAGAATCCCTTTATGATTAGTGCCCTCCGTTGAGAGGATTACTACTGTCAGCCATTCCCCTTGATACCAATTGTTAGTTCCACAAGGATGAATACCCTGAGAGGGGTGGGGGGTGAATCACGGTATGGCTAATTTAAAATTAACGCCCATTCTGATCTTGTTTTTCTTTTAAGAAAAACACTATTCTCTCTCTTTCTTGTTGCACAGTATAAAAAGGAAGTAAAGAAAGAACAAGACATGGAAATATTACTTAGTTCACTGCTAAGGGCTACGTCCAAGGAGCATACACCGACAAGTTGTAGGTCGTACCAAATTCCATTATACATCACTAGCTGTGGATTACAATGTTCGGGTACAGTCACTCTGTCCCAGGCCCACTATATTTACAAGGATTAGGTCCAGCTCACTGCTTTCTCAAGGGAAACTCCCTATTTCTCTGTCAATCTGGCTCACTACTGGTGGAGAGGATCACCTTCTTTCTCTTCCTATGCTCAATGCTCTGGAAGGGAATCCACTCACAGTTTATAGACGTGCAGTTCTCTTAATTTTCTTGAATGCACGCATCCTCAACTGTTGATAGATTCTCTATTAATGTCCAACTTTTATCCACTGTTGAATACCCCTTTGCCTCTTAACCACTGGGAAATTACTTTGGAAACACCTTCGCAAATCACCCTACTTCACTAGGCTCTAAATTTCACAGAGCTCAAACAAGCCTTCGCGAAGATCATACCTTTTCGCGAAGCACTCTCGTGATGCACTTTCGCGATGCACTCTCGTGATGCTCAAGCCATCGCAGAGCGACATCCCTCGTGAAGCTCACTGAGCCAACGCGGAGCGCACAACATTTGCGGAGCTACAATAGCCTCCACGATGCTCCTCTTTCACAAAGCACACTGGCTACGAGAACCACCTTCACAATCAGAGCGAAAAAGAACTTCTTTGAAAATTATATCTCTTTCACTTGAGGGGGCGGCCTCTATTTATAGGCGATTCCACCGACCCTAGAACATTTCGCGCGAAGTCAACGCCACGTCAGCTCAAATCATGAAGCTCCGATGTTTCCGCCGAAATTCTATCCAAATCGCGAGGCACCACGGCAATTTTCTGATCGTGGAGCTCATCATAATCGTGGAGCATCACCATCAACATTATTTCGCGCCTTCCCTGCAAATCTCCCTCGCACAGCCCTTCACCATAGCGATGCATTTCAATTCTTCCAATCGCGAAACTTTGACATAATCGCGAAGCATCACCACCTCCATTTTTCTGGTCTTCGTGAAATCCAATCCACGCATCCTCTCTTTGCGAAATTCATGCATTTGCCATATAAAAATATGATCTTCAAGGATATCCACATTTCCCAATTCTCACCAAGATAGAAAGCACCACCTGACGTTGATTTCCTATCATCCGCTGAACCGTCCCAATCTCTACCAGTATATCTCTATAACTCTGTCTGAGATTTATCAGTATATGTCAAGCCAAAATCCACGGTGCCCTCGATATACTGAAGTATTCTTTTCACTGCAAGAATGTGGATTTCCTTGGTATTGCTCTAATATCTCACTGCTTGGCCTGTGGAAGAAACAATATCTGGCCTTGTTGCAGTCATGTACAACAAACTTCCAATAATTATCCTATATTCTGTGATATTAACTGCCTTGACATCATCATCTTTTGATAATTTCATCTGGGTGGAAACCAATGTCTTCAAATCCTTGGAAATGTCCATTATGAACATTCTTAGAACCTCCCTGGGATATTTGGATTGAGAAATGAAAGTTCCATTACTTCCATGTGTCACCTGTAGACCAAGGAAAAACGTTATCTCTTCAATCATTGACATTTCAAACTCATTTTTCATGAATTCTGAAAAATTTCTGCACTGAGCATCATCTGATCCGCAAAATATTATGTCATCGACATACACCAGCACAATCACTCTTTGATTACTGTCATTGCTGAAATAAAGATTGTAATAAACTCCTCCATGTTGGAAACCAAGTTTCTTCAAATACTGATCAAGCCTTGACTACCATGCCCTTGGTGCTTGTATCAGCACATACAATGCCTTCTTCAGCCTGCAAACTTTGTTCTCATCCTCATGAATGAGAAAACCATCTGGCTTCTCAATATACACCTCCAATTCCAGAATTCCATTTAAGAATGCAGATTTGACATCCATCTGGAACAGTTTAAACATTCTTTGCACTGAAATGGCCAAAAATAGTATGATCGTTTCCAGCCTTGCAAAAAGTGCAAATGTCTCATCAACATCTATTCCCTCTATCTGGGAGTATCCCTTTCACACTAGTCGTGCATTGTTCTGAATCACTATTCCAACATCATTCATCATGTTGCGACAAACCCATTTAGTCCCGATGAAAATCTTGTCTGCTGGCCGCGAAACAATCTCCCATGTCTGGTTCATCTCAATCTGATCTAGCTCTTCATTCATATCCTGATCCCAGTTTTCATCTTCAGCTGCATCGGAAAAACATTTCGGATCCACTTGAGATAAAAATGATGTTTTCGGTAATGAATTCATTCTTTGAGTCTGAACTTGAGCTGTCTGATCACCAATGATATTCTTCCTATCAATTTCAGCTCGACTCTTTGGCTTCCTTGCAGACACAGACTTGAAAATTTCTTGCTAATCATCAGTATCTTCTTCTAAGACAGACTCTTCCACTTCTTCTCCCTCTGTGTTTCATACCTAATCATAAATTTCATCCAGGAAATGTTCACTCAGTTGTTGAGTATTTTTTTCACTTTCAACAATAGTGACATAATTGCTCTCAGCAATTTTTCCCAGGCTTTTGTTGAAACATTTATATGTTTTTCTATTCCCTAATTATCCATGGAATATTCCATCATCTCCTCGTGCCTCAATCTTCCTGTGATTTTCTTTGTTGAGAATAAAACACTTACTTCCAAAGATTCAAAAGCATTTCAACGTTGTCTACATTCGGTACAACTGATCATACGGTGTCTTCCCTTGCATTGGACACAACAAAGACCTGTTTGAAACATATACCGATGTCAAAACTACTTCCTTCCAAAATTTCACTGGTAGGTCTTTATCAATAAGCATCATTATGTCCATACTATTGATGATACGATTTCTCCTTTCAACCACTCCATTATATTGGGGATTTCTTACCGATGAATCTTGATGCTTTATCCCATGTTTCTCGAGATAGTTATCAACATGACTATTTGTGAATTCCGAACCGTTATCAGTACAAAATTTCAGAATTTTCTACCCAAGCATCTTTTCTGATTCCCTCCTATACTGCTTTATACAACTGAACACCTCTGTCTTATGGGTAATGATGAATACCCAGGCCATTCTGTTATAGTCATCAATGAAAAGGACATAGTACCTTTTCCCATTTATACCTCGTGGTGAAATGGGTACACATACATTAGCGTGTACCAATTCGAGCACTCTGGATGATTTCTATTCCTTTGGCCTGTATGTTTTTCTGATGATCATCCCTTGTTGACAGGCATCGCACGTATGAGCACGATCACTTGATAGTATGGGAAGGTCTCTAGCAGCATCACACTTTACCAGATCTTCCATAGATGGTTGGAATAGATGACCAAGTAGCTTATGCCACAACTGGTTTTCTTCCTCTATGGATAAAAGACATATATCTTCTTCCCCATTTATAGGGTAAAGATTTCCCTTTGTCATTTTTCCTTGCAGAAAAACTTCCCCATATTTTCCCATGATAGTATAGGTCTTCTTGGTAAACTGTATAGAATGTACGGAGTCACACAATTGACTCACACTGAGAAAATTATGACTGAGACCTTCTACAAACAAGACATCAGCATGTCTGATTTCTCTGCCCCCAAACCTAGCCTTTCCTAATCCAATTATCATTAGACCTTCATCATTTCCATACTTAAAAACTCATTCTTTGTCATATTTTATGCCTGCAACCAGATCCTTGTTGCCTGTCATGTGAGACGTACAACCACTATCATGAATCTACACACCAAAACGATCTGATGCTTTAAGGGCGATTCCAGCAACTACTGCCTTCTCTGATCTCTTCTTCTTGGTCCATATTTTTGTCTCCATACTCAGTATAGATTGAGACTCATGATCATTCTCAGAGTAAAATGGTCCTGCTTCATCTTTAAAAGTTTCAAATATGTTCTGAACTTTTAACTCACTTGTCGGTTTATTGATCTGCTGTTTGCGTACATTTTAATTTTTCTTTGGCACATTTCTCTGAATGATCGAAGTGAAGTACCTAGCCATGTGCCCAAATCCTCCGCACCAAAAATAGCGTCCTTCAATATATGTTCTGGAAAACTGTTCTCCGTTTGGCTGCCACCTCTATTCATATTCCCTTATATATCTCTTGGTTATGGAACACACATATTGTGAATGTCCCATCATCCCACAAAAATAACACCTGATATAAGGTGCATTCCTTCTTGTTACTTAAGCACAATGATTTTCTCTTTGGGATCTCTAAATATTATGATTTTTTTTGTGCCCAAATCAACCTTCAACTTCGGGACGGGTGCTTGCGGTCTGACATCAACTACCACATATTCTTGTTTCTTATCAAGCCATGAATCAACCTTATCATTGAAGAAATCTTTTTTTCTTCACTCTTGCTGAACTAAGAGCCTCCTCTTTCATCTTCTCTGTCTTCTGAATGGCCTTCTTTTCTAATATCACATTGGGTGTCAAGAGTTTTTCCTTATCCTTCATTTTTCATTACAGATTGACCACTTCTTTTTCAGGCTCTTTAATACGTCTGACCTGCTTCTTTCCTGTGTTAGTGAAAAAATCAATTTCATTCTTTTGTTCCCAAATTTTAAGCTTTTAGTCAAAAATATTTTCGAAACTCTCTGGTGTTGAGGATTTTAGTCTTTCAATTTTTTCTAATAGGCTAGACTTTTCTTAATCATGTAGTTTCATATAGAGTTTGGCATCACGAACCACTTTATTGGATTTATTCGTTTTGTCTCTCCAAACATCTATCTCTTCAAGGGATGCTTCCAATTCGGATTCCATATCAACTCTCCCTTCAATTTCTTCTTCTTCTTTATCGTCAACTTCTTCCTTTTTTTGAGAAATACCAACAATTTCCACCATGGCATTTACCCCACGATCTCTGAAATTTTCTATCTCCTCAACCTCTTCATCCTCATACTCATATGAACTTTCAAATTATTGTGAAAGAAGATTCTTCTTATTGAAGAAATTTCTATTGAATTGTTTCATCCGTTTCACAAATGCTGACGACTTCTTCTTGGGAATTTCAACTTCATCATCATCATTATCATTATATTGATACTTATTGTGGAATCATTCAGCAATATGACCAAACATTGATAGTGGATGTTTCCCTTTAAACTTTCCTCTTTCTTTTTTGCATATTTGAAGAAAGGAATGACATCAACTCATCTATATCTTCTTCTTCATGAGAATCTTCAATGGTGAGATTCTTCATGGCCTTGAATGCCACTTCGTTGGATTCCTCCTTTTCCACAACATCGTTATCATCATTTCTCATTTCATAAGCAACAAGAGTGCTGTGCAGGTTATCCAGTGTCTGTTCTATTGAGACTTTTTCATCCAAAACAGAAACGTTCAGATTAAACCGAGGTGGATGTTCTCTCAATATGTGCTTCGCAATTTTTATATCTTCGATAATTTCTCCAAGACACGTATGTCTTCTAACAACGCATTTACCCTATCAAAGAATGCATCAACAGGCCCATTTGGGTTCATTATTAGATCTTCATACTTATTCCACAATACTTGCAGCTTGGCCTCTCTCACCTTTGTATCCCCTTCATATATACTGAAAAGTTTTTCCCACATGGCATGTGATGTTATTCAAGACATCACCATTGTATATATAGGATTTTATAAGGCTCCCCCTAAGTCATTGATAGCTTTGGCATCAGCATCCACCTCTCTACACTCAGCTTCTGATAAGGCACCACTGTTGATGCCAGCTATTTTACCATGCATTGCTGCTGTGAATACATCCATTCTTAATGATCAGATGAAGTGTTGCATCCAATTCTTCCATAGCTGAAAAAATTTTCCATTGAAGATCAGAATCCCTTTATGATATGTGAACTAAATTGAGAGAATTAATACTATTAACCATTCCCTTTGATACAAATTGTTCGGTCCACAAGGCTGAATACCCTGAGGGGGGGGGGTGAATCTGGGTATGGTTAATTTAAAATTAACCCCTGTTCTGATCTTTTTTCGCTATTAAGAAAAAAACTCTTCTCTCTCTTTCATGTTGTAAAATATAAACATAAATTAAAGAAAGCACAGGCCACGAAAATTTTACTTGGTTCACCGCTAAGGACTACGTCCAAGGAGCATATGCCAAAAAGTATCAGTTCATACCAAATTCCACTATAATTTACTAGCTGTGGATTGCAATTTTAAGGTACAGTCACTCTGTCCCAGGACCACTGCCATTGCGGGGATTAGGTTCAGCTCACTACTTTCCCAAGGGTCACTCCCTATTTCTATCTCTCTGGCTCACTGCTGGTGGAGAGGATCACCTTCTTTCTTTTCATAAGCTCACTACTCTAGAAGGGAATCCAATAACAGTTTATAGACCTGTAGGCCTCTTAATTTTCGTGAATACACACATCCTCAACTGTTGATAGATGCTTTTTTAATGTCCAACTTACATCCACTGATGAATACCCCTTTTCCTCTTAACCACTGGGAAATTCCATTGGAAGCACCTTCACAAAGAACCCTACTTCGCTGGGTTCCCAATTTCGCGAAGCTCAAACAGGCCTTCGCGAAGCTCCTGCCTTTTCATGAAGCACTCTCGCGAAGCAATTTCGCGAAGAACTCTCGCGATGCTCAAGCCATCGCAGAGCGACGTCCCTCGTGATGCTCACTAAGCCAACACAGAGCCCACAACATTCACGGAGCTACAATAACTGCCGTGAAGCTCCTCTTTCACGAAGCACACTGGCTACGTGAACCATCTTCGCAATCCAAGAGCAAAAGATCTTCTCTAAAAATTATCTCACTTTCTCTAGAGGGGGTCGGCCTATATTTATAGGCGATTCCACCGACCCTCTAACTTTCCGCGCGAAGTCAACGCCGCGTCATCTCAAATCGCGAGGCTCCAAATTTTCCTCCAGAATTTTGTCCAAATCACGAAGAACCAAGGAAATTTTCGTATCGCGGAACTCGTCGTAATGGCGGAGCATCACTGTCAACATTATTTTGCCCCTTCTCCGCGAATCTACCTCGCAAAGCCCTTCACCGCCGCGATGTGCTTCAACTCTTTCATTCGCGAAGCTTTGACGTAATCACAAAGCATCACTGCCTCCATTTTTCTGGTCATCATGAAATCCAATCCATGCATCCTCTCTTTCCGAAATTCATGCCTTTTCCATATAAAAATATGATCTTCAAGGATATCCACATTTAGTGATGCTCACCATACTCCAAATTTTGGACCCCAAAATATTTTTAAACACTAGGAAATGGTGCCACCATGTACTGTACTTTTTTACAATACCCATATCATCCAATCCTCTATCATCGTTCTTTGTCAACATGGATTGTCCACAACTTCTTAGGAACTCGACAATTCTCCATAGAAACCTACTTTGTCAACAAACACAATCAAACCAATAATACTGCAATGTAACCTTGAGAGATTTTACCCAACATTACATATATAAAAAGTCATAAGAAAGGGTTTCATTCCTCAAATCAGGTGTACTATATCCATCATGATTTATCCAGTAATCTACTGAGCATAATTCAATGAACATATATTCATAATTTTAAAATTATGTTTAAAATGGAACAATACAATATGATATTATTTACAACATTAGAGAGAAAAAATATTTCCATAAAATTTATCCTCATTCACATGAGGAATGAAAAATGATAAAAATGATTCCATATTCATTCGTGATTTGGTCAGTCATGTATGATATTATATGTTCTAGGAATGAAGTCTCCTTTTTATTATGTGTGGTATGAAGATATCAGGAAGATCATAGTTACCAAAATTTAATGGAAGCCAACACTATACTTATGTATCTGATTCATACTAAGAATATATTCATTGATTATATTTGATGTGTGAATTAGTAATCAGATGGTATGTACATTATAGTTTCTACGTTGTTCAAGATAATATAGAATCATATATAGGATAAATCATTACTCTTAATGTAGGCCAGTTGTTCTAAATGATTCTAAAACATGTTGATTTTTTTATTCTATAGTATTTAATGTGTATAATGTATCATATGTGATTATTAATGAAGTGGTTTGATAATTAAAATTTATCCAAGAGATTGATGTGGTACCTAGATGTACACAATGTTGTGATAATACTAAATCGACGGCCCATTTACTTGATCCCAAGTCACATTAATGGATGAATCACATTTTTTGGAAGTATCATATCTTGATATATTTTTCAGAATGAGGTGAAATCATAGTGGAAAAAATATCCATGGAATTCAACATGATGGACAACATGACTAAACCCTTAACTATTTGAAAACATGATCGTCTTGTGGGGTTTAACAGAATAAAAGTAATATGTTGTTAGCTTTAGTCTAGGTTGGAGTATGTTGTAGTTGGTTTTATATAACCAACTATTTTTACCATGAATTACATGTGGATTATAATAATTGAATATTAGTAATCCTTTTATATTACCTATAGTTTTTTTCCTACTTGAATTTAATGTAATGACATCCTATTGTATTTGTCACATTGTTAAATTCATTTTTTTTAATTGATATTATTATATCCTTGAAATTCCATAAGGATATTATTAAATATTATATTATTGTTAGATAACATAATTTGATGAGATACAGAGAATGTGAACTTTTATCTATATGTTAACATAACTAGATGGGACTTATTATAATTATTCTCATACTTGGTGAATTCTACTATGGTAGATTATGAGAAAACCCTTTCACGTTAAATAAAATTTTCTATGTGTCATTGGATATTCCAATATACATGAATTTGTACTATTAGTTAGACTTTGATATTATTATTCATGCATTCCTATACTCACATACATATATTTACTAATATCAAACTAGAAGATAATTATTCATGGAGAAGTTGGGTATGTTGGGTGCATCATGAATGATTTATTGTTTATTAATAATCCCAGTAAGGATTTTCCATTCCATCTTTATGTATGTTGATATCTATCCAATTATATTGAAATTTTTCGTCAAAATTAAATTCTATCACCATTTTTAAATGATATGTTGATTTAAGATAGTGATATAAAAATGTATACATCATATAGTTTAATGATGATGATTTGAAATTTTTTTGATGATATATTATGATAAAGGGACATTATTATAGAGTAAGAATTGATATGTTCTTTTCATTATTTCTACAATATGATCATTCACTAGGGTTCTTTATACCATTTATAGATATTAATATTGATCATAAGAAATCTATTTTATTGCTTATGAGAAAGAAAAATTGAGATCAAACACTATGTGTTTCTAATGATCTCTACTAAATAATATTTGAGTTGATTATTACAATAAATATTATTTTCAAGTCTCAGAAATAATTTTATTCAATTTTTATTTATCACTAATATTTTCTAGTTAATAAATAAATATATATTAATTAAAATATCATTCTTTAATTTCATGAATATTTAATAAATTATTATTCAATAGATTGTCAATATATTAATTATATTATTTTTGGAATATTAAATAATTTTTCAAAATAGATTGTAAATAATAAAAATTTATTAGAATTAAAAATTTATTCAAATATTCAATAAATGTTGTGGAAGATGAGAAGAACAAGATCATTTCTTGTTAGACATATTTATATACAATACTGAAAGAAATTAATATGCATTGCATGTGTTAAAGCACACCATAATATAATTTTATTATTATTATTATATGGAATGAGGTATGAAATTGATTATTATATTATTCAAGGGTCTTTACAAAATTAAATAATATTTTAACCTAATCACTAACTCTATAATTTGAAGGTTATGAATATTTGGTATGTTTAAAGAAGAAATGATACTCATTGCATAAAATATAAATATTTCGCAAATTCATTTTCTCTCATATTCTTAAGAAGAAGTAGAACCCCTTCATGGTCGACCAATTATGGATAAATCAAGAAAAACAAAGCATAATGAACAATTCATCATCCTAGCACCCAACAATAATTTATTTCTATTCTAAATACAATGGAATTAGAGTTTAAAATCCCTAGAGTTATTATACACATAGATCATCCATATGTGTTGAATGTAATCTGATAAGGGGTTTTAGACAATCAACATCATCATTGAAGAATGATCCCATGACAATATAACCCTCTTTCAAAATATATTAAAAATAAAAATAAATAAAATTTCTAAACAACGTCTCTAGGTTATATGATTTCTCTATGAAAATATTCCATGACTAAAATTTTCTTTCTCCATGAAATTATTTTCATTCACAATATGATAATTAATCATCGAATCCCAAAAAAATTTATGGTTAAATTCCCTCCATAATGTTTTCATAGTGAATGATACATTTATGAATCACCTTCCCTATCTGGCTTCATTATGTGACAACGTTTCTATAATGTTCTTAATCAAAAGGTTTTATATCATAACCAATATCTCTTGGTGTGTGCATTTACCCATGATTTTGTAGTATTTTATATTAAATAAATATTTCGATTGGTTGATTTCATTACACAGAACAAGAAAACCAAAACAAATCATGAAACATTACAAAACATATAATTAGTGAGTGAATATTGAGATAAAAAATTATTTATTATATCAATAATTGAAAATAAAATTAATTTTAATACTATGTCATTAATACAATTCCATTAGTATATCTGGATACCAAAAAAATTGTTCTATTCATAAATATATATTTTCTTTAATTCTGAATTTTCCTTCTACTAGGAAAATTATTTTATTATTGTTATATTTGATATTAAATTTTAATAATTGAAAATATATATTATAAAATATGATAACATTTATTTAATATTTATTTTTATGAATATAGTAAATTTATTCTATGATTAGAAGATATATGTATCGTAATTTTTTTTATGTTATAAAAACTATTATTAAAATTAATTATTAGAAATTGAATCGTTTAAAATGATTTGATTATCAATTACTAGATTTCATGAATTAGGTAATGGGGTCAATTTCATATTTATGATAACAATTAAGTTACTAAGATAAATATTAACTACCTAGATAGAATAGTAATTTTTAAAAGAATAAAATATTTGTTAATATAATACGATTAAAATAAATTGATCCTTTTAGAAATAATTAGTATTCTATGATGTAAAAAAATATAATATTAAATTAATAGTTATGTAATTTGTAATAATTTATAAATAATATCAATAAAATTTAGTGAATAAAATGACATTTTCTATAAAAATAAATTTTCAACAGATTATATCATTTAAATTAACTATTAGTTATATCATATTTTAAAATTAAATAATATTAAATGAATTTTAAATTTGGATTTATCCTCTACAACTTTATTAGAGAGTGTCATTTTTTATTTATTGATAAAATAATAAATATGATTTATATTTCATCCAGATTAATATGCTTTAAAATTCATAATCTAATGTGGATTGAATTTTACGAAATCAATTTGACCCATATAACATATATACATTTTTTATAGGATTTATGTTCATACATATATGTCTCCTAAGTATTCACACACAAAAATCTATTAATTATCATGCAATACCATTATTATAACTTACCTAACATTATTTTACAATAATTTGTCCGTCCTATTCACCTATAATTGGAGCCCACTTCAACCAACATCATGTAAAACATCCGGTTTAAAATTCCCATGATACTCTAAAAAAATAGACTATTATTGATCTACACAACACGTTTTCCATCCTTGATCCTAAAAAAGATCCCCAATTCGTTCATTTATAAAAGATACTTCAGGGGAGGATCCAAATTCACAATGAAGGCATTATTTAACTTTTAACATTCTTTCCTTATACATAAAATCCACCCTATTCTAAATCCATATAATTAAATTTTCATAAATAATATAAATAAATTGTATCATATTGGTGGTATAACCCATATCAATTCCCCTCACATTAAAAAAAATTAAAAAAATTTCATGGTTGTGTGATGATTTCTAACTCATTGAAAGATAACATTAATTTTCTGTAGAAACAGTTCAAAAATGGTTATATAAATTATCTTTCTGAATATATATTTTACTTATGTGATAATTTTTTTAAAAAAATTAAGAACATGGAATTATATAAATTATATATGAAATAATAAATCATAGTAATACTATATACCTAAATTGAACATATGAAGAGGAAAAGTTATTTATTTATAAATGAAAAATTATTTTTCATTCATCATATTTATATAACTCAGTCAAATATAGTCTTATCAGCTAAATAAAAAATAAATAATTCCATTATTTATTTATTAATGATATTATTACAACGTAATCCCCTTCATAGCCATACCCACACATATATTGTAGAATTTTCTTATTGGATCCGATTAACCACATTCATAAAAAATGCTGTAAATTTTTTCAAGGATCGATTTTAAAAACAAATAAACGATATTTAAAATTATATATTTATTCATTATTTTATGGAATGTTAATATAAATATTTAATTTATTAATTAAAACAACATTATATGTACAATATAAATTACGGAAAAAAGATGGTGACCAACTCCATCATAAAAAATAATAACTAAAATAATTTTTAAATTTAATTATGACATTATAAATAATTAAAAATAATAAATTCAAGAACCTTCTATAATTACACATTATGAAATTTAAGAGAAGAATAAAAAAACTAACAAGTAATATAAAACATGTTTAAAAAAATAAAAATCACCCACAGTAGATTAAAAATAGATTATAATTAACTTGTATTAATATAATGATTAATTATAAAATATCTTTATAAAATTTTTTGTATACCAAAAAGGTAACTTATGGAACACCTCATGTTTTTATGAAATACCTTTATTCAAATATCATAAAACCCTTCGATGGATTGTGCATTAGGATACACCAACATAACCAGAATTTATAGGAAAGAGAATGTTTATAATGAACTTAAAATAAAACCTAAATTAACATTGAGGGCATATATAACTATATTTGGATTTTTTTTACACAGATTACTGAATTTCCTTGATATATTTTCTAACAATAAAAATATAGTCTTTCTGAACAGTGATATATAGTAAATATTATTATTTAAAATGATTGCTATTAAATAAATGTTTGAATTATAGATATTAAAAATGAATAAAATGAATAAAATAATTTATTTTTTACCCATTTTCATAGAATTATTTGGTGAACTATTAATTAGAAATAAAACGAGCATTTTTAAAATAACAAGAAATCATTATAAAAAACAATTTTATATAAAAAAGATTGTTTTATACGAATAAATTGTCCCAATCACATTTTTTAAATTATTTTAATTAATTATTTATGTTATATTTTTAATAAAATTTTTCAAATTCATCTTATATGTTTTTTATTAAATTGATAATAATAATATGAATTTTTCTCTTAAAAAATGTATTTTATCTAAAAAGTATATCAGTCTCCTTTTAGTATCACATTAATTTGAAAATATAGTCTATCCACCATTATATTTTTTTAAATTAAAAATTATTTTCAAAGTTGGAATATCATTATAATCAATGGATGAATTTATAATATTTTTCTAAGAAATAAAATTTTTTCATGAATAGTTAAAAATATCAAATTTTAATTGAAAACCACATTTTTGATTAATTTAATTATAAAGTAAAATTTTATTCCAAAATTTTTTATTGGTATAATTTTTTCAATTATAAAATAATAAATTCATTTCATTTCATTTTAATCAATTTATCATTGAAATTGGATATAAACCCCTTTCATAATTTTGAACTTTTCAGTTTAAAAACACATTGTCTCATCCCGTCACCTGGATAATATTTTCATTTTTTTGGATCTAAACCACTTAGTGGAATTTGATAAAATGGATTAAATATTTAGAATAATCATATTTCATAAATTTTAATAAGTCCAAATTATTTCGTTACTATATTTTTTTAATTAAAAATTTATAAATTAATAACATTTATTAATAGAACAATGTGTTTACTGAGCGATGTGACCTTAATAATAATTGTAAAATGACATATAAACATGTCCAAAACACATTTACTAGATATATTTTAGACATATTGAATATATTATTTATATCTTTCTACTACTGTATCCAATTTTTTGGAGAAAAAGATATGAGAAATTCATTTTTAAAAAAATTTATTAGTTTTTCACTCACATCCAATTTAAAAGAACACTCCCTCTTCTATTATAATCACACTATAAGAAACTTTTGGTTCATCCAATATCGTCCCAAATAACTTCTATAATTACATACTATCATTCGAAAATGATTTATTTCGGCATAAATCCAACAATGGAATGTATTTGGTGAAATACAAAAGGATAATCCCAATGAAGAGGCAGCATTTATCAATAAATATTTATATTTTATATACTAATTAATCTAATTAAATTATTTTTATATAATAATGATATAAAATACTCAATGTCATATATGTATATTATTTTATTTTTCTTCTAATGGATCGACTGAAAACCATAGAAATTTTTATCAAATTATTAATGAATTCTTTATTTGAGTGTATGGTGAACACCGACCACATAAAATGATATCACTCATTTTTTCATTTACACATTTTATGTTTTGGAATACTGGTGGAAATAATATTCAAATCTTATTCGTATTATTTATATGATTCCTATATTTTTATTTAGTTATTATATAATACATAACATTATGATTTCCATTTTTTAGGTGACATAATAAAATCGTTCATGTGTACAATGGACAACCACCTCACAAATTTATGTTATTCATATATTCATTACAAGATATTTATAAATGCTGGGTTTAAAAAAAATATGTGATATTTATGACACAATATATTTACTGTAATGATAATATATATATTAATATATATATATATATATATCATTTATTTTCATTCTTTCAATACCACCTGAAAACAAAAACATAGTTCATCTGTACATATGGTCTACTATCTCCTAGTACTATGTATTTTGTATCCAATTAGTATATATTTTAAGGGTAATTAAAATAAATATATAATGAATTTATATTATTTTTTATCATGTTTTAAATTTTTTTAAAAGATGATATATTCATCATTGAATGCAGACCATAAATAAAAATTCAAAACATAATTGAAAAGATAAATCGTTATTACCCGAAATGTAACCTTAACATGACATTATTAAAAAAAGGGTTAAATAAATTCATAAAAAATCATATATTATATGATATATATGAATACGGTCCATTATTATATATATAATAAAATTATATTTTTTATGTATTAATCTTTGATGTGTACAAAGGAAGACACCATTAAAGCTAAGGGGATATGTAGTCTCACTTTTATTTCAGTGAGTCTTATGAAATATTGACCACTCCTTTAAATTTTTTTCTTCATAAAATTTCCTATGAAATTCTATATAAATAATATAGTATATTTTATTATATTAATGGTTTTAATCTATGTTATTCATTCATGGATTTCATGATTCAACAGATACTCGAGTAGAATGGGATTAATGTCATGCTCATTACATCTATGAGAGACATGTTATATTCTACCCCACTTTCATTGATGTGGTATATATATATCCCATGAATTTATTATTTTATTATTTAAATATAAATATTTTCATTTTCATATATATTTTAGGTTCTCTCTTTCATGGGGTTTACGGTTCAAAACATACCAAATTGGTAAAGGATTTTAGTCTTATTTTTCATTCTTTGAGACTTATGTTATTCTATGGAGATATATTCATTAATGATGTTTATATACCTCCTCTTTTTCAAGTATTATAATGAATTTATCATTCCTTATGATATTTTTCATTCCAGTTTATATAATTCTTTCATGGGGCTTATGATATAATGATACCAATGAGATAATGATTTATATTAAAATAAAATTATTTATGTGGATTGTTTATAATTTAGTCTCACATAATGGAAAATGATGATATGACTCTCAATATTACTTGCTCAATAACTTATCCTTTGATTATTTATGATATATTCATCTAATGGTACTATTTTCAACTATTTGGTCTTTAATTTCCCTAAGGAAATGTTTTTATGAAAAAATAACAATTTTTCTCTCTATTATTTTAAATCTATTATCATTCAAAACAATATCATTGCAAAAATTTATTATAACATGTTTGTAAATGATATATTAATTAAATTTTTAATTAAATGGATTTTGAAAAAAAAAATTAAATTTGGTTTTAATTATTTTCAAATTTTTCTTTATAACATTTTAAATCTATTTTCAAAAAACATGTCTCTTAAAAATTTTTATTTATCAAAATGTGTTTCTAAATGTGGAAAAGAATTTTTCCTCAAGTAATGTTTAAAATAAAATTTTATTTATACTTTATAAACCTACAAATTTGTTCTCAAATAAAATTGTTTTTCTGAATTCAATAAACCAGTGAAATATTATTCTCAAAATAAAATATACCATTTAATCATTAGAAATCAGTATCATTTTAATATGTCATTATTTTATATATCTTATGACTTAATATGGATATTATCAATGGAAACCATTATTCTTACATCTCTTAATGATTTATTTTAATGATGATGAATTGTTTGTAGAACCCATTTATCTTCTATTGGTTATAAATAAATTTAGTTCATAAGAAACCCAATTATCATCATGGGATATTCATTTATGAAATAATTATGAAAAATTCCTATTTTACATTGATTATGATATGATAAAATAGTTATTCTACTCATTACATTTAATAGGTTTTTATATAATGAATATTTTGGATCATGTAGAATACATGTGTATGATTTCATTATGTGTTTTATGGGACCTATATCTCACTGTAATGCATTGGCTAACAATATATAATTCATGAGTATATATATATTTTGTAAACCTGATTACATTATCAGAATGAATGGTGTGAACCTCATTACATGTTTAAAATGTTATTCACGAACTAGATTATATATTCCTAATGTTATGATTGAACCTAATTACATGTTCAAAATATTTTGCATGTAAATGATTATATGGTATCAATGATAAGCATGGTCCAATATTTCAGGTACATAATGATATACATTGACCTAGTTTCATGTTAATAAGTTTAAGAGATTATCATATTTCATGTCTTTAAAAAAATGATTGAACATGTTCCTATTTTTACATGTTCATAGTTATATATGATGATGTGTAATCCAAAAATATATGTCTTATATCATTGTTATCCGCTCATGGATCATGATAATTTAATATCGTATGATTCATGTCTAATGAACTAGTAATATATATTTCATGACATGGTATTATGATCTTTGATATGTAGGGTATGGTTTCCAAATGTTATTATACTATAATCTTACATCATTTTCTATGCTATGCATATATTTATTTATTTTTTTCCTTTATAGAGAATCTGAGATCACCCATTATTATATTTTCATTCCCCATATTATGAAAAGTGGTTTTTTATAGGTTATGACTATGATAAATAATGAATGGTTAGATCATTTTGGGGAACTTTTAATTAGAGTCACCTGATTCGATGATTGTGTTTCCGGATTCCAATGGCTGAAAACTATTATGATATCTCCACAGATGATTGTGTAATGAACATAATATTCACATAAATTAATATAATATTTATATATGAATATAGGATTCACTATATTTTGTCTTAAAAGGAATGGTTTGGTCATCCATTATAATATAGGTTGGGAAAACATTTGTGGCATCCTTATGTATATTTCTATCGATATGTATAGCCTGTCTCTAAAGATATGTATAGTGATTATTTAATGTTTTATAAAATGTATTAGAATTTTGTTTTGATAGAGTGATTATTTTACTAATAACTTTTATATGTCAATATACTACATGTGTATGTGGATATATCATTGATGTAATAAGGGGTAAGAACTCTAAAAAACCATATTATGAAGGAATCGATCATGAACTGATTCATGTCAACGAACCTTTCTTGTCACCCAGTTTGACCCTCTCAGTGGATATTCATTGGATATTCCCAAACCACACAGGAACCATCATTATTTATTTAAATATATAATTACTATTCATAAGCATTGATGAACCAAATTATTAATGTATTAAAAAGTTGGTGTTATGATTTTGACATCGTATAATAATTTCTACATGATTATGATGTCTTCCCCAATGATTATTAATGATTGAACAATGTATTTTGTATTATTCAATGGATGGAACATGAAAAAACCATGTTAATTAGAAATAATAGCAGAAAATCAATGATTCTCCTCAAAATAAAGTTAATTTTATCTGAGATGTAATTGCATTCCTCATTTCTAGGACCACTCACATTTCTGAAGCCAAGAATCATGCTCAGCATCTAATTGATCAAATCTGATATCAATTCTCTAACAAACATTTTCAAATAATTATAACTCGTCTTTTAGTGAAAAAATAATCCATTAGTTGGAATAAAATTGATCTATTCCACTGAAAACAAATTTTCATGTCTCCATATTTCATAACCTGAAAAAGTTTTTTTCAATTATATCTTGTATTGTGTACTGAATAAATGGTGGAAATTTATCTTCAATATAATAAATCATTGTAAAATTGAATCCATGGATCAGTATGAGTTAAGAAAAATAATATTAAGTTATTACCTACTTCATATTAATCTTATGAAATGGGATATTGTAGTTTCCTATCATCCTCATGCCTTTGATAATAAAATATGTACAATTTTCAAATGAAACTATAAAAATCATGGAGTGAAAAAGATAATAATTCTTTATGCATAATGTGAGGTAAGAAAAAATGAGGGAAATGTATTAAGGGACCACTAAATGTTATATACGTGGAAGGAATGGTTATTGAGCAGGTGAATGTTGATGTAATAATCATACTAGGAGATCTCCATGTAATGTACCTCTTGTTATTTCATTTTAATGATGTTTGGGAATTATGTGAATTGATGTCCCATGTGGAAATATCTTAATGATAATCAGAGTGATGGTATCAGTAATGTATATACTAATAAAAATTATGATACTCTGAATGACATATAATGGGTAAGAGAGATAATGTAATATGACAAGGAATCCTACCTATGGGCTTCATGATGAGGTGAAAAAATCAATGTGTCTTTGTATTTGAAATCAGGATTTATAATACATGGATTAAAAAATATATAATAAATTTTAATTTTTTTAATTCTATGAAATAATTGTTGAATTATGTATATGACCATGAAATTAAATTTAATAGAAAGTTATATTTTGATTAAGGATGACAAACCTTACATTATTTCTAAGGCTGAAAAAAGTTTGAATTAAATATATAAAGGGATGATTTGTATAATGTAAAATAGATAGTACATTATATCTAGGAACCCATTGTGTATATTTTTTGACAATATTGTTTACGCTCTCTTTAATGGAGTTTACTACATTTTAGAATTTAAGGAATAATTCAAATAATGTGTGTCGTATGTGATGAATTTGGAAGAATATATGTTTCCAAAAAGGTTTTATACTATTAATTTTATTAACTTGTTCATAATGAAAGTATTCACAATTTTTTTATATGAATATGAAGATCTAATTTATGATATATGTTGGATTAATGAAATGTTTTTTAAGTGAAATTATTTAAAAAGATTGATTTTTTATCTTATGGAATCGTTTTAATGGAAATAATTTATGGAATGGTCATTTATCAATCATTAGATGATGTTTTATATATTATATCACCATAGGAAGATTTATCCTTATTGGATTAATACTATTTTATTTCATAAACTGGAGATAAATGGAAAGATGTATAATTTTATTATGGTTCCTTTTATCCATCTGTACATCCTATATAACAAATCTGACTTAATTTCATAGAGTTATATCTTAAGTGTAAATTGGTCAATGTACAACCATTAGTAGGGTTTGATTTTTCAAAATTATATTATATTAAGAAATTATTTAATAATTTACTAATATTATGAATATTATTTTGGAAAAAAGATTTGTCTTGTTATCATCATTTTTAATGATATTTGTGACATTTTTCAAGCATCATTTTGTTATGGAATTGTGATCATTAAAATTATCCTGACCATGTTTTCAATCACTCTCCATCAGTATTTTTGTGTTAGTTATCTCTTATATGTCAATTTATTCACTTCTCACCCATGTTATCATATATGGAAAATTTAGTTTGACTATCTTTGGGTAAATGTTTTGATTCAAACATTCTCTTTTGAAATTATTCATTGTTGTTAATTTTTAAAATTTTATTTTATTTTAAAGGAACATTCTTGTATTAAACCATTGATGAACCATAATAAATTTGATAGAGAAATCCATTTTACAGTATATAAATTAACATTTAGAGTTTTTATGAATATATTCTTTTGAATATATTAAAATTCATTCATGCCTTGTGTTTCAGAATTCACCATGTTTATATTCTTTATATGAAACACCATGTTGATATTGAACATCACACAAGACTAATATTAGCATTCAGCACACACAACTCCATGTTTTCCTTCTGTTACATACATTATCGGGTTCCATTAATTTCCCGTGTTACATCCGAGATAGAGATTTACCAATCAATAATATATTATTAATATTATTATATAAAATTATAGATCCCAAAATCCATTGAAATCATAGATATTAAAAATATTTTTTAAATTATGATAATATGTTTTATTTATGTTTATATAATTACTTGTTGAAAAATTTATTAATGATTATAATAAACTACTTTTTCAAACAAAATGAAATATTTTTAGATGAAACTATTTTAAGTTCCCAGGTGTCTTTTATTTGAATAATTAGACCAAAAAAATTATGGATAACAATTTTTAAAAAATTAATATGTTATATATTCTGTTAAATGTCTTAAATTATTCTTATATATACTATAGACATGAGGTAAAAATTGAAATTCATGATTAAATGATTATTTCTTCCTAAAAGATGTTGTTTTACTTTTTACAGCATAATTATTTAAAAAATATATTTCATCACTTATAGAAAACATATTTGTATAAATAAGAAACATATATTAATGAATAATATCAAAATTATCCTTTTAATAATTGTTTGT
Organism: Viscum album; assembly: GCA_963277665.1. Taxonomy (NCBI): domain Eukaryota; kingdom Viridiplantae; phylum Streptophyta; class Magnoliopsida; order Santalales; family Viscaceae; genus Viscum; species Viscum album. The sequence goes on along the minus strand of OY728121.1, from coordinate 1,197,700,273 downwards.
ATTTTTGTGATAAAATTCATTTTATTGATGAATAGGGAAAAATATTGATTTTTATTGAAAACATCTATATCGTTTAATTTATTAATAATGTTAATGTTTACATTAAATTCATTATAAAGTATAATTAGTTTAATTATAAATCCATAAATTCAATTTATGAAATTCCATTATATTTTACATTGAAATTGGATATAAAATCATTACAATATTATATACATTTTCACAATAAAAACACATTGTCTCATCCTCTCTGTGGGATAAAAGTTTATACTAAATTTTCCTCATCTATAAGTGGATTATGGAGAAATGGTTTCTGTATTCATGATAATCAAAATCTATTATTTTTTAAAAAAAATAATAGCTTAATTTTTTACAAACATGATTTTTGAAAATAATTACAATCAATCATTGTGATGAAGTGAAAAAAATGTTTTCTGAAGGACTAAACATTAATCACAATAGTAAAATGACCTAAAAACATATCCAAAACACATTTGATCATAATATTTACTATATAACCTCTATATACATCATAAAAAATAATTTCTTCTGCCATTATCTACACGCATAAATTCTCAAATTCCCTACTATAATTTTATATTCATTTATCTGGGAACAAATCCAACATTGGAAGGAATTTGGGTTAAATCAAAATGTTCATACCCAAAGAGGATGTAAAATTCCTCAAAGTTCATTTTTTATTTATTTCATATATAACCACTTAATTTTTTTTATATTTTTTATATAATAACATCATAATCATTAATATAATGTGTTATTTTTATGCATTATTTTTTCCCACAACCACACACACTTCCTTCTACTGGGTTATAAAATCATCATTTGTTTGTATGGATGACTATATTCTCACGAACTAATGACATTAATTTTTATAATACAATAATTAATTATTGGGAATAATGATTGATATACTATTTATATATGATATATATTATACATATGACTAAATTTCGCTTTATTAATTATTATATAACACATTCATTAATTCATTACATTTTTTGGAAACACGATAATGTCATTCATGGGTATGATAGACTACCGCCTTATGATATAATGAGTTTCTTTCATGAATTACATAGAATTTATTAAGGATGATGTAATACAAATATATTTTATTTATGAAATAATTTTGTATATCAGATGGTAATATATATATATATATTATTTTAAATCATTCATATAATGTAATAATAAATAGATATAGGGATCAGGTGTTTATAAAATGTACCATCTCCATGAATTGTATATTATTTTTAACAATAAATTTTGTGGGATACCGTAAATATGTATATAATGAATATATAAGATATATATATCATGGTACACATTATGAATATTTTTATATAATGATCAATTTATCCATACTAGGAATATCAATTCATATATTATTTGAAAAACAGAGTAGTTATTTCATAAAACATTACCATAACATGAGAATGTTAATAAATGTGTAGCAAAAATTATTAAAAAAATAATAAATGGTCAGATGTATATTAATATATTTATATTATATATGTATAATAAACTAATATTTATCATTCCATATACATGAACAGATTTGAAGAAAGTTGATACATAAGGTAAAGGGATTGTTGATCACAATTTTATTTCTTTGGGACTTATTACATGATCACCATTAATTTCTTTTATTTGTTTATATACTTCCCTATGAAATTTTATAAAATGAATTAAATTAATTTAATCATATTGATGTTTTCAATTTATTTTATTATTTTATGTGTCTCATGATTCGAAAGATACCCAATTATTAAGGTATTTTCGACTCCTTTTCACTTTTCTATGACATGTGCTATATTCACCACTTCATTCATCTATGTTTTGTAAATAAATTAAGTGAAATCATTTTGTGATTATTATAATAATTTTTATTTTTATTTAATTATCTCTTTAATTTTCGATTTGACATGGATTTTAATATTAAAAATTTTCCAAATAGAAAATTTAATTTTAAATCAATTTTCTTTCTTTGAGTTCTATGTAATGAGATTCACATAGATTATCTCATGAGGTGTATATTCAACCAATTTAAAATTTTATATCATATAATTTTAAATCATAAATATATTTCTAGTTTTGTTTTATGATATTCCTTTATGATGGTTATTGTTCAATGTTATCATTGTAATCGGGATTTATATTATAATATCATCATTAATAAGGATGGTTTATGATTAATTATAAAATGTTGAAAAATAATTATCATCTACATAATAATTTCCATGAATTATATTCTTCACATGTTATTAATTAGATAAATATGTTATATTACCATTCTTCACACATTGGTATTTAAGATAATTAACAAAATGTTTTAAAGAAAATATGACATAATTTCTATATTTTTAAAAAATAGGTTCTCTTCCAAAAAATGTTTTATTAAATTGAATTTAAACATTATTATTATATTATATTTAAATATCATTAAAAATAAACAGATGAAATAAATTATGTTTAAAACATTATTTAATTTTTTTTTTAAATTAACCATTATATGTTTTCAAATATATTTTCATGGAAAAATGATTACAAAATTTATTATGTTTTAAAAACAATCAATAAATTTGGAATAAATGTTATTAAAGAAATTTTTAAAATTATTTTTTATGAATAAATTTAATTTATAATTTTTTTAATATACTAGTATTTCAAAAAATATTTATGTTTTAAATATAAATTTCAAATGAAAATATACATTACCTCAGCAATATTCCAAGTAATCTTTCAATATCATTATATATCTTAGATGATATCCATTATTTAAAATATTTTTAATTATTGATATAATTTAAGGATTAGATTATTATACTTTCTCTTCATGGTTTATTTTTGTTATGAAATGTTGTTTGTGAAATACATTAGACTTCCACATGATATTCCAAGAGTAAATTCCTATGACACCCACTTCTTTAATTGTCTTATGATATGATGAAAAGATTGTGATTCCTTTTTATTATCCAATGGTTGTGATATGATAAAATATCTACAATACACATTTCATTTCATGTGTTATGATATTATAATTGTTTATGATCTCATGGAGTGAATATTTTAGATTAATTGGGTGATGGGTGGGACCAATATCTCTATGAAATTCATGGGGTAACGTTAGATGTCTCATTAGTATTTATGTAATACAATAACCTCATTACATGATCATAATGTTATGTGTAAAATTTATTTCATGTTCAAAATTGTATGCAATAACAAGATATCATTTTCACAGTGTTATAATGGAAGTTGACTATATATTCACAATGTTATGTGTGATCTTGATTACATATCCAATTTGTTATACACGAACCAGAAAACATGTTTCCAATGTTATGTGTGAATCTGGTTTCTAGAACAAATTGATATGTGTGGACATATCTTTCATTTATGTAATGAAAAGTATTGACCTATTTGCATGTCCATATGTGTATTTTATGGTCTGATATCATATCCTTAACTTGTTGACTGGTCCTATTTTTATTTATACACGTTAAAAATTTTATGTGATGATGTGTATACCAAAAAATTAAATTTCTTATTATAATGTTATTCTCCTGTGGATCATGTTATTTGATAATAAAATTACTCATGTCTTATGAACTTCCAATATTTCATCCATGACTCTGGATTATGATATTTTATTTCCATGATATGGTTTTCTATTGTTATACTCATACACTCTTACAAATTTTTCCATGTTATGCTTACATATCTCATTTGGTTACCCATTACATGAATCTAATGTCACCCATTATTATTTTTCCATTCACTAAGATAAAAATAATGTATTTTTAAAAGATATTTATATGTGGATTAACAAATGGTAATATCCTTGTGGGTAATAATTATGATCATTCAGTAGATTATAATTTCGAGCTCCATGTTTCGAAATTCTCCAAAATATTATACTCATAGAGAATATGTTTGTTTATTATTTTCAATATTCATATAAATTTTTTTATCCATTTCTTAATATTTAGATTCCCTATATTTTAGTAGGAAAATATGTTTTTTGGGATCGTTATACATGATTTTAGTGGGTGTTTGACTGTGTGATGAAACACGGTAATGGTTTATCTTCTCAAATTTTCACCCCATATGACATATTTAAATTTTTACACAATATATTCTATTGAATGTTATATCTACAACCCATTTAAAAACAATTATCACCATCCTCTCAATTTTCATAATGTCTATTATTTCATTTCAAATTATATTATTTTATGGATTTTGACTTGAATTGTTTTAATTTTGCAAGGGGTTTTTTGTCTCAAACATAAATTTATTGTGACATGATTGATATTACACAACATAATTAATTTTTTTGGTGAAATAAATACCCGATATCATCATATGATATTGAATATAATTTATCTCATGATATATTGAATTCCATTTAATATAAACTCTATCCAATGTTCTTTTGATTATTTTCTTATCATTACAGTATGGTTTTTTTGATAACACAATGCAAATAATTACGTTAAAATGTTTCTTATTAAACCAATTTCATAAAATATTTTCTTCTCCCATCCTAATATTTTATCCAATAATACATTATACACTAATCTAGTGATAATTATATTTTAATTTAAATTTTTTTCATTGATAATATTTATTTCTCAAAATTATATCATTCCTGAGAATGATTCTCATATTCTATAATGAGGATTTCAAATCAAATTCCATATTGACCATTCCTATAATTGTAATAATATATATATAAAGAATATATTTTATTTTTTAATATGGACTCTATATTACCCATATTCTATTTAAAAAATATTTTTATTTTATTTTTATGAGGTGGCATTTTAACAATGATATTTAGAAATATTTAAAACAGTCTATATCCTTTAAAGAAACTTTTAATCATCCACCAGACATTTCATTTCATAACATTCATATAGATTCCTGATTTTATTATTGAATATTAATTTTATAAAAAGTAAGTGTTTTCCAAATATTTAAATCCTTTTTTCCATATATTACATTTTGAAAGACCTATAACATCATTATTTCATTATAATGTCACAATTGTTTTCTAGAATCTCTTTATATTTTTTCTTCAATTTGCGCAGATATTTTACCTGATTCTTCCATTTTATAAGATTATTTCTCACCAAATTTTCATGGGTTCTAAAATAAATTATTTTTCTCAATGTTTTAAAATATATTTATATTCAAAATTGTTCAAAGGATCGGTGATATTTCATAATTAAAATGTCATTTTTCTAAAATTATTAAAAATTGGTTTTCTAAATAGGTTATTTTTGTTTACTATATCTTATAAATGAAAATTTATATTCACCCAATTATATCCTCCCCCTTTGTTCATTTCAGGGATTAAGTAATTTTATATTCAATCAACGATACGATACATTAATGTCTTTTTGTTTCATAACTATCCATCAAATTGTGGATAATATTTCTTATAATGTATTGATATAATTATCATTTATATTTACATCCTTTTATTGAATGGTGTTATCATATATTTCATACATAAATTGATGGTCTAAATTTTTTAAATTACTATTTATCATTTATCTATATAGTCTTGAATGAATAATTTTTACGTAGAGAGTTACCAAATTTATTTAGATACACATTTCTTTTAAATGGGATTATCAGGTTGATTATTTATTTATATTGTAATATTTAAAAATTATATAAAACCAATTTTCTTCCATGTTATATTTTTTAAGAGATGAATCTAACCCTTTATATTTCTATGGGTTCTTTTTTATATGATAATTGAAACCCATTTTTTCATGGGTTCTTTATAAATTATTAAATGTAGTCCATTTCTTCAAGCGATATTTATTATTTTATATATGAATGATTTGTTACAAAACATGGATTAATTGATAAATGATGGGTGGGGTTATATATAACCATCCAATTCATCATTTAATAGTGTATATCTCAATATATGGAGTAAATATGAGTAGAATAGAGAATATTATAATTGAGGAAACAGATGGTGTGGATCATAATATTTGTGATTCCCTGTACTAATGTAGGTTTCATATTTTAAAGATGTTTTTTTATTATCTTATACTCACATGTTGTCGATACTGAAATCATTTTTTACCTATACAATAGACTATTATAAAATGAAAATATATTTCATATTATTATTCTTTTTTTCATTAATTTGTTATGCTATCATGGGTCAGGTTTATTGACTCAAATTTTCACACTCCATTGATTAATGTTTTATATTATGTCATATTATATTACTCATTTATTTTCATAATTGTTTCAATGGTATGAATAGTCATAAAAATTATAATTATACCCATTTTCATTTCTTATGATCACTTACAATACACGATTATATCATTTTCTATCCTTGTGGAGAATATGATCTCACATCAAAATTAATGTTTAAATTACTCAGATTTTAAATAAATTTAATAGAAGATATCTACCAAGAATATTATCTTTTAGGGTTGACTTTTGGGATATGTTGAAAAATATTTATGAATTAAGTAGTTTATATAGTGGAAAAAAAGATCATTTTATTAAAAGATAATGTGTTCTATTTTGTAAAATATTTCTCATAATTCTATAATACTACAAAATAATTAAGGTAATCATAATTTAAATGTCACATAATTTTTCAAATATATTGTTGATATGTATTTTTTTCAAAGAAAATGTGGATTGTTGATGTTTATAACATTAGATTGAGATGTGTGGGACTATGTTTCCTCAATTGATGTCAAATTAGGGTTTAAAAAACATTGGTCATAAATATGTAATAATTTAATGAAAAATTTATAGTTATAATTGATATTAATGATTGAAAGGATAATTTTTATAACAATTTCCATGTTGTAGATAAATATTTATGTTAGATATATTGAATAATTTATATATTTTTGGTCAAGGAAAACAACATTAATAAAAACCCATTTATTAGAAAATTGGGTAATTTTAGGTATATGATTACATCATAATGTTCTTTTTTTATGTGGTTCAATTAGGAAATAAATCCCCATATATATACCACACCTAGGTACAGGTTATAGACTATATGTACCTTGTAAATAAAAAATATGTGTAACTGCACACCTAGTTTTACACTCGCAAGTTATATACTATGGTTATATCTTATTTTCTATAATGGATCAATATAAAGGATTTAAATATGGTTATAATATATTCGGATATAGAATAAAATTGAAAAATGAACATGAATAAACAATATTTTGACTAATAGAGCCATATGATAATGTAACGTGCCTACTTGGCTTACAATAAACCGGTAGCCAAACTACTGGGTCACATGGCCTTAAACGCATCTTCCCCTATGCAATAGGATACCAAAAAATAGAGAGGGTGAAGGAAGTGATAATAGTGAGATTATATCATCCTGATAAGAGTAAACCAACTGTATTACATATAATAATACTAGAAAATAGCTGAAGTAGTGAAAAAATTTAAAAATCTAGAAGATATTTGATAAAATTTTACTAAAAGAATAATATATTTAATGTAACAATAGTTTCCAATTCCAATTTATACAACCTTAGAACGAATGACATGAACATGTTAAAAAAAATAATTAGTATACAATTCTGGATGCTACCTTAAAGGACTCATATAAATAAAAGAGAGGAAAGCCTCATGAGCGATCCCCTTTTGCATCATGAACTCTAGCTCGGTCTGCTGCTCCAAAATCCCTAGTACATGAAATAAGGAAAAAATCCGAGATCCTAAATTAAAAAATTATACATAGGTTCTAAGGGTAACTATGTAGTGTGTGAGATAATATCTTAGTAGTTTGGAAACCAAGTTTTCATTCCTGATCCATTGTTATATAAATTATATTGTTCTCAAGTGATGGAGAATTAAAACTAATCACAAATAATAACTAAAAACGCGTCCATGTTCCTAAGGGGTACTTGGAGATGATACATGATTCATCTAATTGTTGGTAAGTTTGATCAGGTGAATTATATATATATATATATATGTATATATATTGTATCATTATATATTTATAGATATGATGGAGTGTATTTGTACATACCTCCGCTATCTGATTCCATGTGACCTCTCATTGTCTACATCTAACTCAGGACCAAGATCCCTTAGTATCTTGACTTCAAATCATTAGGATTATGTTTCGGTGGATCAGGACATTCTATCACCATCCAATTATTGGGGATCACTCATGGTTTACTCCTATCCCAGGTCAAGGATTCCTCATTATCTCTTAGACCTAATGTATTAAATTTAGGTTATAGTGGATCAGGACATACCATATGCATCCAATTCTAAAGGAGATCTCATGGTCTTCCCCTCACACAATACAATGATCCCTCAAAATATTATTGAATTCCCACATTGGATATGTGTTGGGGTGGATTGGGATGTACCACAACATAAAATTCCTAGGGATCTCTCACAATCTACCCCTATACCAATACCAAGCTCCATCATTGTTTCTTTCTATTCTCGAACTAAATATAAATTTGGGTGGATTGAGAAAATCTAATTATAGGGGTTCTATAATGGACTACGCCTAACCGAGTACTATGAGCCCTCACCAACACCTCACTTCCTCAAATTAAATATATGTTGGCGTGGATCGGGATATACAACCACCATCCAATAGAAGGGGAGCGGTCAAGGTATCCCCTATCCCAATACCAAGACCCATCAATATATCTTGGTATTATCTTGCCTAAAAGGAATCCATTTTAAATATACTATCAATGAGTCATTAACCACACAAGAATCCCATTTACAAATTTCATTTTCATGTAACCAATCATGTTCACCTTTATTCATAACGCACCCCATTTTAGGAGTTTCCATCAAAACATTATCATACGATAGATCAAATTCATTTCAATGCATGAGGAAAGGGACTCTCATGAATGTCATTAGATATATTCTATTTCATTTCAATGAACCTTTTAATCAATACGATTTATAGAAGTAAGACATTTAATTATGGTTGTACTATTTATTCAAGGGATACAATTTCGATTGATCCATCATAAGAAAGTTCATTCTAACTCAATTTATTAAAAAACTACAATTTATTTTAATTCCCAATTTCAAAAGGGTTCATGTTCATTACCCACAAGGTATGGTACCATTTTACCTATGTCACTATAAACATCCCGTATATCTTATCCATTTCATTTAAATCATTGAGACATAGAAACTAAATTACAAGGCTCATGTGTAGAAGTGAAATGTCCTGGAAACAACTCATATGCCTACTTCGACAATTTACTCCAAAAGTACGAAGCCAATTAATATTACTTTTATCAATTAGAACATCAAGAATGAATATAACACCAATTAAATAAGGTAAATTATCCTAAAAATATTCTCACTATATTTTTTACATGAAGGAAGATCACCTGAATTAGTGGGGATTTATTAACAAAAATGAAAATTCTTATTAATCCATCAATAATCATTTTTAATCCATTCAATAACATTATAAAATAAATAACATTAGAATAAATTATCATACATCACTAAAAATTGAATAATAGTATATAGATCATTAAATTAATTAATTAATGCATTTTAAAATTAAAACGGAAAAGAATGGTGTCCTACTACAATTAGGATCCAAGACAAAACTTTTCATGTAACAGATTTATCAGGGACCACCCAGAATCACCCCACACTCATACCAACATAAATTAACACACACTCACACACACACACACTCATATCAGTAACATAATTCATAGATTCCCCTCTCCGTGATGGAATGTGCACATAGAATATATATATATATATATATAGACAACTTTGTATTGGATAGGAGGAATTCAATGGAAAATAAAAAACCCTACCACATAATCAAGATTCTAAATAACACCAAATGTCCATAAATTAAATAGGGAAAAATACTATGGGATTAAAATAGATTCTAAATTCAAGAAGGTCGACCAAATCAACCAAAACCATCTTTCCATTGGCGTGGTTGCCAAAACTACAAAAACATGTCCCAAGAGAGCATAATCCCAATCTAACAAAAAACAAAACAAGGAAAATTTAGATTATCCCTTTCCATGGGTTTTAGAAGAACCAAAATAGGGCCTTGGGGAGACCAAAAATTGCCCAAAAGTGGAAGATATTATAGTGGAGAGAATTTATTTGAATAATTGGATATAAAACTTATTGGTTTCATGAGGATCCATTAAAAGGATAGGGTGTCATAGTAGAGGGCTCATGCATTCGATTTGAGAACCAGGAAAGTGGGTAGAGTCACATTTGTATGTGGAGGTGGAAAGACAATTTGTTTTAGTTGTTACTTCATTTCATTTTGATTTTAAATTAATATAATTCTTAAAAATAGATCAAAATGCACAGTTTGGGAAACATTATTTTGAAAAATGTGTTCCAACCATACAACATCTATTTGGAACCTAGATCCTTCATCATGGCTTGGCCCCATGGTTAGAAAATGTTGCATCGACCATGTAGTTAATTGTGCATTTGTACTTCCACGTTTCCGAAAAATGGGTGGGTGAGGTACTTGGTTTGTCAAAAAAATGCACAACCCCTGTGACAACTGCATTCTAACTAATAAAGGCCTCATGGTTTCCTTATATGGGCATAATGGTTTCAATCATACCATGCACCCATTACAGGTCTGTCAAAATTGGATTTCCCAACACTAAGGCAACCAAATTTTGTTGAAACACCCAGGAAAAAGAATTGGTAATTCTCTAAGACCAGGAACATTACTTCAAAAGGTTCAAAATCTCTTAATTCAATTATTATTATCAGTATTAAAACTGAATTCTCCCCTAAATGAAAAAGTACAACAAACATTTCATGTTTTAGGTTCAAAATGTGTTATGATACAAACTTATTACTTATCATCCTCCAGAATCCTTCGAGAACAATGTGATCAACACCCTACGTATAAGGGACATGAAGTATCGACTAAATAGTCACATTTCATTTCAAAAATCCTAATACACCTTGAGGAATTAATTAAGAACATGGAACTTAACTCATTTTAACCTATGTCGGTGATCAATTTCGAATCAAAACAATTTATAATCACTTAACTGAGCGTGTTGTTCTAGGGAGGTGATATTATAATCATCTCATTAAACAATAATCCAAAAACACATCCCAAGATAGTCATCGAAAATAATGAGGTATAATTTTAGGTCATGACATCACACCGATTGAATTGAATATTATAACACCCTCTTGATCATTTTAATGATGCTTATCAAATGATTTATTTATAAGGGATATCCTAATTCAACCCATTTTTATAACAGGGACCACATTAAAAGAAAATAGGCAATCCTCGATCGATATATCGAACTATTCACACCTGAATTTTAGGAATGGAATGGAAAATAATATCAACTACACCAACTATAACTCGATTATATGAATCAAAATAGATCATCACAAATCATAAACATTGAAAATGGAAAATAACAAGAAAATCCTACTTAAATTGACTATTCATATGATGCATCAAATTGAAAACATGTGTATTACATTAGAACTGTGATGCCTCTGTAAAAGGCATCACATATTCCCCATGATCATTTAAACCAAAGTACCCAATGGACATCCAGTATTTTCCTAACAAAACCATGAAGGAAACCACACATCCAACATGAAACAACAAATAAGAACATCCCAACAAGCATAATGACTATTAAATATTTAGCACTGGGTATGAGTGACACACTCATAGTGCATCTTGGAAAACATCAAAATTGGGTACTTGCTCATATCATGGCTTAATACACTATGAGGACCTCAATGATTACCTAGTAGAAAAATCTAACCAAACCTAGTCAGCTTCATGGAAGAATATCATCATCACCTACCGACACACTAAAATTTAACTCAAGAAATATGTTTTCACCCATGGAATCATGTGATTATTCATGATTTACTGGTGAAGTCTTACATCAACTCTTCTTTTTCTCAAGGAATTCATAAACAACCAAACATATAAAAGTAGTGCTTAAAATTACGCATCATCATGATTTTGAAATTTTAAGCATCATGGATCAATGTTTTGGCGAACTCAACTTATTCATTACAACATTATTTATATCAAAGGAATGTCGCTTGTGATCATGTACTACCATGAGCATTCTAGAAGAAATTTGAACTTCCTAAATACTACCCATTGTTATATTAACCATATGCAATCATGTATTGGATAACTATATAAGAGATTAAGTACAATGTTGAATTAACACATTCAACCAATATCCTAGATGATTACATACCATGTCGTCTCTCACTCAGGAGAAGAAAGCATTCAAACAGCCTAAATTATAGATGTCCATGCCCGAGACATGTTTAAATAAGTGAAATATGAGCATTTCCTAAGGCTCAAGGCTGAATAAAAAGTCAAAGACTATACGACCCCAATTTGAACTATGGTTTCATTCAAAACTAATAGTCCTAAAAGGGATAGAAGTACTTGAAAAACACCAAACATGAGAATAATTTTGTTATTTATCAAGGAAATAAAACATTAATGGTGATACCTACCACTGGTTAGCATATTACAATGCTGAGAGAATATACTCATTATGAGGTCATTCCAATAGGTGTAATAGGAACAAGGGCCTAGAATTTTAGGAAATTTCTACAATGAAAATAGATAATAGAGATCGTTCGTGGTTCTTGTCCAAAGAATTTCAATGAGAAGTTAAACTGTCTTTACAAAAGGGTTCAAATAAAGGATCCCAATAATTGTTCAATTTATAAGGCCATAACATTTATTCACATTTAGTGAATAATAATAAATTTTTTTATCCCAAACATCATGCACCCATTTAAGAATCATAATATTTTTTTGAGCTAACACCCTATAAGAAAAACATTCATTTTTCAAAAACATATATTTAAAAATATATAAATTTAATAATATTCTTATTTATTTTGTAAACATTCAACAAAAACCTTCATTACAACTGAATAAACATAATAGGGTCCCAGTGAGAGATCCTGAGTTCCCTAGAGTGAAACCCAGGAGCAGTTTTTCAAATATAAAAAAATCAAATGCCAATATTTGGTCATCTTATAAAAACATTTCTCAACTAAAAAACATTGGTGTTGTTGTGCCTATAAAAATTATTCATTTTAATCAATGTCAGAACTAGAAATATTTTATCATTTATAGTCACTTCAAAATAAAATAACCTATTATATTTAGTATGGGATTTTATTTCCCAATTCATTTAGTGTTATTATAATTATGGTATTTAAATTTGGATCCAATTAATCGAAACCAATTTCATTTCAAATTTAAACATGGTTTTTTTCATTATCGGTCATATGGGTGGACGTCTGGCATCATGTAATGAACATATAAACATTATTATATTCCATTTTTATAACAACAATCATAAAAAAATTAATTTATCATCTATACATTTTCCACTTTTCATTTTAATAAAAGTCTAAATATGGCATGAGTATTTCAGTTGCGTTTTCCCAATAATAAGGTGACTATAAACATTAATGTTTCAAAATTTATTCTATTTAATTGCAACCCCTATATTTTTCACATAAATTAATATACATAGTTTATCCATATAGAATCATTCTATCATATAAAAAAATCACAGAATAACATGCTATAAATAAAAAATTGAGGATATATAAGGAAACATGCTAAAATAGCTAGAAACATGGAATATAAACATACACGTGATGCTAAAAAAATTAAAATAGTTTCATAATAGGAAAGGAACATAGTCATGTCACTAGGTAAAACATAAATTCAACTACAAGGAATGGAACATTGCATTCCATGTGAAATTCATTGTTCTATGTATGATTCATGAAATAAAACTTTTATTCCATATTATTTAAAGGAAAAATCAATAAATCATAATCTAATAAGGAGAACAAAATATACAAATCACTATATGTGAAATCATATCAACTATAATATAAAATATCCTAAAAATTAATTTTATGCCCTTGTCAAATGGTCATTGATGTATGTGGGGTGATCATTATCAACCAAAATGATTAACTAAGAAATGTCACATTCTAGTTTCATATCTAAGATACCAAAATAATAATAAAAAGGTAAAATATTATTTTAATATCATTTATTAATTTACATTCTTGTAATATCATTAATTTGGTAAATGGACCATTGGGTCACATGGCGTCAACCACATCTTCCTGTACGTTAGAGACTTTTGATTTGCAGAGAGGTTGTATATTGGGGATTGTGGTGAGAGTATAACCTCACTATTAGAGTAATTCTATAGTATAAATGAATATAAATAGAATAAAATAGCTTATGTTTTAAAAAATTAATGATATCATTATAATACATATAAAAATGTAATTGAATAATTAAATATTCATTGTCAAAAGTGACCACTAAAAATGTATACAACAGATGAATGTATTAAATAGTATTGTTACAAAAATAAAAGTAGTAATAAATAAATCAGTATATCTTACAAGACATATATAATGAAATGGTAGTAAAGACACATTGAAATTCTCAGTGAGTATGCTGTGATCCAACCCATTCAATTGTTCTAAACATCCCAGTACAAGTAATACACAAACAAACTAGATCATGCATTTATAAGGTCTACTCAGGTAGAAAGGGTAATATATTAGGGTGTGTGATAAAATCTCATTAGGTCATCACCCAAGATTTCTAAAATGATATAGTTTTATTAAAATAATATATTGTCTATTTATATCAGAATAATAACAATTATCAAAGAATAAATGATCACTCATCTAGTTTTCTATGGGACACCGAACATAGATTCATGATCCATCACATGGCTGGAATGGCTGATATTGTAAAACACACATATAAATAAATTATTAGTATATATATACACACATAAATAGATATATATATATATATATATATATATATATATTGGGGGGTATTATTATATGTCTCACCCCCTCAAATTCTAAGGGAGATCTCATGGTCTAACCCTATCCTAGGTCCAAGAGCCCTTAGTCTCTTTCCTTCCAAGAATTTTATATATGTTTTGGTGGATCGAGACAGTCATATTCCATTCAATTATAGAGGAAATCATTGTATATCCCTATCCATGTCCCAATATACCTCTCATTCTCTTGGCCTTCAAGTATTAGATATATGAGGTGGTTTATCGGGACAAACCACTACCATCCAATTATAGCAGAGCTCTTACAATTTATCCCTACCCCAATACCATGATCACTCAGCATATCATGGATTTATCACATTTGATATATGTTTTGGAGGATCAGTATGAACCATTGACATCCAATTAATGAGGATATCTCATGGTCTAACCCTATCCCCATACCAAGATCCTTCACCACATCTTGGAATTCTAGATTGAAATATATGTTAGGTTTGATCAACCTATACCACCTCCATCCAGTTCCATGGGAGATCTCACGGTCTATACTAACCTAATAATAATATCATTCACCATCACTTGGAATTATTTTTATGCATCTAGGTTTTTAGAATGGGACAAATTCCCAACCCTTGTTGAATTATTGACTTTATCCTAAGAAAACTGGTTGAATCTGGGATGTTCTGGGAATTTCCAGAATACACGCCCTGTACTCTAAATACATTCCATGTATGGATTAGGTGAGTAATGGCCTTGTGATCACAAAGTACATTCGATGTGATGACCGTGTAGAAATTTACTACTACACGGCTTGTAGTGTTTCTCGACATGCTATGTATCCTCTTTCCGCGTACCGAATGAGTTTAAAATATGTTTTGACCCATGTGGCTTGTTCGTGCCGTGCATCTATCTCCGCTTAATTCGGTGTATGAAAAACTCCACTACACAAAATTTAGTCATGAAATAAACTCCATGTACTTTTATATTTATTCGCTTCAATGAAAGGGTGTCACGTCTTTTTCAAGAATATGTCTTCTTCTTCCCCAACTCTTGAGCAGTTATACTCTGAAAATCGAAGAACATCCTTTGTCCTAGAATCATCATTCATCATTTGTTCTTCAATCCATTAGTTGTTATGGGATAGCAATAGTGATGCTAAACCCACCCACCTTGTTCTGTTCTGGATCCTTTGCCTCAGGCATCATATTATCCATCTATGTGAAATTTCCAGTATTTGACAAAAATGTAGATCTATGAAGATCGGCTTCCAATTCAAGCACGATATTAGAAAATCCTACAACTACGAGTCTCAGGTAGTTGGTTTATACCTTTTTTGTTGTTTTCATAGTCTTTTGGGTGGTGATAACTACATCAGGTTTTCATGTATTTGTGAGCGTGGACATCTTTTACCTTCTATTTCCTATTTAATTATCATTTGACGTGTGGGATGCCTTTGGGTATGGCATGTTACATGTTTTTCTTATGCGGGGTCGGGCGAGTGGTCGTTGTTCATTGGGGAATTTCGGCCAGGAATGCCAAAAATGATATAATAGATTTGTATCATTTTAAACGGTTCTGTTTGGTTTACGTATCCTTAATATGAATTTTTAGAGACCTTTGGGACCCCAGTGCTGGAATGGGAGAACACATGGTTGATGAATTTAAACTATTTAGTAGGTTTTTCCTTTTTATAAGTGATACCTTTGACTGTATATATAATTTATTAATTTCATGTGCTAGAAGCATTGCGGTTGTGTTGGGTGTGGCCCAAATATTCTTCAATGATGCTGGTCAAAGGTGGGGCTTGGCAGAGTTTATGTTGCATGGTTATTACAAGAAGATTTGGCATCATAGATGTTGGATTGAGGCCGGATGACAGTCAGGTTGGGAATAGCCTAGGTTACTTGGATGGTGAGGCCTTCAGTGTTGAGCGACATGGTCATAGGGACACGAGGTGTCAAAGACGTAGTGGCTGGTGTATATTTTGGGGATTATTGCTCTCCCAGAAACACAGTGTTGTCTGCACATAGAGAGACTTCATGATGAGTTTGTTTTGACCAATAGTGTGTGTAGAGACCCTAGTAGTTGCGGTTTAGGTACTATTTGTTTGGGGGTTCATTCTGTAGGAATCCTTGTGGGAGGTGTGGAGCCTTTAGGGGATATAATTGAAGATATCGGTTTTGGTGTAGTGGAACACCATTATATGAGAGAATACATTGTTGTCCCGTGGATTATTTATTTGAGGACAAAAATCATTATTATTCTGGGTCACTATATCATGGGCATGCCTTCAAGACATCGGTACTTGAAACACACATGGTTAGGGGGAAAAGGTTCCATGTTATAGAATAGTGATTCTGGCGTTGACCGAAGCATGTGACACTCCATAGAAGCTACGAGAACTTTTTAGAGTTTGTATTAGTTTTTGTGCATCATAATATTCATCTTTTCCTTTTAAATGGATGTTTTCTTATACACATATATTAGGTTTTCATCGTTGGGAGGTATCCTACTAAGATTCTTATCATAACCTCCACAGGCCATTCGGGACACGATTAGGATTTATGGATTTGCGTGCAGGAATGAAGTCAGCTTCAGGAGCTGGAATGCATTAGCAATTGCATGGAGATGATATGGACCCTATGATCTAGCCTAAAAGGAGTTCACCTTTTTTGTATTTATTTCATGTATCCACATTCTTTATTGTTGTGTAGCTACAGTTGGTTAGACATTGGAGCCATATATATATATATATATGGATAAGTATGATCTTCTTTGGTTGCATATTTTGTTGCTCAGTGGTAGTTACATGTGATCAACATGCTATTCTATTTACATTATGATGTTGTATATTATATTTTTTGCTCCTCTGTTTATTGATATTGAATGTGATTCGGCTTTTCTGGTGTGGTTTGAGACTTCTGAGTTGTTTATTTCCATTGCATGTTATGAATATTATACTCTGACCAGTACCATTATCATCCTCCGAGATGGTATGGCCTCTGTACTATACATATAATTCCCTCACTGCAATGCAGCATCCTTTGGCATTCTGGGAGGATTGACATAGGTAGTAACACTTAACCTGATTAGCACAATTCTTGTGGCTGTTCGGGTCCAGGTCATTATAATGTGGTATTAGATATGTTCTTGACAGTGATTTAGTAGCAGTTTTTTTCTGGAAACTAATGAGATTGTGACATCACTTTTTATTTCTATTCGTTTTACTATTTAGGATATAGTATACTAGAGATAGGTTGTTACTGGAACTGGGGTTTCTAGCTTGTTCATGGGTGCCTGCATCCCCAGGTACTAGGGATGGACCAATTTTCCTTGGGTGGGGATTGTTGTTTTCATTTTTCTCAGATTAATGTTTATATGATTTCCACCTCTGTGGCTCACATGACATGTGATATTATAAATTTTGATATGTAAAACATGACCCAGTGTGGTAATGAGGAATTGGACCTCGGATCATAATGGAAAGGGGTGAATGTTTGGCTTTTGATAGGCTCATTTTTAGGGTATTTAAATTTCAAAATTTCATGTCTGCTTTGTGAAGTGATAATTCCATTGAATAATATAAATTTCCATACATTTTATTCTTTTGAAATGTAAATAAGTGACAATCCTAATAAAATTTTTTGTTGATTTAATTTTATATTCCATGATTTATATATTTGTATAATTGCATGTGGTGGGGTATTGGAGTCTCGTACAAGTATGAGCAGGCATGTACTATGGTTGAGGTGATTTTGATCACTAGGATTGGGGGACTCAGTCTTCACTTTGATGCAAAATTGGTTGTAATGATGGTCATGGACCAAGGTACATTTGATATTTGGCTCTGTTGAGGGCAGGATGGGAGGAAAAGAGGTCGGGATGCCATGGGCATGGGATGCGATAGGGGAGAGTAAAGGAAGTTATTTTATGGTGCCTCTATACTGATTCTTTTATCTATGTTTAATATGTATTGTAATATATATGAGGGATATTTAACCATTTATGGAATTCAGTGGGTTCTTTAGATGACTTAGATGGATCATCAGGCTAGTGATGGTACAGTGCCGGAGGAGAAGGACCTGGTTCAGGATCCGGTGCAGGCAATGCATGTGCTGCAGGTACAGGCTTAAGGATAGTAACATTTCCAGGATCTACTGTAGGCAAGACCATAGCTGGGTTTGGTAGCCATCAGACCATGGATCATTGAACAGCTCTTATCTATCCAGGTATGTTTCACGCAGGGGATTGAAAGAAAACTGCATGGTATAGAGCCATATATGGAATATCTAGCTTGGGAGTTCCTGTCACAAAACCCAGTTACTTTTAAGGGTGTGGGTGGTCAGCAAGGTGCTGAGAACTGGAAAGAGAGAATGAAGATGATATTTTAGGAGCTCTAGATACCTCCAAGGAGGAGGGTCAAGATGGAGATATATATGATCAGAGGACCAGCAGTGTGATGATGGGATGTGCAGGTTAAGGCTTGCATGCACGCAAGAATAGCATGGAAAGTCATAAAGGATAGGTTTTCGAGAATGTTGACCCAGAGACACTAAGGGAAGAGAGAGGTTGGGATTTATTGAGCCTTAAGCTGGATTACATGTCTGTCCTAGACTATGCAACAACATTCACTGAGATTTCTCGTTTTGCACCTGTTTTTGTGAGCGATAATGCAGCAAGGGTGAGTCGTTTCAAAGATGGAATAGAACATGACATTCAGATCCATGTGAATATCTTCGGGATGTGTTCATTCACATAGGTGGTGAATCAGGAACTCATTGTGGAGGGTAACTAGAGGGATTGTCACTAGGTTTGCCAGGTGATGACTTCAGATGATGGATCATACAATAGGATGTGTGGACAGGATGAGTTCTAGCATGGCAATCAGGCTAAGGACTCAGCTAGACAACCTCATTGCAGTTTAGCAGTGGTTTTCTTTAAGTGTGGGAATCCAATTCGTGTTCAGATTAAATGTGATAGGCCCCCAATGGTGTTCCATGCATGTGCATGGTTTGGGAAATCATTGAGGATCTATAGGAAACCTTCTCATATAGCCTGCAGGCAGAGACCAGGATAGTTTGTGGAATCTAGAGATGGTTTATGTTTTGTACAAGGAGAGGGTGTCTGAGTTTCGTTTTCACATGGCAGACGTGACATAGTCAGTGGGACCTAGCTGAGAGGTCTGTAGATGGTGATTAGAGCCTCACTATTGGGAGGTCAGGAATCATGCAGTTGTACGTCAGGCTAGTTTCATGTCGTGGAGCTGCCAATGGCTAAAAAGGCTGGTGTACTGTCAACAGTTAGTGGTACACCACGAGTGTGGCCTTGATTTCCTTGTTATCTTTTTGGCATGACCTATACTGAAATGTCCATTTTGAGTGCACATGATGCACTCGATTCATGGGTACTAACTTGATATTGGTCATTTGGATTGGGGCCATATTGGGTGTGTGATATATTTATATATATGAATGAGATGTGTCGAATCAGGGAATTAATGATAAATGTTACATGACGTTCCTTGGACATCAGGGAAATGATGATGCATGTTAAATGCGGTTACGATGGAATCTAGACATCGAGGATGCACGTTACATGAGGTTCTAGGCACTATGATCTTTTTGAGCATTAATGGGATGCAAGACCTCACAAAGGTAGACTACAATATAGTACACGATACGTTGGGTTTTGGGAGGGATATGAGAGCACCAATAATGTATAGGAGTGATGATGCGTCATGAGAGGACCTTGAGTCTAGAAACAGGTCAGTGAGCCATTACTTATTTTTATTTTTTTGTAGGGTTTAATATAAATT
Source organism: Viscum album (assembly GCA_963277665.1). Taxonomy (NCBI): domain Eukaryota; kingdom Viridiplantae; phylum Streptophyta; class Magnoliopsida; order Santalales; family Viscaceae; genus Viscum; species Viscum album. The sequence goes on along the minus strand of OY728121.1, from coordinate 1,197,679,534 downwards.
GGGAAATTCCAATAGTGGGGTGCCCCTTGTTGTTTTTAGGGATATCCATTGAGGCCTTGAATGTTTGGGTTACTTTAATCTAGATGGTATTTCGATTCCATCTTCGGGTTTTTTTATAGCTCTGGGATGTGCTATGATAAGGTGAGAATATTGTAAGAACTCGGGTTTTTAGAACGGGTCAAAATCATGACCATGATTGAATTTTTGACTTATTCTTTAGAAAACTAAGGAAAACTAGGTTGTTCTAGAGATTTTCAGACTACACGGCATGTACTATAAAGTACACGCCTTGTATGGGTTTAGCGAGTACTATCCTTGTGCGTGCTGAGTACAATATGGGTGATGACTGTGTAAAAATTTCCTACTATAGGGAATGTAGTGTTACTAGACACACTGTGTATCATCTTTCCGTATACAAATTTATTTCAAACCATGTGTCGACCTTTGTGGTGCACCCATGATGTGTGGGTATCTCCTCTTTAGTTGGAGTATGGAAAAGTCCACTACATAGCTTGTAGTCCTGAAATACACCCAGTGCACTTTTATTTTGAATCTCATAAATGAATGTGTGTCACGTCTTTTTCCAGAATATGTCTTCTTCTTCTCCAATATTGAAGCAGTTCCGCTATGAAAACCGAATAACATCATTTTCCCTAGAATCATAATCCGTTATCCATTCTCCAATCCTTCAGTGGTTGTGGGATTGAAATAGTGAGGCTAAATGCACTCATATTGTTCTGTTCATGATCCTTTTCCCCTCACGTCACAGTTTCCATCCGAGTAGAATTTTAGGGATTTGACAAAAAAAATAGATCTACGAAGATCAGCTTCGAATTGGAGCTCTGTATCAGATGTGCCTATGTCTACAAGTCTCAGGTAGGTGGTGAATTCCTCATTTTGTTTTATGGTAGAATTTTTGGTGCTGCGACCTATAACGTTTTTTTGGGTATTTGTGAGTGTCACCCATTTATACAAGTTATTTTTAGTTTAATTAATATTTGAACTATGGGATTCCTTTGGTTATTCCATGTTACCAATTTTTCTTGATCGGGGCTTGGTGAGTGGTCATTTCTCATCCGAAAAATTTGGAAGGGAATGAAAAAAATGGTTGTAATCGAGTTGTATTGTTTTAAACTATTGATTTTGGTTTACTAAACATTGATGTGAATTTTTGGAGATGTTTGGGACCCCAGTGCAGGTATGTGACAACATTTTATTGTGCATTTCAATGTTTTGGTATGTTTTTCATGTTTAGAAGTAATTATTTTGATTATATATGTGATTGATAAATTCCATATTCTAGAACCCTTGTAGTTGGTATGGGTGTGGCCAAAAAATTCTTGAGTGATGCTGATCAATGGTTGGGCTTGGCCCAAGTTACATTGGGTGTTTCAGGCTATGGGATTGGGTATAATTGATGTCAGTTTGAGGCAGGATAACTGTGAGGTTGAGCATGGCCCAGGTTACTTGTATTTCTATGCCATCGAACATGAGCAGTATGGTCGCAGGACACGATGTGTCAGAGACATAGTGACATGGGTATTATTTTTGTGATTACCGCTCACCGAGAAACATTTAGATTAGTTTTCATAGAGAGACTCTGTGATGAGGTGGTTTTGAATACTCATGTGGCTTGTGGACCCCGTTAGTTACAGTTTATGTTATATTGGTTTGGGGTTCTTGTCATATGAAGCCACATGGGAGTTGAGGATACTACATGGGATAGAATTTAGTAATTGGGTTGGGGGCATAAGCACAACATTTTTTGAGGTTATATATTGATTTCCCTCCGATAACATTATTCGAGCATGTACATTGTTGTCCCTCCTGTTAAATTATTTCAGGGTAGACATCGTTGTCCCATTAGAAACTTATTTGAGGACATTCATCACTGTTCCTCTGGGTTACTATTTTAGGGGCATTCCTTCGGGACGTTAGAACTTGAGACATGCGGTGTATGGGGGAGCATCGTGATGGGTTAGATAATTTAGTTTCCAGTGTTGGCCGAAGAAGGTGACACTCCATTCTGGAAGCTGGGCACCATTAGAGTTAATATTTGTTTTCCAACATCATAATTTTAACTATATTCATTATAAATGCATGAATTCTTAAACACATATATTAGGTAATCACCATTGGGTTGTATCATACTGGGATTCATCCCACAGCCAGCACGGGCCCTTCGAGAAGCGTGTATACTTTTTGGATATTCCTAATGGAATGATGTCTGCATCAGGAGATGGACTACATTAGATGTCGCATCGAGATGGTATAGACCCTGAGGTCTTTCCTAGCTGGAGTTTACATTGTTTTTCTTAATTTCTTATATCATTATCCATACTTGTTATATAGCTATTGTTGGTTAGCCTTTGTCACACACTATATATATATATATGGACATGTATGATCTGCATTGGATGCATGTTTTGTTGTTCAGTGGTAGTTACAAGTGATTAGAATATTGTTCTATTTACTATAAGTTGATGTTGTTTATATTTGATTCTTCCACTTTTAATCGATATTGAATGTGCGTCCGCTCTGCAGGTATGGTTGGAGTCTTCTGAGTCATTTATTTCTGCTACGTGTAATGTATATTATACTCAGAAAAGTTCAATTGTTATACTTTGATCGGGTATAGCCTCCCCACAATACATATAGGTCCCTCCCATACAGTTAGCAACCTTTTGAATTCATAGAGGTGTGCCAAAGGTAGTAATAATTGACCCTCTTAGCACCATTTGGGTGGCTGTTCAGGTCTGGGTTGTTATATTATCACATTAAAAATATACTGGGCAGGAAAGGGAATTTCCACAACCATAAAATTACAATGGATCTCTCACATTCTACCCCATAACCCAATACCAATATCCATCATTCTCTTATGGAATTCTCATTCCTAAAAGGTGTAATAATTTAAAACATACAATGAATTATGCATTATCCTCTCCTGCATTCCATCAACCAATATCATCTTCCTAAAATTATTCTTGTTCCTATATATACCTAAGGCATCCTATATTAAACAATTCTATAAAAACATTATCATATTCATGATCACATCCAATTAAATACATGAGGTATGTCCGGCCCATTCATGTCATTATCCATAGTCTATTTTAGTTTAAGGAAACTTTTTTTCTAAAAAACTTAATATATGAAAAATAATTCAATAGGTCTAAACCATTTATTCAAGGAATTCAATTAGGTATGATCCATCCAACTCAAGGTCATTCCCACTCAATTAACCTAAATATTGAAAATTAATTATAAGCAATAAATTCCAAAGGGTAAATGTTTCTTTCCCTTATGGGATGATAACCACATCTATATGTCATCTAAAAATCCTATTTAACTTATTAATTTATTTTAACTAGTTCATACATGGAACCTAAATTACAATGCTCGTGTGTATAAGATATATGTCATAGGATCAAGGAACAAACCCACTAGTAAAATTTCAGAAAAATTGTCAATCACCATAACATTTATTTTTACAATTATAACCTCAAATATATAAACAAAACAAAGGAAAAAAGGAAAAAAATCCTAAAATATTACTCAATACATTTTTTTCATGAACGTAGTGCATCTCGATTGGAGGTGTTGAGTATAAATAAATGAAATTTCTTATTAAAACATCAATCGTCACATTTTTTAATTTCATTATCTTTTTTAAATAATTTACTTTAGAATAAACTAATTTAATTGGAAAATAATTAAATTAATGTTCATAGAATGCTGAATTAATTAAATATTTCATTCCTAAATTAAAATTACTTGGAAAGGGATCCAACATCAAAGAGGATCCAAGACGATAGTTGGGACATGATGGATTTATCAGTTACCACCCAAAACCACCCCACACTCGCATGCACAAATATATATATATATATATATATCTTTATCCTTAACCCAATTCATGAATTCCAATCTCCTAAAAGAAATATTCACATGAAATACATATATTTTTATATATATATTTGTTGTATATTCTTTGAAGTATTAAAGGGAAACAAAAAATCACTACATAAAAATATACAAACTTGATAAAATGAAAAGACCCTAAATTAAATTTCAAAATAACAAACAATGGCTTCAAAACATACCCCCAATAGAACAAGACAAACTCAATCAACACAAACCACCTTCCTCATAGTGGCATTTTCCAGAACATGAAAAATCATGACATGAGAGACCTTCTACACAACTGAACATCAGATGAAATAATGAAAAATCTTATTAACCGCAAACTAGGGTTCTGAAAATAAAAAAATAGTTAAATGGGTAGAAAATAAATTGGATATAGGTGGTAATGGAGGGATTAGGGAGACTTATTTTGAAAAACCTCACATGAACCATGATGGATTCTATTGTATCCATTGATTGGAGCGGATATCGTAGTAAGGAGATCACCCACCCCATGGGAGACATATGATAGAGGTGTGGCTCATGATCAATTGAGGAGGAGGAGAGATATTATGTTTTAGTCTTTAATTCAATTTATTTGAAATATAAATTTAATAAATTTCATAAAATAAGTCAACACACATGACTTGGGGTGCATAGATTAGCAAAAAATGATCCAACTTTTCACCCACTACTGTCCACAATGAGATTGTGTTATGGGTTGTCTACATTATTTAGACACCATGCAGCTAAATTATAGTGAATAATTCATTGGTACTTCATAGTTTCGAGAAACTGTATAGGTGATGTTCATAGTTTGTGAAACCATGCAGTTCCCATCGAATAGAACTAGGCCTCCTAAAAAAGGCTGCATGGTTTCTTATTATCGGCAACACTATTTACGAATAGTTGTGTGCCCAGTACATGTCCTTCAAATATGGATTTCCCTAGTATGGAACTCATGAAGCACATCGGAAAACCCGATATAGATAATATTCATTTAACCATGTCCAAAAATGTCACATTAAAATATTCCTCCCCTCGAAATATAATTATGTTGCTCAGATTAAAAAATGACCACTCTGATAAATGAAAATAAAAAAAATATCACAATTTTGTTTGTTTCAAAACACAGGTTGTTATAGCGGTATTAAATGTATCATATGTTAAAAATTAATGTCTCATAAGGGATGAAATTTTTTTATTGAATTGACTATATACTTATATTGGATATTGATGTACCCATTTCTGGTTTTTTTATTTGGATGATGAATAACCATGAAAATGAACTAGTAATTTTCCCTATATTGAAACAACTATGTCTCATCAATGAAAAACATAGTATACAGAAATTTTCAAAAATAAAATAATATTATGATTATGATTAAAAGGCGTGTCTCCTAGTCATACTTATGTTAGTGAGGTTTATATAACAATGAAAATGTATTCATGATACCAATATATATTTTATTTTTTGAGTGATATTTATTGATAATTTTCAATTATATTATTTCTTTTCAGGATTATGGGATAAAACTAATGATTTTTCTTCAATATAATTTGTTTAATCATTTGAAAAAAATGTTTGATGTTATAAATAACCAAGGAATATGATTTTATTATATGGAATAATTTTTTGTGGTATATATGATGAAAAAATTATTTAGGGATAAATTTTTTTTGGATTAACATATTCTTTATGTAGGGAAAATAAAGCGTAAGTTCATTTTTCAACAAATATGATGGATAGTATTGGTAACCTCAGGTTTAAAAAATATTCATGATTATTTGGGAGTAGTTAATCCCAATATGGCGTTGAAGTATATATTGTCTAGTTGGTGATTTTTTATCCTAGGGGATAATATATTTTGAGCGTTAATGATAGTGTTTCTTTCTAGATTAATATATTCTTTTTTTGATAAAATTTCATAGAGATTCATATAGTTTTGAGAATAATATAATTATAGAAATGAATGTATATGGTAAATACATTCTTGAATATGTTATTGTATGAATGATAAATATTTTATGGGAAATATAAGTTGCTCGATATATCAATACACTTTGTGGTGAATTTCCTATTTTATATTTTATTTTGAATGATGAATATATAATGAAAAACCTCCCATAATTTTATTTGTGACTAATAATAAAAATTCCAAAGATTCAAATTTTCTATATGGTGTAGAATATAATGACATGATATTATGGAATATATTCCCTTAAATAAATATTTCATTTAATAATTTATTTCACATGAAACATAAATCCAAAACAAATCTTGAACCATTATGTAAACATTAAAATGTATTATTAGAATATATGGGTACATATAAGGGTAAAAATTTATAAAATATATGTATAAATACAAAATTAATTAATGTGTTATACAAATTAATTGATAAAATTTAGCTAATATAACTAGATAAAAAATGAATTCATTTTATTTTATAAAATATAATTTCATAGAAATTTCTTTTTTTAGTGACATAAATATTATTAAATTTTAATTAAATAATTATTTAAATGGAAATAATTGATAATATATACAACAAACCAATTTTAAATTAATCTAAAAATGATTATTAAGAATGTAATAAATTTATTTTAATCGTTGAACATAAATGTTGTAAATGTATTTATTGTGTTATGTTCCCTTATATTATAATATTTTTTAGAAAATGATTATTATAAAATGATTCTTATATGTATAATGATAATTATAAAAATTTCTAACTATTTCTATATCTTTTTAATATATAAAAATACGCTTACTAAGATTAATATTATTGTCCAAATGAAAAGTGATATTTTTCAATGAATGATAATTTTATAATTATATCCACATTATTTTTATTATATATATTTTAAAATAAAGGGTTAAATGTGATAATTAAACATATATATATAGATAAACTAAAACTCATTTAATTTGTATTCAATGATAAATATGACTAGGAATACATAGTCTCTAAAATTACATTTTCCTACCAAAACAGTTTTGAACACATTATATATTATAATTTAAAGATAATTTTACAATACTTATAAAATTAGTTATATTTAATGGGTATCAAATTAAAATTAATCACATTTAAATTTGGTATGACGTGTTATATATTATATTTTTTGATAAAATAATAACTATGGTTAATATTTATTTGAGATTAATAAATTTTAAAATGGGAAATATAATATGGTTTGAATATTTCTATATAAACATGACAGATAGACCTTATAAAATAACTATTATAGGTTGTCAATTAATTTTTAATATTCAATTGAAATGACTTTTCCCTATTATTCACCAACAAAACGAGCCCCCTTCTGCGCAATTCTGGTCAAAAATCATTTTAAAAATTACCCAAAAATTAATACAAAATTACATCATCTAGATCCGCAATACACATTTGGAAACCAAAATACATAATAAAGATCCGTAGGTATGTAATTTCAAATAGATACATCCACGTTATATCCAAATTCACAATATGTGTATTGCTTACCCTTTAACTTGGTTTCATTATCATTCACATCCACCCTCCACCAAACCCATTTGAACCACATCTATAAAATCAAATCTGTATAAATAATACAATAATGTGTTACTATATTGATAGTATAACAATATTCTGTTCCCTTCACAATGAAATGATAAAATGAAAGCATTTCTCACGTACATGTGTGGACTACCCGCTCCATGACCGAAAGATTTTAGTTTTCAATTGAATTTTAAAGGATGGTCTATAAATATATTTAAGGAATATAAGTATGTTATATATGTAATTATTCATATTATATATACATATATTAATAATTCTATATATAATATATAAATATGTGATCATTACAATAATAACCAACCTAAATTAATTAACAATGAGGTAAATTTGTTTATTTATAAGTGAATAATAAATTTTCATTTACAATAGTCTTATAAATATTCCAAATTTTGTTACATATTAAATTAATTACTAAATTTTTTCATTATACTTATTTAATAATTATATTAAAACATCCAAATATCATCAATAGCCATACTACCACATAGATTAAATAAGGTCCATGTTTGGTCTGCTTAACCAACTCTATGAAAAAAAATCAATGTTTATCAATGATTTATTTGGAAACATAATAATTGATATTAACAAGTAAATAATATCTTGTTCATTTTTTGTAAATGGAATATAACCATTTTACTAATAAATTATGATACCATTTTTTGTTCGTAATAAATTATTAAACTAAAATCATCACCGACTCTGTTTTCAGGATTACTAATAAAAAAAATTAAGAAATGAAATTATATCATTATTAATAATTAAAAATCATCAGTTATATTAAAATTTGTTTTATTTTATTGATTAATTTTGGATATAAATTATTAATGACATTAATAATATGTATCTACTTGAAAACAATCCATATTACACATAAGAAAAATTTGAAAATAGATAATATCTTTCTGATATACATTTAGTGAATAAATATAAATTTAAATTATAAAAGGATCTATCTACAAATAATGTTTTATTGGGTAATTATGTTTTTATGTGTGTTATAAATGATCTTATAGGGATTTTGACTAAGAAGGGAATCATGTTAAGGGTTTTTTTATCTCAAATCATTAACCATTGTAATATATTTCTTTTTATACACTATATTTTCATTTAAATAGAGTAACTTATAATATTTTTTCAATTCGAATACTGGAGATATCATTTTTCACGATTTTTTATGTTTCCTTTGAATTAATATCATTAAATAAGATTTAAATTTAATGTATCTCTGATTATAAGGGGTTTTTTGTCAGAAAGTTTATTTTGTAGAGAAATGATTGGAATTTCATTTGAAATATTAATTTTATAGTGCATTAAATTGAATATTTTCATCATGAATATTGAATAACATTTCTATTAATTGATTTTTATTTTTATTTAATGGTAAAATTATCTCATGTTATTTTAATTCATATGTTACAATTATCATATTTGTTTTTTAAAAGTTTCTCCCTCTATTCCATTAAAATCCTTTTGGAAATTATTTCATAGATGACTAATTTCATTGATATAATATTTTATTTAATGTAAATTTATATTCATATCTGGTGTAAATGTAAAAATTTAATTCAAATCATTTATATTTAAATAGGGTGTTTTTAATTTTATTTTTTCTATTTGTGTTTTCAAAAAAAATATTAAAATATTTCATATGGTTTCATATCCTTTCATGTAAATTAATATATTTTCAAATAATATTTTATTTTGATAATATTTAAGTTTTTTTAAGTACATATTATTAATTTTTCTCTTTCCTAAAAAGTAATTTTTTGTAATGAATTCATTTCACTTTTTCTGAAATAACAATTTTAAACAATAGTAACATTGACATTATTTGATTACTTCAATATTGTTTTCAAAAATTGGCATTTACATATTCCTATCTATGAAAACATAATTCCACCATCATTTTTCATTTTATATAATAATATCTCTCAACATATTCATGGATTATAAATTAGTTATTTTTCTCCTAGTTCTATATGATAATTCATATTTGCAATGTGATTTTTCATGAACTCTTAAAATGAATTTTCAGTCTAAATAAATTTTAATTAATATATCATATTACGGAAAAATATGTTCACAAAATTATTTCATTTTAATTATTTATATATATGAACTATTTAAGGTTATTTCCTATCAATGATATGATCAACCATACCTTTGTCTCCCCTAACCATCCACCATGAATAGAACAAAATTTTCAACCAATGATTTTTAATGGGAAGACTATATTTACATACATTTATTTATTGGTGTTCACCTATATTTTATAAATCTATTGATTATAAAAATTATTTACATGACCATATAGTTTTTAAATATACGGTGTAAATACCATATGCATTATCTTTATTTAATGTTATATTCCTAAAAAAATAATTCAAATATTTAGATACCTATTTAATTTCAATAACTTTATCATGTTGATAATTTCATTATATGAATACATTATAATATGATATGTAAACCATTTTAATCAATTGTTCATTTCTTATAAAATGAATCGAATATTTTTTCCCATGTTTCTTTTTGATGGGATGAACGAAACACATTCTCTTTCGATGGTTTTTATGTGTTGAATGAAACTCATATTTTTTCCATGGATTTGTTATGATATGATAAATTATTGATTTTTTATAGAACATATATGTTTTTATTAATGGTGTATGAGGTCAAATATCACACTCAAATTCATTGGATAAATGTCTATATCATATTAGATAAATTATTATTTGGTATTGTTTAGTTACTTATAAGCATGTGCACTTATGGGGTAGCTCTAAAATGTAATGTTTACCTATGATAAAATATGTATCATATTTAAATTGGTTATTACTTATTATCTTGTGATATCATGGAGTGGATCATGAATATAATTCCACCTTATTCTAATGTTTTTGGCAATGTCAAAATATGTTTCACATTTTTTTTATTTCATATAATTGTATTATAATCTCGTGGATCGTGTTTATGGAGTCATGTTTAGATAGTAATTAGATTTATGGGTTACGTTATATCATATTCTGTGAATCACATTTTTGTTACATATGTTTTTCTGAGTAATAATTTTATTATATATCTTGATTAAACACATATCCTCATGTAATGATCAATTATGACAATTTATTGTTATCTCTTATATTTACCCTTACTAATGATATTACCGAACCCAAATTTTTTTATTAAATTTTAATTGTTCATATGTAATTTTAATTTGTAATATTTTTCTGCAATATAATAATATTTGGGTGATTTTTTGATATGTTAAATACATTTTATGAATTGTGTAGTTTCTTTTATAGTGGGGAAATTTCCAATTCAATTTGTTGAAAATGATTTCTATTAATTAAATATATTTAATATTTTTCTAATAACTAATACAAAAAATGACCATAAATAATTAAATGTTTCTGTATGTGTTAAAATATTGTAATTAATGAATTTTTTAAAATCTTCTGTATAAAATATATTATATTTAGCATTAGATCTAAGAATGATGGTATATTATACCATATTGTGAAAAACCTTCCACCAGAAAATGAATCACAATAAAATATTTTAGAATTCACAAGTGATATGTATGGATGTATAGAACCCATAACTAAATATTTAGGGATTATCATCATGTCATAAGACTATATGTCATACTGTGACCAGCGTCCCCAATGTAATTAAATATGGAAGAGTATTTTGGGTAATGTGTATGGTTATAAAATTTTTATTTAAGAATTGTTATCATAGTGTGATTCTATATACCATGGACTAATCCTCAGACACCATATAAAATGAAAAAAATATAATTATGATGTATTATAAAATGATATTTATTGGATATGATCAAGGAGTGAAATGATATTAAATGTAATGATTCTTATACTCCAAATTCATCCCTTATAAAAAATTAAAATTATCATACACAAGTTAAGAAGAACCATAATTCCATATATGGTAACTTAAGTTTTTCATAAATCCTGGGAGATTTTTTCTTTTATAAAAAAAATTCATGAAAAAATCTTTGCATGTTCCAATGTGATGTTAAAATTTTCTACTGGAATCAAATCACTACCCTTATTTTGAAATTGTATGAAAATCCTAAAACAAAAAACAAAACAGGGACATGGTCACCCAAACCCTATTGCAACACTCAACTGATCTCCTAAGACACATCTCGGTCCTCTAATAAAATCCTAAATGACATCCTAGAGATGTTAATACTTTTATAAAACCTATAAAAATGCAATCTCTCATGATATTCCCAACTATGTGACCAAAAATTAAAATTTCACTACATTTTATCCAATAGATTAAAATATGGTTCATATAAACATTCCTACTATAACAATTATTTTACCTATTATTTATCTTCATGATTTATATATATATTGAATTTTTCATTGATCATATATAGAAGGCGAAACAAACATTTTCACTCATTGGTTATCGAGACTTATTCAATGTAGCTAAACTACATCTACTCCAAAAAACCATGGTAGACTATCACCCAACTCTTCATAGTGCTAGTCAATCCCTAAATGATCCATTTAAACTCTCTCTAAACCATCACGAATAGTACTACATTTACTAAATAATTGAAACATCAACACATGTATGATCCATGCTTTTTCAAGAGTCATCATAGGTGAATTGCATGTTCTATTTTTATTTTTTAGTACATTTAACTTGGAGTAGTGGGTGGGGTTGCATTTGGGTGAACTTTTATTGAAAACTAAAGGATAATGGGTTATGTAGGATTTACACATGGTTTAGAAAACCATGCGACCAAACTGTTCTAAGCAAGAAAAATTGAATAGAGAGTTATTCACAACATTCCCATGGGTTAGAAATCTGTGAGAACAAAATAAGAAAACTGTGCAAAACATGACAGAGGTGTCTGCACGGTTGGTGCATGAATTACCAAACCAGGTGCCTCTCCCTAGGAAACTATGCACTCTGGATTTTAATTCCTATAAATATTTTTAAATCAACCCAAACCCACAAGACATCAATTTTTTCATCCATGAATCAGTATTGAAAAATTATAGGTGTTTTCAATACCTACATGAGAGATTCTAATGCGATCCAAACACCATTCTTCTAGGTTGAATGCTTGGATTAAAGAGCTGTTCTCCATGTAGTAAGTGGATTTCATCGTGATTCTTATTTCATCCATTATCTGATATTTTCATGATCTATTCAGGGATGACTTCCACTATTTTCTTAGATCTAAACTCCAGAGAAAATATTAAGATCTATTATTTTGTATCTTGATATATTTTTTCATTATCTTGATGCCTTTGATCATAATTTGGTATAAAGGATTTAGATTCGTAATTTTATCAATGACGTTGTGCCTTAAGGATTTTGGTAATACCAATTGGGAACAATTACATCAATATACTGAGGTAGGTGATCAAAATCAAAATCGCATAGTCATGATATATGATATGTGCACGATTTTATGAATTTTATATACTCCCTTGATAAACGATTTCAAAAATTATAGTAATTATAAAGGTTCAATTTATGAGTGTTTACCATGGAGATTTATTGAAAATTGATCACATAACATACAAATGAGATGTTTCCCAAATTGATTGATATTTTGGAGATTTAATTATAAGATGTAATTTTGTATTTGAGTTATTGAATTGATATAAATACGATAATTAATTTGGTGGATTAATTATGGAAATTTGTTTGGATATGAAAGACTATTAATTGTAAGAATTAATATTATTCAAGATGAGATCAAATATTATTAATTGTAAATATTAAATTTCACTTGTTTGGTTTTGATATGAATAATTTGGTCTGAATAGTTAATTATGGAAAGAGAATTGTGTTTATTAATTAATTAATTGATGAATTAATAAATTGTTTTATTCTTAGTTAATAGATGAATTAATTATGGTCCTTTGAAATTTGTTAAAAAATGTTTTATTGGTAAATTAATAATGTTCAAAATTACAATGATATAAAGAGTGATTAAATGGATGAGAATTTTTGGTTCTAGGCATACTGTTGAAGACCGATTAGAAGTTGGGTCATGTACATCGCGTTCCTCCCATATAATTATACAATATTGACATTATGGGGTGATCGGAATGAAGACCTACACTGTTTGAGAAAAGTGGTATTAGGCATGAAGGCCTACACTCAATGAGATTTGGGGTGCTAGGCATGAAGACCTACACCAAATGAATGATAATAATGAATAATGATCCCCCTGAGATTTGGTTTTCGAGACATGATGACCTAAATCAAATGAATGATTACATTGAATGATGATTCAAAAGGGAAACATGAATTGAATTGTCATAATTTGATGATTAATGATTAAATTACAATGTAATAACTGTTTAAATTATGTATTGTATTTATTTCTTAATATATCCTCATAAACTATCTTTTGACTGGACTCGTTTTAAACACCATTGGTGATGGCCTACTGAGTTGCACTCACATCTTTTTCGGGCTTCCTGATCGACACCTGACTTGACTTGGTTGTTGTAGGACTAGACAAAGTCATGAACCTATGAGTGGTTTCAGTTTGGGATTAGAGCATTGAAGATGGAACCATTCATAGTTCGAGACACATTTTGGAGTCATGATGTCTTTTATATGAGTTTCAATGTATACACATGGCACATGAGTTTCCATTTCATGATTCACCTTCCAATTGAGTATTTTGTTTTGTTTTGTTTTGACAATCATATGAAAAATCATTATTCAGGTTATTTATATGCTTCCATAGATGATTATTTTAAATTTCTTCTACTGGAGTTCTATTCTGATAACACTGGCTATAGTCTTCCAAATAATGACATACACGACCCTCAGTACTTTTTGGCACTCTCTGGAATACGGGGAGGTGCACTTGAGAGAATGTAGAGAACCGGTTCAGGGAACCATTCTGTAGCTCCCAGGTTGGGATGATACAAGGTGGTATCAAATGATTTTTAATTTCATAAAACATAATTTTTCCTTATGTATTGGGAAAGGTTGAAAAGATATTATAAAGAGTTGAGTCTTGGTTTTTATCTTGTGCATTAGAGTTGCAAACCCTTGTACAGGGTAAATTATAAGTAATCGTATTGGGATTGTTGGGATTGATGCCTTGTTTCTATAGATGAATATTATTTCAACATGGGTGACATAGTTGTGGTGTTATGTGAAATTGTTTTTTTTGAAAATTGATGAATTTTGATTCATGGACAAAAGATGGATGATATTTCAGTCTTTATGCATCATTATAAGAATTCATGGTTGTTGTAACATACATCATTCTAGTCACTCACAAAAAAATGGGATTTGGTTATGTTTTTTAACATGAACTATGATTCCTTATTGTGAGATTGAAATAATTATTAAATATGAGAATAAATGGGTGTCTAATGGGGGCTTTGATCAATGAATTGAGTATGGTAAATTATTTGATTATTGAATTAAATAATTTGAGATAATTTGATTAATTAATTTATGTATTAATCAAACATAATGAATATTCCCTAATTCACCATGTCCCTTCTGTGTGATGGCTAAGGGTAGTGAGAAGGCATCAGTGTTGACCATGAGGAAAAAGGGGGCAAAGACATATTGAAACATGTTTTGTTAGATACACCTCATACAAAAATGTTATTAGGTTTTTTAATAAGACCTGAGACATGTGATTGGCTTTGTAGCTATATGCCCCCGTGATTCTTGTTGAGGGAGTGACATAGTGGTATGGACTGAAATGAATTTCCAAATTAAGGGCATGAGGTACCACTAGTTCAAGTTGAGGATAAAGGGGAACAGTTGGGAGATAACATTTCTCGTTTCCGTAAATTTAGGTAGAGATACCTAAGGCATGTATATAAAAGGATTTCTAAGTTGATAATGGAGTTTTTTATTGCAACACCCTCCTACATGTATTGGAGTGGGTGGACTTGAGGGAGTTGAATTATTTATTGAATCTATAGAGATGATACATGACTATTTGGAGACTCAAACTAAGAGGGGTGTCATTTTGACATCTTATATGTTGTGTGGTTACACGAAGCACCAGTGGTACATTTAGTTATGATTGGGATATAGTGAAAATATGTAATATAAGGACATTATGGATATGTTCCTCAAGAATATGTATCCTGAAATGCTTATGTAATATAATTCATCAGAGATTATACATATTACACAAGGTATAATGTCCATAATGGAATATGTTTTTTTGTTTTAAATATTTACAGCGGTTTGCTCCATCTTTGGAGACCGATAAAGCATCATCTAAAAATCAATTTAAGGATGGACTGAAGTGTGAAATTTTGTCCTAGGTAAATATAATTATGTGTGAAAAAATTTGATGATGGTAATCAGAATCTAATTTCAGAGGGGAACCCAGAGGAGGCTTCTAGTACTGGACATGTAGCATGATCATCGAGAGCGGGCCTTCTGAGAGCCTAAAGAGCCACTATGGGAATCTTAGTCAGGATAATAGAAATCATGGTGGACAGTCAAGAGGGACAGTTAAACTGGATATTTCTCATGTTCTTTTCCACCTATTTGGTATGTAGTGAAATTATTGTACACATTGTGGTTAACCACAAGTGAGGTGCTGGTTTTGTGGCATGATGGTATATCAACAGAGGTTCTGTAGGAAGCAGTATAAGGCTGGTTCTCAGGGAGAAACTGATCAGAGTCAGAGTGTGGGAACATGGTCTTCTACACCATATTGGTTTGGAATCAAGAGTTCTACTGAATGAGGTAGTTTAGGCAGGGGATGTGGTGATATAGGGAATGAGTGCACGTATCAACAGTGGGTTTCTACTCATAGAAAATAGATAACACATCAACAAATAGGGGAAGGACAGTTACATTTTGTGTAGCCTATACATGTGTTGTGTGAGGTCGGTCCATCCACTATGAGAGGTAATATTGTAGTTCATTTTAATTTATAAACTTCATTGTTTGATAATGGAACCTCTCAATCTATTATATCTGCAAATCATGTGATTGGCTTGATCTTGGAGGTGTAGTCTATATGAGGGATGATGAATTTTCAAACACAGTTGGGAACATAATTAATGGATATCTATTTGTACAACAAATGTTCTCTGGTGATCTGAGAGTATAGTTTCCTTTGGGATATCTATGTCTTTGATATTACGGGCTTCGACCAGATTATGGTAATGGATTTTCTATTCACATACCAAGACCAAATTGATATTTATAACAAGACAATTACCTTTTTATCTTATTAGGTTTAGCAGTATGTCCAACATGGAGAATGAGATATCCCTGAAGGCAGAGTTGGGCTAGTTCCTCAGCAACTAGGAGAGAACATCACCCAAGTTTCCTATATTTTGCTAGATGATGTTTTTTTTAGGCATTACATCCTTCCACTAGTAGTATAACTATTTCAGTATGACATTCCTGTAGAATTTTCAGGAATGCCAACTAATAGAAATGTGGAATTCACAATAGAGCTCAGGATGGGATCTATGCCAATATATATTCCACCGTACAGAATGGATGTGACCAAACTTCAAGAGCTCAGATTGATTCAGGAGGAATTCGAAGATAAATGGTTTATCCTCCCAAGTACATCACCTTGGGGACACCTATTTTGTTTGCAAAGAAGGCCGATATGAGATCACCCATGTCTGTCGATTAAAAAAAGTATATCAAAATGAATGTGAAGAATTGATATAATTTTTCACCTATAGATGATTTGTTTTACAATCTAAAGGGTCCAAATGTTTTCTCAATGATCGATATGAGATCATGTTATCATTAGGAGAGAGTTAGGACTTCTAATTTATCATGAACTGGTTTCAAGAGTAGGGATGGCCACTATGAGTTTGTCGTAATGTTTTTTGGGTAGAATAATATTTTAGATGTTTTTATGGCATTGATGAATTGTATATTTCATCCGTACATAGATTTGTTTTATGGTGTTTTTTGGAAGACATCTATGTTTAATCTAAGATTCATGATGGTCATTGTCAACATCTTGAAAACGTCTTGGGAATACTGAGAGAGCATCAGCTACACACCAAGAAATATAAATGAAATTTTTTGAATTACTAGATACACCATTTTGATATCATAATCTATGAATATTTTATGGTAGTGTACCTGAAAAAAGTGTGTGTAGTGATTTTTTTGGAGAATCCCAAGAATGTTTTTGATTTTCAAATATTTTTGGGATTAGATAGTTATTATAGGATTTTAATCAAGGAATTTCTACAGATGGATGAACCTTTTAATATTCTGAAACATAATTTGAGAATGTTTTTTAGGATAGAACCATGCTTGAATGATTAACAAGAATATAAAAATCCCTTTTCCTTGAAAACAGTTTTGTTCTTAACAGAGGTAGGTGGGGAGTACACGGTGTATTCTAATGCTTCTGGGGTCTGACTCAGAGACGTATTGATGCATGGGGGTATATTCATCACTTATTGGTCTAGGATTCTATGGAAATGTGAACATAATTAACATATGCATAAACATGAATTGGATGTAGTGACTTATGCTCTTAATTGCTGGTGCCACTATGATTTGGGTGAAAATATTAGTGTTTTAAGAGATCACAAAAGATCAATGTATATCATTTCACAGTGCGAAGTTAATATTAAACAGTGTATATAGGAAATGTATATGTATTAATCTGATTTTGAACTGGAATATACACCTGATAAGGGGAATAGGGTGGATTATTCAATGAGTATATAGACTGATACACAGTTGGAACATGAGTCGAGTGCATATTGGAAGATGATGACATTTTTTGAGAAAATGCATGTTGTAGTTCAGGTGTGTCAAGAGAGAATGAATCTTGTTTCTATAGCAGTGGATTCTACACTCATGGGATTTATCAATGATAGGCGTTATGGGGATCCAGTGTGTTTATCCTTAAGGGATATCCTTGAATTTGGACAGACACTTTCAGACTGGAAAATAGATGAGGACATAATCAACTATGTGAAAATTCTATTATTTGGGCCTATTTGTATGCTATAGGAACTCATTAGTGAATTTCATGCATCAATGGTGGTGGTACATAATAGTGTGAAAAAAATTTACCATGTCTATCAATTATTGTTTTTGTATCCAAGCATGAAAAAGAAGATAACATGGTATGTAACAAGATGATTCACCTTCTAGTAGGTGAATTAAGAGCATCAACAACATGGAAGCCTGTTGTGGTTGTTACCTATTGTAGAATATAAGTGGGATGACGTGGATACTAATTTTTTGTTAGGAAATATGAAGACACTTCGGTAGAATGACGTAGTTTCAGTCGTTGGGGATTGACAAACGAAGGTAGCACACTTTTTTCCTATTATGGAAACCGTAACAGTAGAGCAGTTGGGAGAACTGTATGTGAGGGAGATAGTTTTTTTGCATTGGGTTCTATGTATTATAGATTCATATTGTGATTCATGATTTACTTCATGTTTCATGTAGGGATTACATAGGGTTCATGGTATGTAGAACCTATTATGTACAACCTTTCACCCACATATAGATGGGAAGTTGAAACATACCAGATAGGTGTTAGAGGATATGCTACGAGCATGTGTTCCTGACATTAGTGGTTCCTTGGAAAAGAACATCGCTTTAGTGGTGTTTTCATATTAAAATAATTATTAGGAAACTATTCAGATGTCACCATATGAGGAACTTTATGGCATTCCCTGTAGATCACCTCTATGATGGTTTGAGGTGGGTGAGTTAGAAGTGTTAGGACCGAGTCCCATTCAGGATACATCAGAGCATATGCAGTTGAATTGAATGTATATAGATATAGCTCAGAGTAGGCAGAAGTCATATAATGATAGACATAGATGAACCGTAGAGTTTATAGAGGGTGATCGGGTTTCTCTTAGGGAGCCTCTTATATTGGGCCACAACAAGATATGATGGTCATGCTTGTTAATGCCCTAGATTGTGGTACAGTTCTAGGTGCTAGAGAGAATCAGTCTAGCGGCATACCGATTAGCACATCCACCGACATTCAGAGCTATACATGATGTTTTTCATGTGCTAAAACTATGGTGGTATCATCTAGATCCTTTCATTAGATTGATGTGGATGAAGTTGACCTCAAGAGAGATGCATACCTTGAGAAGCATCTCGTACATGTCCTGGTTCACAGTGATAAATTGTTATGGGGAAAGTCAATGGTTTTAGTACGTGTGTTGTTGAAAAATGGAAATTTTTAGGAAGAAAATTTGGAACATTGAGCCAACATTAGGGCTCATAGGACAAATCTCTTTGCCTCAGAATCTTAGAGATGATTAGGAGTGTAGCTAGAGGAAAACCTGTTAAAATTTTGTTAGACTGTATAATATCGACCTTTTCTGGAGTAATCATAGGAATGTTTTCAGGTACATTATGTATAATATAAATACCATTAACTCATAGAAGTGCCTTGGTGTGTTTTGGGGTGAATATTTAAGGAATTCTAAAGCATAGTTTCATTTAAATGATTTGCAAATTCTTTGGAAAACTAAGAGACTAAAGCCTGTCGAACATGTGAAACTAGATAGAGAGGTCCAATCAGTTTTCATATAGTTTGTAAAACTATGTGACCAAATTGTTCCACTATGAAAAACTACTTAGATTGGTCAAAAGTTTTTTTCATGGTTTTCCAAACCATGCTCATCTAAACGAAAAACCATTATTGTTGGATTTTAATTCTAAAAATCCATTCTAAACCAACACGAACATTCAATATATACATATTTTCGAGCATGGTTCAACCATCACAAATTCTATGTGTTTTAAAACCATCTCTATGAGATAACAATGTGATCTAAACATCGTTATTCATGATTGAAACCCAGATTGAATAGATGCTCTCCTCCACATAATTATATATCATCCTAATGCATTTTCATTTAAGTAACATATATTTTCGAGATCTATTCATGGAAGATCACCACCTTTTTCATGGATCTACACACATAAGTTACGATCAAGATCAATGATAGTATATCTTGATCTATTTTTCATGATCTGGATCCCTTTGAAAATAATATTATTTTTTCGGATTTATATCCATCTGTTGATCAGAAACATTTTTCCTTTCATATTTTGTAGATTTCCATTGAGCTATCTCTCGTCAGTTAACTAAGGTTGGTGGTCAAAATCGAAGTCCCACTATCAGGATTTATGACAAATATATGAGTTTCTGAGTTTTCTATATACCCTAGATAAATTACATCCAAAATTGGTGTAAATAGGAAGGTGTAATTTCTATGTATTTACATTGGTGATTTATTTATAATTGATTCATAAAACATAATAATGGGGGGTTTCACATATTTATTGATATTTTGGAGATTCTATTATGGGACGTGATTTTGTTTCTATGTTATCGAATTGATTAATATAAGATAAATAATTGAGGGATTAAATATGTAATTATGTTTGGATTGGACAAATGATTAATTGTGTGAATTAATTATGTTTCGTGATGAGATCAATGATAATTAATTGTAATATTTAATTATGACTTGTTGGGTACTAAAATGAGTAATTAGCTGTAAGGAATAAATTATTGAAGGATAATAGTGTTGATTGATTAATTAATTGATGAAATAATTAATTTTATTATTCATAGTTAATTGTTGAATTAATTAATGTTGATTAAAATGTTCAAAAAATTTGTGGATTAGTAACTAAATAATGTGGAAAATTTCTATGAAATCAAGGGTGATTACATGGTTGAGATTGTGTGGTTCTTGGTATGGTTTTCTATACCAATTAGAATATGGTAAATGGACATGGAGTTCCTCCCCAATAGTAATCCAATGTAGATATTATGGGCTATTAGGAATTATGAACTACACCGATTGAGAAAATATGTTATAGGAATTATGACCTACACTCAACCAGATTTGGGGTGCTATGCATGACAACATACACCCAATGAATGTTAATAATGAATGATGTTTCAACTGGGATTTGGGGTTCTTGGTATGGTGACCTACACCAAATGAATGACAATAATGAATGTTGAATAAAATGGGAATCATGATTGAATTATCCTAATTTGATGATTAAATATTAAACGGAAATGAGTTACTTGATTAAATTTGGCATTGTATTTATTGCTTCATAAATCTGCATGCAGTATATTTTTTCTAGAATCATTTTTATCATAAACTGTCGCGGCATAATTAGATGTACTCCCACCATTTATAGGATGCCTGATCATAAATGATGATGATTTTTTGTTACATGAAATGATAACGGCAAGGACCAATGATTGGTTGCGGTTTCAGATTGGAGAATGGGAGAGTGATTTGGACATAGTTCAGCACACATTCTTGAGTTTTTGTGTCTTTACATAGAGTTTCATTGTAGACACATGGCACATTAATTTTCATAGAATTATTTACCTAAAAGTTGATTATTGTATTTTATGGTATTGACTACTAAATGACATGGTATGGGTTAGGATATTTATATTCTATCATACTTGTTTTTTTATTTTCTTCCATTGGTGTATTATTATGATAACAAAGGGTATATTATCACAAATACTGACTTACCATACCAACTCTACTAGTCAGCACCCTCTGTCATACGGGGAGGCGCGCTTGAGGGCATGTGACCAACTGGCTCGGTGCACCGTTTAGTGGCTCCCGGGTCCGCGCGTCAACCCGAACCCACCATTACTGAACTACCATTGGATCTTGTGACATAGCATTAATTATTTCCATGGAATGTTTAATGATACAATACAATTGATGGAATTCCTAAATTCTAAAACTACAACACCATTAACCATAAATTTATTTCATAATTATATATTAGGAAATTACTCACTCAGTATCAAATACATGTCTCAAATTGTCATTTTCATCCATATCCTTTGGATGACAACTGGGAATATATATATATACATAAAAAAATACATTCTCCAGTGCATGAATCATTGTACATATTTTGGGAGTAATGATATTCCAAATTATTTTCCACCTATCTTGTATTGATTTACAAATTGACCATTGGTTGTACCACCAGAATGTTATCCCAAATCATATGTCTACTAGTTACCAAATGTAGTAAATCAAGATGATTTTCTTCAACTAGCACCACATACAAGTATATTTGTATTTCACATAACTTTTACACTTATATCTAGAGAACATAATAAAACAATAACCACCTCTAGGATGGGTCCATAAACTTTTCACCATCATTAATTACAAAACAACTCTCCAAATGAATAAAATGATAATTTATTGTCCATTGTGTGATCCTCACCATATAATATTCCATATTACAAATCAATGATAATGATAATTCTTAATATCTACCTCCATCCGAAAAATTATAGTCAAGATACCCACTAAAATTTCTCCAATTTATCCACATCATATTCAACACTCTAGGTTCCAATGATATTATAATGTCTTATAAATCATATTCTTAGATATATCAATAATCTACCACCATACAACTTCTCCCATATAATATAACTTAGGGTCCACAAACATACTCACCAAAATGTGAATCTCAGGTTAAACATATTATGGGACCTTATTAGTCCCTCTATCATTTAATAGTTCCATTTGTTCCCTATTCATTATATGTAAGGATATCTATTATCTTCATAGACATCAATCCATGTCACTTGGCCCATAGGTAATTTATATGTCTAGATACTCACATCAGAAAATCACATTTTTTATGAAATTTCACAAGACATATCGCATACGAGTTCACTATATTGACATATCCATAATCCCATGGGAAGATAGGTCATTAAACTATAACACTAATTAGATCTGATCCCATGAATGAGTCTTAACATAAGGTACATTCTCTCTATTTTTCAACTATACATGATCTTACCTTAGAGCATCCACTTCTCTAACAAATACAAATCATAACATCGTGGTTTAGAACAATTTATTTTCTTCTACTCAATCACCACATGGTATCTCACACCTCTCCAACATTACCTCACATTCATCACTATCCATATGTAATATCCAACCAAAAACATTGACACCTCCATGATCTTAATCCATACAGTTTGGTAATGAACGAATCATATACCCCATCACATCTTTAAAGAACCATGCATGGTCTTATAACCTACAAAGAACTCTATTGAATGAATAAATACATCCCCAAATTACAATCGATGAATTATAATGGTATCACATACAAGAACAATACATTTTTTTCAATTATCATAACGTCAGTCTAGGATTCATGTATCATACAAAACTCTATCCCACAATCCCAACGATTTCCCATAATCAACTCATCAAAATGCATCACGTATTATCTAAGGCCAATAATAAATAATCAGAAATCCATTTTTACTAACCCTAATATAATAATTGGTATAACCAATATACCTACCACTTAGGATAAACAAGATCCAAATCTATTTTTTTCAATTTAAGAGATTTTCTATAAAACAAATATCAATGGATTTCAAGGTTATCACCATTAACAAATTAATTCACACACAAAAAGGTAGAAACCTCAATGATACCCTTCCAATCAATTCGACACATTTCATCTCAATTTATGTAACATAAGGCCACATCTAATTCACATATTACATTAGATAACCATTTATAATACAATTTTTTATTAACATAATTATAGGATATCATTCATGATAATAAAACTGAACACGCCACCCATTCATGTTAGGCCTATCTCAGCACAGGTTCTACCCATCATTACACATATGTAACATATAAGGAATATCAATGCCTATTCCACATAATTCTCACACCTACCATTTATATATACAAAACATAAGTAATTTTTCTTTAACATATATCGCTAATGGAACATAAAATCATGGGATAAACTATATCATATCTTAACCATATGCATCACAACTCACATAAAAAAATAAAATTATTTTTGTGTTCAATTGTAATTATAGAATTATAAATATACAAAGTCACTAATCAATTTCATTATACTCAGCCTCTTAAACCATAACCATTCCCTCCATTAGTTAGATAATAGGGAGAAACATTTAGGCTTTTATCATAGATACCAAAAGATAATCCACATGAATGTAACCACTATTGGGCTCTGAAAAATATAATTTTTAGGAATATCAAACTAAATTATACTACCCACCCATAGGTACTGAAACACAATAGTAAATCACTAACCAAACTAAACCCTTGGGGAATGAGGCCATATTCAAGTACAAATTAACGATATCCACTAATTTAAATTGGTATAAATGCAAACAAAACCCAATTGGTTTGGTATAGTAGTGTGTCACAAAAAATCATTTGGTTAACAATATATAAAGTATTATTGACAAATTATATATCACAACTAAATTTTTAATTTAAAAAATAAATACCATGATAATAAAATGTCATGATAACCTATATGATAGATATGATGCAAGAACTACCACTCTTTTTACACCATAGGATAATAGAATATATCATAATAAAATAACTCTGAAATACATTTTTCATGAATCCACATAACTATAATATTAAAAAATATGAAAAGAAATAAAACTCCATTGAACATAAATATTATGTTATGTTGGTATTGGTTAGGTAAAAAACCAGTATTGTTCCCAAAATTATAGAATTTCTGCTACAGTTATACATTATCACAAATACATGGAAACATAAAACAATGCTATTAAATTCCATTTATGAAATTAAAAAATTGATTACTCTATAGTCACTAGTATATAGTGATATGTGTCCTCATGGATTTTCATAGCCTCCGAACAAGAAATGTGGGTCTAAGGTGATATAGTTGTTAGACAGTAACCTTATATAAATGTAGAGATACAGATTACAAATTTCATATTTTGAATCATTGTAATATACAATAAAATAAAATAAAACATCAATCAATACCATTCAGTAAAACAAATCAAGACACATGCTAAAACAAAATGAACAATATAAAATTATACAAGATTTTGGAAGACATCATACATATCATTCACGGAAAAATGAAATTAAACTTGAAAAAAATTAAGAAAAAAATAAGATAATCATATCTTTTCTTAATTCCTCAAAAGTCCCAAATCCTAAAACTATCTATGTGTCCATATAAGCAATCCAACAACGGCCATCATCCCTACCAGTAGATTTTATCATGAGATGAACTTGGATACATATTTTTTAATGCCATAGGCAACAACCAATGGTGTCTCTAAATATATCCAGTCCATACTATGCATGTAGAATGTAAATTACATAGAATAATCATGTAAACTACTAGAAACAAATACCAATCATAATTATAGTAATTTATAAGACACTTGAGTGTGACCATAACATCATTGGTATATTCCAAAACATTTATGAGAAATATTCCACAATACCTAATGGGAAAAAGATTCCACCACTATAGAGAATCACTTATCATATATCATTTTTTGGATTTTTTCCTATCCTATATACCATTATATATAATTTATCATATAGGGGATTCAATCCAACCACATATAGAATCATATATTATCTGGGGGATTGGTGCCCTCTCCTTAAATAATTGTACAACTGAAATCATTAGTGGTTAGCACCAGCCCCGTATACCATCATATAAAAACTAGGTATTATATTTCACACTGTATTTTATCATATAACAACGATTATTATAGCCCTATCCCCAAACAAAATTATATGTCATTGGGTGATTAACATCGACAATGTTTACCATCTTATATCATTCTGTGAATAACTCCTACCCCTTATAAAAAAACATATCAAATATTATCATATAAGATTATTAACTACATTGTGTACCATCTTATATCACTATGACTATTACTTCCCCCTCCATGTAGAATCATATATCATCATTCATTAGAGTGATTACCACCTACCCTCTACAAAACTGTATAACACTTGGGGGATTATCATCAAACATGCATTTAATTATATATTGTTATTGTGAATAGTTTCTATCCCCAATCAAATATATAGCATATATCATTAAAGGGAAATGTATTATACTCATATAACATCATATATCATAACATGAGTTAGTATTTTCCTTATATCCAATCATTTATTATGTATCATAATGTTTATAATCTCACCTAAACATAATATACAATACCTATATTTCCATATTAATCAAATAATCTATTATAATCACCAAATTTATAATAGGATGCAACCATGTTATCCCCATAATTTAAACGATCTTTATATTCAACACAAAACTAGAGCCCAAATTGTGGTACCCAAAGTCTCATAGAGCCTTAGAATCCATCACCAATTCCAAATATCATATCTGACCATTATAAAAAATGCAATTAGTTTAACACATACACGGATAAACACATAAATGTAGTGTAGAAATACCCACATCATCTAATCATCAACTACCTTATAGGATAAAATGTATATCAAGGACCATATAGATTACTCCTTTTCTAACCACTCACAATCTATCTCACTCCCAAATGAATTGGGAACATTGTGATCCTATACTATGGACTAATTTGTATCACTCAAAGAATTATTACCCATACAGAGTCTATATATCCCATAGATCATATTCATGGTCAATCTCACTACTATTTGTGAAATGAAATTCAATTTAGTGTTAAAAGTTCTATCATGGAATTTGAAACATCCATGGTACTTATATGGTTTAAGGGGAATGAATTCTTTTTGAATTATAGGTGTATCAGACATGGGTGGTGAAACTACATGTCATTTTATATGTAATATGATTATAATACATCAGGAAATAATAAGGACCACATACCATTATTGAAGTCATTCTCCTTTTGAAAACCTCTACCACCACCACATAAGCCATTACAAAATGACCATCAATTATCCTTTAATTCAAGGGAAAAAATCCATCAATATAAATTAAAAATAAATATAAAAAATCAAAAATTAATTTACACATTATGAACAAAGATTCTACACAACCATTTCTTTAGAATGATCTAATATCAGCTAACCATGAAATCACATAGGACCAAATCATTGCGAAACAATGTGCACACCACCGAAAATATATATCCAAAATATAGTGACTAAAAATCCACAATTCCTCATTTATTATAATCCTTAAATTTCACACAAATGTATAAAAATAGATATGTAACTCAAATCAGTGACATAATCCGGTGAAACCACAAGAAATATAACGTGTTCTCCCACTAGAGATCCACATTATCTGATTAAAATAAAATATAAATCATAAAATGGATTATTCAACAATGAATTGGTGGGATCATTCTCAAGCCCTAAACTATAATATATAATTATAGTTGATAGACAAGTGGAGAAATAAACAGGGTATAATATGATAAGATCACATCAAATAATGATTAGAAAAACCTCCAATCAAAATACTTCATGACATTTGAAGGAGGAAGGTGAAATGGAGATGAGATCATCCTCCACATGCTCAAACATTCAATGATTAAAGAATAATTATGGGGTAATAAATTTTAAAAACTTAAAAATACAATATTACCCATGGTTTAAAATAAAACTAGAATGATCCAATCACGATGTGGCATAAATGGTTCTTAGTATGTTGTCCCCAATATGGGCCCCTCATTCAATTGCACAACTCCCCTCACCTAGTAACAAAATCCTAGTTGGACTTCCAATAAAAATTTCATTATCTAAACATTCCCTTAATGGTTAAATAATATCCCAATGACTAAGATTCATCGCATATATCACATTCTAATGGTACTACACATGTCCCCATGACCCTGATCATGGTACATCTCAATGTGTCATAGAATGACACACTAACTAAAGAGAAAACAAATATATTTATGTCCCAAGACATCAAGACAATGAATTACACATTCAATACAAAAAGAAAATTCCCTACATTAATTCATTATGTGGAAAACATCCATTTGTTTTCTCCCTCCCAAAGATTTATAGTTCAATGCATGTGTCATGGAATGACTATCCTTATCTATGACAAAATTTCAAAATGGTATATTTAATAATTTGTAAGTGATATGTAAGGATTTATAAAATTATTAACATAATTTATAAAGATTATCATAAAGATGTTTCCCAATGGGTTGTTTCATGATTTACATCCTAACTATTATAAAATTTTAAATATGTTATATATAAGAGTAACATTGAAAATTATTCAATTTATTGGGATTTATACATAAGGATTATCAGATGGAAGTGATTCTCACCCATTATTGTGTGATCCATTAAACCCGTTAGAAAATTTTAGAAGTAATAGATGAGGAATTTCAAAAAGATTTTCATTGGTTAAAATTATGGTGTGATTCCATCAAGAGTTACATGATTCTCACACACCAGAGTAAACCCTTTCACGAAATGAAGTACTCCTAAAAACTACTCACAATTTTTTAATTCCAAAGATCCCAATGATTCCACTGCTAACTACAAATAAATTTATTCTCACATATTCAACTATACATGTGCCACAATTATATGATATTATGTGATGGTGACAAAACTGACCCACATTATGGAATCAAAATTATGTATAACAACATTAAAATACATTTGTATTATAAATTAAGGACTAGTTCAACCTGATTTGACTTTTACACTTAATCGACCAACCTAGGCACATATAAATCTATTTTTCACATATAAAAACATTTTTGAGTGATGTTAAAACCCTCATATCCCAAATCTAAATCAATATTATCCAATACAACTTCTTCATGAATAAAAATTAAAATTTACCTTGATTTTACCCAACCCATAATGGTGTAGGTCTTTAAAAGGGAAACAAAACATAATGAAATATGGATCTTAACCCATTACTTAATATTGTGGATTATAAGTTGTTTCATTATTTTTGTAGGTTCATATTCAATAATGAACCATATTAAATTTCTGTAAAACATTATTGTAGATAAAAAATCATCATTATCTAACAAAACATTTATATTTTCCCTTTAGAAGGGTATGATTAATTTAAGAAACTTTATATATAGGTATAGTGAATTATGAGTTATTCTTATGAATGTAAGAAAATTATACCATATTCAATTGAAATAAACAATTTTTTGTCCATCAAATGGATCACATAGGTTCTTGTAATAAGTAAAAAAATGAATTCATGTTTACAATGGGATTATTTAATGATGAGGCCAAAATAATTTATTTTTTTAACACATATATTCATAATGATTTGATATTCCTATTACATTAGGAGAATAATGATATCTATTATATATTATTATTTCATTAGAATTCATATTATGTTAATTTTGGAAATTTTTCTACTATTTGAATGAGTTCATGAAATTTATACGCTTTTTTTTTAAAATTTTGAGGAATGATGAACATATATGGTAATGTCTAGATTTTCAGGTTTTGATATTAGTATGGTTAGGTAAGATATTAAGATGGAAGATGAAAAGTTAGTTGGAGATTCAAACATTGCTTTTTAAAATATTCATCCATGGATATTTAAACCAAAAAGAGGTTTTAAGAACAAAAATATATATATTTAATAAAATATAATTTTCCAAGTTTACTATAGGGGTTAAAAAACATCATGTAATGTCACTATCATGTACCAACATTATAAAACTAAATTATTTAATTTATAATCATATGAGTAACTGGATGTATAATTTTTATATATTTTAAACATAAATGAGGTCAAAATCAAGGATGGAGTTGGTGCATCATGTAGTTTCTATTTGAGAGTAAAAAAAATTATCTTTATGATGAATATCTAGAAAAAAGGAATATATAACATATATATGGATTTATGTAAATTATTTTTTAAACACCCAGTAATTGGTAGTGTCTTGATGAAATTTTAATTATTATCATAAATATAGTATTGAAAAAAAAATCATAAAACAATAATATTTAATTTTTAAGATTATATATAAGGTATATAATTTAGTAATGGTCAGTTGGGTTAATAATTTGTTTGACCATCAGTATTGTGTCCCAGAAGTGGTGGTAGGGTTATCTGGTTAGGTTGTAAATTTATTATTTTTTATTTTCATAGTATGAGATTGGTTTTCTACTAATTTTTAAAAACTAGTTTTCCTACAGAATCCCTATTGTTTTTGAAATTAATCAATGATAATTTAGAATGATTTTAGGTATTTCGTAATTTTTTTTATTTCACGAAAATTGACAATGAATATAACCATTATGAAAAAAAATTTATAATGCATTACATACGACAAGGGTGGAAATAATTTAATTACATATGAATAAAAATATAATATATATTGGAATTTGAATATTATATATGGGATTAATATATTACAATAATATTTTTAAGAAAATTAAAAAATCATACATATGATAGAATATTATTATGTATGAAAATTCATCAATGTTAGATATCTTATGTATAATGAAAATTATTATTTGAGGATTTTCATATAATGACAGAATCATGTTTATGTATATAAACATATTTTTTATGGATAAAAATATTATACTTAGAAACCAAACTAATTAATATATATTACAGATTAAATTTACATATTATAAATGGGAAAAAAATCTTATGTATTTATTTTTAGATGAGGGAAGATAATAAGAATTGTTTAATAAAAATACATATTGGTTTTTGGATAATTAAAAAACCTTACCCATAGTGGAATATATTCTATATTAAAAAAATATTAGATATAAAATTATGGAAAACAATAATATGTCATTAGATGAGTAAAAATATTTAAAGGGTGATTTCTCAATTGTAAAAACCTTTTATAATGAAGGAAATTTGTTCTGTTTAAAAATTCAGCTAATGTAAAAACACTATATTTTGTGGAATGTACTATGTAGGGTATAAATTCTTTTCCCATTGAGTGATAATATTATATATGTTATGGGTTTTGTTTTTATTTAATTTGTAAGGTTTTTCTAAAACCCTAATTTTTTCCTAATTTTACACTTGATGATTTATTCAAAAAATTTGAAAAATATTACTAAAATTATTAAATGAGATATAGGGTTTTCAAGACACAAAAAATAAAGTTAACACAGTAGGACTCCATCTCATTTTAATCTTCATCCAAAATTGTTATATTTATCGATTCTTCAAAGATAAAAGACTAAATTTATCTAGAGGACAACTTCCATTAAATTGACCACTCTTCTTCAATTCTTCCATGGTTTAGTTCAAATTATTCACTACTCTTTTTGCAACCAAATATTGGGGTTAGAGTTGATTTCACTAGATCATTATGGAATTTTATTTATATAAGCTGGATTTTATTTAGTATGGATAAATTGTATCCCAAGAGTGTGGAGTCTCTTTATTTTAGGAATATTTATTAAACTATATTAATATTTATATTTAATTATAGGTTCTAATTGATTTGGGGTAAATTTATGAAATAAATGAAATAAAGGATTGTGGATTTTGTTTGGTAAAGGTCCATGTGGATACTATGGCGGGTGAAAATCACATTTATTGAGGAATTTTCCATAGGAGATCATATAATGAGTGATTCATTGATTATTAAATAATAATTAATTATGTAATTAACACTAATTTTATATTTAAATTATTTATAATATGGTATTAAAAAATTTAAATGATATTTTTAGGATTTATGGGTTTATGAAATGTGTGTTGTCTAGTTGGGATTTGATATGTATATATGAGCATGGATAACCCAAAAATAGGAATTAATCACTATATATGGTATATTTTCCCTTAAAATATCCATATGTTTTATGTATTTGTTTATTTGTAATGTTATATGTTGTCTCACAACTTTTGTATGATCAACCATAATATTGAGAAATAAGGAAATTATTTATTCCCACGGAATTTTTGGAAGTCTATTCGGCCTTTATAGACCACTGGAAAAATATTCATAAATTGATTTTTCTTTATTCCTCTCCATATATGTAAGAGTTATAGAATATGAATGGTTGGACTAGGGATAGACGTTATATCACCATGGGTGACTGAGTTCCTCTTTAATAGGTTATAAGGAATGGGGTAAAAATCCTTACATTACTTGTATGTATTTCTATGCAATTGGGGAATCCATGAAAGGATTTTTTAGTAGTGCGGTTAGAGGACTTTCATACATTGATGTTAAATTTTCATCAAGAATATGCAATAACATTTTAGTGATGCTTTTATTATTTTTTGACTTTGATCGATCATGTTATGATGTGATCATGTAAATTTTAAGGTACTATGTTTCCATTTACTTACGAGTTTTGACATAAGAGTGGGTAATGAGATAAATGGAACCATGTGGGGTTTCCAAAAAAATATGTGACTTGAAGGTCCTCATTAGTTCCAATTATCTCATCTTGGAAATAGAAAAGGTTAGTAAAAGATGTTAAACCTTATTATAACTAATAAGGAATGAAATATTTATAATTTGTTGTGTGTTTGATAGGAAAATCATGGAAATTTTTATTAGTTTTAATTTATTGGGTCAGATTTGTATGAATAATAGAATGTGCATTATAGAAATATGGAGTGTGTGTACATTCCAAATGCTAAGATATATGATCTTGGATTCTAAGCAGGGGTGTTATTACCTATAATTATATGAGATATGATTCCATGAATTATCATTATTACCTTTTCTGATATTATATATGTTTCATTGGTGGTATTATCCACCATATATGATATATTCCAACAATTTCATGGGTGAGACATTAGTCCATAAAAAATTATTTTCATATTAATTATTCAGTGCAGTATTTCCTCCAAAAAATTATGTGGGACTACAAATTTATAGGTTTTTTGATATTCCTATAGATGTGTTATTAACATTGATTTATTTGTGGGATTTTATTCTCTTCATTTGATATATGGACAGTAATACATGGAAGGATATGGTTTCCTCAAATTGTAACGTAAGTTAATCAGTGAAAAATTTCTCTAGAAAAGTTGATAGGGTTAGTCTGGATTGTCACATTATATCCCATTGATCCATAGTGATAATTTTGTGACCATATATACATTATTTTATAATGTTGATTATATCACATTCATTATACATTATATTGACATGTTATATTTGGGACACAATTTTTGGTTACATACTGAGTTTTATTGACACCATATTCGGGTGGCCTATGTAATTTGTTACTAGAACAATTCTCAGGATCCATGGCTCATGTTTAGAAGGGGATTAGTCATGTGTAATCAATGTAGATTGATTGTATGCTCTTCATATATGAGAATATGTGGGGACTCAGGATCGCGTTCTCATAGACCAGTTTTATTAACATTATTATAGTATTTATATGTTCTTCCCCCTGGAGAACATGTTGATGAATGCCTATTTAGGTTCCATTTAGATAGTTTATTTTTTATAGAATGTGTCATATAATTTATATCTTTCAACATTAGCAGTGATTTTTATTTATTCTATTAGGTATTGTGATGACTACTTGTAATTTTTTTATGTTGTCATATATACTCTGATATGATGGAATATACTACACATGATTTTAAATTAGTCCCTCACTACAATTTATCAGCCTCTGTAATACAGGGAGGCACACCAATGGTATTATAATGAAATATTATAGTTATAATAGTTTGATAGATCTTGTATATGTTGAAATGTGTATTTTTATCATATTTCCCCGTATAATAAGAGATTTTTTTCTTGTAATATTGAATATTCATATACAAATGAGATAATGGAATTAATATAAATTAATTATGATTCATCAGATTCTATAACATTAATTATTCTATAAACATATAGATTTAAATATAATATATTGTGATCAACAGTTTACACAATGAGTATTCACAATAAGGAAAAATAAGAGTTATTTATTAATTTTATTTTTCATATAATAACTTAATATTTTAATGGGAATATTGTTTCTATGAAATTAGTCTAGGAATATTGTATGAATTGGTAATAAAAATGTTAAAAAATAAAATTAATTTAGACAAAATACATTGTCAGTGTTATTTAAATACCATAATGGATTTTATAATGAGTTAGTAAAAGGTAGTATAAATGTTAAATACTGTTATTAAAATAATTAAAGGGAATCATTATATGGACTTCATACCAAAGAAAATAATGATATTAAATTATATAAATTTCTATATTCATGATAAATATAATTAAAATTATCACACGTGATATTATAAAATTAATGGTCTTTATAATTTCACTAAAATAATTGACCATTATGAATATGATTCCAATGTATCATCACTACTCAAATTTCATTCAATATAAATAGTACTCTATAATTAGTCTATTGGAGGTCATTATTAAATAGTCACAATGAGATGTGGAAAGAATTATATAAATACAATATGAGATGTAAATAATCCTTTATGTTTTCAAAATAAATACTATTCTGGAATTATAACATATATATGATTTGGAAAAATGGATATTATGTATTTTTTTATTATGTATTATTAAATAATTTTAATAATATGTAATTTATCGTGTTAAACAAAAATAAACATACATGTTATCATTCATTCTCATTTGATAAATATATGAATATATCATGAATTATAATGATATTTGACCTGTCAATTTATGACAATGAGCTATCTCTAAACAACAATCATCTCCGAGAGTTATAGGTTGCACTGGAATGTTAGTTTTTATATGAGTATTATTATATTATTGAGGAAAAAAATATGATCCTGATACACAAAAGGGTTTTTTTGTGTATTTATCCATGAAATATACCACATAGTGTGAAATACAATATGTCTCTGGTACACTAAGGTTGCATGTTTCATATGAAATATTGTTACCTATGGTTGGAGATATTTCTAACTTGGGAACCATAATTATATTTCACTTACACAAGTATTAAGTCATTTATAATCAAGGGGAGGTTGGGTATTATTTTATCATGTTTTTAGTTGGAGATCACCCAAGAAGAGATCTTGCCTCTTATATGATGGATTTGATATATGGGCCCTCAATTTTGATAGTTCAATAATCTTCATGGATATACATAGATATAATACCTATTAAGTGATTCTCTATTTACATTTGGCTTATATGATGTAATAATCCACAAATATATATCATATTTGATGTTACCATCTACCTTCCCAGTATATACCTTGATAATAAAAAATTCATGACGACATTATATGGAATTGATATATTTATTTTCTAATGATACATTATTTTTTTGGAACGTGGAGATTATTTTATTATGAAACATCCTATATGAATCAACTAATAGATAAAAGTACAGAGTCACTTGTGTGTGGTGTAGATTATGAAATGTCACATTATATCTTGAGTATCATTGATGGTTTGTGTGTTGTTTGAAAAATGGTTATCTTTTTATATAGTTGTGAATTTTTAATTTCATAGTTTTTTATTTATACAAATGAATTCAGGTTTATACATTGTGGTTTGTTTAACGGGGATTGAGTTTTAATTTGATGGGTTCTAAAAGAGTGATTCAAAATTAATCAAAAAAATGTTTGGAATGAGTATTCTAAAGGTTTTCTATTTTATGTGTTACTAGATGAGGTTTATGATAGATTTTAAACAATAAAATTGAAGATAACCCTAATCTACTTTTGGATATTGATTCAGATTCTATTTTATATTATATAATTTAAGGTAAATTATCATGATGACAATGAGGCTTTATTATAAGTGGAATATTGATGTAGATATGTGTTTAATCCAATTAAGTATGTGATAAAAATTATACTAAATCATATGGGTTTAATATGTGGATATCATATGGTATTATAACCTTTATTTCATTAAAATTCAAAATTTCATAGATTTTCAAGATATTCAATAAACTTTCGAGATATAGTAACACTATGGTAGAATATTTTATGATCTAAAATGGGTTATATCACATAGAATTAATCATAATGAATGATTCATAACACTTGTGATCATAATATTTCTCTAATTTTAAATTTCTATATTTATATTTTATCCATATAAGCTATCATTATATCAAACATTTAATCAGATAAATCATAAAAGAAGTTATGAATTATTTTGATGGATGAAAGGCTTTTAAAATGTAATTAACTCATTATTTTTAATGTAGTATTAAATTAAAGCACATATTATGATCATTCTAGATAGGTATTATAAGGCCCCAGCCTTAAACCTTACTTAATCTTGAGTTATTACAAGATTACACATTGAAGATATTTTCAGGTTTAGAGTTTTAGAGAATTAGATCATGAAACATGCATTACATTCCACCTTTAAACAAAGTGGTTACATAAAAGACAAGATTCATTCATCCCAACAACAGAAACATATTTAAAATAAAACTTGGTTTCTTTCTTGACACATCCTTGAATCTATCATCTTATCATGTACCTTTCTCGTGACCTATGAAAAACATTTCAAAAACATGGGACAAGCATAAAAATCTCAGTAAGAGTTATAAAAATATGAAAAGGAAACATGAGTTCATATATACATTAGAATGAAATCACACTATACCCATAAAACATAGGCATATCAAATCATGAATAAATCATAGAAAACATAAGACATAATGGTAACTTGAGGCATTCAGAACATTCTTACGTAGGGAGTAACCCTCTTGGTTACATTTGGAATACCCATCACAATATATTTCCTAAATCTCTTCGGAGAATCCTTAACGTTTCACTCCTTCGCGTTACCCAATGCATTGGAGAGCTATATCGGGCTCACCCGCCCTTAGTTTATCACGGAACCACCCGTTTTCATAACAATTCCCAAGAACCATAACATAAACATATCACATAAAACATTCAGAAAGGAAACATAACACTTCCACATGTCAATCACAATATAACATTTTAGTATATTGAAATAACGAATCCGTTCAAAAAGAAACCATTTCCAAAACCATTTAAAACATTTAATAAAGTGATTTTTGATTCAAAGTGTCCCATACCACCTTGAAGATTTTAAAATTTTAACCCATTAATATCCATATAAATAAATCCTTAAAACCATTTTGAAAACATGGATATTAATAAGAACAAATCATTAAAACATTTAATGTGATATTTTGGTTAAAGGGGTTTTACCAAAATTAGAGACACTTGGATACAATAATTGAGGAATAAAATTTAGTCAGAACTTTATAATATCATGAGAATAAATGGATTCATGATATAATACTCCAAAGGACAGTGTATACACCATATAAGAGTGAATTGGTGCATAACAACAATGAACCCTCAATAGAAACGTCAAATGTGATGAAATCCCTTATAAAGAAGGTATCCATAAATTAAGGACAAATCAATCTCAAAAATATGTGTGACAAATATAAATACACCCAATATAAGTGGATATTAAGTGTAAAACAATAAAAGGTAATTCACACATATTAAATGGATGACATATTCAATGACTACATGTTGAACCCAAAGAAATCGAAATTGGGTTAAAAAGTTCGCTTGACAGCCTAACGGCATCACATCAAAATGAGTTGATGAGAGATAAAAAAGTGTATCTCATCACTTGGAAATAAAATTTACATCAATAAGGATATATGAGAACATATCCCAACATAGCAATATGTAAATTAAAAGACCCAAAAAAAGAAGTCTTTTAAAAAAGAGGAGGGTGAAAGGTTCCCTTACCGAATTGGGTATCTTTCAAAACATACACCCCATGAAAGAAGGAAAATAAATCATTGATGTAAATACTCATAAAGGAAAGTATATTACACATAGAGTAGAATAATGTCAGTACATACACCACTAAAAGGAAATTGTGGAAAATGTAGCATAAATCTCACGGGAATAAATGTGTGATGAAAAATCCCTTACGAGAACTCGGCAGCCTAACGACACCACATAAAACTTACAAAAATGGATTGATGAGATCAAATAGGGTATATCATCACATTACAACAAAATGTACAGAAAGAGGAATATGAAATAACATCCCCCATCATATCAAATAGGATCTTAAAAGAAGTGACCCAAAGGAGAGTACTTAAAAAGAAATAGAGAGGTTAGATCTCTTACGAAAGTTCGGCAGCCTAATGGCGCCACTCAAAACTTCCAAAATGGATTGATGAGAGAGAATAGGGTCTCTCATCACATGAACATAAAAATTACAGTAAGGGTAATATAAAATATCATCCCAATAACATGAAATATGAGCTTTAAAAGGAATGACATAAAAGTGTGTACTTAAAAAGAAAGAGAGGAGTAGGATCCCTTACCTCGGGTCCGACTTGACTCGATCGTTCTTTAATCTCCTGAATAATAAACTTGAGTTAATTTATACATCCTTAAGAACCTTTTTCATGTTCATTATTCCTTTTATACTACTTATTAACATGTGATAAACATTATGTAATCATTTAAGTTAATAATATTTGTTTTTCCGATATTTGGTTCTTAAGTCAAAAGTGGACTTCTTATAATTACATGTTGTTCGTGTGGAAAAATGTTTATTTTATCCAGAATTGTATTCATGATGTAGATATCATATATGTCATATATATCCAGCACATGCATGAATTTATTACATTACATAATCATTTACAGGTAAGAAATGAAATGCAAAATTCATGGAGACGGTAAGCCGTACGTACGCATGAACGCTACTTTCATTTCTTTGTCATATTAATGGAATTAAAACTAAATGAGAGGTATGTATATTTTAATTAAAGAATTATATTCATCATTTATATGTATCATTCATCATATCTATCCATTATATACATGAACTTATAAAAGTACATTACATTTGGGGATAAGAAATGAAATGCACCGTTCATGGAGACGGTAAGCCGTACGTACGCATGAACGCTACTTTCATTTCTATCTCATACTTTAATGGAAAGAAATAATATTTATATAGAGTTATATAATAATTCCAGTATAACATCATATATAATAACATTAAGTCCATCCTTTATACGTCCCACGTATGGCATTAACGAATCACATCACTTTGCGGGGGCGGTAGTCCGCACTTCCTAAAATTAAGATATCGTGTATACCCATACTGGAAGCCATAAAGTTAAGACACAAATGAAAAATACAGAAGAATAAGTAAAAAATAAACATATTATATATCATATATAAAAATAGTGGCGTCATAATGGCCACCTTTGAAGGTGTTAAATGAGTATTGAACAATCATCGTTTCGGGAGGCAGAATTTCGCCATCCACGGAAACCGTATGTTCTTTAACAATTTAATGTATTTGTGTGAGAGTGTAGCTCGAATAAATCTTATAAAAACATCCTAATATATTTAATATACTGGTGTTGTTACAAAAGAAGTAAATAAAAAGAGTTTATGGGGTTGGAGAAGCAAAATAAAACAAATGAACATGAGAGAAAGAATTATCTTTAAAAGTGTAACTCCTTTTGATTTGAGCCTAATGGCTTCTTTTAAAAGGATTCTGCCCAAAGGGAATCCTCTAGGATGAGGAGAGGGATGTGGGGAGAGTAAATGGGCAGGGGTTTTCCGAGCCAAAGGCTTGAGGAGTGTGTGTAAGGTGGTAGAGTTGGGGGCCTTTTATAAGAGAAGAGGAGGGGCACTTTTGGAATGTAAAGAAATATTACTTTATTTGAAAATGTGTTTCTGTTTTAAAAGTTCCCACATTGATATAATTCATGGATAAGGTGATAAGGGTTCGAAATCCACCCATCCAATATGTTTTGGACATGTGTAGTTCATAGATTTTACATTATCCTTCCATTTTATTTAAATCGTCAAATAATGATGTCATCGTTGCATCATTATTATGTCATAAATAATTTACATTATTTAATGTCTAAAAATTATAAAAAAACTAATATGATGTAGGAAATCTTTTTAGCTTTCCATTGACTATTTATAATCAAAACTATGACTTTTATAACCCCACTTAAAAATTGTTTTAGTAAAACATATCATGTTTGTGTCATTTTTTACTTTTACATTAAATAAAAAGTTATTTATGTCATTTCCCAACCAAAGTGGCTCCATGGGGTCCCCAAGTTGACCTATGGCTTGTCATGGTCGGCCATTACACATCCAATGAGGTTAGGACATGTGTCAAGTTCGTTTCATATTATTAAAACATTATATTTACCTTAAACTACACTAATTACCTCTAATCGCGATTAATGAAAAAAAGTTACTATTCACCAAAAAATTATTTTCATCCCATTGAACCACATTTTACATACTAATGACAACCATGTATGTCGGATTTTTAAAATTCAATACACATTAGTGGTAAACTTTCATTTAACTGAAAAATCATTTTGCTTGATTACAACTTAGTGGTTTCACTATTCATCAAAAATTGAAGTCTTTCAGAAAAATCCCAAAAATTCACCCTAAGCTATATTTGATATTATGAATTCAAAAATGAAGTCTATTTTACAAAATTAAAAACATATAAGTCACATTAATTAATTTAATAATTAATTCCCGCTGTCAGAGAAAATAGCGTGTTTTTATGAAACAATAAGTATCAAAAGATTGACACTAGTTTATGTCCGATTTCAAAGTGAAATTAATTCCAATGACCACTATTGGATTAAATGGTAAAAATATTTTCTAATTTCTCATTAAAACCAATTCATAAGATAATCTAATGATATAAATAAATTCTATTAAAAAGAGATTTTGAATTAAAATACAACATTTTACACTATTCATTAAAAAATGAACTTTATTAGAAAAATACCAAAAATTTACACAAAATAAAATTTGATGTCCCGATTCAAAAGAGGAGTTTTATTTGGTCCAAAAGAATGTATAAGAGTGATCAAAACTATATTTAATGACACTTCTCCATCAAAAGGTGATAAGTGAACCTTTAGTGAAAATTAGTGTATAAAAGCCTAAAATTGAATTCTTTCTGTATTTTAAGCCTCTATCCTTTATTGGATAAATGTAAAAACATTTAAAAATATATGTAATCATGTTTTAGTTATTTCTATCCATTTCCGCCAATACAGCGGGTACATGTTAACTACTATTTAAAATAATATTATTTTGTAATTAGAGTGTAACGTAAGATTCCCAAGAAACTTGTTGTTGCGTGTTGGGTATGCCATCGGGCATAGCATCCCCTTTAAAGTCATATTAATATTTTATTCACAAATATGGATAAATATGAAAATGTCATATTCTCTATTTACCTGGGGTGTTACAGGTATTATAAGCATACCTAACAATGTGATTGTTTTTCATGATTATGTTTTGAGCTCATAAATGATTATCTGTTTGTCTCATATCTCACATTCACTTCCCCCATAACCATATTGAGGAACTAGGATGTTATTTGAGATGTGAGGTTCATACCTATGTAATGGGTGATACAACATCAACACCTACATAAATAATATTGGGATAGTATTATTATTTAAACATAGTGATCTTCATCAACTATTTAAAACTTATAGATATAGAAGTGATCGATGGGGAATTTTATTAATACTTTATTCCTCATTTTAATTATTTATTTTTTAACACACATTCCTGGTAGATCATATGATTTAGGGTTTCTTATTTTTTCTAATATATTGATTATTTTTTATTATATCCTAATAAACCCAATAGGGAAATGCCTTATATTTGTGAAACTATAATGTTGATGATAATTTTCAATTATGGTCCAAGTGATGGTGGGTTTGAGTGGTCATCGAATGTTCTCATCTTATATATTTGTGATGCACATTTGAGGTCATATCCAACCCAAAAATAGGTATTTATTGATTTTTTCTATATAATCTTGTAGTTTAAAAATAAATGTTTCAAAAAAAATTTGAAATTTAAAACATCATATTTATATCATTTTATAATAATTTTAATAGTTATCATTTCTCATAAATTAAGCAAATTTATTGTTTTTCTTCAGAATTACAATGACTTGTTAAACATTGCATAATCTATTGGATGATCATTATGTCATATAGTTTTATTTTTCTTATTTGAATAAGTATTTTTTATATTTATTAATTATTTATAATAAAATATATTTCAACTAATAAAAATTATAATTTTTATAAATAATATATTATAAATAAATAATATATGATTTTTAAAAATGAACATAATACCTTCAAACTTAATAAAATAAAAAATTTATTTTTACTAAAATGTAAAATAAAATAATAAATTTAATGAACACTCATACGAAACCAAATTGTTTTACTAAAAATTTGTAATCATAAAGATATTTCATAATTTAACATACATTTGTTTCTTAACAATGATAAATATTTACAAAATTTTATAATTTTCATGTATTTTTTAATATTTTCAAATAAATTATATATATAATTTATTATGCGTATAATATATTATAATATTAACAAATAACTCAATACATAAGAAATAAATTAATTAAGAAAACATTTACTATATTGTGAAATAAGTATAAAATATATCATTTAAAATAATCATTCTAAATATTTAATAGTTACAAATTTTTAAAATTTGGAGTTCTATAATGAGTGAATGAGAAGGAAAAATCATCTAATAATTTTAGAACCTCTCAAATTATTTAAAATTGAATAAAATCAACTGATAATGATGAATGTCTGAAATTCATGAACATAAAAACATCATGCACATTAATAATAAAAATGAATAAATCTATGGTTAAGTGACCTTATTGGAAATATGGTGTTCTCAATCAATGGATATCTTCATTTAACAAATATAGAAATGATATTCTACATATAATCTACTAACATGTTGTACACTACCATATTCCATGATAATTAACATTCATATGAAAATGAAAAATATTATATGAGAAGGTCACATTCCATGTTTTGTGTTCTTCAATGTCATGTTCGAATTTAGGATTGGTTTTTTTTACCATTTCCCTTATAAAAACGAATCCATTAATCTTATCCTCACCATACAGAGATTGTAGGTATAAGTATCGATTGATTCCCTATAATATCATGGCACTGATGGATGAATCACGTTTTTATTGCTTCCCTCAACATTTTCCTTAGCATATATGAATTCAAATTTTATAACAAATTTCCCTCACAATTTCACTAAAAATATAAAAAATCAAATTGATAGATAAATATTTTTAAATTGAATATATGTAAAGTTATGAAAAAAAAATATCCAAACAATTAAATAAAATGAAGAAAATTACTGAATGTAATCCTCTCCCTTATAAAGATCACATGGATATAGAAATGTGTTTTTAAAATTTAACATTATTTTGTTTTATTACATAATATAATGATTATTTTTTCACTCCATTTAATTATCAAAATGGACATCATAACTCAAATATGACAACAACACTCAATAAAGTTTTATATATATAAAATCATGCCATATCTTAGATCAGAGTTGGAAGAAGTGGTAGATTTTGTTTCATGTTCCCAGAGAAATCCTGAACTATGCACCAAGAAATGGAATTCATGTTCTACATTTAATTATATAAATGTTGATAT
This sequence comes from Viscum album, assembly GCA_963277665.1. Lineage (NCBI taxonomy): Eukaryota > Viridiplantae > Streptophyta > Magnoliopsida > Santalales > Viscaceae > Viscum > Viscum album. Next base: position 1,197,635,706 of record OY728121.1, on the reverse strand, counting down.
TTAAAAAGTTAATTAAATTAATTAAAAATATTTTGAAATTTTATATTTCATTACATTTAGTGCGAAGCATATTATTATAGATCATTTCCCTATGTGAGTGTTCATAACCTTGAAGATCCCCTCTGGAAATCTATGATGAGTTATAAAAAATGGGTATGTCTGTTTATAATATAATAACAAGAAAAAAAATTATTTAATTAATTAATAGGAAATTGTGAGAGAATAATTTTTTTAAATCATTACAATATCCCATTAATACATAGTAACAGACATTGTAGGATTCCAAGTATAATGGTTTCAATGGATTGTTGGATACTGTAACGCCCCGACCCCAGCTACCCAGAGTCGGTGCATTACTTCGTAACATTGGCATGATCACAAGAAGATCAAATCTCGAAAGACCGATTGGTTTAGTAGCCTTGGAAACACTAGATATATTCATAATGTTTTACATTACATTTTAAAGTGAAAAACTACTACAACAACAAAGTCTTCATAATTCACACTCATATCCCCACATACTATCCCTGCATGTCATTCATAACTTACTTCTTCACATCCTGGGAAAAATAAAACATAGAAAAGGGGTGAGCTCAAATTCCCAGTAAGGATAACAATAAAGAGGAACATTCAAAATAAGCATAAACATTTAAGGCAATGAATTACTAAAACAAAAGCCTTTTAAAATTGAACTTCAACATAGTATGCCATAAATAAAATGAAATAATGCCATTTACTTGTTCACATGGATATTCTACTAATCGAATAATCACATGCAAAAATCAATAACCACTTTCATAATGTTGGAATGCATAATGCTAAACGTTAATTTCTTTGTCTAGGCCTCATCCCAAGACCTAGGGGTTACTTCTAACCGGAACCCAACCCGGAGTGCCTCTAATAACCGGACACCAACCCGGAGTGCCTCTAATAACCGGACACCAACCCGGAGTGCCTCTAATAACCGGACTCCAAACCGGAGGGCTTACTTTTACCAGTCCCTAACCTGGAGGGCTTACTTTAACCAGTCCCCAACCTGGAGGGCTTACTTTTACCGGTCCCCAACCCGGAACATACTTGTTTAGCACATTCATCTGAAGAAAAGTTTGAAATATAACATAAACATTCGGGTTAAAACTAGCATACGAAATGTCAATAGTTTCACCATAAACTATGAATGGTATAAAATAGCACATCCACATTCAAACATATCACAAAACCTTCAATACAATATAGAAGTTTTGTATTATAATAAATCAACTTCAAATAATCTTAAAATCCATCAAAGGATGTTGACATAGATGAAATAAAAATTCTTTTAAAAGAAGTATCTCCTTTTATTTTGAAATCATTTAAGATCCATATAAAATAAAACATTTTCTTTGAAAATATTCTTATAAGCTTGTAAGGAAATCTTCGACGATTTTATAACAGCGGAAAATAACCGCACCCGCCGTATAATTTAAAAAAAACATTCTTACCTCAATTCTGTCGAAAAGGATAAAAAGGACCTTATTTTGAAAACGACGGAAAGATTCCTTTATAAACCTCTTATAAAAAGTCAAACAAGGGTATAAATGACTTTAACCCATATTCTTGTAAATAGTAAAAATGTTTTGAAATACATTTCGAAGAAACATGGATGTGGATGATAAAGAGATCCCAGTAGATTATTACATATAATACAACCTCGGATAATGAAGAGATTGTGAAATAACCCTTACCTTGTACTTTTCCTTGGTTGGGGTAGGTTAACCTCCTGTATAATGGTGAAATAATTGTTATTAAATTATAAAAGAATCATATATATTAATATGATATCATATATGATCTTTTAACATTGATTTGTTAATAATATCTTAGAATTATCGTCGTTTCGGGTGTTAACTTACTCATTTTCTTTTATATGTTTTGTTACATAAGTCATGTTTGTTGTATCTTATTCATATCCAGAATGATATAAAGTCCTTAAACATCATTTTTAAATCATTAAATGATAATTATACTTGAATGGATACGATGGAGAATGAATCTCATCGCGTTCGTGGAGACGGTAGTCCGTACGTACGCACGAACGCTACTTCCATTTAATTTTTATTTTAAAAGAATCGAATCCAAATGATACATAGGTATATTACTATTCCAGTATAATATAATATTTTATATATGTTACTTAAGTTCATTAACACCATCCTTTATACGTTCCATGTGTGGTATGAACGAGTCATATCATTTTAAGGGGGCGGTAGTCCGCACTTCCTCAAATGAAATTATCGTATGTATATACAACATGAAACGAATAATGGTATGAAATAAAATGGAATTACAGAAGCTTATATATAAAATATATATCATTAATATCATATTTAATTACAGTGCCATCATAATGGCCACCATGAGAGGTGGTAAGATGTATTTGAACAATCATCGTTTCGTGAGGCGTTAGTTTGCCATCCACAGAAACATTATGTTCATCATCCATTAGATGGAGTTGTGTGTATGTGTAGTTTGAATCCTTCTTATAACAAAATCCTAGTATATTGTGGATACTGGTGTTGTTACAAAAGAAAGGAAATAAAAAGAGTTTGGGGGTTGGAGAAGCAAAATAAATGAAAATAATTTAAGAGAAATCGTTACCTTTAATCTAGGTAACTCACTTTGGTTGGAACCAAAGGACTTCTTGAAATGCTTTCTGCCTAAGGGGAAGCTTCAAGGAGGAGGAGAGGGATGTGGGGAGCTTAGTTTGGCAGATTTTGGACGAGCCAAGTGGCTTGAGAGGTGTGAAGAAATGAGAAGGAGGAGTGCCCTTTTATAAGAGGGGTGAGGGGCACCTTTGGAAAAGCTAGAAATATTAATTTATAATAAATTCATATTCGGTTTTCAAAGGCTCCAAAGTTGACTATTCAAAGGATGAGGTGAGGATAGGTCGAAAACAACTCATCCAATAGAATTTAGACAGGTTTGGGTACTTATATTAACCTTATCTTTAAGTATTAACTCTAAGGTAATTAGTTTCACTTTTACAATGTCTCTTTGTATTTTTATATTATATGGTTAATAAACTTACCATATACATCCAAGCGACCCCCAAGTGGTCCATTAATGATTAACCTATCATGATATAAGTCTCTTGGACGAACCTTAGATTTTTAGGAATTTAATATCAATTAATAATATAATATTTGTTTTAAGAACTCTTTTATGTCAATTTTGACACTATTCATTAGTTGATTTTTGTGAAACTCATAACAGATTGATTTCTTCAAACAAAGTAAATTAAATCAATCCTAATATATCATATTATCCTATAAAATTAGTTTAATTCATTAAAAGTTTCATATTATATTTATTTGGGTATTTATAATATCACTTATTTTAATTTTTCACTACTATATTAATTACTGCATCATCATTGTGTCATTAATAATTTAACTTATTTGATGTCTAAAAATTATAAATAAAATATCATAATGTAGGAAATATTTTTATCTTTCTAATGAATATTTATAATCGAAAATACAACATGTATAACCCTATGTAAAAATTGTTCTTTTAAAAGATGTAAGCTTATGCCATTTTTGTATTCATTTTAACTTAATTAAAATAAAGTGTCATTATCACTCACAAGTGGATCCATGGGGTCCCAAAATAGACCCAATGATGCCCCTGGTCGACCATGTATCAACCAATAGGGTTAAGACACGTTTTAGGGTAATTTAGTATTATTATAATATTATTTTGTTTACCCTTATTTACCGGATTTACCCTTAACCATGGTAAATAAAATATTTACCGCAGTAATTATTCAAAATGTCTAAAAATAAAAGTTACCTATTTACACAATTTGAACATCCTGATTCCAAATATGGAATCCATTTTTCTAAATTCAAAACACAGAAGTGGCAGAAATTAATTTAAAATTAATTCCTGCTGTCAAAACAAAAAGCGTGTTTTTAAGAGATAATAACTATCAAAAGATTGACACTTGTTTATGTTCGGTTTAATTGTAAAATTATGTCCAATGACCAACATTATATTAATTGGTAAAAATATATTCTAAATATACTTTAAAACCACTCAAATTAATAATTTATCACTATTAATTATTTTGATTAAAAAAGTTGTTTTTAATTAAAATTTAGTAATTTTCACTATTCATCAAAATATTAAAGTTATCCGAAAAGTACCAAAATTTCACCTTAGGCTAAATTTGATATTCCGAATCCAAAAATGAAGTCCATTTTTAAAAATAAAATATATATAATTTCAAAAATTAGGTATTACTATTCATAACGGCAAGTTTGATCGGTTGTGGCACGTGTTAAAACACGAAGTTGCGTACAACACACGCTACTGTTTTATTCAAAGGAAAGCGTACCGTGGAAGCTTGGGATGTTTCATTTTAAATTTTTTTGATGTCCCCATTTAGTAAAAAAGTTTAAAATATTGTATTTAAAAAGGTTTCACTATTAAATGTTGATAAAAGTGCAATACTGAAAATGAATCTGTTCTTGCATTATGACTAAGAAACTCATAATGTGGATTCTAAAATTATAAGGATTATATAAAGTTTAAAATTTAGTTAATACTATTCATGACCTCTTTTAATGGCCTTTTTTTGTAAGTCAAGGTGTGATTGAACTCGGTGTTGCGTGTAGTACAAGTTATTGAATTATTTTGAAGAAATAACACATTATGAATTCTTGGGGTGTTACAGATAGGTACAAACATCAATTGAAAGTCCATTGTTTACATTGGGGATATAAAAAATAAATTATGGAAAAATTAAATTGGAAATGTATTTCTCACACACCTAAGAGTTATTAGTTAACACTTCATGGGTTTATAGTAAATAACTAGTATAGATGAAATGATGGGTCTCCTCATTTTTATGTCATGAGACCATGTATTACCATACAAATGTGTATAAACTAAATTATTTATGTATTCCTTAAAAAGAAATATTAAATTTATATTTAAAAAATTCTAGGGGGTTTTGGAATGTATTAATACCACCAAAAAATCGTTACATCATTTCATTACCAATGGTTGAGCTTCGTCAATTAATTTACAATTTTAAAGAATTTTTTTAAAAACTATATTATTTATTTCCAAGAAAGGATTTGTATATTTATGAGTACAATTTTTAAGGAATGAAACTTTTTCATGGATATCAAGACAATATATAATCTCCCAAGATATTTGAGTTGAAAAAGTGTACAATGTAGTAGGTTTCCTGGAACATAAACAATACCACCACTACAAAAATGTGAATAGTTGATTTTTTATCATTTAGGAAACAAATTCCATGACTAATATTTCAAATAAATTTAACACTTCTTTAAATACCAAAATTACATGGAACATATAAATTTTTCATGAAATTTATGATTTTAGTGCAATTATTAAATATTTTATAGAACCACTTTTTCACTATCTCAATTTTTATGAGTAATTAAATTTTAAAATTTTTATGAAAATTTAATCAAGTTAGGATGCATTATTTGTGGTTGAATCCCTATATCGGCAAGGAATACATAAAATTAAATTGTATGAAGAGAATATACATTCATTTTTGGATTTTAATTAACTATTTAATATTATAATTAACTTGTTGTTATTCAAATCTTAAACGTTAATGTGTACTTCTACATTCAATATGGGAGACAATTTTAATGACTAGATGTCATGAAGATATTGATGAGAATGTTATAAGAATATATTATACCATGAGGGGTAGTGCGTTTTTGAGAATCATGGTATTATTAATGATATATTTAAAGAATCTAATAGAAATTATATATCACACAGAAAATATTTAAAATTATTTCTTGAAGAATAAGATTATAATATGATTTAGTAATAATTTTATTTAAAAAAATCATATTTTTAAGATGTTAAAAATCATGGTCATGTTTATATATGAGTGAGATGCACAATAAAATATTTTAGGTTGTGGGTTATAATGGCTATATGGATATAAATGTAAGGGGTTTGTGACCAACATATAATAAATAATTAACTGGGTGGTGGTGATAGATAGGGTATATAGGATTTTGGTGCCTCCGCCCTCCTTTCGGAAAATACCATGTTCAAATTCTTGGAGTGAAGGAGGGGGATTTTTCTTATGGGAATCATACACTCATACCATGTATTAATATATACCAAAAACAATCCCCTCATGTTATGTAATATGATGTATTTATAGGGAAACAAATACAAATGATAAAATGACAATATGAAATATAAATTTGATTTGATAGGGTTTACCCATTCAAACATGAATGAAGTATATAAATATATAAAAATATATTATTCAAATGATCCAATTGATCATGGAATGGCTACATCAACCAAATGTAATAAGAAGATAAATGCATATCAGTAGTGATAAATACTCTATTTTAATGTTGGAGGTCACATTTACCCATGTAATGACTAAAAAATAATAGAATGTGGTAATAATATCATTTGGAGTTTTATAGAAATTTCATGAAGTATAATATAAATATTTTTAACATCTACTTTTGGTATGATATATAATAATTTTTTATAAAAATTTTGGAATTTTATATCAATCTCAACCAACATTAACAAGAAAGGAAATATCCAACTACACGATATGTGGGAATTTATAAAGAATCCAAATCAATGAACTGATAGGGATGAATTAGAATCATAATGATATTGATGAAATTGAAGAAGAGTGATATTACAATCCAAAAAAACTATGTTATAGATTTTCAGGAATAAAAATAACTGAAAATGAGTGGTTTTGATAACAAGTTGTGTTTATAATTTAGTTTTTACATCTTATATATTTTTTGAGTGGTTATAAAAGAATTTATGATACATATGGAAAATAAAACAAGTATAATTTTAAAATAGATTGGTGGCATGTTCAATGAATTATGGGCATTCACACTCATGTTTTCAAATTACATTGAAATGTGATATATTCATCAAGTAATTCATAAGAATGTAATTGCGATGTATAGAAATTCTTGTGGTTTCATGAGTAGGTTCATGATTATAAAACATGTCATCAACTCCACGAGCACAAGGTATGAATGAGGCCCCAATGTTGGTGGTGTACAAGGGGACCATTATGTCATTAGTGGTGTTTAATGGATTATCCATTTTATAATGATGATGTCCTCTAATTTCCCTCTATTTTGGACCCAAATGAATTATGTTCTTCTTATTTATTACTACCTTCTATGCAGAATACAAATAATTATATTTGACATCCATGAAATGAACACAATTTTCCTATATAATATCATATGATTTTTTTACTATTTCATGATTCATGTTCACATAAATGATGTTATTATATATCTTTCAATGTATAATTAAATTTGACTAGTCATGTGCATATCTTACACTAATTATCATTGATGATCGTTATCAATAACTAAAAAAAGTAAATGATATATGTTATGAAGGAAAAATTACTAATAATTTCATGAATTATGAAAATGATATAATGTATTTGGAAACCTGTAATTATTTTTCAAACCATAATGGTTTTGATCATAACAATAATATGTAAATTTTCACGGAGGTAAATTTCCATATGTTTTTAATGCTTTAAATTTTTTTTTTTATTTTATGATTCTATATTTATTATTAAAATTATATATGTATATATATGTATATTGTTTTATTAAAAATTAATTCCATATATTTATTTCATTATTTATTTACTATACAATGGCAAAACATATAAAATAATAGAAAATGATATTTGTATTATAAACCATAATATCAGAAGTAATAAAATGAATAAATTAAATGATATGAAAATAGTATTCAATGTTTATGAAAAACAAAATATACATTATCCTAGAAATTAATTGTTTTAATAAATAATAAATTTTTCAATTAATTTAAAAATATATATATAAATTTGAAGATATGCATAAGAAATTTATCACATATGATCCCACAAGTTTTACTTATTGAGGCCATGGAAATAATAATGTAGTTCTCATGATATATATAGTATTATTTTTTATGTTCGATATTATAAAAAGTTCATACAGTAATTTTCAAACGTTGTTACTTAATTAAATAAACGTGATCAAATGGGTATTCATTTCTGTGATAAACAACATAAGGAAAAATTAAAAAAGATCAGAATTTACCTTAAATTAATATTCATCATGAAAATTAAATATGATTGTGTGATGTATTTCCATGATAGTTTTTAATCCTTTGGTGTAATATAACATTGAACAATAATTTAGTATAATATAAGCTATGATAGTTGATGACTCATAAAATAATTACTCATCTTTTGACTTGGATTCATTCACATGGTTCATTGAATTAAAATTTCCTTCAATTTATATCAATAAAAACAAAATATAGTGTTTTCTATCCAAAAAAATAATCACTAACATTGTAAGATAATGATATTTAAAAATATTCAAGATTAAGGGGACTGAATATTAGATATTAATTTGGTGGGAAATAGTTTAGGTGATTAGTTATGAGGATTATCAGAACAATGTTCTAAATAAGATTTGATAAAGAATTTTTCATAATGGTTGATAAAAAATTGGTAGAGGGGAATTCATTTTTCTAATTATGTGCTGGTCACTCCCACAATCTTATATAATATTCAATTAAGATAATTAGAAGAAGATTGATGTAAGAAAATTTTTACATAATTTTATCATACATAATAATGAAATCATGTAAAAAATTATATTATCATTTTTGGGATAATCATGAATTTTTATTTGGTCCGCAGTATGTACCATATTTGTTAAAGATGTATCTATGACTTTTTTCTCTCCTAGAAAATAGTTCACCATAGAGGCATATAGATGTTAAAAAATATACAACATTGATGGGATATGAAAAAATGTTTGATGATATATCGTGGATGTTATGATAAAAAGGTCGATCATAAGAGATTAATTGGTATATTTCAACTATTATGTATTCAAGAGATGAAATGTAAAAATAATAATAAAAAATTTATCAAATACAAGAGGTGGTATAATGACTTTCCAATAGTGTCAATTTGTTACCATTTTGGGAGAATGATCAGTTGAACATATAATAATTTTTCTTGTGGATGAGATTGTATTATTTAAGCGATAATTATGCTAAAAAATAATATATCATGATCCATACTTCTTATTATGTTTCGAGTATAGATTCAATCAAATGTTGGGTATCAATGATAAATCATGCACAACAATTAAAATACAAATAAAGGGGTTTACATAAAATATAATATTGATTCCAATAAAAAAATTATTATTTATGTCATAGTTTAAACATTATTTATTATACAACTGAGATTAAAAACTGTTTTTATTATCCATAATATGAATAATTGAAATTAAACAATCATTATAGGTGGATTTTAACATAGATAATTAGTATAATTAATGTTAAAACAAGTTTTATGGTCAATTATTCAAATAACCAATGTTAAAACACCTATCACAGTGTTTCTTATTGTAATTTTAAGTTAAATTGATAGAAAAATGAAAATTTAACTTTTGTTATGTAATAAAAAATATTAAAAACATTTTATGAATTTAATAATGATACAACTTTTTTTCTCTACATTTTGTTGGTGAGAAATTTTCTAATAAACTATTCTTTTTGAGTAAGAAGAACCCTAACTATTCTTCAATTTAAAACATTCCATCACTACACTCATAATCCATTTTTGAAAATTTCTTACTCCCTCCACCATATTTCCCCTATCCCAGTCACATCACCCCTATCTCAACCACATCCCCCTCCTATAGCCATTTTCACCACACTAATCCAAAACCCCCGATCATGTCCCACCACTCTATGGTGTGTTCCCCCTCTCTAAAAAATGACACGACTATAACTACCATGTTCCAACACCCTCAATCACATTCCACCTAATTCAGTTTCATTCCACCTCCTTCAATCACCTATATCCTTCAGTCATGGATCTATATCAAATATCCCCAATAATTATGAGTTTTATATTTCTATTTTCAACATTTTCATGATTTATTTTTGAAAAAGAAATAATTCATTTAGGTATAATTGGTGATGTATATTACTACATGATTACATTTGTGTGTATATATATATATATTTATATATATATATGTTCAAACATTATTCATCTTTAGATTAGATTATTTTGAATTTTTATTTTATAATAAATTTATTGTTAAAATTAATTGATAGTTTCAATGGATTTATATCTTTAAATGTTTGCAATATTTATTTCTATATAAGGATTTATGTAAAATTGTTTTTGTTTTTATTATAATATCAATTTCATTTCTGTGATTATATATTTTTATATTTTCTGATACACATGATTAAATGATTAATTGTTTATATCTATTTATATAATTCAATAAATATATTTTATATTTTTAAATGATTATATCATGTTATATTTATTTATTTTTATAAATTTCATATTATATAAATTTTTATATACATACATAAATACATATATATATATATGTAAAAAATATACACTGTATATATATAGATATTTATATATATGATTTATTTAATATATTTTCATAAAAAATTATATATTAATATATATTTATTGTTTTTAAATATAATTTTTTTTTATTTTAAATATTAGTATTTATATTTTTAAATATTTAATTTTGAAAAATTTATATTTTTATGTTTTTTAATTATTTATTGATATTTTTAAAATATATATGTTAAATTAATATGCTTATATTTCTATAAGATTTTAAGATTATTTTTTTCATTTTATATGTGTAAATATATTGTAAATTTATATGATTTAAATTTATATTTACGTGTTTATACATTAATATGTTTATATTTATATGTTACAATTTATAGTTATATTTATTATATTTTATTGTATTCATAAATTTAAAATTTTATCAGTTTTATTAATATTTTTTATTTATAACATCGATATATACTTTTAACAATTATATTTATATATATAATGGTCTTAAATTAGTACGTTTTCAACTTATATTCTGATATGATTAAAATAAATAGTTATATAAATGATTAAAATTTAGGTTTTTTAATATATTCATATGTTTTTATGTAATTAATGGATCACAATTAGTCAAATTTAAATATAATTAGTATTTAATAATTGTTCGGGATTAAAAATTTCATGGAATTTTATTAATGAAATCTAAAAACAATGAAATTTTTTCTTTCCACATGTTATGTATTTGAATTTGAGATAAATGGGGTCCATATAAATCAATGAACAACTGGTTTTTTATAGTTTTAATGCTAGTTTTATTCTCTAGATTCAGTATGCTGAAAAAATAATGAGGTCAAAATATTGAATTGATGAAGATGTCCAAAATGAGGTAAAGTATTATCATGTTGATTAAATTCATTATTTGGGCATTTAATCCATTAAAAATATAAAGTACTAAATGATTTTAGTTAGATTCAGAAAAATCATTATTTCCATTTAATACATACAATATAGTCTATTTAATATTTTTTGAATTACTTATTTATTGTGAAATTATTTTGTTTAAGGAACAATATATTAACAAAATTTCTTTTTCATTTGGAAGAATAACTTATAGAATAAAACATGATTACATAATCAAATAATTATGAAAAAAATATATTATATCCAATGCAAAAGGGGTATAAATAATTTTTCTAGTTAAATTATATATATGAATGAATATTGATGTTTTTTAAAATTTCATAAATATTGTACATTATGATATAATGGGGGTATTAGATAAATATATGAATCATTATAACAAACAAGAACTAAATATCATACAAGGGAAACATATAATTCCATTAGATGTCCTCATTTGAAGTTTATATATAATATTAAAAATATTACAATATGTTTATATGTAAAATAGATGACTGAATCTCTAATGAAAACGTAATTCAGCATGCCGATTAATAGAAATAGAAGATAATGGATCTATAAATTTCTGATTTTGGAAATTAGGTTTGAAATTTCAAAACCTTGCTCTATATGTATGTCATGAATACATATTTGTGCACTATTATCAAATATAACTCATTGACTATTATTTAGGTAGGTTATAACATCTCCACAAATATATAGATAAATAAAAATATACTACAAGGAGTGAAATGATTTGTAGACCAAAATAGATATTAGGGAGCCAATTGGTCTTCCAATGTAAATTTTTATTTTCTTCTTTAAATAATAAATTTAATTCACATAAATAATAAAATAATAATTTTATTGTAATATATAAAAATTATTATTATTTTATATATATTGATTTATATTTGGAGAAATAATAAAAAATATATTATAATTGTAAAGACACCATGCTACAAATATTCATGTATAAATAAAAAACATTGAGAAAAAAATAGAATGGATAGTTGAATAAATTTATACATATCATGAGAAAGAGCTATGTAAATGCGAAAGTGAACAAAAATAGTTGTGGAAGTGGTCCTTGATTTTTATTAAAATGAACCCAATGATGATGAGAAGGAGCTACCAAATGAAATAATATCAACAACATGCTCTCTACCATAGCTGGCATAGATCAATAAATTAGAAAAGTCAGATGAAAAAACATATATGTTATCAAAAAATGCTGGATGAATCCTTAAATAATTTGTCATATGGTAATATTTAATATTATCATCACATAATTTATGAAAATAAATAAGCACATATATACCTTTTTTAGGCCTTGGTGGATGAAATCACCAATGTTACTGAATTGGATGAAAATATATAGGATCCTAAATACCTACTTCCATCCCTGAAAACCAAACACTAAGATAAATTGAGAAATAAATGATAAATTTAATCTTATAAAAATAAGGTAAATAATATTTTGTTGGAAATTAACCATTATGATCATGATGAAAAAATGGTTATTACTTTCCATGGCCTTAATTTCTTAGATTATACCACCACATGGATTCCCTTTAATTATGAATATGATAAAGATATACCAAATTAAACTATGATTATAGTAACCCTTCCAGAACATATTAACATCTACGACTCATTAATTGATATGAAATATTATTATAATTATTCCACATAGTTCTATTCTATTATTTATAAATTATCATTTTTTTAATTTAGTAATAGTAAAAATTTAGTGTTGTAAAATGATAATTCAAAGATGAAGTTAATGATGTTTCCATGGTTGTGTCCATCTCAGATGAGGAGGAACCTTTAATTTTGCTTCCCTAACTATATAAATTTTTATTTATTAGAATTGTGATGGAACAATTTCACTCAATACATGGGATCATTTATAACTAAATTTATGGGATTGAAATTTTAAAAAAATAGTTTAATGGTCCATTTTTAATAAACCACACCCTCTATATGAATGGGGACGACCAACTACAATATTCTGACATGGGGAACTAAAAATCGGGAACCTCTTTTCGGTATTTCAACAAAATATATCCTTTTTCCTTATATATTCCTTTTTCATCAATTATTTTTTTCAATAATTTCTTCATGTTTATTTTTATCATCTTTTATTATGATTAAATTGGTAGATTTAATGTTTTTAACTCATGTTTTCCGCTAAAGAATAAAATAAAAATATATATCTTCTTCTATTTTTTTAACCATTACCATTCTCAATTCTATTTTATCTTAAATTGAGTGGTTCGGAAATAATAATATTGTATTTATGACAACATGTATTTATGAATTTTATTCATTTATCCTTTTTTACAGTTTAGTTTTTATAATTTCATGTTCTTTTATTTTTTTCATTTTTTTCATTTTTAGGAAATTATTATTTAAATGATTACTTTCCTAGTAAAAAAATCAATTCTAATATTGACTATTTATTTTTTTAATATTTATTGAGGTTTAATGATTATTGAGTGAAATTTTGTACTTATTTCAAGGAAATTACTATTTTAGGATTGGGAATTTTTTCAAAATGAAGAAAATTTAGTGGAATTATAATGACAACATGAAAATTATGATTTTTTACTCCATATTGAGAATCATTCACATTTTGAAAAATAACTACTCATGGGATAATAATATATAAATTCACATATTAACGTTAAACATGAGTTAAATAATCAATTTTAATCCCACACGATGTTCACATTTGGTCACTAAAAAAATAAATAAAAAAATTTAATTCCTTATTCCCAAAAATGATTGGATTTTGGTGGGATAAATATTGAAATCATTAATTAGAAGGGCTTATTGAAATATAACAAATAAATATGGGTTATATAAAGGATGTTGGAAACATACAATTGTTTAAGAATCTTGGGAAAGAATAATTTTAGAAAATACCAATTTTTAAACTGTTATTACAAATAAATTCAATTATATCAAAAAGCATGGAAGTTATCATCTTTATTAAATTATATAAAGGTGTTATATATTAATATTATATTAGGATTAAAATACTTATTAAATATTTCATTTAATTGTTTAAAACAAGTTGATGATAGGGTTATATCACATAATGAGCTTTCATGGTGAAATTTCTCACTATTGCTTATAACATATTATATTTTTTTCACTTTCATATTTTTTTAAATACCTTATAAAAAGGGGTTTTATATTTATGAATATAACCAAAATTAAATAAATTACATGTTATGAAATATAATAATGTATAAAATCAAGGAGATTTAATAATAATAATCGGTAAAAGTGAATACACATTTCCTTAAAATTATTTTCATATTAATTTGATATACACATTATATAGTATATATAAAAATCCCCTTATATAATGTCTATGAATATTTTAGGTATTCAATGATATCAATTGTTGGAAAAAATCCACATTTAAATCAATGTAGATGAATGAAAATGAATAAACTAAGGCTCAGGTGGGATGTGGATACACAAAGGCACCATTCCTAGAATGATCACCCTAGAAAACCATAAATCCATTTGTAATGAATGTTTAGGGATTGGATATTTATTTTTATTACTCCCGATCTGGAATGTATAGGTTATTTACTCATTATAATGAGAATAAAATATTACAATGATAAGAATAATAGGAGAAACATCTAATTGAAATAAAAGTGGAAGAGTTAATGGTATATTATATATATTAAATGTATATAAATATACTATAGTACCAAAATAATTTCTTAGAGATATAAATGGAAAACTAAAATGGAAAAAAATTTGATAGCTCTTATGACCAACCATTTTGAAATGATATGAGGTACAAATATTTGAACATGGGTGTGTATCATTTTCAATCTAAAATTACCATTCAAATTATGGTGCCTGGAATCATCATAAAATAAATGTATTTTGGAAATTAGTCATTATAAAATTATCTATACATTTTCTTTTTCATTTACTCATAATGTTTAGAACTATTTTCTCTTTGTACCCAATGTTATAGTTTCATTACTACTAAAAACATTTCTATTCAGGAGACTCTTCATATTTTAGTTATCTAATATGTCATTCATTTCCTACTATTAAAAATGTAGAATAATGAATATATATATTTAAATTCAATGATACTTTGGATATTTTCAACCTCGAAACAAAATTATATCTTATTTATATCAAATATTTAGGTGTTATGGGACATCCATTTAAATTCTATATAAATGTTCTTAGATTTGATGGCCTAAATTGTGAGCTCTTATTGGGCATCCAATGATATGATTCAATGATTGGTATTAGTAATTTAAATTCTTTCCGATCGACAAGTAATCCTAAAAAAATTCACAATATTTATGAGATCCTATAATATTATAATAAACTAACTAAGATAATAAAACACATAAAAATAAAAAATATAGTCAAATTTTTTCAAATTATGATCTACTTACAATTACACCTTTAAAATGTGAAAACTTCCAATTAAATACCACATTATTGGAATTAAAATATTAAAATTAAATGTAAAATTATAAAATGTATTATCATTTCCATTATCCTAGAAATGATATTTATGTTTATCAGTAAAAATCGTTGGATATTTGAAATTTATATTTGAGGATGTTGTGAAACAATTATACGTACATGAAAGTGTTTTCATTTTCATGTTTTGATAATGTTTAAATAAATGAATTTATTTAATTAGGAAATTTATAGAAACATTTTTTAAGGGACATAAATGATGAATAATTAAGGATTATTGGAATCCATATATGAAATTATAGAATTGAAGAATGAATTTTCACAAGGCTAATAATTTTTTTTTGAACCAGTCAAACAAATAAAAAATTAAACAAGGCATTTAGTTGATTCAATGGGTATGATATTCCCTCAAATCAATTTTTAACATTAAAATATTACAATAAGTTGAAATTAAACTATGACATATTTTGGAATATATAATTTTACTGTAATAAAATATATATATATGAAATGTACTATATTATTTAATGAAAATTATTTCATATTTTTAAATGTAATAATACATTGAGTTTAAATGTGATAAGAAAAACATATGTGACAGTTAGGGAAAATCATTGTTTTTATAAAATAAAAAAATAAATTATATATTTCATGTAATATTGGACATAATTTATATAGTAATACAATTAGTGTTATAATCCACTAGAAAATAAAAAAGAACCTATTTACCTTCATCTTACCTTATGTAAACAAAAATTGAAAAGTAGAATTTACTTTAATATTTTCATTGTATTAATGAACCAAGTGGGTATTCAGAAAATTTGAATATTTGAATTTCATTTAATTATTTTATGTATACAATAATAAAATGTCATGGTTATCATGTATCGAAGAAATAAATACAACAAGATACAATTAATGGACTGTAGTTGATGTCTATCAACAATTTTATTATTATGTTATGAAACCTTTTCAATTAACATTATATCACCCAAATGTATCCAAATTTGTTAAAATCTTTAGAAAATGAGCTTATCTTCAAAAAACATAAACTGTATATATATTTTCTACCATTATTTTCAAAATATAATAGTACATCTTCTTATTCATTAGATTAAAAAATGAAATCTATCACTACATATTTACATTTGATGTATCCCTTTTAATTACATTTATAAATTATAGAGGGATATGTTAAAAAACTATATCCAGAGACCTTTATTGTTAGGAAATATATATCACTGGTGTTGATTAAGATTTTTCTGGAATATTTTTAAGAAGTGGTTCATTTGTTATCCCTATATGTCAATATTTTGGAATCAAAAAGTGATGTTTAGGATATTTGTGACTTAAATTTAAACTAAACTACTAATGAATTGGGGATGTGGGAACATTGATACATTTTAAACTACACATGTGATATTCAACCATATATATTATGACATTATAATAAATTAATGGTCTTATATTCAAATAAAAATGAAATGTGATTAATTAATGTGAAGAAAAATACATTCGTTTCATGATATTAGGAGAGATTAATCCCTGATTCATTTTCCTCAAAAAACACGAAATTTTAGGTATAGTGATCTCATGTTAATGTGATCACATGGTTAGGTTTTGAAATATATGGCTACCAATTTTTAAAAAAAAGTTGAGAAAAAATATTACACTTCAATTATGTGGATTAATTAACATCATTACAGTGATATATTTATTTATTAAAAATGTATAAAAAATCAATTTTTTCATCAGCAACATATTTTGTAATTTTTAAATATATATAGGATATTTAATAATCTAAATTCAAAAATCATTGTTTCAACGTAACTGGATTGATAGTAATAGTGGAGTGAAATATGATGATTATGGATTGACAGTTATTGACTTAAAAATATATAGTTGTAAATTTGAATCTTTTATTATGGTATAAAAACACCTAATGATGTACATGATGGTTCATCATATATATATTAGATGTAATTAAATAAATAAATAAAATTAAACATATCTTTGTCAAAATTATTTTTACTACTTTTTTTATGCCCAATAGAATAGAGTATTACTTTCCCAATAGATAAATATACCCAGTTATAGTATATGTGGGTTTATACATTTTGAAAAACATTTACATTTCAATTGAATAAAGAGGTTGATAATTGAAATAAATGAAAACATTAACCTAACATACAAAAATTCGACGAATTTTTTGAGTATTATGTTCATAGGGAATTGAGGTAATATTATCATTAAATATATTTATTTGAATAGAATTTAACAGAAAATGAATGATTAGTTGTCATATAATGTAATGGTAAAAAATTATAATTTCTTTTGTATTTACCAATGTATTAAATATTATTTACTTCAATGGAGAAGAATTTGATCTATTCAATTACAGATGACATTCAACATTTATGATATCAATGAAGATAATAATGGGTGGATTATTTTTTTGAAATTATATAGAGGAATTTTATATCAAATTTAATAGTAGATATTATTTTCCTAGATCCATTCCATAGATATGATATTTTAGTTCAAAATAAAACGGTGAATCATTTTCTCATCCAACTATAGGAATCCTTTTATTATGGTAATTGTTGTATATAAAAATAAATTTGTAAAATTACTTGGTAATTACTTTTTGATTTATTTATTTTATCTTATGTAATAGTTATATAGTAAATCTCAATAATAAATTATCTCATAGAATGTATTGTCTTATAATTGTTCATTTGGATAGAATACATAACTGGAGGAGAAAATAATTGATATTTTTTTTGAATTTAATGATAAATAGTGTATTACCTATAGAGTACCACAATACATTCCTCTATATCCAGCCACATTTTTTTAAAAATGGATATGGGAATGATTAAATAAAATGGAACAACTCATTCTGATTCATCATAATAAATAATCAATAATATTGTCAAAATAAATTATTATTATTATTGAATATTAGTATCATGTAAATTCATCGCACTAATAAATCATATATATATATATATATATTATGGTTATTTTTGGGAGAATGATTTTCATTTGAATTTTTATGACTGCTTTATGAAATGAATAACACTCATGCCATGTAAGATGATATAAGGTAGGTGATAGTATCGAAAAGATTTTAAATCATGGTAAAACATAAATTGTGGAAGAGTCTACAAACTAAATAGATTCACTAATGGCTAAGCTACAGGTGATGAATTAGTCAATATATAAGTTTAATAAGTCATTTGAAATGATTAAATTTATATAAATAGTAAGATAGATATAGTTTATTTATCCAGATCCTCCTCCTCGTCTATCAAACATAACATTGAATGGTGATTTCTATTTTGGGGATACCTATATATATATTATATCACATATAATCCTACAGAATTTGGGGAATTTATTACTAATTCATCTTATTCAATCCAATAAACTATGATTACATATTCTTGAATGTATTGATCTGTCTACTCCTGTGTCCATTCATATGAAAAAGGTTTCCACAATTGATGATTGTGAGGGCCATTTTTACTATAGATAGATATCATTGTTCATTAGAATTCATATAAATTTTGTTTTTTTCATTATTTATATTTATTTTTTATTTAAAATTACATTAATTGTTTTATTAAATTTATCATATATAGGTGTATCTAAAATCTATGGAATCTGTAAATTTTTTTAAAAAAATCATCCTTTGTAAATGAAACACCTTTTAATTTTAAAGTGTTAAAAATGATAGTATTGGACATATTTATGATATATTTATTTATGTGTTGTAGGGGTTTCGACATCTGTGGAAGAGATTATCCATTAATAATATTTGGGAAATTCCTCATGGAAATTGATATGGATGATGAATTCATTGTACCAGTGTTAGAGTAATATTTCAAATAAAAGAATATCAATTAAAATATTTAATTCAATAATCATATAAAACTTACAGTGATTTATTATATTACTTTTCTAATAATATATCGTCAAAGTATTTTCATAAAAACATTGATAACATATCTTTATGTTTTTAAGGATCTATAATACATTTCAATGATTCTACAATACCTAAAAAATAAGTCTATATTTAAATTTATATTTGAATGATTTGAAAACACTATGATAATGAGTAGTTCATTATATTTCTTGGCATATATGAATACTATATAATTATGTCCTAGTATTCACTATAATTTAAATCATTTTATTTTTTTTATTTTAGTGCACATCAGATGTTGGGGATTTTTTTCCAAATGAATACACAAAATTTTTGTTATGCATTATAATATTTTTTGTTCATGATTTTTTTCCTAGTTTTCTTTCAATATTGATTGTTTTATTCTATTTTAAGTGACCTTTAATTATAAATTTTTTATGTTATATATGTTTTTGGAATTAATATATGAATAAAAAAGGTTATTGAAGATATTTAATATGTTTTACATGTCAATAAATAATTCGAATGAATTTTTATAAGGGTGAGTTACAGATGATTAAATTTATATTAGTCAATAATTTTTTTGTCTTCCAAATAATGTGTTATTTATTTTCAAATTATTGCTTGATAACCATAATGTCAATATGAAATAAGAAATGTTGAATGTTATTATTATGATTTAAAATTTATTTTTATGATTATCTTATCCAAAATGATTGAATATTTTAAAAAATATAGACCCATTACAACACGTGTGCATTATACCAATATGTTTTGTTTTTAATATTATAGAGGATATTGTTTTGTATGTTTCTTATGAAATTTCATCATATTATAAAAACAACATATTCCTTTTTTAAGGATTATTTGAAAAATGTTTTTTAGAATAGATTAATTTTTAGAAGTATATCTTCATATTTCATTTAAATTAATTATCTTCATGAATGTTGTTGTGAAAAATATAATCATGAGTCAATATATTTCATTTTTAATTTTATTCTAATACATAATTTCTATATTGAGGGAATAAAAATTTTTATTATACTTTATTAATTTATGTTTCAGGATATTATAATACTAATAAAAACGATTATATTAAGATTTAATACAAATTTTCATAATAATTATTATTGTGTGTTAATTTTAACATTGATTATTAAGAAAACCAACATTTATTTTCTATATATATCTAAATTTAGTCAAAATTTAAATGTCCTTCTTTATAAAAACAACACTGACAGAGACATTAAATATTAGTTATTACAAAAATAGATGTCTAAAGTTACTTTGGACATTGGTTTTTTGAAACAAACATTGAAAGTCCCTTTATATGTATATTTAATTTACATTTCAATATAATTAATTATAAAAACTAATTATGAATGAGAGATTGAACATAATTTTTTTTAAAACCTATCATTAGAAGATCATTTCAAAATCAGTTTTTATTGAAATCGATGTCGAATATATTGAAATCTATATTTAGTCAAGAATTATTTTGTAGGTATTATTATAACTATTGCTGAAGGAGAATTTTAATACTTTTTTTAGAAATCAATTTTTATACTACACCTTTAATGTTAGTTGTATTGAAATCCCTTATAACTAAAATTAAAATGGTGAAAAATTTCTATATAAATCTAATGCACTATTAAATGAAATCATTTTGAATTTATGTATTTTTTGTTATTTAAATGCCTAATTTATTGGGTGAATATTTTGTAATTATATTCATTATAGAAAATATTGATTCTGAATGATGGTTAATAAGTTCAAATTGATTCTTTAATGGTTATAGGAAACATAATAATGAAATAAGAGAAATGTTATTATTTCATGAACCAGTCTGAGTCGACCTTCTACCGGTCACACTAGCTGCTCAATAACATGTCCCGAGAGGAATTCCTGATCCTCTTGGAATGATTACATCCACTGAGGACATCAATACATATACAAATTAATTATTTTTCCAATAAATAAATAAATAAATATGCAGAAAAAAGACCAACAACTAAAAATTTGAATAAAAATTTAGTTGAAAATCTTTTTTACAAAATATGAAAATTTACAAAAGAAATATAGAAAACAACCATCCAGAAAAAATACAAAACAATATCCATGTGACCTTGCTAGTGACTCTCCAACACAAAGATCACTAACCTCCAAATGAGACTCAACCCAAGATAAAACCTTCTCAAGAGATTAAAATAGAAAAAAACAATAGGTGTGATTATTAAAACATAACAGTTTATCCCAATAAAATATTCCTAAATCACGTTGTTTAAAATATATGAAACATCAAATTCAGGTATGAAATATAATAGATAAAGGTATTATTTTTTAGAAATTTTACATAATACAATGTAAAAATCATTTCCTTTATTCATTTACATATATAAATTCATTTTATTAGAGAATTTTTAGAAATCCAAATGGGAAATTGGAGTCCATTTTCATTCATATTGCAAAAAGATGGTGAAAAACATTATATGAAAAAATTATAAATATTTTTAAAATGATCCCATTACATTCAAATTAAAAAATTATTAAATAAAGCAATACAATACTAACATAACTAGGGAAATGTAAACATACATTTAAGTATCACAAACAAAAAAATTCTATTAATATGAGTAGACATATGCGATCCTAGGAAATAAAGATAAAACCAGAATGTACAAATACATGAGACTCTATCCCCATTGGAATCCCAAACATGATGAAAATCAAAACACTCAAACCTTGATGACCTTAACTCAGGACAGCCGAAGTGTCCCAATCCCATAGTAATAAACCCAAATATATATCCACCTACTATGAGACACTATCCAGATAAGCCACTACTTGTGAGTCAATAATTAATTGAAAATTCTCACAATATTCTAGGATTCCATGTCTATGGTATATAAAAAGGGGTGACCCAAATCATTCTATCCAAGAATCCAATCACACGTATATAAATAATAATTAGCAATAATATGGATCACCCTAGGCATCCCTAAGGACCAATATCATAACATAAAACAAACCAAACTAAAGATTCCAACCTAAGGAACTATCATAATTGATCAAAAGGATCCCATATGGAGGAAATCATATCCATTAAATACAATTACAAGGCATGAAAAATATCCCAGGTTGTTTTCATAATAATAAATTTCACCATTTTTAGAAAGTTTCCAAACATGCCATTATGCATTTAACAAAACCAAAATTTATCCCAAGTTAAAAAAATTGTTTTCATTAATTGGTGTAAACACACAATTGGAAGAAAAAAACATATATAAAATTAAATAAAATATTAAGAACAAACATTCAAGGCATGCTCATTTTTTGTAATAATTCCAAACTATCCATTTATTGGAATCACATTCCAATACATGTTAAAACCCAATAAACAATGTTTATAAATAAATAAACACAATGAAACCCCATTAAATGACATAAAAATTTAATATTTCATGCTTCTAACACATTATAAAATTTTTAAAAAACATTTTATATCACATTTAGCCCTTCATAGACAACCATACATTTTTTTGGAAACTAGGAATGAAAAATTTAACAAAACAATGTCTATTCAACACTAAAAGGTGTATAAAACCAAACATTAATGGAAAAAATTAATTAAATCTGTAAACCAGGTTTTGAACCTTGTCAATTAGGTGCTAAATCTAAAAATACATCTAATTAAACAAGTATTGTAATCATTTATTACAAATAAAACTCTAATTTTTTAAAATACATCATAAATTAATTTTTTTCACACAAAATATACTATCCAAGGTTTGTAAAACAACAAATATCATTTATTAGAGGTATGAATAGAAATATACAGAGGAATCATAACTTATAAATTCATGTTCATGAGATATCCTACATTTAATTCATGGAGAGAAGGGAGCACACACCCGAAAACACTCAATGTGGGTTCCGAAACAGTAGATCCACTAGGACATGCCCAATAAGAGAAAAACCCGCATAAAAATCCATGGAAAAAAATTACATTGCTAGATAATGATGATTTTATAATATAAACCAACCAAAAATGAATAAAAATGAATATATATGAATTAAGAGAATGATTTGATGTAGAAATTAACACGAACCACTATCATTTTGTTACAAATCGTCCTAAAAGTGGCTCAAAATGAAGAAGAATAAAGGGGGGCCCTTATGGTCCATATCTGACACCTATTGATTCAAATAAGAGTTTTAATCCACTAAATTGGATATTCAGTTTAAAATTTATTATGCACTTATATGGCCACACAATTTTGTTTCACGGTTTTGTAAATCATGCGCAAACCATGTAAATTCTTCTTGAAATTTTTTGGAAACATTGCTGATTTATGAGACATGGTTTGGTCATGCCAATTTCAATCAATGTGAAAATAATAATTTTTCAAAACAAATAAAATCACAGTAAAACACTAGGAAGGCCCACCTAATGATTCATGAATGATTTAAAAACAATATAGTTACATTGTGGGTGTCCTAAACACTACACCATGACACTTTATCCTTACACAAACCAAGGGAAAAACAACGAAAATAAATAAATAATGGAATAAGTCAAAACTCAACACCCAAATCACCCATAACTTATGAAAATACTATGAATCCCATAGAATGGGAAAATAAACCAAAACAGGAAAATCTGAGTATGACAATTCTCCCAACCATTACGGCTTTCTATATCTATAAATCCATAACACATTCAAAATTAAAGATCCTCACATAAGGATTCTTTATAAAAATGTTCATGCCTCTTAATCCATGGATAAATAATTTAATATTAAAAGAGCATATGTCTCTATCAAAAAATAGGACAATAATCCTCAACCACATCACAACAATTAATTTATGGATCATGCCACCCCATTCAAAACTGATGACAATTTTATTATGCCTTCTCAAAAGGAACACAAAGATCTCGTGAACTGAAGAACATTCTCATTTCATGGGAGTCTGAAAAGAGATCAATGCTATTAGAAAACAACCAAAAACACAATATATCAAAAAAAAATATTATTTTGAGACCCGTGTTGGGTCTCCACAACCTTAAAACCCAACCTAAAAAGACCAAACATAAATTTAATACGAGTTAACTTCCAGAATCATCCACATAGGGAAATTCAAATGTCCCTTATAAAAATATATCTTCCTAGGACAAGAAGAACCTATCAATAACATGTAAAATAAAATTTCCTTAATATAGGGGATATTATCTAGTCCAAGACATTCTACATGGATCAAAATCACCCACTATTTGGGGAGAGGAGGGATGGGACCCCAAATAATTGGAACAATAAAAATTAAAAAGATTCAAAGGAACTACCTCACTAAAATGGTAGAGGCACTGGCCATGAAATACTTTCCATGTCCGTGGATTCCTGACTATGTGCCAGCTTCACTCTGAGACCTATCACTAATGATCTGATGGATGCAGCATGAACTGACTCATAGTTAGGAGCCAATAATCCTTTATTGGAACTCATTCCATTAGTTCCACATGGTTCCACATAACAGTCCATGACAGAGACAATGATTTGTGACAAACAACAAACACAAACCCTCAAACAACTCACCTACACCTGAATATGGACCTGGGAACAAACATTATCATTCTAACTCAAACATAATGAAGAGAAACATGAAAATGGAACACATCTAAAAAAATCAACATAACATATCACCACAATCATTACAAATAGAATCACCATAACAAAAATGAACATTAAACTAAGCCCAAACAACTCTCGAGTCAAAGAAAAAACAGTTTGAGGAATCAACCAGAGAGGAGGATTTAACATATAAAAAAAATAAATAGGATTTTCAGTTGGATTTATTTGTTATGGAGAACCATTGATGACCACATCACAACATTTAACATGCCTTTAGTGTCCCACTAAACATTACTAAAAAACTGACCTACCAATAAGATCCCATCTCATGACTCTACAAGAGTATCTCTTTCGAATAATGGGAATGAATACCGAATAAAAGAAAATTCAATGAAATATAAATCTTAGAAAAACAACCCTCAGTTCAGAAAAACACAAAAAAAATTTATCTTAAAACACATTTGAATAACAAAATGTGTTGTGGAATTTCATAGCCACAAATGGTGTTTCCTAAATTCATGTTCACACGAACATTTCTATACCACACTTGGAACCCAATGTGAGGTACCATGAAAACACCAATGGCTAAAAAACAAATTAATTTTCCAAAATGAACCATTCATGTCAATTAAAAATCATGTTCCTTCCCCATGGCACACTAAATACCCAGTAAGAAATAATTTGTATATTTCCTTCTATATGAATATACACATTCATGAAAACATTATCCAACATCTCAACAATCCTTGCATCATCAAAAACATTTGATAGAAACTCAATATTTTTCACTAAAAACAACATCCAAAAATCAATACATGGTTTCCATAAACAACACATTTTGATTAATAAAAGCCAATTCCATTAGACCATTTCATACCTCAACGAGGTTACAATTGAAAAAATAATTTTTTCAAACCTACTAATAATTTAATTCTGAATATTATTTTATCACAATACAAAAACTTTATCGATATCCAATGAAATTAAATTATCAAATGTACAACACAATGTATATCATAAAATTTTCAGAATATGTAGAAGACTCAAGATAACTCATAAAAGGAAACTAGTGTCGGTGGTTGGCCATACCATATGGTTGGCGACCTTATTCCAAACACACCACCCACCAAAAGATCATTTTTGAACGATACCGTTAGTTCCACATGGCTTTCTAGGAAATGAGAACTCAAAAAACTATTTTTAAACCCCACCTTGTCATATCCCAATCACCAAAAAATCTATAATGTGCAAAAGAAAATAGAAATGGGCTATCCTGAAACCGGAGTATTGAAATGAGAAAGATTCCATGATTATCTTCCCACAACTAACCCACTTTTCAGGAAAATTATATTCCCAATTACGTCACATCGCAAAATAACAAGGGTTCCCTTAAATGAATGATCTACTAATAACTAACCACCTATCATACCATTTTATCATGACTAGCCCATGTTGACCATAACCAGGTCACCCAGGCCGCTTTGCAATAGGTTTTAAAGGCATTCTAGATCACACTGTGATACAGAAAATCACTAAGGGAATCGATAGAGTGACAACAGAATGATTTCTCACAATAATTAATTTAGATACATGCATCTCAATGAACAAAAAAATCCACTATTTAAATAAAAATGTGTTAAAAATAGTTTATAACCAATCTAAAAGATTACTCAAACCTCACAAAACAACCCATCGAACCATATGACAACACTATCTCCATGTGACCATTTCATATGATCTCCAATAAACCAATTAATCATTGCCCAAGATGATTGAACTGAAGATGACCCCATTAAAAAGGTTAAAATAGAAAATTACTATAGACGTGAGTATTAAAACGTTGTAGGACATCTCGATAATATATTACCAATTCACATCACTTAATATAATATAAACATCAATTTTAAATTTGAAAGAAATTCTTTATATGTATGATATTATACAAATTTTAGGTAAAATAATGTACAACTCATTTCCTTTACTAATTTCAAAATGTAGATTCATTTGATTGGTGCATCGTTTGTATATTAAAGAGAAATTGTTGTCTATTTTATTTCGCTTGATCAAAAATTCTAATACATGTTACATGAAAACAATTTTCATAGAACTTATTAAAATCAATATATGACATTCCAGGAAAAACTTTACACAAGAATGAACTATAGTACTCACATAACAAGGGCAATGTAAATTTACACACAAGTATCACATTATCCTCTATAATAAACTAAGAACGAGTAGACATAATTGTACCTAGTTGATCAATAATAGTTCAACACATACTAATAAATTAGAATCTATAATCATTGGCATTCTAAATAAGATGAAAATCAAAACCCCCAAATGCCCAGCCACCCTACATCAGGACACAACTAGGTGCCCTATCCAATAATAAAAAACCTAAATATATATCCACTTGCTATCGCCTTTGGCCAGCCTGTCCACTACCAGTGTAGCTATAATTATTATAATATTTTATTAATATTTTAGGATCCCATGTCTCATGTATATAAATTTTCTATGAGCCATCAGATGTTATCCAAGCATCCAATCAAATGTATATACATAATAATACCCTACAATAGGCATCACCCCAGCCTCCCCAAGGACTGATCACATTCACTAAAATAAACTGAAGATAATAATCCAACCCCAGGCACACACATAATAGATAAACAGAATTCCATAGTGAAAAAATCCCATCCAATATAACACCAACATAGGATTGGAAATATCCAAGGTGGTTTTCTATAGTAATCAATTTCTACATTTTCACAAAGTATCCAAACATACATCTATGTGTTTCATAAAACAAAAAATTATCCATTTTTCAAATTTCTATTATAATAATGTGGTGTATAAAAATCATTCGAAGAATCAAAATATTTGTAAAATCTGTTAAATTTTTTTATAATCATTCATGGTATGGAAATGTTTTAAATAAATGCCAGATGGTCCATTTATCGACAACACATGAATAAACACCATAAACCCCAATAGACCTTGTTCATACAAAACGACATTGGAAACCCATAAAATAACCTAAAAATTACATTTATCTTGCTAACAAAATTTTAATAAACCCAAAAAATATCAGTATATATCGTTTATCACATAATATCCACCCAGGTAATTTTCTGAATAATTGGAATCCAACATTAAATAAATACTACATTTTTACAATAATAGATGTATAAACCAAGATTTACATGCCAAAAACTTATTTCTATTTCGATACTAAATTATAAACATCACAAAACATGATTTAATGTTAATGAAGAATATAATTAAACAAGTTGTGTGTACATTTATTACAACACAGCAATAATTTTCATGAAATTTGGCATAAACTACTATTTTACACACCAAATAAATTATCCAAGGGTTGAAAAACAACAAATAGATTATTTAAGAGGTGTGAACAGAATGAAACAAATGAAGCATTAATTATAAAGGCATGTTCATGGGATATCATTCTTTAAATACATGGAGGAAATGAAACACACAATCGAAAACACCCGTTGTGGGTTCAGAAACACTAGATCTATAGTGAAAAACCTAAAATAACAAACCCCAACCAAAACTAGAGGAATACATAACCCTATTTCGATAATGACCTGTATTGAAATGAAAATCATGAAAAATTTCATGAAAAAGGAACAGGGAAGAAGAAGGAGAATGATTTGATGAAGAAATAAATATGAACCACAAACCTTTGGTAAGAATTTGTCATGAAATATTTCCAATGTGAAGGACAATGAAAGAGGGGGTATCTTTTAGTCAACAGAAAACACCTAGTAATTCAAATGTGATGTTGAATAACCTTAAATGGATTTTTAGATTAAAATTTATTAATCTCATATGTGACTGCATGGTTTTGTGGCATAGTTTTTTAAACCATGTGAATGATTCTGTAAAAATTCTATCACTTTGCATATTAACGTTTAATAGTTTTGGAATGATATTCTCAAACCATGAAAACACAAAAATTGTCCAAAACCCCTCAAATGAAACCCCAAACACTAGGTAACCCACCTAATGATAGTCGAATTATATAATCAAAATATAGTGACATCGTGGATGTCACAACCACTTCCCCATGACACTTTCTCCCAACATTAATTGAGGGCCAAACACTGGAAAAAGACAGAAAATAAAAATATTTCAAAACTCAAAATCCATCACACATGGAACATGAGAAAGGACATAGATTCTCATCAAACAAAAATATAAACCAAACATGAAAACCAAGATCTCATAATATAGGCAGTACAAAATCCTCAAATTCATAATGGTAATCTACATCAACCTAGTGAGAGGTATTCAATGATCTAAATGACTATGTAATTCTACTCTATAGATTAAGGGACAATTTAAAATTTAGGATGAATTAGTATGGATAAATAAAATATGGCCCCATCACCAAATTTCATGTATATAACTGGATTGATGAGTCCTCCCTATAGAAGAAAATATATAACACATCCAACATTCATATTGTGGTTATGCACAACTAAAGGAATGGTGGATTGTTATAAAGGATGATATTTACATATTTAGTAGTTTCAATTAAATGTCAATGAGGTTTTTCTAATATAAAAAGTGATTTTGAGTCCTTAATGAATCATAGATATGATCACTTGTTTAAGGAAAACCATTTGACATGTTTCAAGATTAAAATCAAAGAATAAGGATGGTTTTGATACCTTTCTATTATTCTAGTTCAGTTTTTACACGATTAATAATTTTGAAATGAATATTTTGATTTTTGGGATGTTTGGGGACCATAAATAAATTTAATCTATGTGTATAGTATACTGGTTAAGAATTTGAATATTTATATTCAATCAAACTCAAACGTTCCATCAAGTAGAACATGAGTAGACTCATGATTTAATAATGTATGGTGGTGAAATAATGGAATCCAAAATAAATATCTTGTCCATTGTATAAATAATAATTTTATGTTTATATGAGATATATTTAATCTCGGAACAAGGTTTTCTACTAATGTGGAATGTAAAGACACAAACATGTCATACATAAATATTACATAATAAATAAAATATTGACAACATAACATAATGATATATATGAGAATTTTTAAGTAAATATTCCTTTAAAAACATGGACACATTACAATTGCTTCATAAGTGATCTATTTAATCTCCCACTATGTTCATTATAATAATCCCCCTTCTTTTAAATATCAAAAATAATATCTTTCTTCATATATTGGGGGATGTAAACATAATAAAATATTGTCTCAGAAGACCAGTGTGTGTAAAACTGATGATATTAATATAAAATGATAATATGGGTATTATAACATTAGAATAACATATGAAACCCACACCATTAAAAATTATATCATAAAAATGATTCATGGAATAAATCATTGTGGAAATAATTAATATGGGACATGAGAGAATAAAAATTGAATAAGACATAGATTTTAGTCATATATATAAAACCATAGAATATAATATGACAAAGCTACCAATAAAATTCATAATATGTTATTCATGAACTAACAACCCATTCACATGCTTTGGACATTGAATAAAAACATGAGCTATCTATTTAGAGACTGTGATAACCTCTCGTGCACTCTCTTTTTGGATATGGAAAACCTCTGGTGAACTATCTCATCTCAGATAATATAAATCATTACCTAGTGCATTAGAGTAAGATTTTGGTCCCAAGCCTAAAATAATCCATTATATATATATTCCAAAATATCATATAACATTCATCTAAACATAACACATTAAACGAAATGGGTTTCATAAACCATTTCATAGTAACATAACCCATGTAATTGAAATGGGTTTCATAATCATTTTCATCATTTGAACATATTATAATGCCAGAAAAACATATTATTATCAAAAAAATATCATTAGAAACATAAACTATTTAGTTAAAAAATTATAATGATATCATGGTATAATATATCCAATTTATAATAAGTTACATCAGCAGATTTCATCTTATATTTAAAATTATTCTGAATGAAAAATCACAGAGAATGTTTCATGAGTGAAATATCATTTCCACTATAAAAAACATTTTAAAACATAAATAATTTTCAATCTAATTTTATTTTGAAATAATATTTGAGTATTATAATGGGTTTCTTATAACACAGAATTTTTAGGACGGGGGAAAATATAGTTCACGTAGTACATGTTAAAAATTGATTCCTTTTATATTTCCATTAAAAGAAAGACGAGAATGGTTATTATGAACAACATAATAACTCATATTAAAAATTTTGTAAAAAATTATGAAAAGTGTAAAAAATTATTTAATAAATCAATTAAGAAATACAAAAAAAATTATAACATTTTTATAAAACCTGGATAATAAATAAAATGGTTTTTTGATTGAAGAGACATATATTTTCAGTTTAAATTATAAAAATTCTTTTTGAATCATGAATAAATAAGGAGTTTAAAATTGAAGTATTTCATGAATAATCATGAAATAAGTTGATGATAATAATATTTATGAACTTATTTAGTGATGTATAATAATTTTTCAACATTTTATTCGTAATCACAGATAATCCAAATTGGAGATGATTTTTTGCCCTTACACTATTACCACTCTGGTAACATTAAGTCATAAAACCCCTGAGAGAATAACATTAACTATGACAAAAAATATCTTGAGAATAAATATATTCATGACATGACATTTAAAATGGTTTTTATATAACCCCATAATATTATATATGTTCATAAAACAACAAATGTCCATAGAAGGAAAAATCAAGACAAATATCTCACACCACCTTGGTATAATTTTTCACTAAACTCCCTGAAGGAGAGATCCTCAAACTGATATGTAAATTCACATTATTGTAATGATAATTAACATAAAAAATTTTCATTGGAAGTGTATATACCACATATAATGATAAAATTATTAATATGGATTTAGTCTTATATAAAATATAAAAGTGATTTGGAAATCTTTTAAAATATGTCTCTACTTTATTCACACACATTTGAACATACTATTTTTTCAGAAATAATATTTTATTTTGAACCAAGAGGTGGATTTATGAAAAATTTATGTTTTTAAAATAATTTTATGTAGTTAAAGAAGTGATTTGGGTAGGGCTTTGTTTATGCAATGGGTTATGGAACTGTGAAGAGGATAGTAGATGGGGTTGTCTTTTATAAGTAAGGTGAATGGAGTAAGACTAATATTTTAAAAGAAAATTGTATTACAATGTTTTTATACGGAAAAAATAACCAAATAACTGATTATGAATCCAATAGGATGTAATTATTAAAATTTCCCATCGAATAGATTTTGGATATATTATTGGTAATTTTTATTCCACATATTTTTAGATTAACAACTATAGTTCACATATTTTTACCTTAAATGTTAAAAATAATTTTTAATATTTTTACTATTCATTATGGTAATTAATTAGGCTGAATATATTATATAATATAAATTAATTAGATTTCAAATATTTAATCAATTTTCACAAATTTAAGAAATAGATGTGTAAAATATTGATTTGAAAATAATCATGTTGATAAATTAGAAAGAATATTTTAGAATAGAAAATGTTCAACATTAAAAAGGTTTTGAATCCAAATTATATATGAAATTTAACCATATAAACTAAATTTCATTTATAGATATGTAATTTAACAACTTATAATTTTAATTCCATCTTAAAAAATTTATGATGTTTTTGATATCATAAAATGAAATGAAAATTCTTAATAATACCAAATTTCTTCCACACTTTAATATAAAATATAACATTGCAGAAAAGTTCCAATAAAATTCAACAAGGAAATTTTTGATTTTAGATTTACCATGTTATGATTAATTTGTCAACTCTATTTTCAAAAATTATTAAAAATTACATTTAATATATTTTCAGAGAATGTAATATTTTTGAGAAATTAGGGATTTTTGAATCATATAACATTTTAGAGTCATGTGAGATGAGAGATAAAACATGTGTTGCGTGTAATAAAATATTAAGTCTTTGTTTTTTGTAATGAATAATATAACAATATTAAATATATTTGAAATCAAATTTCAAATATCCAATGGTGTCATATTATATCCTCTTAAAATGAATTTTCCCTTACAATATTTTACTTAGGTACCAACTGGTGAATTTACTAATGCCTCATTGGTTGATTAGGTACCCACATTTCATCCTTAAATTATTTATTTTTTCCATAAAAACTAGATTAGGTGAGTTGTCTTGATTCATATGACATTCATTGTATAATATTGAAAATTCATCAGTTTTTTTCCAATATAAATATCATGTTGAAAAGGTGAGACATATGAATTCAATATATGTGATAGAATATGTATGTACTTTTTCAAGAGAGATACATAGAACACATCATAAACTAAAGGGATGAATGGTGGATGTTCCAATGGATTTGTTATAATCCTGATATGATCAATCATTGAAAAAGATCCAATATACTGAAGGCATATTTTTCCCTTTATTCATAAACATATAAATTTAAAGAAACACCTTCTCACTAAAAATTAATTCTAGATAGCATTTATGATTATGATTATAATTTATATTCATCATTTTTTCACATATGTGTTTCTAAATAGCTATTACATTCTATTAAATTTCACTATCCTTCATAGATCCCAATATCTCTCTTTGTGAAAAATCAATCCATTATGAAATATTTTTTTACATATTTCCATAAAAGTATTCATATGGAATCATTTGAATTATTGATTGGAATAGATTATTTTATAAAAACTCATCTACATGATTGATTGGATCCAAAAAAATATTTTAATTCCATAGATCAAGATCTTAGCATATCTTATATGGTTTGAATTGATCTCTCAAAATACATTCTATCCAATGTTGATTAACAAATTTAAAAAATAATCCATGTTTATAGATTCCTATAGAATATTTCAAAACATTGTTGAAATTTTCAGATCTCGATTACATATAATTGAATGTTGAACTCCATGATAAATTATTACTGAATTAATGTATATAATGGAATGATTATACAAAAAAAATCTCCACTAAAAAATATGATGACTTAAGACATCATAAGGTGATCTAAAAAACAACATAATTGTAACATCCCGACATGTAATCCACCAACCGGTGCTCTGAGACTATTCATCCCAATTACTCTATTGTGCCTCCGCGTATGCCAGAGGGTGCCGACTAGTAGCGAGGGACAAGGTTGTGATAGTGGGGATAAAATAACCTCATACTAGTGTATGAAAAAAATATAAATAACTAAGTATAATACACATTAGACTGTATAAATAGTGTGAAAAAAATGAACAACTAAAATAGAACAATCTTTAAAGTAAAATGATGTAAAATCCAAAACAGCTATGCAATACAATATGAAATTGGTCACCCACTCGACATACCATACAGATACATGTAAAAATTATTCTTATTGTAAATGTATCGGGCTCTACTACTAACTATAACCCAACCCATGTTCTCGATCTCCAGACATTATCAACCTGCACCATTCCAATAAATAAAACCACTCGAGCATCTCTGCTAGATCATGCAACACTACATCTCAAAACTATCCACCATGTAACAATTTCTAAACCTGAAAATCATAAATAATGTCTTCACATAATCTATGGAGCACGTGAAGGGGTGAGAAATAATCGCAGTAGGGCACCTTTACAAGAAACCTATAACTCGGATGCCAAAAGTGCATGCAACAACAATGTTCTCATCCTAGCTAAAACAAAACAAATGGAATTAAACCAAATGTGAAACCATAGTTGAACACAGTGTATGTAATCCAAATCAACTGGGTATGTGCCACCATAGATGTCCATATATATATATATTCATGTAATAATGTATAGTCTCATAGCTATATGCATACCTAAATATTAATCTTTTTGAGTATGTGAATCAGATAACAAGAAACTAAATCAACAGATAATCCATGGGACCATAATCCCGATCACATGGACATCCTGTGAAAGGGAATTGAGTTGGATGTTGTGGAACTCAAGCCGTGTAACATTATGTCAATCTAGGGGTAGTAATCCCATCGAAATTTACCATATTCAATAAATGATGGAATTATATCTATGAGTAAGCTATGTCACATCAGGGGGACACTCTTCATACATATGGGTTCATCCGTACTCACCTCTAATGAAAAAATAGGATATCTTATACTGATGATCAATCACGTAAAAGGTCACAGGTTGGAAAACACAATGAATAATCCCATGAATCCAACTGATAGTTAGAAAACATCACCAACATGCATATCAGTCAACCATGGTCGAGCCTGGTATATATTAATTTTTGAAATATTCAGGGATAAGCCTTTTATATTAGCTTTTCAACAGGTATTATGTCCAATACAACTATATCATCATTTCCACATGTATCAGTGCCCCACCTGGTATAAAATCATTTCAGTATGTATAAATGCCAAGCCTAGTGTATTAGCATTTCAGCATGTATGGGGGCCATGCCTGGTATATTTGTATTTCAGCATATACCCGGGCCAATACTGGTGTATCATCATTTTATCATGTACCATTTATATTGTTTTCCAATAGATCCCATCTTGGGAATCCATCAATGGTACCTATGTTGTCTCATTATGATAAAAAATATGACTCAATGAGGTCGACCACCAAATCATGGCTCACTCATTGTCTTTACATTATTAATCTCTTAATTATGACCATTGTCTTTTAATCGAGACAGTGTTTTACCCAAGGTATATAATATTATTTTATTCAAATGATCTTGAATATATATTTTAAAAGATAATATGTCTTTCCCATTTCTAATTGCCTCTTTTTAATAATTTCACATTGCATTTCAAAAACAACACATGTGAATTAAACAATCCCATTTTTTAACATCATCAACTGGCGTGGGAAAAAAAATTACATACCCAATTGAATCATGTACAGATCAACAACCAATTCTTGGGTAAAACCAATGGTTAATATATATATCAGAAACTGCCAGGCTGAGAAGCAATATCATAGTAGAGCACATCTAAGGATCCGATCAAAATATAGAATGATGCCTCTCGTCGAGTTCAAAAGCCGCCAACCAGGAAGAACCAATGGTAAACACTGATGTATCCACAAAACCCAGTCAGCTATAAAAAAATGAGTGAGGTTTGATCAAATGCCGAACACAACACTACAGCCATATCCCCATGGGATTACTTGTTTAGTATGGGTTCTAGGTGACACCTGAACACCTTCTCTACCCAAACTCGACGTAACAACACTATGTTGTTAAAAATTAGGCACCCACTAGGCCCCTCATGTCAAACACAGAAGAGGCATCCTAATGGGGATCTACATGGTAAATACATGAAAATGAATCCTACATGGGATACATAGTGATGTGTATGGTATGAATCCTACAGAGGATCCTTTAACAAAGAACAACAGAGGTATCCTACAATATGGATCATATCAATGGAAAACAAAATAGAAATCCTTCAAGGGACTCCCTTGGTCGACACATAAGAAAAGGAATCCCTTATGGGATCCTTGGAAGAATCTATTCTCATGGCCTCATAGTCTCGAAGGGCACATCACATAATGGGGGAATCCTTAAAAGCATAGGTCACAAGAGAAAGCTAACCTCTCATCTCAGATCAAATGTCTCAGCCATGTTGGTCTAAACACCCAACCTACCATCCATGCCAAGAGTGACTCGTTGGTGGAAACTGAACTTGATAAATGGAGGATGAACCTCTCCATTAAGATATAAACACATAAAAAATCTGTTATATGAAAATTAAATGTCATGAGGATTCCACCATTGCAATATACGTGGAAACATGACTAGAATGGACTTATAAAACACCTAATTTTGACTTCTAACGCACAATAT
Organism: Viscum album; assembly: GCA_963277665.1. Taxonomy (NCBI): domain Eukaryota; kingdom Viridiplantae; phylum Streptophyta; class Magnoliopsida; order Santalales; family Viscaceae; genus Viscum; species Viscum album. Next base: position 1,197,598,396 of record OY728121.1, on the reverse strand, counting down.
ACCCCAAAATACTATGATTGAGATGTACACGGATGTAACATAAGTGGTCTACTTGTATAGTATTACACGGCATGTAGTTTACTGAAGAAAATATGAAATTTTTACTTAACATCACCCCTTGTGCATTTTCACCCGGACACAAGCCCATGTGCAACTACATGGTGTACTACTTAAAAACCAATATTCCATGTTTTATTTCAAATAGTCGCAGTCACAAACAAGCACTAAACAGTGTGTACTCAATGTACATGGCTTGTACATAAGAAAAAATCGAATTCCCTAAAGGGGTAGAAAACATGGTATGTTCCCCTAGAAGAAACACTGTGTATCCTGGGTTTCTCGATAGGAAATATATCAAAACACACGTAACGCCTGTTTTCCACCCAAACAATAGATCCAGACATAAGAGGCCAAAATAATGTAGAAATATTATTTAAAAATATAAAAAATCATATTTAAAGGGTATCAAAGTAAAAAAAATTAAATGAACATACTTTTGGAAGGAACCCACCTTATATTCGGTTGATTTGATGTCTAATGGTTTCCCTTTGATGAATCAACACATCGAGGGCTTCATAATGGTATCAAAAATCCCTTCCCTCTCTTACCCTCTCACAATCCCCAATTTCTTCATGGGGACTCAACAATGGTGGCACCACATATGGAGTGTGTGCAAGAAGGAGCATGAATGATGAGAAATGAAAAAAATGTATATGAAAGTAAAAGATGAAAAAGGGACATAGACCAGCCCTGACACCTGAATCGAGTTTGTGCCTAGTCATTACTAAAATCCCCATTCTGGATTCAATAGTGGGGATGGAATCACAGTCTAACATTCTATGTAAATCTTAATTCCAAAAAAAACATGTGAAAATAAATTAATATTTAATTTAATAATATTAAATATTAAATAGTCTACTAAATTTGGAGTAGCTCATATATCACCAAAACACTTTTCCTTGGTTAAAACCCCTATTACGAGACCAATGAGGTTGCCCAAAAAATTATTTGATGTCCTCTAGTGGGGTAAGAGACCATTTTACCCCTTGTGAGCATCCAATGTACAAAAATAAAATTTCAGCTCGAAACTGATGTCCAAAAAACATGGGTTCTAATAAACTCCCCCAACATAAACCTTCTCATCCACGACATGCCAAATAAACGGATGAGCATCCATTATCCCACGCCTAGCATATACACAACCATCCAATTTAGGCTTTCCAATGACTAGCCACATAGATTTAACTACCACCTCCTACATAGAAGAAATATATGTACGACCTATCTAGTAATCCCCACCATTGAAATACCCCTATTGTGGTCCTTAATGAAAAAATCGTGCTCAAAATCCCAATGAAGACACTAAATATTAATCTAAACAAGGAAAACCACCCTCAAACGGCTTGTGGGGAACTCTCCACCATATGTCTTTCCTTACACCGCTTCTAGAGAGAAACCAAAAAAGGTTCCTCCTCAATAGTGATGCGTATTAAGAATGAAAAAGGAACATGGAATTTGTTTATGCTCTCTAACCATATTAATGATGAATCAAGATAGCACATGATCGCCTCTAACATGAGTACACTGAGATTATACAAAATGGTTCATCCAAATTCTTCCAATCCAGACTTACCATCCTATCAAAACAAGAGCAGGATTCAGGAATGGGTCAGCCATCCCTCGCATAGGTTCATCTAGAACAAAATAGACAATGACCAACATGTGCTGGATTCAAAACCATGTGTCTCTATGTCTTCCACATTACACTATAGAAAAAGCCTCATGATTGAGTTGAAGGTCATGTGTACCATGGAAGCCCATTGGTGGATGTGACCACTTTACTTTTTGACATTAGCAATGATCAATCTGGGATCAATACAAAGATAAATGCCAGAACCCACAGATCAAACACAGAAATAGACAATGAAGAAGAATTTCTTGGAACCACAGTAGAGGATCATAACATGTTGATTATAATTTATTTAATTAGATGACAAGATGTACCTTTTAATGTCTTCATTCTTGTATGATATTTATGATCATGTTCCTATGTGATTCTTCATTGCGTTGTAGAAGAAAAGTGTATACTTCCTCTAGTGGTGATCCACACGTGAACCATGTATTTCGGTATGTCACTAAAAGAATCTCTAGGTGCAAGCGTGGAGAATCCTTTTCATGCGTTTTCCGCCTTAGATCGACTTGATCATATGTAGGAGGATCCCTCTCAGTCTTGAGAGAATTCATTGAGTAAGGATTTATTTCGACCTTGATAGAATTATCCAGAATTTTTGTGCATAATGATTAGGGAAAAGTGTCGGGGTTGTGAGGATATTTATAATTGGGTTTGATGTTATAGAGTGTTGACAATAAATAAATGTGGAATGCATTTTATGTGTTTTTTAAATCTTATTGAAATCCCCCATGTCGAATCATTAATTCCATGAAATGGTCCCAGACTGATTATAATAAATATCATTTAATAAAATAATATTATTTCTTCAAAATGTCGACTAGAAAAACTATATAGAGTGTAATCATTTTTCATTTCCTTTAAAAAATGAAAACTACATGGAATGTATAACTTATTTTCCATTTATTCTTCCACCATCAATAAAATTATTTTGGCTTTTAGGATTATATATTAAACCACGTACTGGAATAATAATTATTCTACTTGAGATACATGGATACACATATTGTGTGCCCCTCTAGGACTCTTTCTCATTTCCATTAGGCAGGCTTGCCTAAAGTCCAATATTACTTTCATGAAATGGGTCATGGTACCCAAGAGAAATAAGTTGACACTACATTGAATTTCCACCTCATACAAATTCTTTCCATGTAATTTAATCCCTTTGTCTCAATATCTCATCAACCAGGTTTCATTGATGTGTAACAAACCAATATGCTTGATCCATCATTCATTGACTTCCAGAAATAAACTCGTCATGAATACATTGCCATGGAATTTAGGCAAAAGATATATTTCAAACCATGGCCTCGAGATATCTACTTTCAGAAATATATAAGGGAAACATTCTTCCTTCATATATTCATTAGAAACATGTGACTCGATACAAATCAAACGTACCATACATCCTGCAAACTATATTCATGACAATTTTTGTCAGAAAATCGTTGTGCACAATTCATGAAATGGTTTAATGATAATCTTATACTCTAAGGAAATTACACATGCTCATAGATATCAATGTATGATGACAGCAAGACTTGAATAATTACTACTGGCTAGTCTGTTCACATAATCTCCCCTCCTGGAGATTACCAAGTGCAAACTCCATGAGAGAGAGTCTCATCTTTTTACGAGTACTCACACAAGAAAGTTTGTATAATATGTTTCCTATCATAGTATGTCATCCAACCATATAACATTAATTTTTAATATTGATATATCATTTCAAGGTTCTCATAATATTGGGGATCATCCATGACCATATTAATTCAAAAAATATTCCAGGACATTATTATATTATAGTCATGGAGAACAATGAACAATATATAATAAGTGTACAATCATGTAATCAAAGTATAAAAAGTTGTTTGTCAAGACACCAAATCTAAAAAACTCTCACATGTACAAGAGCCAACTGGTTATGACATTTAGACCACTAGACCTCACTTGATGATCATTCTTATGCTGAGTCAAAGCATTAGTCAAGGGGTCCACCACATTTTCTTCGGTGGAAATACTGCTCATTGCAACTTCACCTCTCTGAGAATAGTCCCTCAAGAGACGATACTTCCGAAGTGTGTCCTTTGTATACTAATGTGACCTTGGATATTTTTCATGTGTTACCACTGCAGTATTATCATAATAGAGTGTGATAAGATCTTTGATGCTAGGTACTACATTCAGTTCTATGATTATGCTTCGGATCCATAATACTTTTTATCTACCTTAGATGATGTGATATAATCAGACTCTACTGTCGAATATGCAACCATACCTTGCATTGATCTCTTACATCTCAGTGAACCTCCATTCAAATTGATGATGTATCCATTCTACGACATCATGTCATTTTGATCTATCTAGAAACAAGAATCTATGTGTCCTCTGATGACTAGTTCCTCATCGCCTCTATAAACTAGGAGCATATCCTTAGTAAACATCATATACATAATGATAGTGTAGTATACCATCTAGTGGAGGTCTCATAGATCCTCTTGATATCTTCTTATCAGACATTATGCGTATGAAAAATCTATCATAGTACATAGAATATCATACATGACTGACCCAATCATGGATTTGTAAGGGATCCTTTCCATTTTATTTCATTACAAATGTTTTTGAGGACTCATTTTCATGGATAGATGAATTCCATGTGACACATGTAACAATACCCTCTTAAACTATTACATATTGAATCTCTTCAGTATCTTGTCAATGTATGTACTTTGACACAGTCCATGCATTCTCTTGAATTTATCACGATGGATCTTGATCCCTAGAATAAATACGGGATCTCCCAAGTATTTCATATAGAATCATTTATCCAAATATTCCTTAACTTAGTGTAAGAATGGTAATTTATTTCCAATTAGTAATATGTAACCAACATATACTGTTATGAAAATGACTGCAGTTCCTCAAAACCCTTATTAGACAAAATGCTCATATTCATTTTTAACAAATCCAAATTCCATTAATGATTCATGAAAATGAAAGTTCCATGAACTTGTTTCTTAAATTAATCCATAAATGGATTTCTGTTTCTTGTGTACCATGTTGGCATCCTTTGGAGTCACAAACCCTTTAGGTTGGGTTATCTAGGCATCTTCCTGGAGGTTCCCATTATGTAATTTTGTTTTGACATCCATTTTCAAAATTTCATAGTCAGGGAATGTGGAAATGGAGAATAGGATTCAGTTGGATTTCAGAATCACAACCGGTGAAAAGGTTCTATCATATAAAATCCCTTAACGCTGTCAAAATCCTTTTGCATCAAGTCCTACCATATATGTTCTAACATGTCTTTCCATGTCCAGTTTCATCTAGAATACCCATTTATTACAAACATACATTACAAAAACTGGAGGATCTACCAAAATCCAAAAATGGTTATGGTTCATGGAATCCATTTCAGAATTCGTGGATTCGTGGAACATGGCAACATTTATCACTTCAACTGATTTCTTGTAGGTAAGAAGATCATCATTTCCTACCAATAATGAGTTATCATCCTTAGTGAGAAGAAATATATATCGTTCTAGTTCTCTCATATCTATCGTGATCCAATGTAGTTCTTTTGTCTCTATATTAGATTATTCTTTCATGGGGCTTTGTGGAATATGTTCTTGTACCGACTCTTGTGTATCTTGAGTCTTGACTTCATATAAGTCTATATCACTCGCACTATCTCTTTTGGAGATGTGATCACTCTTAAGGAATATGGCATGTATTTCCACTGTAACAATTTTATCAATGTTTTTTATAGGTAATATCACCTTTTTATTTTAATATCCTATTATGGTACAATTTTTTCCTCAGGATGCATTTTTTTACATAAAGAGGCTTTAACTAATGCTTCGATACCCCACACATGTAAATTTGATAACATGTCCTAGGATCCCCTCCATAACTCGTATGGAATACTATTTATCAATTTAGTTTGTACATTGTTTAGAATGTGTGTTGTTGTTTGTAATGAATATCCCCAAAAGGATAATGGAAGATATGCATGACTCATCATTGATCTCACCATGTCCAACAGGGTGAAGTTCCTCATTTCCCATACAATATTCCACTGAGGCATCTGAGGAGGAGGGAGTTGTGATAGAATCTAAAACTTCTATATGAAATCAATGAAGTCATGAATAAGATATTATTCTCCTCTGTCTGAGCGGTGTTTCATAATCTTCTTACCAAGAAGGTTCTCAACATCATTCTTGTATTCTTTGAACTGATCAGAATAATTTGACTTATACTTCCTTAAGTAAATATATTCATATCCACTAAAATCATCTGTAAGAGTTATGAAGTACAAGAACCCACCCCTTGATTTAACTTGAAATTCTCCACACACATCTATGTGAACTAATACTATAAGATCTTTAGAACATTCACCATTCCCACAAAATAGGGTTTCGTTCAGTTTTCCATGTACACACGCATGACATACACCTAGTGGATTTAGTTTGAATGTATCTAAATACACGTCATAATATAATTTTTTCAAACATTTCTCATTGACATGACCTATCCAGTGATTCCAATGATGGGTGTGGTATGATTCATGTGAATTAACTTTTTCATAGATGTCCATTACATGTATGGTGTAGACTAGCACATAAAGGACGTTTTATAAATGTTCCTTTTCAAAACAAATGCTATGTTTATAAAAGTAGAAAAATTAATTTCCAAACCTAGAGATGAGTCCATTAATATCTAGTATGGATACTAAAATAATATTTTTTGTTATAGAGGGTACATAATCACATCTTTTTAATACCAAGACCTTCCCAGTAGGCAATGTGAGACAGTAGTATCTGACTGGTACATCCGGAAGTCCGGCTCCATTGGGTACTCGTAGATCCACCTCACCATGGCCATTCTTTCTGAATCTACATGGTACCTATATTTAGATTCTAATGTGATCACCAAAATAAGTATCTAATTCCCTATTGGTAGAAATAGATATATTTCATTCGATAACAAACGCACCTGATGCTTCCCATTGCTTCCTTGGTTGGGTGGAGTTTTTCTTTTAGTGGCCCTTGTTGCCACATGTGAAACAAATAGCCTCATATTCTCTTGCCTCTCCATTGATATTCTTTTTCTTGGAAGGCCATGAAGATGATTTGGGATTAAAGCTCTTTTCCTTCCCTTTACTTTTTTCCCCATTGGACAGAAGGATTTTCACGCTTTATATCATTTTCCACTGGGGGAATGATCATAAGAAGATCAGATGGAGACTTCTCAATGTTGTTCATTTTGAAATTTACAACAATGTTAGATAAGCTCTAGGGGAGTGATGCAATAATGAGATCGGTTCCCAGTTCATCAGGGAGATTATTCCCTATAACTTACAAGGGTTCAATGTAGCCAATGAGTATGACTACATGATTCCCAGCTAGGGAAACCTCTCCAAGATTCCTCTAAAATAATTCCTTGGAGATCTCAAAACATTCATTCCTTGCTCTCTCCTGGTATAGAACATAGAGGTTCTGATGCATGATGCAAGAATCCATGTCTTCATGAGACATCATAATATCACAAGACATTGACGACTACATCAAATATTGAATGTCAAGTGCATCGTTCAAATGAAATTCATTGACTAAGAAATCTTCATCACTCACCCCTTGGGCGGGAAAATCAATATGTGAGGACTCCAGCACGTAAAACATTTGTTCATTTCATAGGATTACCCCGAAGGTGCCTAAACCATTCCTAAATGTTACTAAACGTGAGGATATTGTCTTTATCAAGAATTGATAGTAGAGAAAATGTGGTTGGTGAATTTTTCATATTGATTCTACAAATTAAAAGAGAATATTTATCAGTGCATTTTGATTAAATTTTATGAAAATTAATAAATGAATTCATTTATTCTACCACTATTTTATCATGTCCCAACAGACCCCACCATTGAATTTGGAATGCCAATTTTCTATGAAATTATACTGGAAAGGATCTATATTACACTTTAGATAAGACCAAAAAGTTTTTTTTCAAGCCATTTAAAGGTATTTTGTTAGGCATGTCATTGCCAACTATGAGCTTACATTTCAACGATCTGTTGAGTGGACTTCCAAATCCATAAATCTAGACATGGATATCCCCAACACTTGCCTCCATTTTACAACAAGTCTAAAAAGGGCTACTCCTATTAATGTAAAGTTTTTAAGTCAACCCGAAACATTCATAAGTGCTTCCTTTATAAAAGTAAGTTTCCAAACAAGGGTTGGTCAAACACATAGTTTTAATGGGTATTTCCTTTAATCATGTAACAGAAGGCATGGTCGGACTTAATATTGTATTTGATTTTTCCCAATCATTTATACATAGTTTCACATTGTTACATGATTGTAAATATTAAGAGTTGCTTGCTTAAGTGATTAACCATTTTCTGTTAATGTTTACACATAGTCGAGTTTTTATTTTATTCCATCATTTCATTCTTGTTTATTTCATTAACTATGTAATCTTGAAAATACATATAAAATAAATAAACCATGAAATCAGACAGAAATAAATAATATGGCATGATCATGATCTTTTATTGGTTGGAAAATCTAGAGGTTTTGATAAGCTAACCCTAACCTATTTAAAAACAACTTGAACCTGATGGTTATTGTTTTTAATCTCCCACTTCCATACTAGTTTATCTCTTTGGGATGGTTTCACCTCATCATAGGATTTGGAACCGTCTCCTCTGGCTTGGGAGATCATTCATTTAATGGGGTTTATGTTAAATAATCCTTGATCACGCAGGCCCTAAATTTTATAGGAAGATTGATTACAAGAAAAAATATTAAAATTAAATAAATTTAAAAGAAACCATACACCCACTGAGGTTCTTTGGTCTAGCTCATGACAATCCATAGCATACAACATCATTTACACATATTTATTATTCAAATTCATTTAATCGGACTTTTATTCATGATATGTCACACATGAATTAAATTAATTATATTATTATAATTTTTATATAATTTATCTTAAATTAATTTCAAAATTTCATTGAGATTCTTCTAATCCATATTATTTGTATGGTTTGTTCTCCATTGGAGGAAACCTGGTGAAATTTTATTTCATGAAATTACACAGTATGAAGGTAATATTAAATGATGTGTATTTGTTTTCAACCTTTATGTAAAGTACACGCCGATGAAGTTGGTGTGTTTTCTATACATTTGATATTTTAGTGTGCATAGGGTGAAGATTAATCTAACATGTCACGTACTTCCTTTTTAAGCAGTTATCCGCCACGAAATCCTGTGTAAACGGTTACATGGCTTCTCTGTGTACATGGTTTCACCTGGGTTGGATTGGACTACACGACATGTTGATTGAACATACACACCATGTATTCTAGTTTTAATGTGCCATTCAGTTCTAGTCAACATGGTGTTTTAAAAAACATTGGTATGCTCAATTCACACATCGTGGTTTGGAGGACCAGTATTGGTTCATTGAACCTAGGTACACAATGAGTAGATCTCACTACACACAATATATTCAAGTGTTTTAAAGAAAGAATGAGCGGCTCTACTGGATGAGTTATTTGTTTTTATTTTAATAAAAATTGATATTAAATTTTCATTTATGTGATGTGAATCGAGAAATGAAGGAGGAAGAATAGATCTTGTTCATTCAGAATTATAGAATGATTTATCTTGAATTGAATCATTTATAATTCATAATCTATAAATGAAAATTAAATAAATATAATCAATGTTGTGACCACTCAGAAACCATTTCACGTTCCCGAGCGCAGTGGAAGCTCATGGGTGGATGTGTCCACCTGACTTTTTTTCATTAGGAATGATCAATCAAAGAACAATATGACAATAAATTCTCAAATCCAAGGATCGAATCACAGAAATAAACAAAGATGAAGAATAGTCCCAAAACCACAACGTAGGATCCTCATATGTTAAAAATAATTAATTAAATTAAATTACAAGATGTACCATTTATGGGTTTCTTTCATCATTGATATTTCTGATCACATTTCTATTTGATTTGTGGTTGTGTCAGTGAAGCCAAGTTTATAATTCCACTAGTTGTAATCCACACGTTCACCACGTATCTATGGAAGCCTCCAATGAAATCTCTAGGTGCTAGTGTGTAGAAGCCTTTCCTTGCATTATCTTCTTAAGATGGGCTTGATCCTATGGGGGAGGACCTCTCTCTGTCTTGAGAGCGCTCATAGTCGAAAGAGTTCTTTTATCCATGAGAGAATTCTCCAGAGATGTTGTGAACAATGATTAGGGAAAAGTGTTTGGGTTGTGAGGATTTTTATAATCGGGATAGAGGTTATAACGTTATGACAATAGATAAATGTGTTACACATTTTATTTATTTCATTAACTCTTATTGAAAACTCCCATGTAGAATCATTTATTCTTGAAATTCTCCCACAATGATTATAATAAATATCATTTAATTAAAATATATTATCTCTTCAAAATAATTATTGGAATAAATACATGGTGTGTAGAAATTAATACATAATGTGTGCTCATTTTTTATTTCCATTCCAAAATGATAACTACACAGCGTGTACATTCGAAGTACATGGCATGTATATCATGATTTCATTTTATTCTTCCTCCAAAATTAAAATTATTTTGAATTACTTGAATATTTATTAACCACATATGAGAATAATCATTATTAAATTTGTGATTCTTGGATACACATAGTGTTTGACCCTCTTGTCCTCCTTCTCATTGGCATTAGGTGGACATTCTTAAAGTCTGTGATTAGTTTCTATCAATCTATCAAGGCACCGAAAATAAATATGTTCATGACACAATGGAGTGTCACCTCATATGAACACTTACCATGTAATTTAACCATTTTTCTCAATATCTCATCATGTGTGTTTCATGGCAGTGTTATAAACTGTAATGCTTAATCTTTCATTCTTTGACTTCCCGAAATCAACATATTGTGACACCATGGCCATGGAATTTGGGCGATAGTTCTATTTCAATCAAAGGTATTGAGATATCTACATACATAAATATGGAAGGTACAAATCCTTCCTCAACTAATCTATTAACAACTTGTCATTCGTGACACACCCAACGTATCCTACATCCCACCAGCTATCTTCGTGGCAGTTATCATCAGATTATATAAGTGTGTGAGTCATATAATGAGTTATTGACAATCTTCCAATCAACGGATCATTATGCACACTCATTGATAGCATTGTACGACGTCACAAAGACATGCTAAATTACTACTGGTAGGACTATTCTCATAATCTCCCATCATGGAGATTTCCAGGCGTGGACTCCATGAGAGAGAGTCTCGTCTTTTTATGAGTACTCACACATGATGGTCTGTATATTATATTCTATATCATAGTATGTCATCTAACAATAGGAAGTTATTTTAGAATATTGTTATATCATTTCTATGTTCTCATTGTAGTGAGGATCTTCCATGAAATTTTTTATACATCAAATATTCCAGTACATAATTATATTATAGTCAGGCAGAAAAATCAACAATATACAATAAGTGTACATTCATGTAATAAAAGTATAAATTGTTGGTTCTCATGAAACCAACTCTAACAGGGGTCACAAGGTCTATCCATTAATCCCAATATATCCCAAACCTTAAAAATGAAGGTAATTATCACAACAACCAATGAGGGTCAATGAGGAAAAACATATCTTACGATGGCCCTCATCCTTTCGATGAATTTCTATAAGGAACTGCCCCAAGTGGTCACAACCAAAGAAAAAGGGAAAAGATGAACTAACACTCATCTGGTATTTGTATATGAAAATACCCCAAGGATGTCCAGTTCACAAGAAAAGACATGGTATTTGTCTGTATCTTACATATCGATATGACAAGATTACCACAGTCCCGAAAAAACAACACCCAACAAGGGGTTCAATAAAAATTCATTACATTCCATATCAACCTACTAGGGTCACTCCACCACATGTGCAAGAGGACTGAGTCCTCTGCCTCACAACAAAACAACTCAATGTAGATCCACACATTGTTTGATCAGAATTAAAAGTATGTGTATGCGGGCCCAATGGTGATAGAAAGTAGTAAGAGCACACAATAAAAGAAATATATTCTGTGAGTCCTATTTTCCAAGTAGGAAGCATGAGACACCTCATGACTTTTCCCGCAAATAGTGAAAATCCATCCATGGAATCATAACAATGTTCAAGACCCAAATACCTATAGTAAATCAAAAAAACCATACAACATGGTCATATCTCAAGGCCAAAATAATATAAAATTGTAACATCACAAATCCAAACAATAATAAAATAACCTAGAAACTAGGACATCCTAATATAAAAATTGTTCTCAATGCACTAGTCTGATATCCACAATATGTCAAGTGGGCCTCCATGTATGCTAGAAGCTTCCGAATAGAAGTGAGTGTCTAGGTTGTGATTGTAGAGAGACTATGCCCTCATATGAGAGTTAAAAAAGATGAGAAATAACTATGTATCATACATATTGGAAGGTAAACAAATTTAATAATCAATAAAGAAATATAATAGAACAATATGTAATAATAAACCGTTTTAGAAACCGGAACATCTATGCAACATAATAAACCAATGTTCACCCACTGGTTCAACAATACAGATAAAAGTAAAACATATACTGAAAATAAATTTACAGGGCTCAACTATTAACACTGAACTAACCCAAATACCCAATATCCAGAAACTGTCGAACTACCCCAGCCCGATCAGTTGAACCACTGGAGAAGCTCGGCTCGATCATTAAACACTAGGTCTCAGCTCTATTCACCACAAAACTAATTCTTATCTGGAAAAGATGATATATGTTATAAGTGTAAAATGAGGTGCACGTCTAGGGGTGAGAAATAATCTCAGTAGGGAACACCGACGAAAAACCTATAATTCTACTACAAAAGGTTTATTCAATAGTTACTTGCTCAGCCTACCTAGAACACAACAATGGGAAGTAAACCAAACGTTAAACCAAATTCAAACTCATTATATATAATCCCTATCAACTGTGAATGTGCCGCCATGTATTTCCATATCTATATATGTATAAATGTATATTTTAGTTACTGTAATGATATACATAAATATGAATATTAATGAGTATGTTAGTCGACAAACACTAAACCACATCAGCAGTCTATCCATGGGACCAAAAGCCTGAACGCTAGGACATCCTGTGTATGGGAATTGATATGGAAATCATGCCACTCAAGATGATTATCATTATGTTGATCTATAGGTCTATAATCCCATTGACATGTACCATATTCGACCAAGGAATGAATTATATCTCTGAGAAAACTATGTAACCACAGGTGGATACTCATCATACACCTGGGTTCGCCCTTACCTGCATCCGATCATGAACTACTATATCGTATATTGACAGTCAATCATGTAAAATGTTACTAGTCACCAAACACATAGTATAATACCATGAATCAAACAGAGACTCAAAAAACCTCACTCGCAGTCATATCAGTTAACCAGGGTCGAGCCCATTATATTTTCATTTTACAAGTTTTTGGGCCAATCATGGTATATAAGAATATCAGCATGTATCAGGGCCATGCAGGGTTTAACAACATTTCTGCATGTATCAGTGACAATCCTGGTTTATTATAATTTCATCTTATATCATGGCAATGACCGGTGTGACCTCATTTTAGAATCTATTAGGGCCAAATATTGTATATCATCATTTCTACATATATCACGGCCAAACCTAGTGTATCTTCATTTTAGAATGTGTCATTTATTATGTTTTCATATAGAGATCGTCTGAGGAATACCTCAACGGATCAAAGGATGCTCGACATTTTAAAATACAAGCATCAATGAGCCTAACCACCCTATCATTGCTCACTCGTGGCCCTTACATAATAAACATCTTGTTCCCCTCCATTTCCTTTTAACAAAGAAAATACTTCACCCATGGTATATAAGAAGTAACTACTCATATGAGGCTGACTATTTCATTTAATATAGACTATTTCTCACCCATTTCTAATAACCACTTTGAAATCATTTAACAACCCTTTTTTGAAACAACACATGTGAAATAAACTATAAAATGGTTTACCATAATCAAATCATGTTAGAAAAGTATTTACACAACCAATTTCTTCAATTAAGACTCAATAGCCAATTCCCATTTAATACCTATATATATAATAAATATCCAATATAAAATTTTTTAGAATCCAGATCTTTGGAGACCACCTCCGATCATCCCAATCAAATATTGAAAGACACCTCGCTTCCAGCTCAACAGCAACCAACCATGAAGCAAATTTTGTAGCCACTAATGCATCATAAAAACCAAGTCAGATATAAACAATCATGTAACGGTGTAATGAATTCCCTACACATCACTACTACAAATCCCCATGGGCTTACTAGTTTAGTATGTGTTCTTAGCAAAAGATGAACACCTTTTCTACAAAAACCGGATGTAAAAACAATGGTTCTGTAAAACAATGGGCACCATCTAGACCTCTTATGTCAAACAATGTAGAGGTATAATATTAGGGATCTTCCAGGTAAACATGATAGAAGGAATCCTACATGGGATACATATTTAAGAACAACAGATAAATCATACACAGGATCCTCAAACAAATAACATCACAGTCATCATATAACTGGGATCCTCAAAAAAGAAAACGTGATAGAGATACTCAAAGGGACTTACTTAGTCCACACATATGCAAAGGCATCCCTCTAGGGATCCTTGGACGCATCCGATCTCATGACCATGTAGGCCAGAAGTACTCATCCAACAAGTGGTAAATCCTCAAAAGCATAGGTCATGGTAGATATCTCACAGCTCATCCCAGATCAATGGTCACAACTATGTTGGTTTGAACACCCAACCTATCATCCACGCCATGTCTCACTCCTATGTGATAACTGAACTCAATAACTTCAGGAAGAACCTATTGATTTATACATAAACTGCAGAAACATCATTTATATGAAAAAAAAATCAAGAGTATTACACCATTGAAATATACGCAGAAATATGCTTAGAATGGACTACTCACACACCCAATATTGACTACCAGGGCACCAGAAACCCCAAAACTACTAAAATAAAAAAGTACATGTCCAGAACACATGTGGTCTGCCTGTAAAGATGTTCATATTTTCTATCATACAATACATGTAAAATACTATTCAAAAAAGATCACCCTGTGTGCGTTTAAACCCGAACACATGCCCATGTGCCACAACACAGTGTGTACTCCCAGTAAAAGACGTATAATCCTTAAAAATAACTATTTTGTGTTTTATGACAAATATAAAACCACTACATATAGTGCAATTAAAGGTAACAATGTGTACTTATGAATGGGAAGAATTCATGGAAGGATCCCTTGGAACAGACATCGTGTATCGTGGGTTTCCCGATGGGAAATCCCTCAAAACATCCAAAACACCCCGTTTTCTCCCCGAAAACAATAGATCTGGACAAAAGAGTCCAAAAGAGTGAATAAAATTGTATTATAAACATAAAAAACATTTTTACTATTGATATATGGAAAAAAAGTAAATTTACCAACTTTTGATCAGAAACCGCCAATGATTCAGTAGAATTCACGACTCACGGTTTCCCATCGCAGAATCAACACGTCGAGGGATTAGAAATGAAACCAAAAATTCATTCCCTCTATCAAAATATCAAGAACAACATTTTTTATAGGGTATGTATCCAAGAAGTATCCACACAACCACCATGTTCATTAAAGAGGAGGAATTAAGAGAAAATACTGAAAAAAAATGAAACTAAAACAATGAAAAAGGGGATCGGGCCTTCCCTAAAGTCCGACTCGAGTTTGTGCCCCACCTAGGCTAACCACCCCATTCCAGACTCAATGATGTATAGAAATTTCAATACAAATATCTAATTAAAATTTAATTCAAAATGAACATATGTGAATAAATTTATATTTAGTTTAATAATATTAAATATTAAATATTCCACTAAAATTAGATCATCTCATATTTCCACCGAAATCTTATCCTATGGTAAACACCCTATTCATGGACCTCAGAATTGTTAGAAATGTTATCCAAGTTCATATGGTTGGGTGAAAAGGCCATGTTACCCCTAAATAGCATCCAACAACAAAAATTCAAATTTATTCTCAAAACAGATGTCTGAACAAACATGGGTTCATACAATAATAACCTCAATAGCAATGATATGATAAACACTAATGGTTAACATTATATTTAATCATATTTCCTTAAAACAAAAATAAATTCCCCCAGAAATAAATTTATTTCAAAAACATATATAATATGAAAGGGTTTTTTATCTAAACATTCTCAAAAAATATATTAAATATTGAAAAACATTCATATCAAAAAACCTCAAAGAAGATGTTAAAGACATTTAATTGTTGGTCAATCATAAAATCATAGGACCATAATGACATATATTCCTCTCATATTAGGTTATTATAACAAATTTATAATGTTATATTAACCCATTAATAATTACATACAGTCATATATAATAAAACAACTTCCATTGGATGCATGGTTTCATCCATGTACTTAAAAAATATCATATGATACTTTATTTCTAAAAAATCCATGTAGGGGGAGATAATATTATGAAATTTCACTAAATTATAAAAACAAATATTTTTATAGGACTCATTCATAAAAAATAAGACATGAAATTCCCATATATGTTTGGTAGTATAAGTGTTACATAGTTGTCTTGATTAAAATAATATATTTAGATTTCATATGCTCTCTACTTTTTCATTTTCATTAGTGGAATTTGTGTATTATAATCGACATTATCACATTGATTGGGTAATTGATACTCCTAATTCCCAAATACCATCACTTGAAGCACTGGAGTGTGGTTGGTGCATTTTTTGAGCTTTCTCTATTTTTGAATCAACATATGACTTATTTTCATTACATCGATATTAACCCACAATAAGAATATCCATTCCACCATAAATTAATTTAATAGTAAATTAAATACAATTACTAAAATGTTTCATTACCCACATAACACATGAAGGAAATAACCTCATCTTATATCCATGAATTGTATAGTATTACATGAATTAAAAATTTCATTTAATATCTAAACCATGTGATTTATGGGTCACTTAAATATCTATATCCACCTATATAGGACCAAAAAATTATATATTATTATATACCAAACGCCTTATGATTAATATCATTTAGAGACTTAGGTTTATGACACTAATCCAGTGATCAATGTAACACTCATGTAAAATGATAATAGAAAAATCAAACCTAGAAAGTCTTGGAAAAATTCCCTAATATGTGATAATATATTAATAATCCATTTTTTATCTCATGATATTATTTTAACATTTTCATATGAATAATAATATGATTGTAAATAAATAAAAATATGATATAAAACACACCAAAATCCATCGCGTCAATTTCATCATGTTCCCTTGTATTATTAATTAGAGTCCACCATTAGTCCACTTATATTTCTATTTGATGGACATATAAAATGAATTTATCATGTTTCAAACATATTAGATTGCAAAATATATTTTTAGTTGAACATATCCATTTATTATAAATAGTAGGATTAGAAAACCTGTTGAAATAATATGGTTGTTTCCTCATGAAGGACGCAACAGATCATTATTCATTCTTTTATCATTTATATATACATCATGATTAATTGGTTATTAAATTTTTGTTAGAATAAAAAGGTGATTTTTTCAAACAATGTCCAATAATTTTTTCCCAACAATACAATAGAAAAATATTCTATGTCATTTAGTTTCAATATGATCCATTCCAATTCCATACAACATTCTATCTTTTTATTACATAATATTTCATTACATTTTAAAAACATTGGATATTTTAATGATTTCTGTATTAGAAATAAGTTACATACTACATGAAAACATAGAAAAAATTTTATTTCTCTTAAAAGTATTTTTTGAGGAAAATAATAAGTACCATTATAGCATCACATAACCTAGGGACATATATAAATAAAAATTGTGAGCAGAAGGCTCAGTGTGTGTGGTCAAGGGAAACTGTTTCTTTGGGATCTTGAAGAATATCAGTAATAACATGGGGAAATTATTAAAGGAATAATAAATTGAAAAGGAGGAATATCACACTAAATAGTATCATGAATAATATCATTGAAATTTATAAACCAAATTTAATGGAGTCTTTAATAATCTTATTAATAAGGTTTATCAACTAGGTGTCACATGAATTAGTAGGCTTATTCACCATGGTATCATCAATATTTTCAAATTTATAGACTATATTCGTTACAAAATATTTTGGAGATCTATAGGTGTGAAACATTAAAATTAATTAATTAATATGATCCATATATATCATAATAAAGTGTTTCATAAATAACCCACAAATAATGAAAGATACATGTTTCATATAAAATTGATAACATTTTAAAATGAGGTTTAAAAAATATCATTATGCAATTTACAAACCGTAGAATGGGAATGAGGTTTTTATACATGTAATGTACATGATAAAATAATTAATTTTTAGCTATTTGGGAATACCCATAGAAACAAATGAGGGTAGGGTATTTAGATAAATAAAAGAAAAAAATTCTTTGAGAAATGATATATGTTTTAACAAGTAAAATCGGTAGCATAATATGTATAAAACATGATTTTAGATAACATTTAATGAGATGGGAAATGTGTATCGGATTTAAAAAATAATATTAATAATGTAAAGGGACATAATAAAAGAAAAGGCATACAATGTATATAAATTTAAAAGACATACCTAAAAATAATATAACCTGAAAGGAAAAGAGATTTTGAGATTTCCCTTACCATGAAGTGTGGCTACTAAAAGACAATGATTGGAACCTTTGGGGATTGATGACACATTGGGATGACACATTTTTACCTATAACTCTTAGAGTTTTGTGGAGAATTAATTGTTAATGAGATATAATGTATAAATGGAAGAGTATTAAAAGAAAATTTGAGTGAAATTTTTAATTAATATTTTATGACACCTCAGTAGTGTTATTGGAAAAACCATGGGATTTCCAAAGATATTTTCTAATGGTATTCACCAAGTTAGAAACCAATTACCATATAATAATGAAAAATCTTATAGTATGATTTTATATAGTGAATTAAATAAATATATAGTCATTATACTTACCCAAAAAACAAAACAGTCATTTTTCTATTCACTGAAAAATAATTATTTTATAAAATTCTCCAAACATCACTACAACCTAATACAAAAGTTATGGATTATAAAATTCAATTAATAAATTTATTATAATTATATAAATATGATAAAATTAAAATTTAACTATAAAATTAATTAATTAATAAAAATAAAAGCTGAGAGAAAATGCATATCAAAATGCATAGTATAATTATCAACAATTAAAAAAATTATTTTATCATTTTTAATTAAAAATTAATATTTCTAAAATACTATTTGACTATAATAAAAATTTACAATAAAATTTTTTAATATACAAATTTATATCATTTTGAAAAGATCAATTTTTTTACTTGATAATAAATTTATCAAATTCCATATTAAATTTTAAATACAACTATTCTTAAAATGAAATGATGGAATAAAAATATTATTTAATAAAGGGATTACACTTTACGTTATATGGAATTATCATAAGGGCCCTTATATTAGCCACATATGACCTAACAGAGAGGGCTTATATAAAATCTCCAAACTGGTAATCACCATTTACAAGATCTTCTCTCTTATGGAATTTTGGTCAAGCATTACATTTTGATTCTCAGATTTGTAATGGAAACGAGGGAAGCACATTGATGATACCTTCTTCCAAAGACCTCAAAAATGGGCTTCGTACAACATGATTATACTGAATGTGGCCATTGAATCTTCTTTCTACATTAATTATCCATTATAGATTTTATTTATAATAGTAATTATAATGTTAAAATATTTATTTACAGTATTGTTTCCAACAGTCATATTAAGCAATGGTAATATAATGTCAAATATCATTGGTCACATTAAAATATGCATAGTTCGTTATTAATGAGATATAGTTTTGTAGTCTAATATAATATAACACATATTTTAATGAAACGATTATCATTCAATGTTTTAAGGCCTTTTCATTATTCCCCCCTTATGAAATTTCATTCCCAAAATTTCAACTCATTCCATTTTTTGAGAAATATAGAGGGTAATTCTTCCTCATTATTTTCTCTTATTCCCACCTTTTTAATTTGTGTTTTTTCCTCCACATCACTTTAATGATGTAGGTAGTCTTGTTTCCTAAAAAATTCTCTCTAAAGTCCATTATCTTCACTGGGTGATCCACATAAGAGAGTTCATGTTCTAGTGGTACTACCTAAGGATTTAGTACGTGCGAGGTTATAGTTATGTGATTACTCAAGATAGATATGTAGGAAACATCATGAAGATGTGAAATATTTGGATGATGTGAAAGCTTATAGGGCACTTCTCTTATGAAATAATTGATTTAATAGGGGCCAATGTACGTAGGGTTGATCTTCCGTTTCTAACCAAACCACTTGAATCTCACCATAGGTGAAATTAAATGGAATATTTTATAACAAACATCAAACTCCTAGTCACTTTGATGATTGTCAGCATAACTCTTCTATCAACTTTGATAATCATATATTTGTTGTTGGATGGGAAGGACCATTTATGTTCTCTCATGCACAATATTAGGCCAATGAATCTTTCTCTCGCCAGGAACATTCAAAAAACTAGGAGTTATACATTACATACCATATAGGACATCATATGGTTCCATTTGAATGATATAATGGAATAAATTGTTGTATGAGAACACAAAAAATTAGAGGTGTTAATCCTATCAACCTATATATTCAAATGATCATGTTATCATCATGTATATTAGTGACTGAATAGTCCTTTTAGATTGGACCTTAGTTCGGGTATTATAGGTTGTATTGAAATTTATTTCCATACTCAAATAACGATAAATATATGTCTAGACTATTGATGTGTTCCATGGATCACGATTAGTTATGATAGAATGTGGAACTATATAAAGCCTTTCTTATTTAATTATGTATATCATTGTGAGTTGGAATATAGAGAAATGGTCCCGAATAGAGATAATGTGACTTGATTTAGTGATACCTTCCACTATAACCTATATTGTAATATACCCTTTGGGTTTTCTTGGGAGATCAGTGAAAAAAACTATAGTGATATTTTAACAATTACATGCTGGTATGGTTTGTGTTTAAAATATCCCTTTAAGAAGATGTCTCTCTTCATTAAATTTTTGACATAATAGGAACCATTTATAATAGTTGGAAATCAACCTTGTCATGTTATCCAACTAATAATGGCCATGAAGGTCCCTATACTTGTTCATACTTTAATGATGTATTTTGAATGTTGAGATATGTGCTTCATCTATTATCTTTTTATTTATTTGCAAAATAGATGGAACACCAGGCCTTGTATGAAATATTATTTCACCTTCTTGATCAAAATTTAACATAAGAAAATTCCCATTGTTCATAGCCCCTTAGTTCTTCTATAATAATAGATCCTATAATTGATATTTTATGACATTTTCTTGTAAATATAGTTAATAAATCATTTATGATAGGTTTGATGATGTCCCTTACTGTACAATTCCCTTCTCCTATTTTACTTGGTATTTTATCAAAGGATCTCCTTAAATCCTCATCATTGCCATAACACCATCTTCCTTTCTATCATAATGCAATTGTGAATTTTTTTCACTTCTAGATGCCATATAACAGAACAAAAATAGTCTTTTTGAATTTCAAAACATCTAATATATATCTAGTTCAATTAATTATTTGGAAGAATACACATCAAAATCTTAAAATCTATCTATATATATCTAATATTTTCCCGTAAATATAGTGCCTACATATATTAAGAGAAAATAAATCAACATCCAGTTCATAGTCATGTTTTGGATAGTTATACTCCTAAGTGAGAAACTTTTGAGACACATAAGCAATCATCTTGTTATCTTCAATGAGGACACACCCATTACCTTTATGATATGTAAAACATAATATATTGAATACATCTTTGAAAGATGATACAGTTAACCTTGTTGTAGTAACCAATCTCTTCTTTAGATCATGGGTAAATTATCCACACTCCAATGTCCATATGAACAGGTACCCCGTTCTAGATAACCATGTTAGTGCATTATAAATTCCTTAAATTTTTTTCACAAAACTCCTATAATATTCCACAAATCCATGGAAAATATTAAAATTAGTTACTGTTGTAGGATGATTCCAGTCCACCACAAACACTGTCTTTGTAGGCTCAACTCATATTCCTTCATTGGTTACAATGTTACCCAAGAAATAAACTAGGTATAACCAAAATTTACAATTGGTGAATATTTTAAATTACCAACCCTTACACTGGGATTTCAATATAACATTAGATTATCCTCATTATCCTTGTGACATTTAGAATATATCCGTATACCATCAATAACTACTATGAAAAAGATATCAAGGAACTCCTAAATGACTATATTAATGCAATCCATAAAAATAGAGATATAATTAAATATGAAAAAGTGAATAAAAACAAACTCATAATGGGAATATCTTGATCAGAATGTGTTCTTTGGAATAAATTATTTCTTCACCCTCAATTGATGATTAATTTATTGAAGATCAATCTTGGAGAATAACTCAGCCCCACAAATATAGTAAAATAAATCATTAATTCTTCAAAGTGGATTATTATTCATCACTGTGATCCTATTAAGATGTCTATAATAAATTCATAACCAGATTTATCCATCCATATTTTCTATAGAGAGAATAGGTGTGCCCCAAGGAGTCATAGTGGCTCAGATAAACAACTTCTCCAAAAGATCTTGGAGTTTCTTCTTTAATTATGGTTTGTGATATCATCATGGATCTGGGAAGAGGTTCAGTGGATAACTCTACATATCATTCTAGGGAAGGTTGATGTAACTCTATATAAAATGAAACAATGTATTCTTAAATGATGGGGATGTTATCTAATCATATAAATTCATTTCCATATTCATCTTCCCTAATAATTTAAATAAATAAGTCTATGTGTGTTGATTTTAATAAAAAATTTGGTAAAGATATCTCTCCTTTGAAAACAATTGTATTTTTTCCATTCAGGACAGCTGATATTTCATTACTTCAACAGTCGGTCATTATATTATACTTGGTGATATAGTCTATCTCTAGTATAATATCGAATTACTAGTGGGGAACGAATCTTAGATTTGATATGAGATTATGGTCACCAGAGTAAATACTATCATTTAGATACACTGTTCATTCAAGGATTATCCCTCACAGAGTCATGTTTTATTACACTATATCTAGAAGATTAGGGATTGATTCAATATTCATTGAAAAATGTTAGGAAATAATGGAATTTGTAGAACTAAAAAAAATAGTACATGTTGTATTTGGAGAAAAAAACAAGATTACCATACACAATACAATTTTTAAGATCTAACATCAAAATTTGGAATAGAAAATGAATGGCCTATTTGAATTGGCCTATGCTGAGGTGGATAGTGATTCTACTCCACTACCCTCATAATTTGATTGTTAATCGCATTGAAGAAATTATTTCCAAACCTAAACCATTGGACATTAGGAACGTCTTTCACCGTCATTCCTTTTTCATATCTGTTGATTATTTGAGACATCACCTCACTATGATAGTTCCATGAAATATAGCCTTCTCTTCTACACATGTAAAATTTTCCACTCCCAATAATGTAGTTCCCTGAATTCTTCATCCCACATTTATTTAATATTGATTGTTTCACACACATTCATCCTTTTAAATGTTCTAAATTTCTCTCCATGTATGCATCCAAATATCAATTATTTTCAGTCAATTTTTAGTACCACTGCATATCATCGAATACTAATTCATCTTTAATGGAACTCCTCATGATCACCTTATAGTTTTCATAATATCGGTTGGTCAGATTATTCAGTTAATGAGACCATAGCCTAAAAATAATCTACAATCCTTACCATTATGATCGATGAAAAAAATATGTGTAATTGGAATGTATTGTGATGTTAATGTTATATATTACCATAGATTAATTTTTCTTCTATTTAATCAATAATAATTCTTTCTCAAATTTCATTCTCATTGAACGAGGGACATATTTTAAAAAAATGATCACCTAAACTCATCCAACTCGTTATAAACAATCTCCCATCTTGGAATTGTAATTCTGATCAGCACCTACTAATGATTAGATTCTACCTATAAGAAGTAAACAACCAGGGGGTCATTCTACAGTTATGAACAATAAAGAATAGAAAAAAAAACATTTCAATAGAACTTATCCACTATTGAACAAACATTGGGTCATTAGATCCTATGAATGTTGGTTGTTATTTATTCATAATCGACTAAGAAAATATTTTTTCAACTTGTGGAAAATTCCATCTCTCATCTTCATTAATTTGTTTTCTCATAACTTGAGTCACATGATTCATCATTATCATTAATGTTTTTATTCTGGCTTCCATTGGAAGGTCATCAATGTCTAGTCTATTTCACTAATCATTATCACATCTTCTATAATTTACCACAATTTTCTAAACTAAAAATACCTTAATCTGAAATTTGTTTAATTTAAAAATATTATAATTCTATGCTAACATTAATGTCATATAACATCAGGATTAATCATGTTATTAATTAAAAACAAATAATGTTTCTATAAATCCTTCCTAATGTTACATAAAAACCATGTGATTAACCAAATATATCCCCCTAACAGTATCAGAGGTCGAGTGCAGTAAGGCTTGATGTTGTACACAAATTCCTATTCATGTCTAGCTCGAAGCGGTGTATTTGGTATTTACCTATATATACATTTGATCCTAAGAGACATCCACATTTTCTAATTAAAACTTATATTTATATTTTTTGGAACCAGTTAATTAAAATATCTCCCAAATATATTAATGTTTTCCTATATTTTCAAATTTCAATGGGGATCTTCATATTGTTTTCAAATCAAAATTCTATAAATAAATAAATTTTTATTTGATAACAAATATTTAATCCTAAATTTTCATTATATTTATTTTCATTTCATTTTAAAAACAAGGGTTTTGTTAAGTTTTAGTTCTAGGGAAATATGATACATAAAACATAAAAACCTAAAAAATTTATCTATTACTCTTGAAATGATTTTTCAAGGTTCATCCTAAGTAAATTTATTAAATCACATAACCTTGGTACGTACATCAAATGAAGGGATGATTAGAAATCCCATTAAGTTAATCAACTGAAATAGTTTACTTGTGATCTTGAGGAATATCAACAACAACATGAGGAATGGCGTTAAGGAACACGAAAATGAAAGAGGCATATAATAATAAAATGTGAAAAGAATCATAAAATATAAATGTGGATAAAAAATTAAATTTTCTCATTTATATGTATATCACGAATGTTTATCACTAATGTTTCATCATAATTACCAATTTTATTCACCAAGGTATAATAAATATTGTCATCTCTTAAGAATAAATATTTCACCCAATGCATTGGATTGAAACTAGGGTGGCCCCTTAATGTGTTTTAATTTATTGAAGACATGTTTATCATAATAATCAAATTCATAAATAACCCACGGATAATAAAATAGATAGTTTTCATATCAAAATCTTTCTATTTTAAAAATTTCTTAATAGATGATAATTTTGTCATCTATATCCCAAATAATATATTAGAGTTTTATGTTTGCAAATATAAAACAAAATAAATAATTTTTTCATATTTGTGAATAAAAATGTAACAAAAAGTTTTTTTGGTAACTACATAAATAAAATTATAAAAATTTCTTTATAAAAGAGAATATTTGAGAACTGAAATCAACATCATAATAGGTATAGAATGTTGTTTTAGAAAAGATTAAAATTTTATGGGAAAATGGATTTCGATTCATAAAATACTATTAATACATTAAATATATTGAATAAAATCGTCATAAGAACATGTTATGTAAATTTCAATGCCATACCCCAAAGAAAGGGAATTTGAATGGAAAAGAGAATGTTCTATTTTTCTTACAATGATGAGTGACTCATAAAAATCCATGATCTGGATCATGGGTGATTGAGGACACCTGTGGAGGAGTACTATAATGTTTATATTATCATATAATCATTGATAATTAATTACTAATGAAATAAAATGTGGAAATGGGTGGTTATTTATAAAAATGTGACAGTGTTTTTTTATTAATTTCCAATGACACCTTAGTAGTGTTATTTGCAAAATAATGGGCATGAAAAAGGTTTTTTACCATGGTATTGGAGACAACAAATAAAATTAAAATAATTTAATCCACACAACTTGAATACCATTATATATTATATATGAAATCATTTTGATTTCATTAAATATACAGAAAACTCATAAATGAATTTTTACTGCTGGCCAGAAAACACAAAAATTTAAAAAATTATCAGAAATTCACTATAACCTAAAATCAAAATTTTGAATTAAAAAATTCAAATGATTTAGTGAAATTAATTATATTAATATTATAAATATATCATTAAATCTAAAAGTACATAAATATTAAAAATAATAGGAGACTGATAATGCATAGTAAAATTACCCGCACTTTAAAAAAATAAAATATTTTCATAACATTTAATTTAAAATGATTGTATTTATAATTATATTTTATTATAATAATCATTATTAATAATACATTAGTTTATTATAATAATTTATATATTTCTAAAATGTAAAATTTTTCCCAGAAATATAAATTTATCAAAATCCACCTCAATATATTATGCAAAATTATTCAAAAAATAGAAATGATAGAATAACATTTTTATTTAGAAAAAGGGATTACACATTTAGTGAATGAGGCCTTAATACATAAACCCTTATAAAACACACTTATGTCCTAATAGTATAGTGTGGGAAGGATAAAGACTCTTTGGGTGGATCAAATAACCTCGATCGATTTGTTATCTACACAAACATGAACTTCTCTTGTAAGATATTTAGTTCAAGCTGAAAATGATGATTCTATGATTGGGAAGGGTAAATAGAGAACCCTAGGGGTGCTACCTGCTTCTTAAGGTTTGATAAATGGCCATCGTACAGTAAATTTTTTTTGGATGAGTCGATATAATATTCATTCAGCATTAATTTACCATTATCATTTCAATTTGTTATAGTAGTTATAATTTTATAGTTTATGTCTATTGTTTAAAACTTTCATGTTGTCCAACAGTCATACAATGGTCAAAAACTAGTTTCCACATTAATATGTACATCATTAATAATGAGATAATGTTTTGTGGTGTAATATAATATAACACCACTTTCAGGAAACAATTATCATTTAAAAGGATTGGTTTGTTACATTCCATCCATTGACTAAAATAAAATAAGCACATTTTAAGAAACAATAACAATATTTGGAAACCACATGATCAGGGAAATCAATTGTTGGATGTCCAAACCATGAATCATTTTCTATTATATATAGAACCATGGTATTATCATAGGTCTGGTAATTTTTAAAATCCAACTTCATGGTCCCTATAATTTTATTGAACCTACAATCCATATCCTATGGGAGTGTAAAAATTGATGTGTAGTAGGGCCCATTTTATTTTTCAATGTGATTATTGAGTTTAGCTAAATTCACCTTCTTCATAGTTTATAACCCTTGGTACATTTGTTCAATAGAAACATCCACATAGAGTATCAACACATGGATAAAATTTTATAGAAACCACATTACATATACTTTAACAAAATTAAATGACATTTTCCTATACAATGACTCATAATTTGACTTATTCTTAGACACATACCTATAAATAACATTGTAAATAACTCTAGGGATCTCAAAAAAATTATCATCCTAGTTTCAGAAGGATAACTCATCCTTTATCTGATACCAACTCTAAATAACCAAGAAACACATATATAAATATTACATCATAATATATAAATATTCACTTCAAAACAAAATGATCCATGATATAATCATTTTTGTCCAGTACCATTGAAAAAATGGAAATATAAACAAATGGTCTATAAGTGTGTTATTTCATCTCCAACTATGTTTTTATAATTATCAACCATCATAGTAATAAAATATATAATTCATTTCATCATATCCATGGAATATTAAACATAAGAATGTGTGAGGTCATATATTTAGTATGTATATAAAATATGATATCAATATGACATGAGAATTTGTGTATAAGAACATGGGAGTGATATATAAAACTTCATTATGTCGATCGATGATCATAAACATGATTCATGATAGAAGTATTTTGTGATTAAAAAATATGAATAAAAATGTAATCCATGAACATGATATATGAGTGAATAAAATGGGAGAATGATATATATTTTTCGAATACATATAATCATACCAAATAATATACCAAGGCTACCCACACATTGATTGGTAACACGTTACAAATGGAATAACAACATTTGTAACTACGTTGGTCATGAGATGACCTCTAATATACCATCTTTCGATCTTGGGATGACATCTCATGTACATTCATTCGAGCTTGGGATGACAACCCACGTACCCATTGAGATCAAATAACATAATGAATTAACAAATTCATTAGAGGGAGATATAGTTCCGTCCCATTACAGAATACATTCATTAATCTAATAAAAGTTCATTGAACATTCAACATATTAGAACCCATGAAAATAAATGGATTAGAATTCCGGGCATGTTGGAACTGATGTTTGTTGGAATTTTTCATATTATGGATAGAATCAGGCTAGAAGAATATTGATTGTATAATGGACATAACAATTTAAACACATAATTACATGATTTTTTGAATAATTAACCATCTTTTAAAAGAAATGAAACATAAACCATGTTTATTTGGAGGATAAAATTCATAATAAAACATCTTTGAACCAAAATGAAAATAAAAATATTTATTCACCATAATGACATTATAAATTATTTTGATCCCATACATTTTCTTAGAATAACTAGTGGAATATATTAACAAAGAGGTGATTTTAAAAACCCCAAAATAGAAAAAACATAATAATAAATAATAGTACATGGGTTGGGACTCATAATATTATGACTTAAAATGGAATGGATTATTAGTAAACATAAGGAATCATAACTTATAGAAAATGGGACAATGTAATCATGGAATCAATAGAATGTGGAAGAATCATACAAAATGACAAAATCATGAATAAAAGACGACATACAAAACCATTTCACATGGATTATAATGAGTACATTAATTACATCCATAACCATATCACATGGAGGAAAATGAGTTAGGGATAACGGCCATCACCATTTCACATAGACGAGCATGAGACAAGGCATC
The DNA here is from genome assembly GCA_963277665.1 of Viscum album. Lineage (NCBI taxonomy): Eukaryota > Viridiplantae > Streptophyta > Magnoliopsida > Santalales > Viscaceae > Viscum > Viscum album. The sequence goes on along the minus strand of OY728121.1, from coordinate 1,197,569,207 downwards.
ACTACCAAGACCAATACACATGAAGTCTCATGAGACTTAACATTAATCAATTCATCATAGATATATACGGTAAAACCCATCATAAAATGTTAATGAATATGTGTTTTACAAGAATAAGCATACATATTGAATAAACATAAGGGTTTTTGATGAAATAATTAGTAATCAATATCATTTTAAAAGGCATAAAAATAGCATATCATAATGGTTTCCCAGAAATAATTGATTTAAAAAATTATTTTGACATTAATAAATGAATAGTACATTAGAACATGATATATGATATATAATTTAAGTGAATCCTTATAAAAAAGTGTTTTTGAAATGATAGAAATGGTCCATTTTAGTATGAAGTAAGGGAAAAATAAAATGATTCTTAATTTTTGGAAAGCAATAATTGGTCATATAAAATAAAAAATTAAACAGAGTAGTTTTTATTAATAAATATTATTTATTTTTTACAAATAATTTTTTTTTGTAAAATGTTTCGTATCGATCATGAGAAAGGGTAAGAAGTATGGATGTTCCCATTAATCAGGTTTGCTTATTGGGAAAAAAGTTTAAGGTAACCTTTTAAAAAATGTATTTCCTAATAAAAAAAGGAAGAAATGATTTTTCTACAGGACTATGGATAATATACATTGTATTTTTAGGAATTCCATTAAAATAAAGAATAATTAAATTGCATTAATGTGAGATAAAATTTAACCCGAATGAAAAATGAAGTATTAGTGATAATCCCACACCTTATGTCCAAAAGTGTTCTTCATTTGATAATAATTTCACAAATAATAAAATTAAATCAATTAATATTTGAGTTAAAAAATAAAAATTTAAAAAAGAATTCTAATTATTTTTATTTTATTAGATTAATTTAGGTTCCGTTTATGAGTTATAAAATTCAATTTCATCACTCTAGAGAGTTCATTTACATTATTTTCATGATGGGTTAATTTGTATTCATGTATGGAAAATCATGAAAAAACGGAATAGTTACATAGAATTGAAATTATATGTTATTAATTAACATAAAAATGTTTTAATGGTATTATATATCATTTATCTCTAGATATGACATTGATTCAGAACATAAAATGTAAATGATATTCGTTTGGATAAAATTAGTGTTGTTTCTATCATCATGAACTAGTTTTGTTTTATTGTTTAATATTATTCATGTATGTTACATCCAGAAAAAAAATATGTTTATAACATACATTTTAATATATATTTCAACAATTATAATGGTTTTATGACCAGCCTTGAATGATGTAAAGGGAAATGAAAACTCTTCATCCTGGAATGTGATAAACCAACACATCATGGATGATTTTTTCATTCATGGAATGAAATAGGAAGAGAAAGGAATATATGATGGATGTTCCATAAACATAATAAAATTTTAGTATATATAAAATAATGGAGTTTTCAAGAAACATATATATATTTGGTATGTGAGTTTAGAATAAGAGAGTAAATGAAATTGAAATTACATTAATTGGAAATAAAAGATGAAATTACTTTGTGAACATTTTTTCCTTGAGAACCATATTATGGAAAAAGAGTTTGTTATTTTGTTCAGAACAAAGGATCCACAACATTATTAAGATTGTATAGAGGTAATTGTGATGAGTATTAAAAATAATCCAAGAATTTTAGTTTTAAGGGGAAGGTGTAGTGAGTGGATATATTTATAGAGGGAGGATAGGTGTGTTTTTATTATATTAATAATTTGTTTATTATATTGTCTTGAGAATATGATTTTTTTCATTCCTGTAACTAAATAATTTAAAGGGTGATTTAGGGTTCAATATTGTTGTATTACATCCTCCATATCACATCCATGAATGAATGATTCATGTATTTATCTTATACCATACATAATTGTATTTCACAATCCACAAAAAAATAATTTTTTTTAAATATATCAGAAAATACCACTTCATCCATATTTTAATTAGTATAATAAATAAAAGAAATCAATTTCACTAAATTATTTTTATAAATATGAAAAATTATATTTTTAATTAAAATCATCATTTACATGAAAAATACTGATTTCAAAATTATAACTAATTATACAACACTATAAAAAATTAATTAAGCTATCATAAAATTATCCTATAATCATAAGAAATAAAAATATAAATTAATTATTTTAATATTAAAAAATAATTTAACTTTTAAATAATTATATTAAATATCAATTTGTAAATAAAAATTTCTTTTTCACAAAACACAAATATTTAATTTATAAGTTTTCAAGAATTTATTTAATCATTCAATGATATAAATATATTATATTATCATTAATAAGATAACTAAATATTATTTATACATTCATATGTGGGTAACTATTCTATTGTTCAGACTACTATTCATTAGGGTTACTTTAGTATTCCAATGGTCTAGTTTTATTCTAGTGGTACAAGTTATTTAAATTATAGAACTACATCTTATTTAGTTCATTATTTTTTTTAATGTTTTTATTCTAACATCTATGTGATTTTATTTAACATAATTATAAGAATGGAAATTTCATTGATAATATTCTTGGTTATTACACTCTTCCTTCCTAATGATTTTTGTCAATGGAAATTTCATTTTACAACTAAGGGGAAGAGAGGTGTGGGTAATTATCCCTTATTACATCCTCTTGTTCCCATGATTACACTTCTTAATTACAGATCCATTGTAGTACACTGACTAGGTGATCAGTCTTGTTGTATAGATATTTATCAATATGTTCAACGATATTCACTTGCTTCTTGACATAGAAGAGCACACTCTCCAATTTTACCACCTTTGAATTCATTACATTTGAGGAATCTTGTTGAAGAGGGATAGATGGAATGAATCATGTACGTAGACATGGTTGGTGGAAGTGGTAGAAAATAGGCCACAAATCCAACAAGATCAATATTCTCAATGAATATGATGCACTAAGGAGACATCATTCTATTCTTTCATAATGACCTGATACTCTTTTATAGATATACTCTGAGGAATTCCTTATCTCGAAACATAATCCCCCAGTCCCATCAATGATTTTATGGGTAGTTATTCTATTTACATTTGGATTCATTAATGTGTGTCTAAATATATTTCACCTTTCAAATATATAATCGAACATTACTGCTCCTAGTAGCTTACGTTCATTTATTTCATCTCAATATGCCAATGTTATGAATATTTTCTCATAATGAGATTCTTATAGAGCCATTTAAATTCATTAGTAGATACTATTATTGTAATAAAATATGACCAGAGGTAGATATTGGTCCCATAATCCCCTGAAATCCATAAATCATGCTCCAATTTTTTTTTCTTATTTCTGAATAGTTTTCTCAAATTGTAACTCATTTTGTAGATGATAAGTTGAACTGATGTTGAAATCAATGTTTAATGAAATGTGGATACTTATATAGAACATGGAGGTGAATCATGGATCTTGATCAGGTATTATCTATTGTGGTACTCAATGTATCATTACCAGTTATATGATCTATATCCCAAAAATTTGATTTAGTTATAATTTCTCTAATATTTTGATAATACGAGTTGTCTCTGTATAATTCCACACAATGACCCCTATAGTATTATTTACTTTGGAAGACTTTGGAAACACTGAAACAAATTCCCTAGGGATTTTTTCCCATTTCCATGTTTGTTTAGTTAATGGATTCATCATCCCTTTAGAGAAATTTATTCCATCATTCACTTTTTAACATAAAATGAACATTGATGTATATTCAACGATATCCTTCCTAATATTCACCCAACATTATTGATCATAGAGATCACAATACATCTTAGTGCTCCCTGGGTGAAAAGATATGGTTGAGCTATGTGCATCATTTAGATGTTCAATCATTATCTTTTTCATTTATGATAATCATTATCATGTCAAAAATATTTAGATTCATTCTTCATACATTTGGAACTCTAATGATTTCCACTTTTTTATAGCTTCCTCATTTTTATGAGTTTATTTATCATTTAATTTTAAATCAATTATTTAATCTATATTATATAATTGAGAAATAATTTCAGAATGGAATGATTATGTTCCTTCTATAGTGATTCCCATGTCCATCCATTGAAAGTCTAGGATGATTAGATCTTTATCAATTCTCGTCATCGATAATGTTTTTGGATACTTCATACATAGTGAGTCTAGCACTTTATTTTCTATAGTAGGATAATATAGGATTGATCTATCATAATCCTTGATGAGATCTATTATTATTTGATGTGTAATATTATTCTACTTATATGGGAATATATATTTGAGACTCTTCATATCAGTATATATCTCACACTTCTCCCAATTTAGATAATGCCACTATATTTTCTATTCAATGGTCACCACTTCAAACTCTATATAATGGGTGTTATAGTTTTTTTCATAAATTTTATATATCCTTATGGCATAGTATATCACATTATCATTTTTCACCATCACATAGACTAATTCATTTTTTGAAGCATAACTGTATAAGAAAATCAGTTCCCCTCTTTTTGGTAGTGTGAGTATTGGTGAATTGATAAAACATCCTTTCAAATCATTAATGTTTTCATTAAATTAGTTGGTCAAGAAAACCATTACACCTTTTCAATTAAACATGGTATGTCTGTTTGAAAATCCGGATATTATCTTCATAAATAATTGGAAAAACCTATGTAGACCATAGAAACAACCTTTCACCATTACAAATGTTTGAACCAGCCATTCTTTGATTTATATTATCTTAGAGGGGTCAAAAGATATTACTTTTCATGTGATAATGTTACCCAAGTATAATACTACCTCTATCTAGAACAGACATTAATATACATTGTATATTGTTTCTCCCTTTTCAATGTCATTATCGTAGTATTAAAATTCTCCAAGTGTTTATCCTTTCAAATGGATTATATCAGAATATCCTCCATATAAGCTACCAATAAATTATTTAGGTAATAAATAAATGAAATATTTAATAATTTCATCAATATTTATGTGGAATTAGTGGATACTAAGGTAATTAAAATGAAATCATATAGTTTATAACAAGTACGAATGTAATATTTGAAATATATCCCTTCCTCACTGTTAATCTATGATATCCTGACCGAAGGTCCACCATTGAGAAATATTTTGAGCCACATATTTGAAAAAATAATTCATATATCTATTGCAGGGGTTACCTATTCTTTAAAATTAATTCATCGAGTTCATGAAATTCAATAGAGGGTCGTATTGAATAATTATTATACTTGTCAAAGAGGACTGGTCACCCCGTGGTTAAGTAATCATGCATATAAAAACCTTGTACATATTTTATAGTAACTTATTTTTTAGTCCCCCAACTAAATTATGGCCATTGTATACATTAACATAAATATAGGTAGAGTCCTAAAAAAATTTCAATTGAAAACACATCCTCTGGATTAGGAGGAATACCAAGAAATTCATAATAGAACACATCAATGTAATTCCCCACAGTGTGCAAATCATGAAGCATGATTCTCTTCCTTATCTAAATCATTTAGCAAGAAATTATTTCAAATAAGGAATAAATATCCATTCTTGAGATGATGATTCTAAATGAGATTAAACATATTCCATACACATGTAAATAATTAGATGAATCACCGGGTTGTAAATAATGACCTGTCTTTCTCAACATTTGATGTTTTATTATTGTAATAATACTTAATATATGCTTAACATTTTATCAAACTCCACTAAAGGAAGTGTGAGAAGATTTTTTGGGAGGTTCAGTCCACAAACATTATTTTTGGAGAAGTTATATACATCATATGAAATGATATCATCATTTTCTACTATTACAGATAATGAAACCACCGTATTTTGCGGTGTTTATTCAATATATCTACTAAATATGAAATAAATGAAAGAATTTATACGATTATAATTCAATTGTAAATTCACTATTATTGAATGAATAAACAATGTACGTATCCCCACACCATTGTTTGACCTCATTTCACCTCTAGTGATAGATTATTTCCTCCATTGATTCCTTAAAAGTTTTTGTTGATTTCCTTTGACAAAGATGATCATAGGTAAATGATTCACATAATGCCCGTTTTCCTTGAAGTTATAAAATTGAACTAAATGTTGAGTGGTGATACAAACCATCCTGAATTCATCCAAATTATTGATATTCTTCAAATCCATTCATCATTTATAATCCAATGTATCTTTGGGTTCCCTTTAAAAAGTTCTTGGATGATTTTTCCATCTATATAGACATGTGTGATGTTGGGTTTTTGTTCCATCATGTGATTTATCTGCTGATCCTCCCATATTTAACTCTATATTTCCCTTTTTATCTCCTTGAAAATAAGCACACTAAGAGTTATTGACCTATATTTTACCAAAAGGGAAACACTATAAAATATTCTCAACGAAATCAACATTTCAGATCACAAAATATTTTCATTGACTCAGAATTAGTCCACTGAAAAGAGATACAGTTTTCATTCAGTGTTAGTGACCTAGACATAGGATTATTGTGATAGTCATAAAAATATTTCATCATATTCCAAAATAGACTCACCTTCTATCTACTTCAATTTAAGGAACTACCATTCCATCTTATAATGGAGTGTGTATGGTAAATATTTAATGAAAAATATTTTCTTGAAGTTTTAAATATACATGGAACAAATTTTCTCCTTGAACATTGTGTTACTGAATATTTTCCACCATTTATCATCATCACCTTAAAAACAATACACATCCATCACATCTTCCTCTACTTCTGAGGATGGGTGGATGGAGAATATATATTTAATGGAGTTAATCCACTGTTCAGATAGGAGATGACCAGAATTTCCACAAATCATGGGATTCCATTATTGCAATGAGGATTCAACCATACTATTCACTTTCATAGATGTATGGAATTCCAAGTGATTCATGTTATTAATAATAACTTGGTCATGTTTAGAAAGTACCATCATTATGTTTTGAGCACCCAATCCCATAATAATTGGAATTTCATTAGAGAAATCATCATATTTCAAACCGCATTGATTACATGAACATGTTCTCCTATTGTAATCCTTTAACTTGGAAAATGTATGTATAATTAGGAGGCATGATTTCAAAGCTATGTAGAATAAAAAAGGATCCTTAAAACAAAAATTATAAACATGTAAATGGACATCATGTCATATATTCTTACTCCATATGTTGTAATATATGTTATACATTGTGATATAATAATCACTATAGTTCAAAATATTGATTTATAGTCCAAATCACCAAATATAACTAGACTATACTATGATAATAACTATAATTGTCATATAATTTTACATACATCATTATATGATTTTAAGAATAATTAACCATCATTTACATGTAATGTTTTGTAAATTCTACTATATTTTGAGTATTAGGTACAAAATAAAATAGCCTGAAACAAACGTGAAATTTTTTTATCCAATCATTCAAATGAGATCCTAACATACATTGAGGGATTATGTATGTAATGGATAACCATGGGAATAAATGAACCAAAGGGTAAGCTAAATAATGATAAAGGGAACAAACATATGAATAAATTATAAGACATGGGAAATAAAGAATAACATGATGACATAAACGGTCGGGGAACATGAAAACACATATGAATGAATTACATACAGAACATGAGATCATGTAATAATGATATCATAGGAATATAGAAACAATAAAAAAATGGCATAATCACAATTCAGAGCTATCTTCCAAGATAATTTCAGTAGAAAGATATTGAGTTAGGTATTTACTACCATTTCAATTTCATAAAGAGGTTCATGAGCTAAGGCTAACATTCATGACCATTTCACAATGAGTACCATGTATCAAGGATTCACATACATGACCATTGCAAATGAGGTATCATTAGACTAAACATTACCCAATGCATTGGAGTACTATCTTGATGCAACCAACATAAAAATGTTCTAGAATTATTTTTGATAAGATGATTCATAAATAAGGATTAAACATAAGTGATACCCATGATGGAGATGGATATTGAAATTATTTCATAAGGCATAACAAATGAGCATATACTAATAGTGACCATGATAGAATGTATTTAATAAATAATTGGACATTCAAAATTACAAATAGGATGTGAACATGATAAATGATTTCCAACTGATGTTAAATAATTTAAAAATACTATTTATGAAACATTAGAAATGATCCATAGTTTCGTTAATTTTATGTGAATATTATAATGATTAATAAAAATAAAAAAGGATGATTTTTTTTATACAAAACCATAAATTAAACAAGTTTGATATTCATGATAAAAAAGATTGATTTTTAAAAATAATCGTGTCTTAAATAAATAATACGTTGTTCACGTGAGAATGACTATGAAATCTAGATGTTTTTTTAATTAGATAAACTTATCTTGATGAATTGAGAAGTGAAACATTTTAAATTGGTCAAATAATGTGATTATCGAATTGAAATTTAAGTGGGGTTCTGAAATTGGTTGATTAATGTGTTTATGAATTAGATAATAATGAAAATTAATGGGTTGTTATTATAAGCATTAATGGATAATAGATTATGTCAATAAATTTTTTTAATTGGTTTTACAGTGAGTTGTTCATGTTATTTAGTGTGATTTACATAATGTTCCATGATTGTTTTGATATTTTTAAATGTCACACCATGATTATGATTTTTGAAATGAAGGATAATAATGATTAAACATTACATGTATGAAATTTTATATATATGTTATTTATTGAAAAATGTGGCATGGGAAAATATATGATTGTCCAAACCCAATGAGCTTCCACACATGATGTTTGTAGCCCGAACACATGCATGTTGTTATTAAGATATGGGATTGGTTAGGATGCACCAAATACCATTGGGTATGGGATATGGACTGTTGCTGTCACGAACCGAATCTGGTCGCCATCAAACCAGCACCAAACCCGGCTCATGGAAAGACCCAAAGGGCATTCCCCATCCCCACGGGCTGGAACAAGTGACCGGGTATCATAAAAATTCATTTGGGAATGATTTACCCGAGTTTGGGTTCATAAGATAACCAAAAACAAACAACAAACCAAATATGAATAATTATGCCAAACAAGAATTAATAAAAATTCAGAACTTATTATATGAGTTTAAAAAAGACACAAGAGGTCCAATGGTACATAAAGGTAGTAGCAAATAGCCCATGAGACTCCACACGACAAGGGGTCATCACCCAAAAGCCGTCTCCACAACACCGCACCATCGAGATAAACTAGCAACCCGAACCGCCATCGCCCAAGGCTTTTCCTTTGCCTGTGTCAAACATGATCAAGTCTACTTACACCCAAAAGTGTAAATAGGGTGTGATACTAAGCCCAATAGGATATCACCCAAGGATTTCAAGTGATAGGCATTGTAAAATAAAAGGGCTTGCAAGAGTTATAAATAGATAATAGTGGCATTTATTTTTAAAAGTGCAACTTTGAAAAGAAAATAACTTTCAATGGGGATAACTATAAAGAATGACTGATAGTTAATAAAACATTAAAGCTTCTGGTTTTCACATCCCAAAATACCATAAAGAAAGTTTAAATGCCAAAAGGCCACGAGCACCAAGCGTAGGAACCCCCCTAGGTACTAGTTTGTAGTGAGCCCCAAGTACCTCGTACCTCGGTGAAAGTAACCATAACGAAATTCGTTCTCGTGCACAAGCCACTAGTAGGGAGCATACTCATAACCTTGTGATCTCCAATCATCTCCATTATAGTTTTGTTAGTGTTATCCATTTCAGACTTGCTAAGTGAACCATGGTCAAAACCCCTCCGTTCACTAGCGTACTAGTACACGTTAGCCCACCTAGATACCCGGGTTTCCCGTATTGTGCTCAAATAGTCACCACATGCTACCAAAATCAATATTCACATATAAATATCAGTTCGGGTCACACACATTCAAAATAGTATCTACACCTTCTTTTCACCTTTTGCATAACTCAATAAACCATTTATAATTTCCATAAAACAATTTCAAGAAAATTAATCAAATGTTGCACATTAAATTCATCTAAAATCCCATATTTAAAACTAAATGGAGACCAATATTATACCAAAACATAAATTTCAGCATCAAAAAATTTTTATAAATCCAATCCCTGAATTATAAAACAACACCAAAAGGCACAATATGGGTTACACATGTAAAACACCCATTTTCACACAAGATTGGCACTTAAAAATCTACCACTTTTAAAATGATACCCAAATCAATTTTTGAAATCAAAATACTGAATGATGAACATAATGGAAACCTAAATACAGAAACCCAACTCATTATACAATACCTACATATGAAATCACCTACCAAAAGAGTCAAAACCCCCAAATCCTTGTGCGTCACTTCAACCGCACCTCCGCCGCACCACAAAGGAGTAAGATTGAACCTAAAACCAGAGTATTGGACCAAGAAACTCAAAACTAAAACCCTAGTTACGAAACCCCATCTTCTGGACATTTGGGGATTCAATAAAAATGAAGAAACCCTAAGAAGAAGGGAGGAATAAGGAAGAGAAACAACTTACTTGAGAAATTTGGACGTTTTTTGAAGCTTCAGAAGTTCGGCCCTAAATCGCGATCAATATGAGCTCCAAAGAGGCGAACACGAAGATGGGGTTGTGGCTGGGTTCGATGGGAATGTGTGAGAGGTGGAATCACCAAAAAAGGATAACAAATAAATATTTTATGAAAGAATTACAAAACAATTTTAAAACTGGAAATGGGCTTTCGGGTTGCCCAATACCTATTTTTATCACCCAAATCCATGATTGTAATGAATTTTTAAGGGGCCCAAAATTATTTTGTGGTTTTAATATTTAAATGAAGGTCATTTTGGCAGTTTAATGGTTGAAAAATGTTGAAAAACGAAGGAGTTATTAAAGAAACAAAATATACTTTCAAAACTGGAAATGGGCTCTTAGGTTGGCCCAAATTTTGGAAACCCACTATTTCCTTTAAAAATGCATGAAAATCCACCAAAAAAAATCAAGGATATAAATTAAATGAAAAATACCTCTAAATATTTCATGTATGTGACAATTCTTCCCCCCATTAAGGACATTCCTCCCCGGAAAGTCAACATGAGGATTCATTGGAAAATAAGAACGGGTACTCTTCCTCGACCCACGACTTTCGCTCCCATGTCTCATATGTATCATTTCCATGCTGACATAGAACCCGGACTAATGGAATAGACTTCCCTCGAAGTATCTTCTCTTGGGAGTCCACTATTTTCACTGGCCTCTCAACAATAGGCATGTCAGCTCTATCTCCAGTTCTTCCCAACTCAACACATGGGACGGATCCGGGTAGTATTTCTTCAACTGAGAAACATGGAAGACATCATGGATGGACGTCAATTGAGAAGGTAAGTCCAACCTGTATGCCACCTTTCCAATACGTTCAATGATCTCAAATGGCCCGACGTACCGCGGAGTCAGCTTACCTTGCTTCCCCAATCGACGATGGCCTAAACAAGGGGCCACCTTCAAGAATACTCTATCACCCACAGAAAACTCTAGGTCTCGACGCCTCCGGTTTGCATATGATTTATGACGACTCTGAGCTGTCAATAAACGTTGCCTGATTAATTTTAACTTCTCAGATGTCTCCTGCACCATACTCGGCCACAGTAGTGAGGTCTCACCTACCTCAGCCCAACAGAGGGGGGACCGACAAGGCCGACCATAGAGCGCCTCAAAAGGAGCAATTCGAATCGAGGATTGGTAACTGTTATTACAAGCAAACTCAACCAATCCCAAATGGGTATCCCAAGAACCTCCAATGTCTAGGACACATGCACGAAGCATGTCCTCTAAAATCTGATTCGCCCGCTCTGTCTGACCATCCGTCTGCGGATGATATGCTGTGCTCATCTTAATCTGGGACCCCAAGGCCTTCTGAAGGCCTTCCCAGAATCGAGATGTGAAATGAGGGTCTCTATCTGAGACAACTGCTGATGGCACACCATGGAGTCTCACCACCTCCTGAAGATACACACGGCCCAACTCATCCACTTTAGATGTATATTTGATCGGAAAGAAGTGGGCTGATATGGTTAGACGATCAATCACCACCGAAATGGCATTCTTAGCTCGAGGTGTACGAGGTAATCCAACAATGATGTCCATGGAAACCTCGTCCCACTTCCAGGTAGGAATGGGTAGTGGTTGGAGCAAACCAGAGGACCTTTGGTGCTCTGCTTTCACCTGCTGGCATGTGTAGCATCTAGACACAAAGTCCGCTATGTCCCATCTCATACTAGGCCACCAAAACTACCGATGGACATCATAATACATCTTAGTGGCACCCAGATGGACAGCCCACTGAGACTGGTGGCTATCCTACATCAGCACCTTCTGTAGAGATAACGGCACTACCGAACGACCCTTGAAGCACAAGATGCCCTCGGGAGACGACGACCAATCAGAGGATGACTCCCCACCATGAAGAAACTGCTTCGATCGCTGACAAAGATCATCACTAGGTTGTTCCTACTGAATCAACTCCAATAGAGAAAGAGTCAACTGGATGCTCGCCAAGAATGCCCCTCCACTATGTTATTTGGTCTCCACATGCTTCTGAGAAAAGATCCCCATCAATGTCCCCTCATCACTGGACTTCCTCAAAGCCTGCACTGGAACCCTTCTGCTCAAGGCGTCGGCCACTACATTACCCTTACCTGGGGTATAGACATTGTCAAAATCAAACCCCTGCAAGTACTCGATCCAGCGACGCTGCCCCATGTTGAGTTCCTTTTGTGAGAAGTTATAAGCTAAGAATTTGTGATCAGAATAGACCACAAACTTCTCCCCAAAGAGGTAGTGATGCCACATCTTCAAAGCATGTATCACTACTACCAACTCCAAGTCATGGTTTGGGTAGTTCTTTTCGTGTGGCCGGAGTTGGCGAGAGCCATACGCCACCATGTGATCATCCTGCATAAGCACGCACCCAAGACACATACCTGAGGCATCAAAATAAACCACATATCCCTTTCCAGCCTCTGGTAAAATTAGCACGGGGGAAATATTCAATCGCCTCTTCAGCTCCTCGAATGATGCCTGACATTCTGGACCCCATACAAACTTCACCCCTTTCCGGGGGAGGGTATTCATCGGTGAAGCAAGCCAAGGGAAATCCTGAAAGAATCGCCTATAATAACCAGCCAGGCCAAGGAAACTCCTAATCTCGAACACAATCTTCGGCTGCTCCCATGACATAACCTCACTAATCTTATCAGGGTCCATTAAAACACCATTATCTGAGATCACATGCCCAATAAATCTCACCTCCCTGATCCAGAAACTACACTTTGTCAACTTTTCATAGAGGCGGTGATCCCGTAATGTACCCAAAACGACCCTCAAGTGATGTTCGTGTTCTTCCTCAGAGCCAGAGTATTCTAGAATGTCGTCCACGAACACCAAAACAAAGGAATCAAGATATTGATGGAAAACTCTATTCATAAGTGCCATAAATGCTGCTGGAGCATTTGTCAATCCAAAGGGCATGACCAAATACTGAAAGTAGTCATACCTGCTTCGGAAGGCTATCTTTGGGATATCTGACTCCTTCACCCTGAGTTGATGATACCCTGAACGCAGGTCTATCATTGAGAACCACTTTGCCCCCTTCAACTGATCAAACAAATCATCTATTCTGGGTAAAGGGTATCTGTTTTTAATTGTTACCTTATTCAGCTTCAGGTAGTCAATGCACAACTGGAGGGATCCATCAGCCTTTTTTGCAAACAACACAGGAGCGTCCCAAGGAGAGATGCTCAGGCGAATGAATCCTTTGCATTCTAAGTCGTCCAGTTGTAACTTTAATTCCCTCAACTCGGTGGGGGCCATGTGATAAGAGGGAAGAGATATCAGTTGTGTTCCCGACGCCAGATCAATTGAAAACTCCACATCCCGCTCTGGGGGCAAGCCTGAAAAATCATCTGGGAATACCTTCGGAAACTCATTCACTACATGAGGTAGTGCACCTTCAGGGGAAAGACCATCCTCTAGCATAAGTGAAGATAACTGGAAGATAACAGTCCCCAACTCTGGGAGTGGAGGCCCTGCGCGACCTGACCGAGGATCCCATTCTCCATGAAAAACCTGACGACTCCCATCAGGTGCCGTGAAACTCACACGCCGTCTATAGCCATCGATGTGTGCCTGGAAGTGTACTAGCCAATCCATCCTGAGTATGACATCAAAAAGGTTCATATCTAAGACCAAGAGTTCCCACTCCATCTAAACCCCTGACACAGAAAGCGCACAAGATGGGCACCTGAGACCCTGCTCCTTCTTCTTTCCCAGCGGTGTCACCATCTCCATTGCGAATGACATCAAATTAGTTGGCAGATTCAGAATTTCCACAAAACGGGCAGAAATGAATGAAACAGAGGCTCTAGTATCAAAAAGAGCAGTAGCTATAGAAGATGAAATCAAAACGGTACCTCGAACAGTCGACAGTCCCGCCTCTGATCCTGGTGGTGCATGATCCACCGCATGGAGATGTCCAATCTCTGCATGAAGACGACTGCTTGTCTGTGGTTGTGCCCTGAACTGGCTCTGCCCAGAAGATGACCCAGCCCTACCACCACGGCTGCCAAATCAAGATCCCCCAGTCCTCGACGGCTCAGACTGTGCTGGCACTCCTCTGGGAGCCATGGATCCTGCCCCACATTGAAGTGGACGCGCTATCCTGCAAAAGCGTTGCATGTGTCCCATACCTCCACACTGGAAACAGGTCTTCGGAGGATGAGGGCATGCTGGATGGATGTGCCCGGGCTTCCCACACTGGTGGCACACGACCGATCTCGCATCAGAAGCCGCTGATGATAACTGCCTAGAAGAGTTCCCTGAACTGCCTCCTCCAATCTTCACATGAGCCTCCCGGTTCCTTTTCTTCTCTGAGGAGCTTCCACTTCCCACTACTGATATAGAACCACAGAAACCAGCCCTTCATTTTCTATCAATCTCCACCATGCACGCCCGATCAACAACCTCAGCATAGGTCCTCGTCTTAAACAAGAATACCTAGGAGTATATCTCTGGTCTCAAGCCTTTCTCAAACCTCTAGGCCTTCGCTTGCTCATTAGAGACAATTTATGGAGCATACCGAACCAACTCAGCGAAATGGTTGGCATACTCCATCACAGATATATTTCCCTGAACAAGATACATGAACTCTCTAGACCTGGAATAAGCCAATACCTCAGGGCAGTACTGTTCATTGAAGACAGCCTTGAAATCTCCCCAGCGCATCTGCTCATTCTTCCCAGCCTGAAGCACTGACTCCCACCATTTACGGCTGGGACCCTCCAACAGAAAGGAGGCACACTTCACCCTGAGCTCCTCAGGTGTTTCCAGGAACTCAAACATACGCTCGATCTTCTCATGACATTCCTCTGATTCTTGGGGTTCTGAGCTGCCTCGGAAGGTTGGACGCTTATTTTTCAAGAACTCCTGGGCCTTGTCCTTTCTAGGACTAGTATCATCCTCTCTAATAGGATCTAGAACTGGGGCTGGTCCATATCCTAGAGCCTGGACAGCCCGGACCACGACCTCGACTAGCCTCTGATCAATTGGTGTGGGAGAACTCTCTCCGGCTTCCTCCCGTGGGTGCGTGACAGCTTTCTGGGGAGGCATGTTACTACAAAATGTAACAGTCACAAAATAATCATCAATACCACAATTCTGAAAATTTTAATAAAATGACTCAAATATAGATAATCAAAACACATTTCAGTAATAAAATAAACAACTACAACACATCCGCATGATGTCCACATGTGGTCTGCAGCCCACACGTCTCACCTGGAAGTGAAGTCAATCATTAAATTCCAACATCCCCTGGGGACTCAGGGTATGCCATGAGAGGTGTGGGCCAGACACCCTAATCACAACCAAAACCCCGAGCCCCGACAGTCCTAGATCCTTTCTATCCTGACTCATCCCAGAATAACAATATAACCCAAAAACATTAACCTCCTCTGATACCATTTTGTCACGAACTGAATCTGGTCGCCATCAAAACAGCACCAAACCCGGCTCATGGCAAGATCCAAAGGGCGTTCCCCATCCCCACGGGCTGGCACAAGTGCCCGGGTATCATAAAAATTCATTTGGGAACGATTTACCCATGTTTGGGTTCATAAGATAACCAAAAACAAACAATAAACCAAATCTGAATAATTATGCCAAACAATAATTAATAAAAATTTAGAACATAGTATATGAGTTTAGACAAGACACAAGAGGTCCAAAGGTACATAAAGGTAGCATCAAATAGCCCATGATACTCCACACGACAAGGGGTCATCACCCAAAAGTCGTCTCCAGAACACCGCACCATCGAGAAAAACTAGCAACCCGAACCGCCATCGCCCAAGGCTTTTCCTTTGCCTGTGTCAAACATGATCAAGTCTACTTACACCCAAAGGTGTAAATAGGGTGTGAGACTAAGCCCAATAGGATATCATTCAAGGATTTCAAGTGATAGGCATTGTAAAATAAAAGGGCTTGCAAGAGTTATAAATAGATAATAGTGGAATTTATTTCTAAAAGTGCAACTTTGAAAAGAAAAAATCATTCAATGGGGATAACTATAAAGAATGAGTGAAATTTAATAAAACATTCATGCTTCTGGTTTTCACATCCCAAAATACCATAAAGACTGTTTAAATGCCAAAAAGGCCACGAGCACTAAGCGTAGGAACCCCCCTAGGTACTAGTTTGTTGTGAGCCCCAAGTACCTCGTACCTCGGTGAAAGTAACCATAACGAAATTCATTCTCGTGCACGAGCCACTAGTAAGGAGCATAACCATAACCTAGTGGTCTCCAAACGTCTCCATTATAGTTTTGTTAGTGTTATCCATATCAGACTTGCTAAGTGAACCATGGTCAAAACCCCTCTGTTCACTAGTGTACTAGTACACGTTAGCCCACCTAGATACCCGGGTTTCCCGTATTGTGCTCAAATAGTCACCACATGCTACCAAAATCAATATTCACATATAAATATCAGTTCTGGTCACACACATTCAAAATAGTAACTACACCTTCTTTTCACCTTTTTCATAACTCAATAAACCATTTATAATTTCCATAAAACAATTTCAAGGAAATTAATCAAATGTTGCACATTAAATTCATCTAAAATACCATATTTAAAACCAAATGGAGACCAATATTATACCAAAACATAAATTTCAGCATCAAAACATTTTTATAAATCCAATCCCTGAATTATAAAACAACACCAAGAGGCACAATATGGGTTACACATGTAAAACACCCATTTTCACACAAGATTGGCACTTAAAAATCTACCACTTTTAAAATGCTACCCAAATCAATTTTTGAAATCATAATACTGAATGATGAACATAATGGAAACCTAAATATAGCAAGCCAACTCATTATACAATACACACATATGAAATCACCTACCAAATGAGTCAAAACCCCCCAATCCTTGTACGTCACTTCAACCGCACCTCCGCCGCACCACAAAGGAGTATGATTGAACCTAAAACCAGAGAATTGGACCAATAAAATCAAAACTAAAACCCTAGGTACGAAATCCCATCTTCTGGACATTTGGGGATTCAATAAAAAAGGAAGAAACCCTAAGAAGAAGGGAGGAATAAGGAAGAGAAACAACTTACTTGAGAAATCTGGACGTTTTTTGAAGCTTCAGAGGTTAGTCCCTAAATCGCGATCCATATGAGCTCCAAAGAGGCTAAAACGAAGATGGGGGTGTGGATAGTTTATATGGTAATGTGTGAGAGGTGGAATCACCGAAAAAGGATAAAAAATAAATATTTTATGAAAGAATTACAAAACAATTTTAAAACAGGAAATGGGCTTTCGGGTTGGCCCAAAACCTAATTTTATCACCCAAATCCATGATTCTAATGAATTTTTAAGGGGCCCAAAATTACTTTGTGGTTTTACTATTTAAATGAAGGTCATTTTGGAAGTTTAATGGTTGAAAAATGTTGAAAAACGAAGGTGTTATTAAAGAAACAAAATATACTTTCAAAACAGGAAATGGGCTCTTAGGTTGGCCAAATTTTGGAAACCCACTATTTCCTTTAAAAATGCATGAAAAACCACAAAAACAAATCAAGGATGTAAATTAAATGAAAAATACCTCTAAATATTTCATGTATGTGACAGTTTCTCCTAATACCAATGGGGTTCGAGACATGATCTTCTCGGCCCCATGATATTGTCATTAGACTAGCATGATATTGATGAATTTTAATTCCCATTATGAAATGGTCCAAACTCTGGCACAGGATGAAGTAGGTATGGTTGGTTGGGGAGTCATCATGAACCCAATATTTTTGGTGGTTATATAATGTATAATTTGATCAGATTTTTTAATTTATTCATGTACCTTATTCATTAAAAAAATGAAAACAGGTTTATATAATAGATATTATTTTCTTCACTAATAGTAGTGACCTACTGAGTTGTACTCACACCCAACTGAGGCTACCTGATCCATACATGTATAGACTTTTTGTTCTGAGGAAATGATATGGGATTTATACTTATCACATATGGGTGGGTTGGGATGGAGTATGTATTAAGGAACACATCGTGATATCAAAACCTACTTGGGAGTTAGTAGTGTGTATTTATTTATCTTATTCAATTGAATCTTAATACACATAAGGAATGAAATATCTAGTATCGTGGTTTTGGTATTGTTTCCTTATTTTTTTTATTTTGTGTTATAAGTATGTATTGGATATGGAATCATATTTTTATTATATATTTTCATTTAGATATTGGTTATTTATTTATGTTATTGTTCTTATTTGGTAATGATTTCATAGTCTCCCAATGATATATATCATAGACCCTTTTTCTAGTTAGGAGTCTATAATATGTAGGGAGGTGCACCTGGGGTTATGTGAATAACCCACTCAGTGCACAGATATATGGAACTTTGGTCTGGATGTTACAACTAACCAAACCCATTGAAAATAATTAAACAAGACATTTAATAATTATTTTTATGAATTGGTATTATATAAGAGATAATAATGTGACTCTTTTATATGATTCTAATTAATAACTATTAAAAAATATTATGTTTTTTTATGGAAATTCAAGGCACTATATTAAAATATCATTTTAAAGGACTATGTATGGGGAACTCCAATTATCATGGAAGGTATAAGATAAAGAGTGTGTATGGGATGAAAAATCAACTAATGAGGCTATTATTTTATATTTATATTTGGAGTTAGTAAGCTATTTTTTCTTTTATTACGATAAATTTAATGAGGTTTTGTGGAGGAACAAACAAGGAAAGAGTTGTTAATGATGAATATTAAGCCAAACCACACTATAGTATTTAAGGATCAGTAAATTTGTTTATGTATTCGTTCTTATCCATATAAAATAAAAACTCCTAGAATAAAGGCATTTTCGCTACCAAGATAGGGTTATGAACAAGATGGAATTTCCACATGGAAAAACTTATTATATTATACAATAATAAATTTTACATGTTTTTATATAAATGATCAAAAAAACAAATTTAAACACATCAAACATAATATCAAAAAATATAATCAAATTAATATATTAAATATTTGAAGAAAAATATATAATATTACCTACAAGAAGTATACCTAAACCATTTATTTGTGATGATTAATATATTCAATGTATAAATATGTTCGTAAATATAAATTAAATCAAAATTTTAGGATTATTCGAAAAATATGGAATTCGAAACACCATTGGTAACTAATGTAACATTGTTTATGAATAGTAAATTTTCATATATAAATAGGTGGATAAAATCATTACACTCCATGAATCCCCCATGAAACACTATTTAATTCTCTAGAGAATCTATGGATGATGAATGATCTAATAATTTCCATCTGAACGATGGATAATGAATTGACTGTAAAAATATAGAAGATTCTGAATGTGTTAAAGGGGGATAATTAATTTGGAATAGCAGGAGATATGATAGATATATAGAAGGATAATGATTGAATTATACAAAAGTGAAATTATACCCTTGACTAGAATTAATGAACAATCATTATACATCATTGAGTTTTACGTAATGTTATTGGAAAATGGGATTATTGTGCTTGATTTTGTTTGATGAACCATGTTTATTCTTCCCTTTTCACTGAATCTCTATTCTTATTCTCCCTTAGTGCTTAATAGGCACTATCATGTCATCTGAGATTTGAGGGAGTGATATATATGATATGTGATTCAACATAACCCTATTGATAGACTATATAGGAAGGAGAATTTTGGATACATCTTAGTGATCTTAACCAACAATATAATGAATATAGTTGTAGTGGAGATTGATTATTTTAGGTAAACCTAGTTGCTTATTCGTTCTATTTTTTCATGATTTGGGATTCAAGAATGGAAAATATATTGATTTAGGTTTTTATATTTATTCTACACTGTAGATTAACGTATTACTAATTATAAGAAAACAAATATTCCAATACCATCAATTTGTGAGATTATACCCCCAAAAAAATTTTAGCCTATCGCAAATTGAATGTGGGTTTGAATTATCATCCCTAGATATCAACATTGACCAGGGAGTGGTTCAGATGTGTTCAAATAAGAAAAAAAAAAAAATTAAGAATATTTATAGCCTAATCATGTAATTTAAACATAAAATCTAAGTATTTTATTATTCATTCACATCCATATAATTTTTCAACCCTTAACCCAACATTTCATAATTTCATTAAGTAATGAAATATGTTCTATTTATTAAATAATAGATTGAATAATCATTGTTTCATATAATTATATTTTTGTATCTAAATAACTATAATTTATATCTGTATATTTATTTATATATTTATTATTTTAGATAAATACATAATCTAATTATTATCAATAACAAATTATAAAATAATTAGTTCTGAATTATTAAACTTTAAAAACATTAATAGTAAAAAATATATGAAAATAGTTTACATATAGAAAAAATTATAATTCTTTAATTGGAAGGAAACAATATGTGGAGTAATATGGGTGACATTGATATTCTCCACTCGGTTAGGTGGAAAATAACGCAGAAAACAATAATGGATTCAACTTAGTTTGGTGTTTGATTATGTCAGTAATACTGATCATGGGGATTTTTTGATAAAAAAATTTCATTTCTTAGAGAGTCTGGATGGAGATAATATTTTTATAGTTTTTATAAGGAAAGAACATTACTAGTCTATAATACACCTAATGATATCACCAAGGCTTCTAATTTTAGGTTCCATAGTGGATTAGATATGTAACATATATGTTAACATTGCCACTCTTGTTTTAAAAATATATGATGTCATCCATGTTTCATGGTTGAGGAATTGTGCTAATGATTTGTCTAATGATATTAGTTTATGCATGAAACATTTAAATGAATATGTGAAATTTATTAAGAATCTAATAAAAAATAAAGGCCATATATTATTTATCGAACATTATATCATTTATTCTAGTGCGATAGTGATATTATAATATAATGTAATGTACCTAAAAGAGAGAGACCCATATAATAGAATCCTAGGTTGTTTTAGTCGAATTTACTTTAATATTTCCATTATTTGTAAATTTATATCATATTTGAATAATATTATTTTACATCACTTTTTTATGTTTAACATTGTATTGTTTCTTTTTCCTTTTATGGGATAACCATTTTATTAAAAAAACATTGACGGTGGCTCTATTGTGGAGGATTAAAATTGTTGTATTATAATTATTTTTTAAGTTATTTTTGGAGATTCAATGTTGGGGTTTAGGATTTTTTATGATGCATAATTTTGAAGGTGGGATTGTATTAAAATTTATAAATTTTCAAATAATGTGTTTGAAATTTTTTAAAGAAAATTTCATTATTTCGATCCCAATTGTTAAATATACATTTGTAGCTAATATTTAATTTGGATCTAAATTACGAGTTCATTATTTAATTTTATGTATACTTTTTAATATATGTTGTAGAGTTATTTGAATTCAGTTGTATTTTGGGGTAATGTTTAATATAATTTAAAATTTGGTGATAAATAAAAAAATTAATTGAATGATTAAAATATTTAGAATTTTATGATTTTATATTCATATAATTGAATATAGAATTTATATAGAATTTATATGAGATATCATATTTGTGATAATGAGATTGTAACATGTAAAATAACTTTTTAATGAATTTTATATTTTAAATTTGATATATAATTAGATAAAAATTTACAATGACTTTCTAAAATAATTACTTATTATAAATATGTTTTTAGGAAATATAAATATGTAGTGTTATTTTTATTGAAACCCAAATGTTGAATGTTTTTCAAATTTATCATTTATATTTATTTATAAGTATAATATATTATAAATTTAATTATAATTTATATTGGTAAATGTACTACTTATATATAATTAAAGTGAAATGATGTGGAAGTAAATTTATATTAAATTTTATTATATTAATAAATGTAAAATTTATTTGAGAGAATATTTTAATTATATATAGTTTTATAATAAAAATAAATACATTCATAAATACATATATAAATAAAATAATACATATATGATAAATAAGTAATAAATAATAATTATCCTGGTTTGGGGGATTCATGTTGAAGAGGGCAAAAGAACAATAGGTTACCCACATCGTCCCTCATTCAGTGTTTAAAAAGTTATTTATAACTGGATCAACCTACATGAGGCCAGTGTAGAGAGATAACATGGGTAAAGTTTCCCTTATAGAATAATCCTTATAAATATATTTAAGCATTGTGGGAATGTATTTCTCTTTTCTCCCTCTCTCCACTCTCTCCCTCTCTCATTGCATCCCTTATTTTGTATATTTTTTCCTCCATCTGAAAACCTATTTCTCTAACGTCAAATCTAGGTACTTCCATTGAAAATTCAATCATTAAATCAGCATGAAAAAAATATTTTTTGGGGGATGCCTCAAATATTCTGTTTTATTCTTAATTGGGGGAGATATTTAAATTCTTTTTAAAATGAAATAATGAAATAATGATTTTTTTATAATTCACAAAAATAAATTAAAAATAAATATATGTTTTTAATGTTCTCTATCATTAATTTTATTTTTTTATATGTAAATCTTGATACTGGAATGATCAAACACTTCCAAATATTATTAATTTGAAAATAATGATTTTTTTTATTTTAATTCAATAATTAATTAATGGGTGAAATAAGATAATTTATGTCACTAGAAATTTATATAATTATCATATTGTTAATAAGTATTTAAATCTTAGAGGACATGCCATATATAATATAAAATATTTTAAATATTATTATGTTGATAGAAATCAAATGCGTCTAATTTTTTTTAAATTTATAATTATTAATAAGAAATATTAATTATATATTTTGTTATGAAAAAGTAAAATAATTTTTATATTTAATTATATATTTTATTATAAAATATAGATATTTAATATAATTATTTATGTGTAAAACTATGTTTAGTTAAATTGAATTTTAGTAAATTATTTGTTTTAAATAAAAATTTCATATAAATGAAATGACAGTTTTATGTTTCATGGATGTAAATGTTGTAATATTATGATGAATTATTAAAAATTATTTCATTTTAAAAAATGTATTATTTCATTATTTCTATTAATTATGATATTTTATAATTAATATAAATTTAATCCCTTTCAAATTTATTTATATAATATATATTGTGATCAATACAAACAGATTGGTTATGTTAAATTATTTCAACAATTATATGTTTTACTATAAGGCCATAATAGTTCTTGAACATTCTATTTTATTTGTTCTGTTCATTAGTTTCTTTTAGTGTATCTGTTTTATGATAATTTTCTTTTGAACAAGTTCTTATTATTTCTATCCTTTCACAATTTCATAAGTAATATTATAATATTATGTTTCTTTTGATGAAATAAATACCCACCAATGTCGATATTATGTAATGGACACATTCATTATGATATCGATTTTATAAATATAATTATTTATGTATAATATATAAGAAATTTTGAAAAAAAATAAAAACACATAATGAATAATTTATTGAATAAAAAATTTATTATTTCATTAAATATTCATTAAATATATTGTTTTAAATAATCACTTCATTAATTGAAATAAATTATATAATATTTTTAAAAAAATACAGGCAATCCATGAAGATTGAAGGAGAATGTAGAATCTAATCATGATTTAATCTGCTAGAATGATATTGAAACATAAAAAATAATTCTTTATACACCATGAAAAAAATATGAAAAATACTATGATCCTTCAACAAGAATATATTTTAAGAACCTAGATCTTAACAAGAAAGTAAGTGAAATGGTGTATGTTTAATCAAAATGATGTGGATGGAAAAAATTATCTATGTGCAACTCAAATAGAAAATGTATCTATTAACTATAGCCACACAATGCCATAAATGATGTACAATCCTTTGATATATTGAATAATTAAACAATATATTTAATTTTACAAGTAAAACATGATATAGTTGCAATAATTTCTTTCATGATGTCTCAAGAGTACAGGTTGTTAGTAATTTATAATCAAATATGATTTATAATTGTATGATTTATAGATTATTATATTAAAAAATTATAGGAAATGACTATAAATAATTCATTTCGTGAAAAATACATTCAGAGAGAACTAGAACATATATTTTGAAAATAATACATCTAATAAAGGCATTAATACATGGAGCTAGTGCATTTGAAAATTAATTCTATAACATCGGCTCTATAGATTCTATTAGAGATTTGTATTGGAATTTATTACACATTATGGAATGGGATTTTAAATGCATGTTTGGTCCTTCATTATGTATTGATACCTTCATGAATACTTAAATAACGGGTTATGGTCCTCCCCATATATATTCATGATTAATCTATTTAAGGCCTCCTTCATTCATTTAATCATCTCCCTTTTCATTGGTACTACAATTCCATGAAATAGATTATTGAAAATTATTCACCTTCTACCCTTTATGAAATATATTCCTTCATTTCTGTATTTAACATATTTTTCATGATACACATCATCCCCTCCCTCCTAACCATTATTTTCCATAATATGTGAAAATTTAAATGGATTGAGATTATCATCATTAATATTGGGTCTAAAATTTCTATACTTGTCTTGTAACTATATAATTTAGAAATATTGATAGATATTTTGAATTACTTGGAATGTATCATCTCCTCACTGATTATATTTTAGTTTACATTACACTAGGATCTTGTCCATCCTCAACTCTACCAACACAAATGATCAATGTCGAAAAACAATTTTCTATAAAAAAAAATTTACATGTTATCCACTTATTCATTATTTTACTAAATTTTTTTCTTTATATTTTTGTGAAACTACATCAAAAAATTTTCTTTTTACATATTCCTGATTAAAAAATATATTTCAAGGATAATTTATATTATCATGAGGAATAAATGGTTCATATATATTATAAACTAAAAATAACAAGCCTTGGGGGTAGAATGACTTATTAAAATATAATCAAACTCATTTAAAAGAAACATTATTTCCAAATGTTTCTAATTTTTTCTAATGATAGATGATAATGGAGTGTAAAATTAGGTTGACCACCTAAAATTTACAATCAATTTGTTGGTGTGTTGTGTTGGAGAAGAAAATATTTTTTCCAATTTTACCAACTATGACCTCTAGAGGTGACTATGTAATTTGACATCCCTAACACTAACAATGATCTTTTGGAAACCATGAAACCTAAAAGAATACATAAATATTATTCAGTGGTATGATTTGAATCATTTTTTTAGTAGAATTAATATAATTAAATATTTTTTTAAACATTTAGACCACCGCAATTTTTTTATCCAACTAATATTTTTATCATTAAATTTTGAACACAGAATCCATTGTATTATCAACCCATAAATGACATAAAAATATAAAATATTTGTATAATCTATATGGAATAACATTATATAACGAATATTTACACACATTACTATTTTCATTAATCTAAATTACATCCCTACACTTGTGATGAGAATAAAAATATTAATATAACAATGTCAAATAATTTTCCACCTCAAAATTCCACATTAATACACCATAGTGTGTTACTCTGTGATCAAATTCAGCAATTGATCATGAAGGGTCATAGTATTTACATTTTCAAAAAAAAAACCTGCCATGTTTATAATAAAATTTTTCCCATGCCTTGCACACAATATCTAGTATCTAAAAAAATTAATATGATTCTCATCGAATATTTTCTTCATTTCAAAACCATGTATTTTTTGCATCCAAAGATTAGATAAGATAAAATCTCATGGGAAAAGAGTAGTGATATAATTTTATAATTTGTATTATTCTTTAATGAAATGAAGAATTGTTTCACCAATTTCAATCCTTCTATAATGTCACTTATTCAACTTTTATTACGAATTTAAATCTTAATGGTATCCATAATTCATATGAATCACTAATTACCTAAGACACAAGTAATGTTGGAAAATTTATAATGGTTATTTATGGTTGGATAATTTATTTTCCTAGGTGCAGTTGGTCAATGAATCATCATTACTATTCTAACTAGATAATGAGACAAGATTATATTGATTAACTAAAATAACCACAATTCAATTTTTATATGCATCACATTAAATTTCAAATAAGATAAATTTTTTTATCAGTAATTGGTGGAAAATGATAAAAGGATATTATTTTATAGATAATGACTGTTCTTGATATTTTACCTAAATAAATCTATTTTTATTCTTGAAAATTTACTTAAATGATGATGAAATTGTCCAAAATTCCATCACAATCCTCCAATACAATCTTGAAAGTCCATAAAAGATTCTAAAATCATTGACATTATTTTGAGCTTTCTAATCCTTATTTTAATTTTACTTATCATAATTAAATCTCCTGACATAAAAAAATGAAAACCAATAAAAATCATTTATTTTTAAAAAATGGACAATTATTCATGTTTAAAAACAATATTTTTTATTAAGATTTTAAAATGAATGATTTGAATGTTCACAGTGATAAATAAATATCATATAAAAAAATTAATTAAAATAATCTATAATGAATTAACAAATTAATAGATGAATGAAAGGATTCTGTATGTTTATGAGTGTATTTTTGGTGTTAGTAAGCTAATAGGGTATAACTAGACATTCAAAAAATTCCAAAATTTATTTTAAAAATATATTTTTATTCATTTCCCTCATTTATTATAATATTAAGGTATCCAAACATTATGTTAATTTTAGTATACATGTATGAACCATGGATTTCATAAATAATAACATCTAAATGAGGTAAGAATTTGTGATTCATTATAATGATTTTGTTGATACATTTCTTCTATCATTTAAGGACTAGGGGTTTCAATAAAAATCCATCAGAAAGAAGCTCCTCAATAGTCATTTAAATTAATTTACATTCATGTGGATTCTATAAATAATATATATGATATGGAAATTTCTCACATATAAGTAAATTGAAATGGTTGTCAATATCCTCAATGGGTGGCATGAAGTCTTATATTTTTTAAAAATAGATCATCAAATCCCTGCAAAAATGAGAAAACTCTATAAGGGATTGATGGGTTATGTGCACTAGTGGTAAACCATTTTAAATTTATTTCAAGTATATGAGTTATATCCAACTTTAAAATTCAGAAATTTATATTTTTTTGGAAACAACTCATTATTTTTCTGATAACTCATATTTTCAATCTTTTGGAAAATATTTTCCTTACCTTACATCATTTTTTTCCACTCGTCACAATTAATTTGGTCTTAATTTTTACTCTCCATTATTCTCTCTAATTTCCATCACATTGAATTATATATCATTTCCCAATCACTCTCATTCCCCACTTCGTCTGCACAATCCTGTAATTTCTTTAAGGGTTTATGGATAACCATCATATCATTGTAAACAAAGGAATACTAGTTTGTATACCCCTTAAATATAACCCTTCTATCCATTTGATATGGAATTATCAAACATGTCGTCATGTTCATACTTGGGAATAACATTTCATTTAATATTTTATTGATACATCCCAATATTAATAGAAATTTTTTAATATTTAGTCTTCTTAAAAATCAAAAAACTATTTGACCACATAAATATAAAAGGAATTGGAAACGTGTAAAAAAATAAAACTAGTTTATCAACCTTCAAACAAGTTTTTATGATTATGAAAATACCACCATCGATAATAATAATATATTACATATCAATAATGTTGAAGATAGTATTAAAAATGTTATCCCATTACTCATGAGAATTTTTTCATGTCGGTTAATCTATCAAATCACCCCTTCCCCCAAGAATTCCTCAATATATGGGACTCTCAATTTATACATATAATTGAAAATTGGTATTTAGCCATTTATTTTTGGGAATTTTTTACCGATACATTGTTGGATCTTCCAAGTTATTTTGACTATTCAATGTGTGTAACATTACTATTTGATACCAAACAGGTGTTGGCCATGATAGGTTAAGAATGTGCAGATTCATGCTCACTAACATGTACAATTTAATAATTTACAAATTTTTACAACATATTATTCTTTATTTTTATATTAGTGTCATTTAATTACAAATACATTGTATGTACATTTATATATTTATATATAACAATATATCAAATATTATTTTCATCTGTGATCATTATTCATGGGAGGAGTACCAAAAGAGGCATCTGTTTCCAGGATGATATGAGTGGAATTAAATACATATTAGTAAATCATGACACGTGGCATACATATGTTGTGATGTGTGAATATTGATGAGAAAATTGTTATTTGATGAATTAGTGGACTTTTATCTAGTGTCGAAGGGGTTCATGTCCACTAATGAGGAAGATGGTTTTTTTGTGCAAATCAACTATTTAATCATTTTTTAATTTCAACCATCAATGATAACACCTATTGATTTATCATTATGTCAAATTTTGTTATTAATATCATCTAGTAAACCATCCACCAATAGACCTATCTGGTAACATTCTTTTTGATCCTAAACTATTGGATACATAATTCAATCATATCTTGATTCATTTTTTAGAAATAATTTTGTATCAATTTATCTAGGAGTTCTTCCATTAGTCTCCTCGACTATAGTCAATGAAATATATGATTGTTGTCATTTAATATATTTTTTGTTTTAAAACCCATTTTTTAATTCGAACCACACTCACCATCGATATAATTAGATTAAAATTTCATTGTCTTACTTCTGTTATGTATAGCCTCTGATAATCTCATAGTATAGCTTTAGAGCTATTAATTACACAACTCACACGATTTTATTAACCTAAAAATACATGCACTATTATCAGTGATATCATGTTCCAGTAGACTCCTTTTATTAATATCATTATGATTTATCAATTATATATTCTTGTATAACCAATCTAATATAACTTTTTATCCTAAAAATATCATAGATACAGTAATTTTTTATAAATAAATAAATTTAGATAATGCATTTTCCAAAAATTGTTGGTTCCTTTGGATCATGCATAAAATTAATGTATTCTTTTATACATCATGTCACCTTCCTACATGAAATGACCATTATCTCCAACTATACCAATAAAGATGTTATTATGCTGGCAGTTTTATTTTCTCAGACATTAGTACTAATGTAGTTTACTTTCCACATTTTCTCTTGGGCACACATGTTGTACGTCTTCTCATGATAACCATATTTGGTGAACTCGCTTATTGTTTATACTATATTAATGTATATTTCACAAAATTAATGGATGTTATTCAACTGGATGGGTGTGGTTTGATCATTTAATTCATAATCATGGAAGAGTATAAAAATTTTTGGGCAAGAGGATATTTTTGATTGAGGAAACTCAATAACCTCCAATGCGGATCTGGACAATACAGTTTAGTAGATGAGGGATTGAAATCAATTATCTAAGGCCCTATTCTAGACACAATATTCAATTATTATTATTTTTAAAAAAATGTACCAAATACTTCAGTTTTCTCATGAGATTATGTGGTGTGGGGATATTTTTTTTTTGATGTTTCATGTAGACTTTTCTAGAAAACCATTGTAATTTTTACTCCA
The DNA here is from genome assembly GCA_963277665.1 of Viscum album. Classification (NCBI taxonomy): domain Eukaryota; kingdom Viridiplantae; phylum Streptophyta; class Magnoliopsida; order Santalales; family Viscaceae; genus Viscum; species Viscum album. Next base: position 1,197,538,973 of record OY728121.1, on the reverse strand, counting down.
CATAGGATTGGCACACCTCCTCCCACACCTACCATTTTGTTCTACCTTTTAAACATTAATTAATGGGTTTAATGACATCTTCACAATATTTATAAATAAGAAGCACATAATTATCCCAAATAATCATTGTTCTCCATATTTCTATTTAAACAAAATGTATAAATAGTTTCCATTTATATAATGTGATATCATGTGATTTGGAAATAAAATCTCAAAATTTTACCTTTTTATGATTAATTATTTTTTAGATGAAGAACCTCCATTGAAATTAAACATAACAAATGATCATGAGTACACACAATAATATCTAGAACACGGAATACATTCAATTACACTCTACTCCTCTTTATTATCAATTTGATGTGATTTCTGTATAACCAAATAATTGTGTAGGTCCACTACATACTTAATCGAATGTTTGAGGTCATTAAAAAACATTACCATGGTAGCCAACCTATCAAAGTAATTAATGGCCAAAACCTCATAGATCATTAGAAAATGTTAATACACATCAATACTCAAGGATCCTTGTATCAAACACTATAACATGAGTAACTAATCAAGATAATGATGGATAGAAAGGAACATTTTATTAATTAAAAATATAATATCCTCCCAAGTGAAGATGATTATTTCTCAAATTAATCATCTACTAAGTATTAGATCGTCCAACCAAATACTAGCATGGTTGGATAATTTCACGATGGACATAGTCATGGGACTACCAAAGAATCCTAGAAGGAACGATGCAATATGTCTCATTGTTTATGGTCTTACCATGTCAACACCTTTTTGTACTATAAGGGAGGATTTACCACTTGAACCTCTAGCAAGACTATATATTAATGATGTTGTGAGACTTCATGGAGTAACCATATCGACTGTTTATGATCATGATCCCCATTTTGCCTCAAGATTCTGGAAAAGTTTTTAGAAGGACTTGGATACTGAACTTTGTTTGAACACTTCATTACACCCTCAAAGTGATGGAAAATCAGAGAAAATTATTCAAACCATAGACGACATGTTGAGATCTTCCTCACTTGACATTCAGGGAAGGCAGGATCAATATTTACCTCTGGTAGAATTTTACTATAACAATAGATTCCATTCAAGTATTAGGATGGCATCATATTAGGTGTTATACAGAAAGAGATGTCGCACACCAACTTATTGGGATGATGTTGGTGAATGAAAACATGTTGGCCCAGAACTGGTGGATAAAACAAATGAAAGGTGTAGGTAATCCAAAACCACATTAAAGCATCTCAAAGTAGGAATAAGTGTTATGCCTATAACTGAATGAAGGATTTGGAATTTTATGTTGTAGATCATGTTTTCTTGAAGGTATCTCCATGGAAGGGAGTTATACATTTTGGTATGAAAGATAAATTGAGTCCCAGTTACATAGGACCTTTCGAAATTCTAGAACGAATTGGGGATGTAGCTTACCGTTTGGAAATGCCTCCATGTCTCTCTCAAATTTCACGATGTGTTCCATGTATAACTATTGAGAAATGCCTGACTCAACTTATGTACTCACTTATGAGGAATTAAAACTGGAACCCGATATGTCTTATTGTGAAGAGCCTAATAAAATTCTTTATACCAGAGAACTAGTGCTGAGAAACCGGATGACTCGTCTGGTAAAAGATCAATGGAGAAACCATAAGATGGAAGAGGCAACGTAGAAACCTGAGAAACATAGGATGAAGTATCACCTGAGCCTTTTTAAGCTGTAGTATTCTAGAAATCTCAAGGATGAAATTATTTGATGGAGAGGAGAATGTAACACCCAAAGCTTCCATGGTACGCTTATCATTGAATAATACAGTAACGTGTGTTGTACGCAACATCGAGTTCTAACACACACCACAACCAATCAAACTAGCCGTTATAAATAGTGATCCCTACTTTTTGAAATTTTATACATTTTATCTTTCAAAATTGACTTTATTTTTGGATTCATAATATAGAAATTATCTTAGAGAGAATTTTTTTTTCTGAAAACATTCAATTTTTGATGAATAGTGTAAAAACACTTAGTTATAGTTTAAAACCTAATTTTTATTTTAATAATTTTTAATATTATTTAAATTTAATTAAGATAAAAATAGACACATTACAACGAAATATCTTTAATGTAATTCATTGTAGTGAAATTATAATAATTTTAGATATATACAAATTTCTTTGAACATTTCACCGTCTTTTACCCATCTCCTAAGAGAATTTTCAAATTCACATAAAACATAATTTTACCGCTTTTGTGAGTGGAATTTTAAAAATGCAAGAGACATGATTGACATCAGTAAGAAAAATTTGGTTCAATGAGACGAAAATAAGTTTTGGTGAATATTATCTTTTTTCTTTTATTTTCCACATTTAAAACTAAAATGGTTAATTAGGGGTATAAATGATACTAATATTACCCTATCAAATTTCCTAATTCTATTGGACAAGTTTATCTCGACCAAAAACAACATTAGGAATAAAATATTATCATTTACGTCCACATGGATTACATTAGGACATTTATTATTATTTAATTCAACAAGAGTTAAATGAGTTAAAACCTTAGTTTAATTACTAAAACATTTTTAATATAGGTTTATACAAATGATAATTCGATTTTAAATATTTATTAGAAATATAAAACAATTTCCAACTTAATTTATTTATATTTATAATTTTTAGACATTAAATAATTTAATTTATTTATGACACAATGGTGAAGCAGTAATTACCTAATTAACGAAATATTAAAATAATTGATGTTATAAATATCCATATAAATGTAATTTGAGACTTTTTATGAAATAAACTAATTTTATAGGTTAATATGACATATTAGTACTGGTTTTATGAATTTTTTTCAATGTAAGAATGCTGTTATGAATTTATCAAAAAAACAAAATACCCTATAGTGTCAAAATTGACATAAAAGAGTTTCTAAAACAAATATCATATTATTAATTCATATTCATTTCCTAAAAATATATGGTTCATCCAATAGACTTTTATCATGATAGGTGTATCACTAATGGACCACTTGGTGGTCTGTTGGATGTATTTAGTATGTTTATTAACTATATAATATAAAAATACAAAGAGACATGGTAAATGTCAAACTATTTAACTATGAGTTAAATATAAATGATAATGTTAATATAGTTACCCAAAACAATCTATAATATATTAATTGAATAGATTTTGACCCATCACCATCTTAACCTTTAAATAATCTACTTTGGATCCATTAGGAACTGAATATGAATTTATTATAAAATAATATTTAATGATTTTCCAAAGCATCCCCTCACCCCTTCTATAAAATGGCACTCCCCATTCCCACTAATTCGCACCGTCAAAGCCTTTAGGCTCGGCCAAGCCCAGCCCAAATATTCTCTCAACTTCCCTCGATTCAACCTATACTCCTTATTTTGATCAGAAAGCCAACCTAAGGAGCCCTTTTGATCAAATCAAAAAGAAGAACCCGGATAAGAGGTAATGTTTTCACCACCCTTTTCAAGTTCCTTTCTTCTTCAACTTCTTCGTTCACTATTATTTCCATTCTAAAATAATAACTCCAGTATATTCAATATACTGTGATGTTATTATAAATATGGTACAACAATATATAGTATTCTATCTATCATTTGAATGGCATGTCACCATATGTGCGTACGTATGTCTTACTATCTCCACATTGTGGTGTAATGGTTATTCAAAACATCATTATTTGGATGGGTATGATAATGATGTGTAATTGATGTAAATAATAAATATAACATGATAATGATTCTGTAAATATGATATACTATCCAATTATATATTATTCTAATATCAAAAGACTGTTATTGTCGCTTGTGCGTATGTACGGACTGCCGTCTCCATGAACGCGATGAGATTCATTCCCCATCATATCCATTCAAGTATAATTCTCGTTTTATGTTAAAAAATAATTTTTAAGGACTTGATATCATTTTAGATATTGATAATATACAACCTTTCCATAACAAACATAGCTTATGTAACAAAACACATAAAAGAAAACGAGTAAGTGAACACCCAAAACAACGATAATACAATGATATTATTAACGAAGAAATATTAAAAGATCATATATGATATCATATTTATGTATGTGATTTTGTATAATTTAATATCAATGTTATAACTATTATATAGGATGTTAACATACCATCGACTAAGGAAATGTACAAGGTAAGGGTTTATTTCATAATCTCTTTATTATCGGAGGTTATTTATACATAATTATCAACTAGGACCTATTTATCATCCACATCCATGTTTGTTAAAAATGAATTTCAAATTTTTTACAATTTAATAGAAAATGGGAAAAATCCATTTATACCCTTGTTTTTTTTTAAAGATGTTTATAAATGAATCTTTCCGTCATTTTCCAAAGAAGGTCCTTTTTAACCTTTTCGACAGAATTAAGTTAATAATGTATTTTTTTATCTTATTTGGCGGGTGCTACTATCTTCCACCAGTATAAAATCATTGAATATTCCCATGCAAGATTATAAGTATATTTTCAAAGTAAATGTTTTATTTTATAATTATGTGACTTTTAAATGATTTAAAAAAAGTGATATTTCTCTAAAATATTTTTTATTTCATCTATGTCAACATTCGTTGATGGATTATAAAATTATTTGAAGTTGATTTATTATAATACAAAACTTTCATATTTTATGGAAGGTTTAGTGATATGTTTAACTGTGGATGGGTTATTGTGATACCATTCATCGTTTATGGAGAATTTATTGGAATTTCATATGATAGTTTTAAAACAAATGATTATGTTCTTTTTAGACCTGTTCATATGAGGAATGAATTGGACATAATAAGTGACTGGTGGAACCTGTTATAGCTCCTCGATGCATCAGTATGTCTCATGAGACAAAATAGTGTCTTGGAACAAGGCCTTGACAAAACCTTATTTGTAGTCCTGGCACAAGGCCTTGACTATGTTGTTACGATATTCTGGCATTATGCATTCCATCATTATAAAAGTGGTTATGGATAATAGATGTGATTATTCGACTAGTAGAATATCCATGTGAATAAGTAAATGGAATTACTTCATTTTATTTTTTCCAAATTATGTTGATGTTAATGTTTAAAAGGCTTTTGTTTTAGTTATACATTTCCTTAAATGTTTATACTTATTTATAAATCTTTCCTCAATATTGTTATCCATATTGAGCATCTGAGCTCACCGCTTTAAATGTTTTATTTTTCCCAGGATGAGTAGAAGTATTTTATAAATGACCTTCCTGGATAGTATGAGGGGATATTAAGACAAGATTTTGTTATAATTTTTTTTACATTATGTTGCAATGTATGACTTATTAATATATCTAGTAATTCCAAGTATACAGTACTAATCAGTCTTTCAAGACTTGATCTTTTGTGATCATGCCAATGTTATGTACTAATGCACCAAATCTGGGTAACTGGGGCCAAGGTGTTAAAATATGCAATGTTTATGGTCAGTTACTTATATGGTATTCATATTCCCATATATTCATAGATAGCAAAATAATTCCTCAAATTTATTAAAATTATCTTGAAAATTTTTTTATCATGTTACATTCATATTCGATGATTGAGTTGAAATTTAAAATCGACAAGACTTTTCTGTTTTGATTCCCTTAACATTCCACTAATCATTGAATTTATTCTGAATAATATTCCCAGTAAAACTATGTAATTATTTATAGATTTCACCCCTATCCATATATTCACATGCATCAAATATTCCTCTAAATAGATAACCTTGTAACATGTTATTCATTATTTCATTTCAATATTACATTCTATCTAATTATGAGGATATTTTATTATCTATATTCATGATGTATGTTTTTTAAAGAATGGTTTTTCAAAATTTTAATCCATGGATTGTGGATAAATTTTTTAAATTGTGAGAACAAAATATATTTATGTTTGGATTATTGTAAAACACTAATATTCTAAAATGAGAACATTTTATTTGAATGTGTGTATTACATGAATCATAGTAATTTGAAGAAAATATAAAGAAGAAATAATTTAACATAAATATATTTATGATAAATTTCATCACTCTAATAACCTTTATTACCCATAAGTATGAGTTTATCTTTAATAACATTAAATATTATTTTTAAATTGCTTTTTCGACCACACTAAGTTGAAAAAAATGTCACATATTATTAAAATTTTATTCTAATAGTTGTCACAATTCCATTGGAATTTAGGGTATGAATAATGTTAACTAAATTATGAAGATTATTGTTATCTATTTAATAGTAATAAAATATTAATCCAATAAAAATTAAATGAATTACTAAAAACTGTATTTTTTTTAATAGTGGTTTAGTAACACTTTAAACACATATGTTAAAATTAATTTTAAACACATATTGTAACATTATTGTAAAAAATAAAATTAATTTTATAAATATACATATAAAAAATTTACAAGGGTTACATTTTAGAATGTTTTTTAAAAAATATTCAACAATTAAGAATAGAGAAAAATAGTAATTTCTAATTGAAATATACCTTTTCATTTAAATAATATATGATGATAAATTATATTTTGAATTGGTTTTAATGTAAAATTTGTCCAATTTTATTTAAATAAATTTTATTATTATCATTTAATTATTTTTTTATATTGTAATATTTTATGAAAACATTGTTAATTATTGGAAATGTTCATTTTCGAAACCTGATATTCTATCATGTCTCTGGGATTAATTTTAAATTAAATTTCCCCACTTAGTATAATTGAAAATTGAAAAATTCATTATGATATTTGAATTGAAATAATTTATAATGTATCTTAATTCCAAAATAATTTAATACCAAAATGAACATTAAAAAAAATAAAGTATAATTATTGTGTTTAACAAATTAATAGATTTATTAGGAGGTTAAACGTATAGAATAATGTGTCTAAAATATCATAAAAACTTTTACAACACTCATTTTCTTGAAATATTTTGACCTCATTTGTAATAGGATATATGATTTTGAATTTTTAGACATTTATAATGTTAAAATAATGAGTATAATTGAATCCTTTCCTAAGAAATTACTTGTGTGCCACTAGACCCACTTATAATATGACTTGACCCACTCACATCCACATCACACTGTCACACATTATTGATTTATAAAAAAAACATACCATATAATTTTCAAAATTTCATAAACTATATTTGTAATCCTTCTTTTGGGGAAAACCCAACCTAGGAAGGCTTTTGTGTGAATCTAATAATGATATTTAATGAAAATTAAATGTTCTTAAATGATTTATTTTATTTTATTTCTTCCTCCACCTTTCTAAATTATATTGAAACAATGATTATATATTAAAATAAGTATCATTAATATATTGAAATGTTGTTTTTTTATTTTCATAAATTTAAACCATCCACACTTCAATGAAATGGTTAGAAAAATTGTTGTTCGCATGTGTGGAAGACTACAACCTCGCAATCCAATATCATTCTTTTATTAAATTAACACATATCAATATTCGGTGTGATGAGGAATTTAATGAATATATATGATATTTATAACATAATTCTTTCACTCATGTATATATATCATATGTAACATTTTTACACTATTTTCAGTAGGTATACAATAACGTCGCTCATTTGTATGGTAGACTACCAACTCGCAAAGCAATCTGATTCATATTACAATAACACATTATATGGAATATAATAATGAAAATTTTAGTCAATATATGTGATATAAATAAAATAATTATTAAGTTCACAACATTTTATCATTAGGATAATATAACATATAATTTTCTTTTTTTAATTGAAAAATATTTACATTATTCTTGTACTTATGCACTACCTCATTCACGTAGTGATGTGACTCAAATTTCATCACCAAAACATAATGATTATATATATATAATTAAAATAAAATAAATAATATGGTATATATGATATTATAATAATTCTGTAATTATAAAAAGATTCTTAACTTCATTCTATGATGATCATTGAAAAATGGAAACATTAATCACGTGTACGTACGACCTACCATATTTATGAATATAACATATTATGTTTTTCATAACTATCATTAATGGTTTGTTTTAATGGAATAATTTGATGTAAAATTTGATAATTATTTAATAATTTTTTTGAGATGATATAACTATATAATATTCATAATAACAATATAAATCATGGTGGAACACGGGTTTAAAAAGATGTCAATTATCACATTAAAGAAATAAAATAATAAATCATTGTTAAATATTGGGTGAAAAGATGTCATAAATCATTTTTTATGATATTATATATACTAATATAGTTATATAAAAATTTAATAACATTTTATAACCAAAGTATGTAATGTTAGAGTACATTTAACCCAAATTATGTGTGTTGTAATGGATTTCATTTGATTTTATTTTGTTGAGGAATATTGTAATGATAAGAATATAATTTATGTTATATTATATATATAAGAAACCTATAATATTTTATGTCATGATTCATTCAAAACTCATGGTATTTTATGTTTCAATTTTTATATATTTCATCCAAGTGGATTTACATTGAAAATTACCATGTTGTAAAGTCTTTCATAACTCATTTTATTTTCATTGGGTCACATTAAATGTTTATTGTCCATTATATTTTATGGAAATTTGTATAATTAATTTATATTATACTATGATTCATTTCCACATGTTTTATGTGTGTATAATTTTTATAGACATAATCAATCCATTGATTACTTATCATTTCAATATTACGATCACTCTAAGGGTTTATTTCACAATCCCATTCTAATCAAGATTATTTGTTCTTGAATTTTATTTGAATAAAATTATTTAATCATTATCTGAACAAAACCATTTCATTTTATTTTAATATATTTATTCATTAATGTTTAAATTAAAAGTACCATTTTCCCACAATTTTGTTCTTAAAATAATTGATAAAATAAATTTAATAAAATATGACTTCATTTCACTCTTAGATTGGAAATCTATTTAATTATAAAACAATTTTTTATAAAATCAGAATAAATTTTTTTAAATTATATTCAGATTATATATAATATAAATTTTTTAACATTTTTCATAAAATGTTTTTCCTAAAATGTGTCTTATTTTATCTATCGAAACTATGATCATTTCTAAACTTTTTACTATAAAAAAGAATTGTTTTTTAAATATTATAGCATGTGCAGAAATACCAGCCGACATGGATATCATTACATAGAATCTTTCATTAAATATTTAAAATTTTATTTTAAATTAATATTTTTAATAACATTATATGAATTCATATTTTTTAATTTTTATTTACAAATTCTAGTAATTTAAAAAAAATATGTTTTAAGAAGTTATTTTAGAAAATAATTGGTTAATTTCCCAAATAATGTATTTAATTATCCATTATAGTAATTATATTCAAAAAATAAAACAAAACAGTATTTTACAAATACTCTACATTAGATATGAGGTATTAATACCATACTAATTCTTTTTTATCGATGATATATGATTATTTTTACCAAGGATTGTATTGAAATCCACTTCCTTGATTCATTTTTGTAATCAATAACATTTCCGTGAAATTTTCACATTGTTATAATAATTGAAAATTATATTTCCACTAATTATCCATATTTTTCATCATCTATATATTTAATTTTTAACTATATATCATTTTTACAAGTAGTATTAACATTGTAATTCATTTCTCATTCTGGGGAAATATTGATAAATCGATATTCTTTAATCAATAAAGATATCTTATGATAGTGCACATATTTTATGAATTAAATAGATTATTCACCATATAAGGACCACTTTTACCATGAAATAAATGTTTGGTAACTGGTTATATATAGCCTATTGGTTCTTCTATTGTCTAATGTGAAGTATAAATTGACTAGAGAATGCAAAATGTCATTGTACCGATAATTATTATACTATTTTGAGTGTATATCATAATGGTAGAGGTATACTTTTCATGAGACATCATGACAAATAAATATTCTTTTCCTACACACATAATCCAAGTATTATTATAAATGATATTTTTTCAATTTTTTCTCTAGATTCATTTTATTCTCAGGTTATTGATTTAATTGAATGTGTGTTCTCTTATTTACCATGCCATATTTATTATTCCTTATCTAGTCATGAAAGTAATGTTATTGACAAAATAACTTGTGATTTCAATTATTTAGGATTCCATATTGATTATTTTCTATGAGATTTTCAGAATGATATTTTCTCTTTATGTATTGCTTTCATAGTTTATTGATTAAAGGGAATGTGTGTTTACTTATTTTGAATTCCATTTAGATTATTATAAATGAGATTTCACCAATGATACCATATTTTTTGCATTTAATTTTTAATTTATTATTTAAAAGGCATGACTGTCCAATTATATACCTTTATATATTGATTATTCTTATTGATTCATGATTTATTCCACTATAATTAAGAATTAATTGGAATTTATTATCAATTTTTTATATTCTTTTTATTATATGAAGTATAAATTGATTAATATCTATAGATATGATAACATGAATATTTTTATTCATGAAAAAATAATTTATTAAGTTTTTAAATGTATTTCGAGGTTAATGCATGTATCAAGATTACAAAACAACAAAACTATTTGGTCCTTGAGGATGTATTCAATTAATATTATTTGAATGTAATAAAATTATAATAGCATTGGGATACTAGGGTTGGGGAAACATGTGTTCCTTGCATACATGGATTTTCTAATCACAATTGATATATTTCATTTATCGGTGTATCCCCATGTATCATTGTACTGTATTTCACTAAAAATAACTGAAAATAACTTATATGTATAATATCATCGATTCACATTAAATTATATTATTTAGAAATGAAAAAAATGTGACCAAAAAATAAAACAACTATTATACTAAAAATATACATGGCGTGAAAAATATGCGTATCCAATCTGCTAGATATTGAGATTGTGTTGAGTTAATATAGTAACCATGGTATACGAAATCCTTTTATAGTTATATATAATTGATATTGATAGAATTAAAATATTTATCTCACTTTAAATGTGATTATATTTATTATCATTCATATGATTATGAATCAATTCCCCATGATCAGATCGGTGGATTTTGATATCAATAATAAAATATCATGTGGGTTATATAAGAATTATTATATGCATTTAATATATATTACAAATGGACAACATAATTAATCATTATATAAACTATAAAAAGTCACATTGTTTATGAAAATTATTACAATATATTCTATGTTTAATGGTAAATACATTAAAAGATTTTATAGGTACTGTAAAAATTTGGAGAGATAATATGTAGAAATTTAATTGGGAGATCATGTGTGTGCATTGGAGTCATCGCACAATGATGGGCTATTCATCGTTGTCCTCTTAATGACATCATTATTTTTAATTATTTTCAAGGAATTTTTTATTTATCCCAAATTTTTTAATGGTCCATATATAATATTATTAGTTACTTAAAAATATCCTTTTTTATATTCCGTAGCTCCTTAAACTTATTCACCCCTTCCTGATTCTTGGAATATATAGATAATACTTTAGTTGAAATGATATTCTTCTAAAATTCTATTATATTATACCCAAATCAAATTTTTTTTGGTAAATAATTATTGTTTATTTCAAATTTTTTTAAAAAAATCATTTTTAATAAATATAATTTTTTACAAACCCTTTTCAATGTAAAATGTTATCATTAATGTATATGAAATTATTTTTTCTAAACAATGTAATTAATATTCAATTCATTGTAGTTGATTAGTTATTAGTTAATGCGGTGTAAATTACAAAATGTGGAATTTATTATTATTAAATTTGTTGTATACTAAGGAATGGATAAAAATTAAGAGGATTTTATTTTAGTAACCTTGTAGTGTGGTGTAATGACAATAGAAAATTGTAGACAACCAAAACATCATAGGAATAGATGTAGATCCAGAAGGTGTTACCAGAAGTCAAAATAATAGATGATAAATAATTGATGTAATTTGGTAAAAGATAAGTAATGAATATATCTATATAATATATCACAATTCACAAAGTGGGAAATTTTATATTTAATAGATATTTCACTAAAAAGAGTAATTCTCATAAAGATCGACAGAGGTGGAATTCATCCCTTGGTATTAGGATGGTTGGTATAACTAAAAGAATTGGATATTTACCCCTATATAAAGTAGAGTTTATTATGATGATTTTAAAAATTCAATCATTATAATAAGATTCTATTTTCACTAAGATTATTGAAAATATCATTTACCAATGTATTATCATGAAAACTCGAACCACATAATAAGTTATATTGTTATTTTTCTTATGTTTCCTTTCCTTATTATTGTTATCGTCCATGTATTCATTGACCAAGAAGATGTCATATCAATATAATGATTTGGGAGTGGTTTATCAATAACGTTATGGAGGATTGATCATAGGTTTATTTCTAATCATTGGTCAGTTATCATATGTTTAGAAGGAGTTGCATTCAAATGATTAATTATTGTAAAACTCGTGTTCCTTAAATTTGGAATCAAATCTCATAGATGGACTCATATTAATGACCAATCCATAATTGAGTTGTTTCATAATATGATTTATTAGATACATTCAGTTTTAGTCTTACACGATACCCATTGTAAATAGTTCTTGTTCTTCTTTTATTAAAATGTTAAAAAAGACATGGGTTTTCACATAATCTAGAGGAATTGAATCATTTCATAGTATGTAATGGGTGAAAGTTTTTGAGGGAATTTATTTTGGAATATATAAAATAATAAGCGAGAATAATTTTATACATAAGCATATTGATCCTCCATTAATTGATGATAAACTGAAATGGATGAAAATGGAGGAATGAGAGAGGACTGATGATAAATATCAATTATTTCTTGAATTACATTTTTCTAAAAAATTGCTTACATAAATCAGTACAACAAAATAACATTGGATATTGTTATTGATATTATTTTACATTTATGATAATACCACTGTAATTATTAGGCAATTATTGATAATAATTTTTCATTATGAGAATTTCATATGGAATATATAGAGTCGATCATATCAACAACATCAATGCAATTTAGAGTATTTTGGTGTCTATGACGGTGAAATTTGGGGACCTATATTGGCCATTATTATTACATTCATCATTATTATAATTATTTTATGAAATGCGTATTATTGTAAGTAATTATAGTTTATATGATAAATTAACATTTATATATGTTAATTACAGGATATAAAATTAATAAATTTAACAAAAGGATATCCATAACATTTTTTGGTAATAAATATAATGTTGAAGGAAGAGGAAGATCCAAAATTTAGAAAATTTATCTAAAGTGTTATGGTTGTAGGATCAAAAAAATTACAATCAGAGTAGACGGTTCCCTTATGTCTGTACACGGGGAAAAAAAGACACAATCATACATATTATATTGAATAGAGTGATAATTCCAATAATTAAACTTCTTATATTAATTTAAAATAAATCTACATGTAATGATAATAGTGTATTAATATTAAGTGTCACAACATTGTTGGAGTCATGGGTAATAGAAACATGAGAATCATTTTACTCATCCATTGAGTGCAACAGAGTATAATAAATTATACTCTTGTAGGACTTAAAAAAGATCACCCTATTGTTAAAAATGTTATTGAGATTGCAGATAAAAGAAAATTTTTCATCTAGACAATAAATATATAAACATTTGAGATAATGGATGTATGGAATATTCAAGGCCATTAGAAGAAACAAATTTATATTTGAAAAATTGATGGTGTTGGATTCTCCACATTATTTACAGATGGGATGTGTACTATTTCACATTACTCCATGGTTTTTTCAATATGATTGAAGGATCTAATTTTTTAGCTTAAGAAAGAAGAAAAATATTATTTTTACTAATGGATTGATGATGTGTGGAAGAACATAATTTGAAAAAAGTGAGGATTTCATCTTTTGAATGAAATAAATGGTGTATTTAAAAATTTTATGAAAAAAATATAAAATTAGTTTTAGATGGTCTCCATAGATCTTTGGGGACCATATGTTGTGAATTCTAATGGAGGTTTACATTTCTATCAAACCATCGTAGATGATTCGACATATAAATGATGTGTGTAATTTATAAGGAATAAGATGGGGAGTTGAATAATTTCATCCAGTGGAGGGACATGGTGTAAAAGAAGAAATGAATAATGTTGATTATATTTCAGTTTGATAATGGTTATGATTATTGTAATGGATATTTTCGAATATATTTCTAGTGAATGATGATTCAATATGTTGATACTTTGGTAGGAACTCTAGAACACAATGGAATTATAGAAATATTAAATTGTACATTAATCATTAAATAATAGATCATGAATATTTGTATGGGGTTCCTGAGATAATTAGTTCTGAAACATAAACATTTTTGCATATTCGATAAATGAGAGTCCACCTCTAACTCATCTTAAGAACATACCATTTCTATTTCTTTCCAATGTATGATTGAGTAATACCAACAAAATGACATTGGCATATTAAAATATGGCCATGTTTTTGAAAATAAATGGGAAACGTTGAAGCGCAAGTCTCATTTTTGTTTCATTATGGCATACCTCATACAAAGGTCATCAGAAGTAATAATTTTGCTTCATTCGAGGGATTCCTTGGATGAATAATAACCAATATGGAAATTCTATTGATAAAGATGTATCACAATAATATGATGTTCATGAATAAGGTCTTATGAAATGTAAATATTATTTTGAAAATCCAGGAAGCTGAAAATTTCTAGGAAACACAAACACGAAAAATTATGTTTTTAAAATTGGATATATTTTTACTTTTATTTCAAGGCTAGATGTGTAGTAGTTTTCATGGATAATGAAATATCAAACACTGAAAGTTCACACTACAAAAGTTTTTGTACTAGAAGGATCTCAACCACTAGAACATTCATGTTGGTCTTCTAGGGAAAGGAATTAATTTCCATGGTGTGAAAGTACATTTAATTAATTAATTCTAGATGATTATTTAAGACAATATATACTGGATGAGGAAAGGGATTTTTAAGGCTGTAAGTGCTGGGAGTTATCTAGGAGTTATGGATTTGATTCTCTCTATATTTCTAGAACATGATATATGATGGGATCACCTACTAATAATAAATTATTACCAAACAAATGGGTTTTTGATTAAGGGAGGGAGAAGACGGTTGTTAGAAGTACAAGTCTACTCTAGTAATAATGCTCATTGGAAAAATGAAAAGAGTTCATTTCTCAGTAATTTTTTCAATGGATGTTATGGAAAAAACTATAATAATGCTATTAATAATGATTTCTTCTGAAATATTACATCTAATACTAATGTACATGAAGAAAACATTTCATCATAAAGAATAAGAAAAATATATATTTATGGAACACTGAATGGATTTTGAAATCAACAAATCAATAATCATGTGTGCAATCTAATGTGTAACCATTATGCCCCGAAACTTGTTCCATGTAATTAGAATTAATTTTTCTATGAAATAATATTCTAATAGAATTTAATCTGAAGTATTAATGATCAATTTTTTTAAAACTAGTTGTTTGATGATAGTATTTCTATCTTCCTCAATCTTTATGTGGATTACATGTTGATAGTATATTTTCTGAAATAATGTATCATAGTGCTACAGGATGAGATATAAAGAAAATATTATATTAATGACCTTGGTTGGGAAATGAAAATTTTGAATATTTGAATTAGAAAAGATACATGTTTGGTTTCTTTATACCAGACATGGGATGATAAATTTTAAAGGAGGTGGAACACAATGGAATGAGTGGAAAAAAACTAGTTACCCCACCTCAAGATTCTAATTTAATACTAAATAATATATTAGACACCTCGGATGAAAGTCAAATTTTAATACAAATAAATAGTTTCTAATGCATCATTTTTCATTAGTTTTATGTATGTATGGTTTGTAATCTTATTAAAATTGAACATAGAGTGGGTGTATTTAATAGACTTAGAGAATAAGTGGAGGTAGATAAATGATTTTTTCTTTTAATTTAATGTTTCATAAATAATAAAACACTTCTAAGTAATGGTTGAGTTTTTTTAAGGCCTTATTGATTGATACCTTGAGTGATATTTAGATTCATCGAAGGGAAAATTTATATGCAAGTTTACATTTCTCATTGTGGTAGTAATATTTATATTTAACCATGAATTAGTCTTATTATTCTCTATAATAGAAGTTGGCTACATTTCATTAACAAAATAAGGGGCATATTTGATTTGGATAAAGGATTTGGTCGTGAATCTCAAAATTAAGAAATTTAATGGTATGGAATTTAAGATTACCTTTCTATGATAAAAAATGGTTGGTATACAAGATATAATTCATGAAAAAATCATATTGCGTTGATGTTTCACATTAATTATATGTTTTTGGTGGATGTGGATAAATAATTGTAAAATATTTAAGGATTTATGATCCTAGGGGAAAAATAGTCAATGTTGGTCACTCAGGATGTATTATAGCATTTTGGTCCCTAGGATGGATTTGGATAACTATAATATGTGGGGAAAGATCATATTTCTTATAATAACAAAAATAGAAAATGGATCAATGTTTTATAAATAATAATGTGGAAATTGTTGTAAATTCTGGAATGATGATTTCCATGTGTACATTGTTGTGATATTTCAAAAGTGTGGAAACCATTTTTTTGATGATTGAACAAGATCAGTAGAAGGGGTATATATCATGAGGGTGTAGTTTTGGAAATTAGATGGTGGGTTGGAATTAAAATAATAATGTATGGATCAATATAATTTGTGAATATTGGATGCTAAATAATAAGACATGACATGATGTAAATCAATCAGAATATTCTGTCTCGGGATATTATAGGAAAATAAAAGTAATTTGAAGATCTATAGAATCTAGGAGTATTCACTGAGTTGGAAGGTTTGGGTGGATTGTATATATATATATATAGTATCACAGACATTTCCATATCATAATTTCAACAAACAAAACAAATATGACATCATAACACATTGCCCAAATATATTATGTTTATAGTTTTAGAAAATAAATAATATAATTAAATAAAAAACCCAAGTACATTTCAACTGTTAGAAATTCATTCCCAATATTTAAAAAACTACTTAATACATAAAAAGACGATTATATGTCTCTTTATTTCCGCATAAATGATACTCTTCTTGATATATCACATGAAATAAAATTCATTATGAACTAAATAATTATAAATGATAGATATGGTTGACCTTTGATTCATAGAAATGGAAAAAAAAGATAAAATAATTAAATATTATAATTGATAATAATATTAGCATATGAAAATAAAAATTATACATTATATAATAATACCAAATTAAAAATAAATCATATATCATGGATAAAATCATGAAATAACATAATAAAATATCATATACTATCTAATATCAATAAAACAAGGCATACTCAGTATTTACAGAACAACCATAACTATAGTGAAGCATTACATTCATGATTCACACATTTTCACCCACACATGTGATATAACATAATACAATGTATACATCCCCATCATTATTCAAACACGTGAACCTTTGCATTCAAGAAAGTAATCTATTCCAACATATATATATCTCATTAGATTTAAAAAATACATTAAAGGGTGACTTAGGACCCCACCCATGATCAACCATAAATATATGTGCCACCTGAAATCAATCATTCATCATAATACAAAGAGCTAGTTTAAGTAAAATGGGTTTAATATCCTTTTCAAATTGTATCATATAATAAAAATATTCATAATTCCATCAATAAACATAAAATGATATAACCATGGGAGAAAAGGAAATTGAAATATATTTTGTAACATTCTTGGTATATATAATTCAAATAACATAATAAACAATATGGTATTTTCATTATATAAATAATGGGTGAATGTTTATGTTATCAATTAACTCAATCAATTGATATTTGGAATCATGGTGACATCTTATAAACATATTAATTAAAAAATTGGGTATTACCAAAAACAATAAATATGAATATCATTTTTGGTTATTTATATACGATGGTTAGAAATGGAAAAGTATGGGATCAATCACTCCTATGAAGAAAATTAATATAACATATTACATCTATAGATAATAAAATTTAGACAAGAACAATTTATAAATAACCTATATAAACAATATAATATTTCAACGATCATTGACTTTGGTGATAAGCATTTTTAAAAGAATTAAGAAAATTCCGTTGGAATTAAGAAACTATTGGTATATTTTAATAAATAATTATTTTACTATAATTATTATATATAACCTAGATAATAGTTTTTCCCTGAAATATTGATCCCATAGATGGGAAATTTAATAGAAAATTTAATAAATGGTGGAATGATGTGTTCACATTGAAGGATTTAAACATCATTATTTTGAATCATTGATAAATATTGCATATATGGAAAATGATACAAATATATTTAGTAACCTCCAAAAATTTTAAATTCTTTTTATATGGAATTATAAATTCATTAATTCATATATAATTATATTTTTAAAATATTCCAATGAATACATTATTGGATGTGTATAATTCTTATTGAAAAAGAAGAGGTTGGGTCGAATTCCATATAATTGAAAAATAATGATAAAAGGGTGAGAAGAAACTATGAGAAGATGTATAACAGCCACAAAAATAATTATGTAAGGATTACAATATTGGGATATAAATAAAGTTCATAAAAATTCCCTTGATATATTTCATTACAAAATTAATATTGATTTGATATGATGATTAATGAGGAAACTGTTATAGTAATTGTAACCTACAAAAATAAAAAATAATGTATTACTATTAAATGAAAATTAAAATATTGATAATTGAAATATAACCATTACAATAAAAGGAAACAGTGTATCAAATACACAATAAAAACAATCAATGGTTCAAAATATTAAACATGTATCATGGGATTGAAAATAGAGGAAAATAATTTGTAAAACCATTGTATCATTTTAATCATATACCATTTACTGAAAAAAAAATGACATGTATATTCATCTCATATTAATTAATTGAATGTGGTAAAATATTGTTTAGTTATAAATAACTACATATTAATGATATAATGATGTACATTGTGAAATATGTCTTGAGAAATTAAATTTGAGAAAAAGAACCCCTAACATTATCTCCATGGTTATGTGAATCTGTTTTCAAATCATGTTAAAAAATAGTTATATAATAATATTATAAATAAAAACATTTCTCTTATAAATTTACATTTAAATAACTCTTTTGTGATCATTTAATATTTTTGGATTAGTTTATGTATATCTTATTTTTTCAATCGAGTGTTAGAAATTGTAATTATATTATGTGTGGACTATAATATTGATTTCAAGACTCATTAAATGGTATGAAGTTCATAATTATTATATAGATAATTTTAATATAATATAGAAGTTATTTTTATTTATAAAACTCTAGTATAATAGCTTAAGTGTTTTAGTTATGATTCATAATAATAGAATTATTGTCATTTTATGTTCACAATTTGTGACTGAGGATGATATTTGAATAATAATATAAATAAATAATGTAACCACTAAAACAATTGAAATTACAATTTTATTTTCATATTAAAATGAAAATAAAATTTATGTTCCCATATTAAACCATGATATGGTTGTATGGCATCAATCTTGCTAGTGGATAAACTGACCCAAACAATAACATCCTATATCTTGATGGGTTATTGTGGTTAATCAAGTATATAATATAACAATAAAATAAAAATAATTATATAATTTATATTTTTTGGTGAATCATATTTTAAAATTTTAAGATATTTAATTAAAATAAAAATGAAAAACCAAAAATGTTTGTTTGTGGAGGGAAAATCCCACACGTACACATGCTTTTAATTTTTTTATATGATGATGGGATAGAATAAATAATGTGATTTTAATTTATATAGTACAATTATATTATATTAATGATAAATATTTCATTATATTACTATTGTGAGGATAGGTTTTTAAGAGAATTATTAATATGAAAAGGTTAAGGGATATGTAATACTCAGGTTGGGAACATGATCTTTCTCTGGAAATTATCCTTGAAAATGAAGGTATAAACAATAATAATAGTTAAATGTGGATTTAAAGTGTTTATGGGAAATATATAAATGGTATATCTGTCAGGGGTTAAAATAAATTTATTTTTTAATATGGAACATTGAATGTATGGAAGTGATAGTAATTTAAAACTAATTTAAATGGATCTTTTATGAATACCCATTAATTCTCAATAATGGAATGAAATTATTAATATAAAAGATGATCAAAATTAGTAAATAATGGAAATTTTTATGATATTTGGTCTATCAACCATCGAAAATGAATTTATACACATGTTTTAAATATTTTTGAATTCATTTATTATAATATTTTTACATTAATCATTTCTTACCATGTTAACTAGTTCTCACCTAAGGAATTAAAAATTAATAAAAATATAAGAGGAAATGTTATAAGAATATTATAAAATGATGAAGATAAATATAAGTGGTGTCACATAACATCCCCTAGGTCATGTTTTTATACTACCACGAGACCTCCTTCTATAGGCTAGAAGTTGGTGACTAGCGCCAGAAAGGAATTTCCCTAAAATTGGGTTGGCATTTCCTCAAAACATGTACACACATAGACAAGCACACCACGCATAAGAAAAACAAAATGGAAGAAGAATGGTACAACCACAACTAATAACCACCATTCATTGTAAAAGTAATTACTGAATGTAATGGGGGAAAAATACAAGCCCAGCTAAAATGGAAGCATATGAAAAGGAAGAAAAACTATTGAGGTCATCTATAAAGGATCCTACATAATGGGTAGGTACAACTCATCATTGTGGCTCACCACGTCAACTGGTCACCTTCGTGCAACTTATGTCAATCACCTCGATGCAACGTCTAACCCTGACTCCTCATGACTCAGTCAATATTTTCGTCATCTTCAGAAGACACAACTTAGTGTGGGTGAAGCCCATGTAGAGGTGAGTATAAAAATACTAATTAGGGACCCCAAGACACTCGAAGGTCTCTTATTATTCCACTATGGAAAATCCACAATTCAGGATCTCATTTATAAATCAAAATTCAATATAATGCTCAAAACATGTATACAACTCAGAGATCATAATAAATATGATTAGTCTTAAGATATATAATTTTATTCAGTCTTGAAGTTCAACAACTAAACCATGAAAAAAATTTCCATTGTCAATCCCCACAGGGTCGCATATCGATGATCCACATCGGGATTCTCTATGGATGGTCCTCATCTGGTCACACACATATGATCCACATAGGGTCATTATGATTCTAATCCACATAGGGTCACTATGATGTTGATCCCCACAGGGTCACTCTGATGCTTATCCACATAAGGTTACTATGATACTAATCCACACAGGGTCTCTATGATGCTGATCCAGAGAGGATCACTCATTTTTGATACACACAGAAGCTCTTGGTGCTGATCCACACTTGATAACATGGTGGTGATCCACATAAGACCGCTCGGTGCTGTTCCACACTTGATCGCAATTCCTTCTTCACTTCGAAGCCAACCACTAGATTCCCACACGAAGCATAGTTTATGTCAAGGGGATGTAATACATTGGCCATCCGTTTTATTACAACTAGAACGATTTCCCACTACGTTGTATCTCGACAATCTTCCATGTCATACGGGATCTAACACAACAGATGGTACATCAACTGGATACCCAGTCTGTACATTATAGGTGTTTCAGTGCCGATGAACCATTTGGAATTGGGTATGATCATACCCTACCAAACTACAACATTTTCTAAATCACTCGTGGTGAATTTCAGAATGATATCCTCAACCTAAGGGGTTCGGTTCCATAGACAGTTCATTAGATGGACATCCACATTAGGAGATACTCCCATTTAAGCATAACTAGGCTAAAAAGGGGGATTGTGTTTGGTCAAAACCAGTCGGACTAAAGGGGCTAGGCTCGGCCTAGTTTAGATGGGGCTACTCAGGTCCGTTGGGAAGTAAGTTTGTCCTGGAAAACCCGGCTCACTGTGGCCCATTGGCCTGTAGAATCGCGAGGCCTGATGGGCAAGCGTGGGGGGTCTGCTCCCCTCCCGAATGGACGAAGACCTTCAGGCCTACAAGGAAGTGGTTAAAATTGGTGGCCCCTCTCCCGGTCGGTCCTACCGGACAAGTCACATTTGGGACCCACATGTCCGCCCTCCGTCGTGTTGCACCACTCCACTTCAAAGCTGTCGGTGATGGTCGGCTGCCCCCATTTATATCATGGCACATTTGTGCACCACCATTCATTCGGGGGCGACGGTTTCCAGCCACCGACTTCCTCGTTCTCTAGTGCAGTCATGCTGGAAAATCATTTACGAGCCACTGGTGATGTTCTGGTGGTCCCCTTTTTGTTATCATACGCACTTATGGACCTCCCGAGATTTTTCATGCGCAACACGACCCTTGGTTCCACCTTGTAGCCAGGTCATCTGATTGTACCAAAATAATTCCTACACAACCATGATTGGCCAAGGTTTTGTGCCTTGTTTGATTTCCCCACGCCCTCCACATTAGCATAACAACTTGCAAAGTTTATTTTCAATATAAAATCACCCATAAATTATAGCCCACAATATCTTCCTGTACTATAGAAAGAAACATGGAATAACCCATTTGATGGTTGTTCTCTATTCTTAATAATATTCAAGAATGGGGAAAATGGATGAAATCAATAATATAACCCCCTACCATGAATTTTTTGGATGACATTGTAGAAGAGAAAGGAGTGACTATGTCCATGGGTGTTGTAGATGAAGAGGATAGTTCGCGTCATTTGGCACTCATCATTGATTCCTCCAATGTTCATTGAAGGCACATTATAGGTTGTTTTAAGATGTCATGGAACTTCATCAGAGGATCCTCTCTTGAGTGTTGAAATTACATTCCAGAGCTTCGTTTGAATCGACGAAAGATATGATCAGTACACCTCCCAATAAATGAGGTTTGCTAATAAATTGAATTAATGAACTTCTTAATTCTCACATTATTGCGGTTACACAACCAAGTGTAATGGGTCATTTAACGGTATGAAAACCCAGTGGTCCCGCCACAACCACTCAACATTTACAAAGAAATAAATAAAATAACTCACTAAGATAAATTTTTTTGTAAAGTATAAAAATTAACTTATTCATCCAATCCTTTCCAGTCAATGTTAAGCTCCGCTTATGTGATACTCAGTGCTGCTCATACAACAGTTCCTGTAGATTTTTAATTTGATCTCCGGTTCAATAGATAATAAATTTTTTCCCGCACATTTAATAAATATATATTAAAAAAAATTATACATTATTAGCAGTAACCCATGACCCACACCGATCAAGGATAGTAATTACCTATGGGAAAAACTCCTTCACAAGATCAATGTTACTGTTGGATTTCCATCCCATGTTGTAGATTTGGAGTTAAATAACTTAACAATAAAATAATTGATACATAATTATTATATTTACTGCCAAAAATAAACTACCACTATTGGCCCACACCGAAAAATGATGGGATCTACCTAAGGAAATCATACCCTCAAGAGTTTATCATTCGAAAGGATGTTCCCACACTCTGCCACTGATGTTGGAAATTGAAAAATAAAAACACATACTACCAACAGGTTATGGATGGCCGACTCAAGGGTGATCGATTGTACCCTCCTTTGCATGAGTTTGTCTTGTCCTGCCTGAGTTTCATTTTTTGTTGTCTAAGGAGAACCACTTTCTAATGTTGTAGATATACCACATCATTTTTTCCCAGGAACTCTCATTCTGAGTGTGAATTGTGGATGACCAGTCCATACCCAAACTAATGTTCTAAGGCCTCGATGCTACCACCAAGAAGTTTCAACCCAAACCCTCACCTGAAGGGTCATATCACTCCATCAGCATAAGTCTTATAAGAGAGTATCATCCCATAGGTTTCTCTAGATGTAAGTGTCATGTCAATGGTTTAACCAGAAACACTAGTCCTTTAACAAGATTAGTGATGAGAAGGAATTATTTTTATCTTTGTAATTTAATATGGTAGCTAAAAGTAGACATAGTTCATAACTCCAATCATTATGGATCCATGGGTCACACTCTTTTTTTCATTCTCCATCCCATTTCCTCTGTATCCCTAATTTAGGTGTGGAACACATTGTGGTGGTGGTTGTAACATGAAGAAAAGTATACCACCTTCTACCGCTCTACTAGATCCTCTTTCACGTCGGTTGCCCTGTAGATTCATCGGTCCCAATCACATTCTCCTACTAAAACATTTTACACATAAATGTATCTAAGACTGGCTCCTGTTTTTTACTTTCCCACTGAAAACATTCACTGGCTGTATCTACACATCCAAAGAACATTCAACCTAAAATAATCTATATAGAACTATAAGATAAATAAGAATGAACATAGGAATAATTCTAGCTTTGATGTCCCTAAAAAAATCTCACTCAGAAGACCGAGTCATGAAGCTCAATTCAAATCATATTCAAAAAGTACATTGAATAGTCATTACACCTCAACAAATACCTAGCAACTGACAAGGCATCATGTCGAAGATGTAGAAGCTCTTGGGAACACATATCTCTTAACTTTTTTGACACAAGACCTCTTCTCTGAGAAAGGTTCTCATGCTCTGTCCATGGAAAATTCATATCATCGTAATACTGTACTATTCTAAACCCTACCATTGTCTTGTTGATCCGCATATAATGCACACTACTTAGACCATCATCTAATCTAATGGTGCCCGGTCTAGATGAAAACTAGGTCACCACCTAAATCTAGTCTTTAGCCTCTTGTGAGTCAGGATCGCCTCGGATGATGAGGGGTATATGTCCCTAATATATTTGTAAGCCACTAATCCATAGTGTATCATCTACTGGTAGTGAAAGTAGTTAGTACTGACCAACTAGAAGTGGTTTCACCATGACACCACCAGAAAGTACAATAACAACAATAGTCCTTGTACAGACGCCTCATCACTCAGTGGGCCATCATCAAGGTAACTCTTTGGAATCTGGGTTGTTTATCTATGTGGAAGAATACTAAAATAAAATCAAGATGAACCATGGTCTATATGTTATACCTGGTGAGCTAACTGAAATAGATAAAGGAGAAAAAAAATTCAAACCACAAGCAACTAGTGTTTTTGTGTACTATGCTTGAAAACAGAACATAGTGTCATTGTGTATGGATACGTTGGCTACTGCACCAATATTAGAATCCTTAGAATGAAATATGAACTCAAAATAATTAAAAATATTGGCCCAAAACAAAAACAATAGACTTCATGTCATTATGGTAGGATCTTCCACCCTCTGATACCAATTTGTTATGACTCACCCCCTAGGGCCAATGTTGTGACTACCCTAGCCCTCCAACTATAGGGTAGGGTTTAGCAACTAGCACCAGAAAAGAATATCCCAAAAAATGGGAAGTAATTTCCTCAAATCCTGTACACATATAGATAAGGAACCCTATGCACAAGAAAAACAGAAAGGAAGATGAATGGTATATACATAACTAAAAAGCACAACCCAGTGTAAATATAACTAATGAATGTAAAAGGGCCAGAATACAAGCCCAACTAAAATAAAAGTACAATAAAAGGAATAATAGCTCATGATATCATCCTCTAAGGATCCAACCTGATGTGTATAGATATATCTTCACTGGTGCTCTCCACGTTAACTGGTCACCTTCGGGCACCACCTTTCAATCACTTCCGAGCTCCATCTAGCTCTGAATCCTCAACACTCAGTCAAGTTATATGTTATCTGCACAAGACACAATAGGGAGAATGTGAATCCCATGCAGGGGTGAGTATTAAAATACTTTTTAGGGACCTCGAGACACCTGAAGTTCTATCATAATTTGTCAAAGGAAAACCCACAAAGAATGATCTCATTCTCAAAGCACAAAACAAAACATAGCTCACATAGGGTATAGAACTAATAGATTAAGAATAATCATGATTATTATTATTCTATATCATTTATTATGTTAGAAAGATCAACAATTAAATCACAATGTAGTAGATCTAATGTACATCCACACATGGTCGTATGTCGCTGATCAACATTGTACAACTCTAAAGCTGAACATCAATGTGTCTCGCACTACTGATCCACACATGGAGGCTATTATGCTTATCCACATAGGGTTTCTAGGATGCTAATCCACAAAGGGTCTCTATGATTATGATCCACATAGGAACACTATGGTACTGATCCATACGGGATCTCGGGGTGTTGTTCCACACAGGATCGCTCAGTACTGATCTACACACGATCGCTCTATGTTGATCCAGACTAGTTCTCTCAGTTCTAATCCAAATTGGATCGCTCGGTGAAGATATAGACATGATCACTCAGTGCTGATCCAAACTGAATCACTCTATTTTGAACCATAATTGATCACTATTCATTATTCACGTCTCATCCATCCAATGGATTCCCACCAAAAGCATGCTTGATTTCACGACAATCCGCTCATAAAGACATCAGTCATATTTAAACAACATGAAGACCCACTAAGAAGTAACCAGATGATTCTCCATTTCATAAGTCTTCCAATGCAATAGACGATGCATCAAATGGATTCCCAGTCTATATGTTATAGGTATTTTAGCGTCGAGGACCCTGTTGGATTCAAGTACGATCAATCCTGCTCAAACTCCAACATTCTACGAATCTGTCGCGGAGTATCTCAAAATGGTCACCTCATCCCAAGGTATCTCATTCTGAAGATGGTTCATCAAATGGACATCTAGTTTATGGGATACAACCATTTATGCGTAACTGGTATAAAAAGAGGTTTCGGGTCCGGTCTGACCTTGTCGGACCGACACGACCCGTCCCGCTGTTCTTGGACTAGTTGGATGGACCTGGTCTTGCCTGCTAGGCTTTAGTTTCAGCCTAACCCACCCGTCTGGGCACTTCTGGCCGGGCTATGAAATCTCTCGACATATTGGCCATGTGCAGGGGGACTGCTCCCCTCTAAAACGGCTGAAGCCTTTCGGGCCTTCAAGGCAGTGATGTCATTTGGTGCCACCTCTTCTGGCCGGTCCAGATAGGCTGGTCCCATGTGGCACTCAAATATATTACATCTATCGTGGCACACTTCTCTGCTTTGACTCGGCCTGTGATGGCCGGCCACATCCTTTTCCACCGGGGAACTTTTGGGTGCAATTGTTTCATTGTAGTCAGTGGTTTCCAACCACCGCCTTCTTCATTTTTTGGTGTAGCCATGCCGACGAAGACTCCACAGGCCATTGGTGATGTTTTGTTGGTCCTCTTTTTACTCCTATAGGCACCTACAGCCCACCCGAGATGGTCAATATTCCACACGGCCCTTGGTTCCACCTTGCCCCCAAATCAACCCATTGTCAATGAAGAATGCCACAACCAACGATTTTGATAGAGGTTCTGTTACTTGTTCGTTTGGATCGCACCCTCCGCGAAACAGAATATCATGAGAAGTATATTTTTAATATAAAATGACCCCTATTGAACACCCTATAATATTCTCCGTCATTAAAGAATTAAACACTGATCAACCCATTGGTAACATGTTCTGTGTTCTTCATAATATTCATGAATTGGGTAATGGGAGGAAATCAAGCATATAATCCATACCTCGAATTTGTTGGATGGTGCAGATGAAGATGAAGGTTCATGTCATTTGGAACTAGTTGTCGATTCCTCCAATAGTCATCGATGCCTCGCTCTAAGTTAGTAGAAGACGTCATGGAATTATGTCAGAGGTTCCTCTATTTAGTGACAAAAAACTATACATGAGTTTCATTTAAATAGACGAAAGATGGGATCAATGCACTAAATAATTAATGAGGTTCATAAATAAATTGATATAATGAAACTATTTATTCTCAAAATGGTTTGGTTACACAACAATGTGTAACCATTAATTTAATGGACTGACAATCCGGTAGTCCTGCCACCACCGCTCATTAGTTACAATGAATCAAATAAAAAACTTGTTAGTTATTTTTATTATTATTATTTGAAAATTCAAAAAAATAACCATTATACCAGAACATTTTAGGTCAATGTTAAGCTTCACTTATGTGAATCCCGGAATTTTGGATTCAATGGTGCCATTTGATTTTTAATCCACGACCAAATAAAAACGTTGACACATTCACCTGCACATTTAATAAACATACCCTAAAAAATGTTAAAAATTATTAACAGTCACCCTCAATACACGTTGGTGGAGGTGATGATTTGAATAAGGTAAATACACCCTTATGAGATCAAAATTACTCTTGGATTTAAAATCCGAGTTACCTTTTAGTAGTTAATAATTTAACAATAAAATAATTGTTACCTGATTAATTTATTTAAGGCCGAAAAGAAACATTCACTATTGGCCTGTGCCTGCCAATGTTAAGATCTTTCAAAAGAATGAACACCCTCATAAGTTTATCGGTGGATTCAGATTTATAATTCGAGTAACTGTTTTTGAGTTATAAACATTTGAAAAATAAAATAATTATATTATTTACGGTTATGCCTTTTTTGGGGTTTCCATACTAGAGGCATGCACCGAATAGACTTATGTCATGCCTACGGTAAACCTGTCATACCGAATGCAATGGTGCACTCATATTTCTGATTTTGGAAACCATTTTATTGTTATTCCTCATTTCCTTGAAAAAATCTCATGCGTGCTATTAAAATAATAACATTTTTCGATCGTTTATTCCAGGCACTCAAGACCTCAGAATCATGTGCCGTCAAATTTCGTAGTCATATAATAATTCCAAACAACTAAAACAATTTATACAGAATTAATGGGACATTACATGCTCTATTAAATCTAATTATGTTTCTAAATTATTTAAAATGAACTTTTAAATTATATCATTCAATATATGAAAGTAATATTTTGTAGAAAAATATTGGTTTCAATATTATTGGTTCTTAATATTATATAGTATTTATTTTAAAAAAATTACAGAAGTTCTATTTATATATAAGATTAAAATATATATTTGATTAATTAATAAAATAATATATTTAATTTGATTAAAAATTACATATCATTAACAAATAATTTGTAAAAATAATTAAATTCCCATTAATGTAATAATTGATTATAAACCCAGAAACATTATTTTTATGCATAAAATTAAAACTAAAATAACTAAATGTCATTGAAATAATAATAAGAAATTTGAAAATAAATTTTAATTTTTTAATTTTTTATGGTTTATAAAATTAAATTTCTTAAGTAACAAACATGACACGTAAAATGATTTTTAGAAATGGATTTTTTAAATAATTAAAATATATGTACTACTTAAAATTATAAATGTTATTAGTTTAATTGAAATAAATTGGTTGTATAATGAAAAAATAAATTTTTGATGGATTTTAGAGTAATCCAAAACTGAATATTATAAACAATACTTTTAATTAATCAAAAATTCTAAACCTACTTTTAAATTGAAATAAAATGTTTTCAAAGTTATGAAAATTATAAATAGCTTCATTCATTATTAAAAAATATTTGAAATGATTATTTTCTCCCCTAAAATATATATATTATTAATTAAATGATTAATTAATATTTAAATACATTATTATATAATAAAAAATTCATAAAAAATAAAATTTTGGAAAAAGATCTTTTTTTTCCAGTCAGATAAAAAAAATTATTAAAAAATATTAAAAATTACACCGTATGATATTATTAAACGATGAATTATTATATGTATTTAATTTTACAAAATTATTATTTAATTATTTATACAATTATCTTTTAGATGATAATATATAAAAGGAACCCGACATTATAGAAATATTCAATTTAAAAAATTTATCGTTTCATAATCATAATTTATATAAATTTAAAATTTATAGAAATATTTTTGTTTACAAGGGGTTTTATTATTCTTATTTTTTGTTAATAATATTGATCTCCTATGTTATGGTATATTTTAATGGGGTGTTGTGTAGGTTTGATGTTCTGTATGACACATGCTATCAAAGATATTATTAATTTTAAGGTTCCAAAATCATAAGGAATTACCTGATACATGACAAAACAAAATATCATCAATGAAAATTAGATGAAGATGAAATCATTAAATAACATATATTTTATAAGAATGACATTATGTTCTATATTGTATCTGATATGAAACATCATCCATAAACGAAAAAAATATTTCTATTTAAATATATTTATTATAACATAGTCATTGAACTTGCTGTTTTGAAAAAGCTTAACAACATTAGAAAATATGAATATATAATGTTTCTAATGACTAATATTTTATTTATTAAATCCTTGAAAAAATGTATTCAATTATTAATAAAGTTATGTAATGCTTAAAAATTTTATTTCTTTCGAAAATGAATTTTTTTGAATGAAAATAATTTTCTAATTTTTTGAAAATATTATAAAAATCATTTCATAAATGGAAATAATTTTTATAATAAAAATTTCAATTTTATATTAGATTTAATTTATTTTAATTCACTACAGATATTTCTTTTTCAATGAATAAAAAAATGACAGTTATCATTGATAAATAGTTTTATATATAAAAAGTTTAAAATAATTCATTTTATTTTATATTTTTCTAAATAAAAATTATTTAATTATTAATATTTATATTCTAATTATTTATTTTTAATAAAAATTTTGGTCTAATTAGGTATAAATATATTTTTATTCAAAAAAATTTAATAATTGGGAAAAAAATTCATTCCATTCTATGATTTTATAATAAATTAATTTCAACAACTTTTTAAATTTCAATCATTAATATGAATTATTTATTTATAATTATATTTTTATAATTTGGTAAATAATTCACTTTTATTTTGTGTGACTGTGAATAGTAACCATAATAAATATTATCCTTCCATCGTGAATGTAAAATGGGTTAAATTGTGTAAAACCTAATATGAAATATCTAAAAATAAACATAACACTTGATGTTATTTCATTTTATGTGATAAATTATATTATAGTCGTGACTAAATATAATATATGGCACTCTAGAGAAATGTTTCCTTGATATTGACTTTTATATTACTTAATGTAATGAAATATTCAAAATTCCATTCTCATGACTTTAATATATCTTATCCATTATCATAAGGGTAAAAATAGGATATGTTTTGTTGTAAATGTTTATTTAAATAAAACATAATTTTATTATTCATATTAAATGAATGTCAAATTTTTACTAATTACATAATTTCCTTATATGATTACCCAATTCCGAAATAATATATATTTAATTATATTAATAATAAATTAAATTATTTTAAAAATGATATAATTAGTAAAATATGGAAGAAATATTGAGTTACCAAAATAATATATTATTATGATTTATTAGTTATTTCATAAAATATTATATTTAAGTTAAATATTTTTTCCTTGTGTGTTTAATGTCCATATAAATGAATATCCCCAGAATTCACAATAATGATATATTATAATATAGAAAATATTATTAGATAATTAAAATTAACAAATTAATATATTTAACCATGTTAATGAATTATCATTTAAAATTTCCCATATGATCCTTTTATGAAAAACATCTCCATTTATGGAATGAATTTTAACCCTTTAATATTGAATTAGTTGTTACTTTTGTTATGGTCCAAAACAGTTAGTGAATGGGATAATAAAATAGATATTTTTTAAAGTGACACAAAACGATATCTAATTTTCAATGGATGATATTATTTTTAACATTTAATATTTATATTTTATTCATTCCCATTTTTAATCCATCATCTTTAGAATCAATTTATTATAATTCAATCTTAAATGATATTTTTTGAATTCCAATATTGTCAATTATAAAAGGGAACTCCTTCTTTCTCCTATTTACAATAATTTAAACTTATTTCTCTAGAATACTCATCTAATTTATATTATTAAAATACATAAATAGTTATAGAGGGGTTTTATCCACAAAATACTAGCCCTATAGTCTTATAAAGAGATCTAAATATGTTTTTTCAAAGTAGGGGAAATCGATTTAAGAGATCACTTTATTTTTTTTACTTATATTAAAATCTCATCAAATTGTATGATATTCATAAAAAAAATTTCTTAAATATAAAAAACATTATGATTATGTTATCAGAATTACCCCCCCTGTATAAAATCAAATTGGAAGTCAATGTATCGCTCAAATATAGGTAAAACTTACCGTCTCCCCATAGAGAGACAATTCGTTCTCAATCTCAATATTTCATGTTTAGTTTTTAGGATATGTTTAATGTTTATATATAATATTTATGAAATATTTATATTTATTTAATTATAATATCACATATAACTTCATTAATTTCAATCATTTGGAAAGCGACAATGTCACTCATGTGAATGTGTAGTTTCCACCTCTATGAAGTGATGTGATTTATTTTTCATTTATATTTTACATGGATGGAAATAAGGATATATTTAATGTATATATAAGACATATGTTATAAAATTATTATAATTTAATGTATAATTAGTATTTCCTTTAAATATTCTCTGCTCTTAAAAAATGGAATCAACTCTAATGCCTACGTGCAACCTATCATCCCCATAAATTGTGTAATTCATTTTTATAACTTGTCCATTGATGGATGAGTATATATATAAATAAGAAAATTATATTATATTTCATTCATTAATGAAATTATTTATATTATGGAACCATGATAATGATCAAGATGCAGGATTGTAAAACAGAATCATGTATAAAAAAAATAAGTTACCTCCTACAGTAGTGATTTTAAAAAAAAAATTAACAATCAAGTGATTAGTTGTCGTAAAATAGTCATAAATGCAATTATAGATATCATTATGGTTATAGAATAAATTTATATTAATAATATATTTATTATTATGGGGTCTTGATCACATATAAAGAATAATGATTCTTTCGTTATAGATATATGATTCAATCCATTACTAATGGGGATTCATTATAAATGAGTTCATATTGTTGAAATTATATGATACTTATCTAATACATACATTTCATATTTATTCTCTTGTATATACATCTATATAATAGATTATTTCATTAAAGTTTCTCAATATAACTACCGAATATATTGATGGAATATTTTTAAGGAAACCCAAACGTAATTGTCTCTCCATTAGAAAATATTTGTTCCTTTCATATTCATATTCTCAAGATATGTTTTCCAAAAAAAATTCATGTCATCCTATGAATGTTTAAAGATTAATTTGACCAATGAATTATTTTTTAAAAAATTATTTATAAGTAATAATCTTGTTATTTTTCAAATAAGGTATGTGATGAATTTTTCTAAAAGATTAAAATCAGTTTTTTCTTTTAAATTATATTGAATGTCCATAATATGTTTCCATCATGACTAATTGATTATTTGAAGATTGATTTAAAATTATTTATTATTATTTACAAATTATATGGTTTCCATAAAATTTCAGAATTTTTTATTTTTAATAATGTGATTTCAAATTGGAAATTGTATTTTCTAACAAAAATATTCATGCTATTCATTTAAAGGGAATTTTCATCTTTGATGACATCATATAATGTTAATTGTATTTTAATATGTATGGTATCTAATGAAAAAATTATTATTATTTCAATAGAATGTTTATGATTACTCATATTATGATATTTTATGAAATAATTTTATTTTCAATGGGTTATGCTATGTTGAAATTATATAATGATTATGAAACACATTTTTTTATCTTGAGTTATAATGTAAAGATATGATGAATGTTTTTTGATCAGGTTGTGCACATATATATGGATTTAATTATGTGAAATTTGGGACTATAATAATATTTGAATCCAATACATTGGGTAATATTTTATATCCCATGAGATAATATTTATAGAAAAATTCTATGTCCATAATCCCCTATGGAAAACATGTGATGATACCTGATCCCATAATTTGATCTTCTTAATAGTTAACCGTGAAATATGATATGATTTTTATACCTATGATGTAGTCACAAATTTATGACACAAAATTATTGTTTATTATTGATTTATGAATATTTCACAGTCTTATATTTCTTGTTTTGCAAAAAGATAATGCATTTTTACATGAATTGTGTTTAATATATTTTATATAAGGAGTATATACATTCTATATAATGGTCATAAAATCGACCCATTTTTATTATCCTTTTATTTCATATTTTCATAGATTGATATATTCTATTTTAATAATTATTGAGTATCTAAGATAACAAATTATTATATTTCCATTGACCAGGTTATGATGAAATGTTATATTTATGGTATTTAGGAAGAGAAAAAAGATGGAAGAACAATATGGGATGTGATGAATAATGTATCAAAAAAATATTATTATATATATACTCACCAAAGACACTACAGAAACATCGTTTTGGGGAGGATCATAATGTTATATATGGAATATTAATCTTAACTGATGTAATATTTATTTATTAATATATGAGGATTCTATAATAGTTATTAGAGAAGTTTTTAGTCAATCTGTTGAGATTAAGGTTATATAACATTATTAAAACCCATAGGGATAATCCTATGAATATAATAACATACTAATGTTCTGTAATGATATATATTTATTGGTTTTCCAACAAATAAATCTATATCTAGTTAACATGTGTGGTTGTTGTTTTGGTATTGATAAATCGAGAAGAAATTAAACCAAATTAATTTGGTAGTGAATATCACATCCATAAATCTGGTTCATGGTGAATGTACCCTTATTTAACACCTAGATTGAAACTCTTGGGGATATTAATGATATATCATATATATTAATGATAAAACATTATAAATTATTTGATGATTTCATATCCATGAATGACATTGGATAAAACATAGATTTCATAGACCAAAAAATGTGTTTTGATTTTGACATTATAGAAATGATTTTTCATGATTATGTGGTTTCACAATATGATAATTCACAACAAAAATTTGTGTTTTATTCATTTTAAATAACTAGTCGGATTCATGTAAGCGAATAATGGTAGGGAAAATGGAATTACTTAACACATAACCAACCAAAATAAATATGAACTCATTTTTAAAATATTTTAATTATGGATTACAATGTATCTCATTATTTGATTAAAAATATCAACCATGGTGAGTTTCCAAACACCCATATTAATATTAATTTTTTTTCATGAAGTCTATGGAAGATAATAGATGAGGTTTTATTCACATCAGGAATTCAGAAATAATCACTCAAGGGAATGCTTTAAAAGAATTCGAAGATGTTCTAAGTGTTTAAAGAAAGGTACGTGATCATGTTATTACAATGAAAAATGTTGCATTTTATGTAAGAAAATGAAGTTAATTTAATGGTTAAAATTTTAGTTCATTGAATTTTGTTTTTGGGATATGAGAATTAACTGAGATAATGTCCAAATCATAGTGTTAACACATGGAAAAATGGAAATACATATGATATGCCAATAATTTAATTTTATGTATTTATTTATTTATATATTTGGATTTGAGAAATATGATGTCTATGAGATAAATCAAAGTGATTCTATATAAAATAATCCTGATAATTCTAGGTATTTTTCTAGGTAACTTTTCTTCAAGAATTTTAAAACATATATTGAATGGTATTGATAATAAAAAAGTGATATATTTTTTAATATGATAATGTTTAGTTGGGAAATATAAATGATTTACATTGATTTTTTAAATATTATAATATTACTGACACAAAAATAAATTACTGATTTACAACAACATTTTTTGTATTATCTTTGATGGAGTTTAAATTATTTTTGGATTTATTGAAAATATTCAATAGTCAGTGATTTTAATTTTGAAAAAATTATTGTGTAACATCTGAGAGGTGTATATATAATAATGTGTGACTAACTAAATTGTTATTTATACTATCATAGTTTTATAGTATTTATAATGATCACCAATTAAAACACTTATATTCACATTTTGAAGATTTATGTGATGGGATTTTTGAGCTGATTTGAATTGTTTTCTAGGTCTTATAATGAATACACTACTTAGGATTAAATGACTCCTTAGGTCTGTATATGACATTATCTTATGTCAATTATGGTATATTAAACTATGGTAAATAGATAATTTTTATCGTTTAAAGGAGATTCAATAAAAAAATAAATATTATAAAAGATGTTTATGTTCATGATCAGGATTAAATTTTAGGTTAGAATCGAAATTTGATTCATGATTATTTTTGAAGTACACAAAATCATAATATTTGTCATGGTGATTTATTATATATTAGGATATGTTTCATTGGATTGATTTATATGTAACCCTTTGGATTATCTTGTGATTTATCATGAATTATTATTTGGGAATAATGTTAATAAATTTTTGGTGATGTAAGATAAAATGATTGAGATCATTTTTAGTTTATAAAATTCTTTAACGATTAGGATATTGATTTTTGACAACATCGATGGTATTTAACCCTTATTTATCATTTGAGATCACCAATTTATTATTCATTATTTCCCTAGGTTTCCATGAAGTTCATTTTGATTGATACATAGGGTTACACTATGTGGTTTGATGATGTTATCAAATAAAATAAATTTTCATATTATATATAAAGAATGTAATTTTAATTTCAAATATATATATAGTTTACCAAGACTGTAATATAATATGGTGTTTTGTATGTGATTAATTGTATCTATGGAAATATGATAGAGTAAGACAACTACTATGGGCTATTAGGGTAAAGTTTGTTATAATTGGT
This sequence comes from Viscum album, assembly GCA_963277665.1. Taxonomy (NCBI): domain Eukaryota; kingdom Viridiplantae; phylum Streptophyta; class Magnoliopsida; order Santalales; family Viscaceae; genus Viscum; species Viscum album. Next base: position 1,197,501,952 of record OY728121.1, on the reverse strand, counting down.
ATCAATTGAAGAATATTAAAAAATTGGGAACTCTATTTAGGAATGTACAGTTTAGGGAACAATGACCTATGATATACATTGAGGATAAGTATATAAGAACCTCTAAAATAAAACTTGATTTTGATTATGAAATTTGTTATCTGTAAATTCATAAATTTAATTTAATACTTATTTATAATTATACAATGTTCAGAATTTTTTTAGATAATCTAGTATATACCGTTGATTTGAAATGGAACATGGAAGGTAGAAGGGTACTAATAGTAATTAAAGATGTAGATATTTCCATACATTTGAAGACAATATATTTTTCATTGAATTTGATAATGGTAAGACCATAATAGTAAGTCATACTCTGTCCCTGATGAATAACTATACGATAGAAATGATGTGTCATTTCATGGGGTAAAATCCCCTAGATTTTACTTGGATTTCTAATCCATTGGTAGATAAAAAATGTATAATTTCCCTTGAAAATATATTTCAAGAATTTGGATTCAATTAAAAGAAAAATGACAAAAAATAACTATATTATCTCAATGGAGATATTGATCAAGGGTAGTTGTCGATCCATAAAATGATAGAAGAATAGAAATCATAACCCATTTAATGAAATTATATAGAAGAGACTTTCTTCACAAATCATTTCTCAAATGAAAAACAAATTGATCTTAAATGAATGTTCCTTAGTTAAAATAAACAGAAGGATTAAGGGATTTCAGAGTATAATGCCTCTATTATAATGAATGGATGGTATTATAAGTTTTTTATATGTTATATTGAATGCAATATTAACAATTTTTATAAAGGTTTCCATCCATGTCTTAAATGGGAATTGGATTCTCAGACATTTTCATCATATTATTTAATTGTTTATGTTATCTCATGACATAAGAAGAATTCACCAAGTCTTATGTCTTTAATGGGAGGCATGAGATAAAGAGGGAATCTGATAAAATTGTAGATAAATTGAAGAAGGGATGATGGGTTTCCCCATATGTTATAAATATTAAATGAATAACCCTGGTAAATTCTTTAATGTGTTTGTATTTTGATATATGTGTGGTTAATAGTATCACCGATAAAAATAAATAAAAAATAATATAGAAAATACGGATATTAAATGTTTCAACTATAGTGAAATGAGGATCTGTTCAAAAAAATTCCACAATCATCAAGGTAATATACCACAATATATGTTAAGAGATCAAGGTGAATTTGATGAAATTTATATGGCCACAATGGAATGATTATTGTGGTTTTATATTATGATCAAATAAATATGGTATATAATGTTATCATTATTATATTATTAAATATATCAGGATTATTTCTTATTAGTATTTAATAAAGGATTTGAAATAATGGATTTTCAGGTAATATAAAAATATATTCTACAGGTATTTGAACTATTTCGATAATACAACATTGACAGAAATATATACCATAATATATTATTCATGTTTTGATAATAAGGTATGTATAAAGAGATGACATGAATTACATATGTATAATGATTTTTTTGAAAATGTTGTTTATGATACTAGTGATGGAGTTATCAAGACATTTGGATTTATTTAATTTATTCAACAATGTATATTTTATATAAAGAATGAGGATGTATTAATTTCTTAAATAATATTTTTTTAATACATGTGATTTCCATTCATTAATAGAATACATGAAAAATTTATTCACATATTGGTATGTGACATTATGGATTACATTATGTATGTTGTTGAATCTAATGTAATGTTTATTTCTGAAATTTAGTGACCCTAATTCTAATGTTTTTGTCTTTGAATGTTGATAAAAATATTTTGTATGAGTATAATTAATAACTTCATATGGAATGGATTATAATGATCTTCAGGTATAATTTTAGGTTGATAACATTTTATAACCATTTTTTATTTAGTAAAAATCTAAAGGAGGGATAAATTACTTCTGGATCATAGGCTTCATTAATGTGATTCAGGTATGAAAATTTCAACTTTAATATCTATTTCTTATGGTAAGACAATGAGTGAAAATAGGACAAGGAACAAGAAAAATAAATATTATACTTATGAAATGGAAATAAATAAATATTTTTATTTCATAATGATATTATCATGATAGAGAAATTATCCCTCAACTATAGGAATGAAATATTTAATGAAAACTCCATTCTTCTGATTTTCTGACTATGATATCAATGGCTTCATTAAAACATTACAGATTTATGATTTTGTGATTGTAGTCTTTATAATAACCGTGTTTTCTATCACTCTATATCATAACATGAATGTTTTATTTCCCTTTAATGTACATGTTTTCTTTTCCCACTATTTTTATCCTATTCCAATCCAAATTGTTTATTCTAAACATCATATTTCCCAATTCCACCTTATTATGGGACAGTTTTTTATACATATATACGATGCAGGTTCTTTAAAATGTTATTTTTAAGAATCAAACATTAACATTTTATTTTCAATTTAATATTGTGAGGACACAATTTATTTATGGAGGAGAGATTATAACACAACAAGATTTTATAGCTTATCTCTTTTAAATTTAATCTATTAAAAAAATTGTTACATAGAAAACTGAGCATAAACAAACATCTAGTTATTATTATTTAATTCTTATATCTATTCCTCATCCATTGGAATGGTCGGAATGAGTGAAATTAACATAATTAAGAAATTGTATTTTAATCTTTTTTATAATATTAATTCATTTATTATCATTTCTGTATAAATTTAAAAAAACCTATTTAATATAAATGATGTGTTTTTATAAAAAACATGTTTTATTCCCACAATGGAATTTTATAACAATATATGGAATTAATAACTATTGGTGAATGATAATAATTAAATTTATATGTACTATATTTAATAAAATGTTTTAAATTTAATGTAATAATTTTAATAAGTATAATATATGAAATAATGATAATTTTATGAAAAAAATTCATATTTTTCCTAAAGTCTACGTTGCCTCCAGTTTAATGGAGAACATATTTTATGTCTAAATATTGGAAATTTTATAATTATTATTTGACATAATATACAAAATTATTAAAATATTGATAGAAAATTTATTTTAGGTTTATTTTTTGTTATTTTTCATATATGTTACATTTCCTGATGAAATGTAAAAAATACATAACTTTAATTGAAAAGTAATTTTTCATCTAATATATGTATACCATAGAATAATATTTAAATTTTTTTAAAGACTAATTATTTCAATTATAAATAAATAAATCCAAATAATTTCATTTGAATAAATATTATATTGAAAATGGATATTGAAACATTTTAGACTTTTCAAAATTAACTTAAAAAATCATATTTCTCATCGGGTTTATGAAATGAATTTGGAAAATGAATTTGGAAAATTTATGTCACGACCCGTCCTCGGGGCCCGTGCCGTGAGTAACCCAAGCCTGCCTTTCATAGGCCAGGGTCTGGCGACTAGCACCAAGGCGTAAATCCTGGAAAAAGGGAAGGCATTTCCTTTGAAAAGTAAACAAGCACCACATAGTAAGCAAACGAAAAAGTAAACACTAAGTAAAAACTGTAACAAGCTGTGCTGAAAGTAAAAGGGGCTGGAAATACAATCCCTACTGTAAAGTACAACTGAAGGGAAAAACATCAACTGAAAAGAAAGGCCGCAGTGTCAAGCCGTCCTCTGGAAGTCTCACCTGAAGGGTGGGTAATGATAGCCTCCACAGCTCCTCGGTCCAGCCGTCCGCTCCGAGTACGTCTCGCCCAGTGGTCCACCTCCAGGTACCGTCCTGCTCCGCGAGCCTCCACCACGATTAGCGTTGTCTGTTGTCTGCAACCAACACAATGAAGTGTGCGCATATCCCATGCAGGGGGGAGTATAAGCTACTCAGTAGGGACCTCGAGACCCCCGAAGGTCTCCCGAAATCCACAAAGGATAAACCACAAAGGAAAGCTACAATCACGAAGTAACAACCGACACTGCCTAGGTATATGCCCATACATATACCTAAGTCATCAATTCCAGATCGGATTCAACATCCGAGCCCATGCACAACCCAGTCCACACAAGAAAGAAAAATGTATACCCACACAGTATAGCACAATGCAATCCACGAAGGAGAGCAAAATTAATCCACATAGGATATCTCAACACAATCCACAAAGGAGAGTAAATACTAAATCCACATAGGATAGTTCAACACAATCCACAAAGAAGAGTAACACAAGATTTAGCTCACATGGGTATACATCTTTGGATGATGATAAAGATGATCATTGTTCCATCTAAGTCGTCGGACCCACAAAGGATCGATAGGTACTAACACCCGCAAAGACCCACACATGATCGGGCCCACACAGGACCTGTAGGCGCTGGATCACACAGAACCGCTGAGCGCTGACCCACACAGGATCGGATCCACACAGGATCTGTTGCACTGATCCATGTAGGATCGCTGAGTGCAGTAGTCATCGCAGTCCACTGAGGATCTCTGCACAGTCGCCGTCGTAGTCCATTGAGGATCTCTGCACAGTGGTCATCGCAATCGCAGCCAACAGTAGGGTTCTCACACACAGCAAGCTCGTTCTGGAGGGTCCGCTCCACGAGCAGAGAGTCTGATACATCAACTGACACATATTCTAGAGTTGATGTATCCAAAAGTATCGTATCGCCAACAGGAACTCAACATCGCAGACGGCGCGTCAATCGGACGCCCGGTCTGAGAGTTATTGGTTTTTTCGTCCCAGGGGCCCGGTTGGTTTTTAAGGCCAAACCAACCTGAACGTACTCCACCTGCGTCCAAACCTCGGGCGGGGTATGCGAAAAGATCTATCTCACTTAGAGGAAAACAACGAAGTCGACAACATATCGATCGGACTTCCGAAGCACAAGATATGAGTGTTTCCACTCCGAAGGCCCGGTTGGTTTCGTGTACGAACCATCCCGGCCGATCACAAAGTAATCCGAAACCTTGGGTGTGATATACCGAAACGACCTTCTCGATCCAAGGATCAAGTTTCCGCTGACGTCGCATCATTCGGAGGCCCGTATCTCATGTTATGAGCGAAATAACCAAAACATCCGAAGACAGGGAGTCTGGGCCCGGGCTGACCTGGGCCGACCCCCCCCCCCCCTTGGGTCGGCCAAACCGGGTCAACCCGACCCGGTCCGACCCGGCTGGACCCGGTCCGGCCAGGCCAGGGTGCATCCTGGCCTATCGGACTGGCCCGGCTCGGCTCGGCCGAGCGACCGTCCGAGGGATCCCGCGGGGTGGGCGCGCCCCCGCGGTGTCAAAGTGTCGCGGCCACGTGTGGGGCCGTGATGAGTCACACGGACGCGGCTGGGCCGCCGCGTCCCTGAACTGCGGTTCCGCACAGCCGCGGAACTGCCTCTTCGTCGTGGCAAGGTTTTCTCGGATGCGCGTTGGGTGCCGCCGCCGCCTTTCGGCCGGCCGCTGCCGGCCGCCGGTGCCACCGTGCCGGTGTGGCGCTCCGGCGGAAGCTTCCGCGGGCCACCATAGTTCCTCCGGTGGTCTGTTTTCTTTCCCGTCTGCGTCGTAGCTCCTTTAGGGTCCTGTTCATCACTTCAGAAACACTAAATCGCCATTTCGTCAAGTTTTGTCGTCACCCGCAATATCCGCACAACAACGAAGAACGACGGAGGGTTGTCGGGCCGTGTTCGTTTCGCCCGCAACCTCCCCATAAGATAATAACAGTCGGGAGAATTATTCAACACATGGAAACAAAACCAAAAACAATTTTAATGAATTAAAATTGTTCTTATGAACCCGGTTCTTCATTTTGAATGGAATGAAACACGGGAATATAAAACATCCAAATAAAAATCCCTAACTCGTCAAGTCGTCGCATGCGCACTCTTCGCAGAATTGATCGTCGCGGAAGGTGGGGACCATTGTGTCGTCGCGGTATCCGGCATTGCATCGACGAACACCGAGGACCAAGAAACGAAAGATTTAATTATTTAATAATTAAATCCATATTGAGTTAAAATCCACAAAGGAATTTAAATAATCGCAAACTCCCTCCTCAACAGATGATCGAAGATTTTTGTCAAGGAGGAAGGAACGTCGTAGAAGAATGTCGCCGGAGAGGAAACGTCGGCGTCGCGGCACACAGCGTCGTGTCGTCGATTTCCGCAGGTTCGGCATTCTTCGCGTTCTTCACGTTCTTCGCGAAGAAGGGTGATGCCACAAGAATTCCTGTCAAAAGCCTCTCAACTTGTAATCCTCAAGATGTCGTGCGTTGGTCTTATTTTATTATTACGCCAACAAACGAAAAATATATAATTAATGACCCATTAAATCGTAGAATTATGTCAACAAAATAAACCGCCCAATTAATGGGTGCGTTTAAAAATTGAGAAAACGCGTCAGTTGACTTTCATAATGATGGGTTTTCGCGGGTGCATTACGTAGCAGAAAAGAAACGGTGGGGCTCGTGCGGGCCCCACCTCACAAATATCCTACCAAGGTGGAAGGATATTTTTGGATAACACCATATCCGTATCAACTCCGCTTATGCAGCATTAAGTGGATTTCAAGTGGCTTTCATGTGAAATCAAAATAAAATTGCCGCACAACTTTATTTTATTTCATAACATTAAAACCAAAAATAAAAAACCACACCCGAGCAAATGCAACTCCAGAAGAGGTGTTTCTAAGCAATTACTGGCACTACGATTCCATCGGTGCCCTCAGAATTCGATTCTAGGCACCGGTTCAAATGTTAGAAAAACCTGTTCGTCTATTCACTGAATGTACCCGAGCCAAAATTCAGAAAATGATTCCGGGCACACCGGGCCTCGGAATCAGGTTCCGTAAGAAACCGTGTTCTTGTAATATTCCAAAGAAAATTACGAAAAAAAATTCATTGAAATTTACGGGTCTTTACATTACTCCCACCTCAGGAATTTACGTCCCCGTAATGATACATCACAAACTAGGGGAAAAAATGTGGGTATTGAGCACGCATCTGAGCCTCCTGCTCCCAAATGCTCTCCTGGGGGTTCTCGTGCTGCCATCTGATGCGCACTATAGGAATCGATTGTCCACGTAGGACCCACTCCTATCGATCCTCGATCTCCACTGAGACCTCCGCAGAAGTCACACCATCAACAAGTTCCAGCTCCCCAAAGTCAATGATATGTGTCGGGTCGTGCACGTATCTCCTCAGCTGAGATACGTGGAAGACGTCGTGCAACCGGTGCAACTGAGGTGGTTGAGCCAGGCGATAAGCCACCACACTGATCCTGCTGAGGACATGGAAGGGTCTGATGAAGCGTGGAGACAACTTTCTGCCTTGGCCAAATCTACGTAATCCACGTCGAGGAGAGACACGCAAGAAGACGTGTTCGCCATCCTCGAACTCTAGTGGCCTCCTCCTCCTGTCATCATATGACTTCTGCCGGCTCTAAGCTATACTCATCCGCTCCTGGATGACTTGGACCTTCTCTGTTGTGGTCTGGACCATCTCTGGTCCCACAAGTGCTGACTCTCCAGGGACTGTCCAGCACAAAGGAGATCTGCAAGGTCTGCTGTACAACGCCTCGTATGGTGCCATCCCGATGGTGGAGTGGTAGCTGTTGTTGTATGCGAACTCCACCAAGGGTATATGATCCTCCCAGCTACGACCAAAGTTGAGGACACATGCGCAGAGCATGTCCTTGAGAGTCTGAATGGTCCTCTCCGTCTGACCATCCGTCTGAGGTTGAAAGGCGGTGCTCAGACGTAGCCGCGTCCCGAACGCCTCCTGCAGCCCCTTCCAAAGTCGGGAAGTAAACTGAGCGTCCCGGTCATAGACGATAGATGATGGCACACCGTGAAGCAATAAAATCTCCTGAACGTAGTGAAGCCCCGAGCTCTCCACTGAGCCCTGCTCTCTAATGGGTATGAAGTGTTCCGACTTGGTGAGTCGGTCAACAATCACCCAAATGGAGTCATGACCTCTGGAAGTGTGTGGAAGTCTAGTCACGAAGTCTATAGATATCCCGTCCCACTTCCACTCCGGTACCTCTATGGTTTGTACCATTCCTGCTGGTACCTGATGCTCTGCCTTCACCTGCTGGCAGGTGAGGCATCGAGAAACGAACTCTGCCACAGCCTTCTTCATGCCCGGCCACCAGCGCTGTTGTCTGAGATCCTGGTACATCTTCGCCACTCCAGGATGTACCACCAAAGGAGAAGTGTGAAACTCTCTCAGCACCTCCACCCGTAAAGAAACTGGTACCAAGGTACGTCCTCTGAAAAGGACGTCATGATCTGCTCCAATGGAAAAACCATCAGGTGCCTGTTTCGAGGATATTTGTGCACGCCGTGTCTCACAGTCAGTGTCCCCACGCTGTACCTCTCTGACCCGCCGTAGAAGTGGAGGAGAGACTATGAGAGACTGAAGGAAGGTTGCTTCATCCCTATCCACGAAGAATATCTGCAAGGCGGCTAGCTGCTCTGTCGCCTCCTCAAGTAGCCGAATGCCCATCCTCGTGCTGAGTGCATCGGCTACAACATTCCCCTTCCCAGGAGTATAGACTATCTCAAAGTCATAGTCCTGGAGGAACTCGATCCATCGCCGCTGTCTCAGGTTCAGGTCCTTCTGAGAGAAGATGTACATGAGACTCTGGTGGTCAGAAAAGACTGTAAAGCGCTCACCCATCAGGTAGTGTCGCCATGTCTTCAGAGCGAACACCACTGCTTCTAACTCCAGGTCATGGGTAACGTAATTCTGCTCATGCGGCCTCAGCTGACGTGATCCATAGGCAATCACGGCCCGCTCCTGCATCAGGACACACCCAAGTCTTGCCCCTGTTGCATCGCTGTAGACTACGGATCCAACTCCCTCCTCAAGCAACCTCAAGATAGGTGCGTTGGTCAATCTCTATCTCAGCTCTTGGAAGCTCTACTGACATCTGTCTGACCACACAAAGGGTTTCCCCTTCTTCGTCAAAGCTGAGAGTGGCGCTGCAACTCTGGAGAAGTCCGGCACAAATCTCCAATAGTATCCGGCTCGACCCAAGGAACTTCACACCTCCGTCATGCTCCTGGGTGGCTCCCAAGCTAGCACTGCCTCGATCTTTACAGGATCCACCACAACTCCCACCTCAGAAATGACGTGTGTAACACCCCGACCCAAATTACCTAGAGTCGGTGCATTATTACATAACATTGGAATGATCACAAGAAAGATCAAATCTCGAAAGACCGATTGGTTTAGTAGCCTTGGAAACACTAGATATATTCATAATGTTTTACAATACATCATAAAGTGAAAAACTACTACAACAACATATTGTCTCCATAGTCCACACTATTAACCCCTCATAATATCCTTGCAGGCCATTCACAATTTACTTCTTCACTTCCTGGGAAAAATAAAACATAGAAAAGGGGTGAGCTCAAATGCCCAGTAAGGATAACAATATAGCGGAAACTTTCATAAATAAGAATAAACATTTAAGGCAATGTATAACAAAAACAAAAGCCTTTCAAACTTGAACTTTCAACATAGTATGGCATAAGTAAAATGAAATAATGCCATTTACTTATTCACATGGATATTCTACTAATCGAATAATCACATGCAATATCAATAACCACTTTCATAATGATGGAATGCAAAATGCCAGACTATCATAGCCACATAGCCAAGCCTCGTGCCAAGACTATAAATATGATTTTTCCAAGGCCTTGTTCCAAGACACTAGTTTGTCTCATGAGACCTACCGATGCATCAACGAGCTATAGTGAGCTCCACCCGTCACATATTAAGTCCAATGCATTCCCATATGAAAATGTTTAAACATAACATAAACATTTGTATTAAAACTAGCATATGAAATGCCAATACTTTCACCATAGACCATGAATGATATAAAAATACCACATCCACAGTCAAACATATCACAAAAACATCAATACAATATAGAAGTTTTGTATCATAATAAACCATCTTTAAATAAGCATAAAATCCATCAATGGATGTTGACATAGATGAAATCAAAATTCTATTTAACGAAATATCTCTTTCTATTTTGAAATCATTTAAGAGAAATATATTTATAAAATAAAACATTTTCTTTGAAAATATTCTTATAAGCTTGTAAGGGAAGCTTTGAAGATTTTATAATGGCAGAAAATAGCCGCACCCGCCGTATAAGTTTAAAAAAAACATTCTTACCTAAATTCTGTCGAAAAGGTTAAAAAGGTCCTTGTTTTGAAAATGACAGAAATATTCCTTTATAAACCACTTATAAAAGTCAAAAAGTGTATAAATGACTTTAAATCATATTCTAGTAAATAGTAATTTTTTTTGAAATACATGTTTTTGAAACATGGATGTGTATGATAAAGAGATCCCAGTAGATTATTACATATAAACAACCTCGGATAATGAAGAGATTGTGAAATAACCCTTACCTTGTACTTTTCCTTGGTTGGGGTAGGTTAAACTCCGGTATAATGGTGAAATAATTGTTATTAAATTATACATGAATCATATACATTAATATGATATCATATATTATCTTTTAACATTGATTTGTTAATAATATCTTAGTATTATCGTTGTTTCGGGTGTTAACTTACTCGTTTTCTTTTATATGTTTTGTTACATAAGACGTGTTTGTTATGGATAGGTTGTATCTTATTTATATCGAGAATGATATAAAGTCCTTAAACATCATTTTGAAATTATAAAATGATAATTACACTTGAATGGATATGATGGAAAATGAATCTTATCACGTTCGTGGAGACGGTAGACCGTACGTACGCATGAGCGACAATATCATTCCTTTGATAATAAAATAATATATAAATGGATGGTATATCACATATACAGAATCATTAACATGTTATTTTTATTATTTACATGAGTTACACATCATTATTATAACCATCCAAATAATAATATATAGAATAACAATTACACCACGACGTGGAGATGGTAAGCCGTACGTACGCACGTATGGTGACATGTTATTCAAAGGGTGGATAAAACACTGAATATGGTTGTAACATATTTATAATAACATCAATGTATATATATTATAATGATGTTATTATTTTAGGATGGTAATAACAATGAATGAAGAAGTGGAAGAAGAAAGGAACTTGGAAAAGGGGGGTGAAATCATTACCTATTCTTCGGGTTCTTCCTTTTGATTTGATCAAAAGGTCTCCATTGGTTGGCTTTCTGATCAAAAAAGGGCCTCTAGATTGTAGTGAAGGAAGTTGGGAGAGTATTTGGGCAGAGTTTGGACGAACCAAAAGGCTTTTATGGTGTGAAGAAATTAAAATGAGGAGTGCCCTTTTATAAGAGGGTGAGGGGCACCTTTGGAAAAGCTAGAAATATTAGTTTATAATAAATTCATATTCGGTTTCTAATGGCTCCAAAGTTGATTATTTAAATTTTAAGGTGTGAATAAGACTAAAACCACTAAACCAATATAATTTAGACAGGTTTGGGTCATTATATTAACCTTATCGTTAAGTATTAACTCTAAGTTAATTAGTTTCACTATTACAATGTCTCTTTGTATTTTTATATTATATGGTTAATAAACATACCATATACATCCAAACGACCCCCAAATGGTCCATTAATGATGAAATATCATGATATAAGTCTCTTGGCCGAACCCTATATTTTTAGGAATTTAATATCAATTAATAATGTAATATTTGTTTTAAAAACTCTTTTATGACAATTTTGACACTATTCAATAGTTGCTTTTTTTGAAACACATAACAGATTTATTACTTCGAAAAAAGTCAATTAAATCAATCCTAATATATCATATTATCCTAGAAAATTATTTTAATTCATTAAAAGTTTCATATTATATTTATTTGTGTATTTATAATATAAATTATTTTAATTTTTCACTATTATAGTAATTACTTCATCATCATTGTGTCATAAATAAATTAAATTATTAAATGTCTAAAAATTATAAATAAAATATCATTATGTAGGAAATATTTTTATCTTTCTAATGAATATTTATAATCTAAAATCCAACATATATAAATTGTAAATTTATGTCCAATGACCGCAGTAATTATTCAAAATGTCTAAAAATAAAAGTTACCTATTTACACAATTTGAAAATTCTGATTCCAAATATGGAATCCATTTTTCTAAATTAAAAACACAGAAGTGGCATAAATTAATTTAAAATTAATTCATGTTGTCAAAACAAAAAGCGTGTTTTTAAGAGATAATAACTATCAAAAGATTGAAACTTATTTATGTTTGGTTTAATTATAAATTTATGTCCAATGACCAAAATTATATTAAATGGTAAAAATATATTCTAAATATACTTTAAATCCACTCGAATTTATAATTTATCAGTATTAATTATTTTGATTAAAAAAGTTGTTTTTAATTAAAATTTTGTAATTTTCACTATTCATCAAAATATTAAAGTTATCTGAAAAGTACCAAAATTTACCCTTAGGCTAAATTCGAAATTCTGAATCCAATAATGAAGTCCATTTTGAAATATAAAATATATATAATTTCAAAAATTAGGTATTACTATTCATAACGACTAGTTTGATTGGTTATGGTGTGTTAGAACTCGGTGTTGTGTACGACACACGCTATCACATTATTCAAAGAGAAGCGTACCGTAGAAGCTTGGGGTGTTACATTCTCCCCTCCTTCAAATAATTTCGTCCTAGAAATTTCTAGAATACTTATCACATAAAATGACTCGGGTGGTTCTTCACCATAAGTTCCTCGGGTTCCCACGTTGCCTCCTCCATCTTATGGTTTCTCCACAAAACTATTAACAGACGCGTCATCTGATTTCTCAGTACTTGTTCTCTCGTATCAAGAATCCTGACGGTCTCTTCACAATAAGACAGATCGGGTTCCAGTTCTAATTCTTCATAGGTGAGTACATGCGTTGGGTCAGGCATTTATTTCCTCAACAGAGATACGTGGAACACATCGTGAACTTTAGAGAGACTTGGCAGCATTGCCAATCGGTAAGCTACAGCCCCAATTCGTTCTAGAATTTCGAAAGGTCCGGTGTACCTGGGACTCAATATACTTTTCTTACCAAAACGTATGACTCCCTTCCATGGAGATACCTTCAAGAAAACATGATCACCGACTTGAAATTCCAAATCCTTCCTTCGATTATCGGCATAGCTCTTCTGCCTACTTTGAACTACTTTGATGTGATTTTGGATTACCTCCACCTTTTCCATTGTTTCCTCTACCAGTTCTGGACCTACAAGTTTTCTTTCACCGACGTCATCCCAACAGGTTGGTGTACGACATCTCTTTCCGTATAACGCTTCATATGGTGCCATCTGAATACTCGAATGAAAGCTATTGTTATAGGAAAATTCTACCAGAGGTAAATATTGATCCCACATACCCTGAAAGTCATGTGAGCAAGATCTCAACTTGTCTTCCAAGGTTTAAATTGTCCGTTCTGATTGTCTGTCTGTCTGAGGATGGTAAGCAGTGCTCAAATTATGTTCAGTATCTTGGGATTTATGAAGACATTTCCAGAATCTTGAAGTAAAATGGGGATCACAATCAGAAACAATCGATAGGGGTACTCCATGAAGTCTCACAACATCATTAATATATAGTTTTGCTAGACGTTCCAGTGGTAGATCTTCTCGTATATCAAGAAAATGTGCTGACATAGTAAGACGATCAACAATATCCCATATTGCATCATACCTTCTAGGAGTCTTTGGTAGCCCCATGACAAAGTCCAACATAATATTGTCCCATTTCCACTCCGGTATGGGAAGAGGTTGCATGACTCCTCCAGGCCGTTGCCGTCCAGCTTTTACTTATTGACAATCCATACATCTTGACACAAAATCAACAATCTCGCTCTTCATGTTGTCCCACAAAAAATGTTCCTTCAAATCACTATACATTTTGGTCCTCCCAGGGTGTATAGAGAAATTGGAACTATGAGCATCATCTAGCAATTCCCTTTTTAGATCAGGTATATCGGGAACACAAAGTGTCTTCCCAAATTTCAAAATTCCATCTTCATAGACAAAGTCTCTCAATATCCCATCATTCACAGCTTTAATCTTCTTTTGAAATTCTTCATCATCGGTCTGAGAACTCTTAATCCTTTCTAGTAAAGATGGTTTGGAATCCATTTTAAAAAGCATTGATGTTTCACCTTCCCTGGTTATTCCCATATCCATCTTCACTAGATCCATCAAAATTAGATCCCTTTCAATTCTCATCATGTTAAAAACTCCATGGTATTTTCTACTCAAAGCATCTACCACCTTGTTTGCCTTCCCCAGGTGGTAGTGTATCATGCAATCATAATCCTTGACTAATTCAAGCCATCTCCTTTGCCTCATGTTGAGTTTGTTTTGTGAGAAAATATACTTCGAACTCTTGTGATCAGTATAAATATCACATTTTTCACCATAGAGGTAGTGCCTCCATATCTTCAAAGATAAGATTACAGCTGCCTACTCTAGATCATGATTAGGATAGTTTTTTTCATTAATTTTCAACAGTAGTGATGCATAGGCAATAACTCTATCATTCTGCATAAGGACACAACCAAATCCTTTCTTTGATGCATCACTATAAATAACGAACCCATCATTCCCAGATGGAAGAGTCAATATAGGTGCATTGACTAATATTCTCTTCAGTTCTTCGAAACATTCTTCACACTCTTTTGTCCAAACAAATTTAACCCCTTTACATGTGAGCTTCGTTAATGGGTTAGCCAATGGGGCAAAATTCTGGACGAAACATCGATAATAACCTGCCAAACCAATAAAACTGCGTACCTCAGTTATACTCGTAGGTGCTGGCCATTCTTGGATTGCCTTATTCATAGAAGGATCAACAGAGATTCCATCTTTAGAGACAATATGGTCATGAAAAGAAATCTCATGATGCCAAAACTCACACTTGCTAAACTTCCCATATAATTCATGCCTCCTCAGAGTCTTCAAGATAATTCCCAAGGGATTTTCATGATCTTCGTAGGTTTTGGAGTATACCAAGATATCATCAATAAATTCAACCACAAATTCATCGAGATACTCCTTGAAAACTCTATTCATCAGATCCATTAATACAGAGGGTGCATTAGTCAAATCAAAAGGCATTACAGTAACCACGTAATGCCCATACCTGGTTCGAAATGCTGTCTTCGGAATGTCTTCCTTCTTCACACACAACTGATGGTATCCATATTGAAGGTCAACCTTTGAAAACTATTGAGCTCCATGCAGTTGTTCAAATAAATCATCAATTCGAGATAGGGGATACGTGTTCTTTATTGTTATGTCATTGATGTCCCTGTAGTCGATACATAACCTCATAGATCCGTCTTTCTTTTTAACAAAAAGAACAGGGGCTCCCCATGGAGAAACACTAGGGTGAATAAATCCTTTATTACTCAATTCCTCTAGTTGTTTCTTTAGTTCAACTAATTCTACAGTGGCCATCCTATAAGGGGTCTTCGATATAGGCCTTGATCCAGGAATTAAATCAATGGAAATCTCAACTTCTCGTTCTGGAGGATGTCCAGGTAAATCTTCCGGAAATACATCTACAAATTCTACCACAACAGGTATATCCTCTATTTGAACATTGCATTCCTCACCGACAGTTATTTCATTCTCTTCCTCCCCAATAATTGAATTTAGTTGAGCTACTGGGGGTGGATCTAAATAAGAATTAGGTGGTGATGATTCTTCTCTAAAGATAAGGTGTTCCTTATCATTATCATCAAGAATCGTAACCTCTTTCTTCTTACAATAAATCTTCGCATCATAGTCCGAAAGCCAGTCCATACCGAGGATTATATCAAACTCAATCATAGGTATGATGATGAGAATAGTAGATAATGAACATTGATGTGGTCTAATGGGGACTGATTCGCAAAACATTGTTGCAATGATACTTTCCTTATGAGTTTTAACTGACAACTCCCTTGTTAAATCATATTGGAAATATCTAATTTTCTTAGGAAACTGGGAAGATATGAAACAATGCAATGATCCAGAATCAAATAATGCATTTGCTAAACTTGAGGAAACCATTAAATTACCCGCCACCACATCTTTCGGAGCTTCTACCTCAGTAGTAGTGATAGCATAAGCTTGGCCTTGATCCCTTGGACTTTTCTGAGGTAGGTTTTCCTGACGTTTAGGACATTCATTTGCATAATTTCCCATCTCCATGCAATTGTAGCACTGAACATTGGTAGCTTCCTTCTTCCCCTTGCAATCACGAGCTTGGTGGACTTTTTCACCACACTTGTAACAGACCCCCATTCCCTTCAAGCAAGTACTAGGGTGCTTCTTCCCACATTTACCATAGGATAGATATTCAACATTTCCCTTCTTCCCCTTATTTCCATTCTCAGATTGATCAGCATGTCTCTTCTTATCTTTCTTTGCGTTAATGTCATAAGACTTAGAGAATTATTTTTCGGTCTTGATAGCACATGAGACAATGTCTCCGTACGACGAAAAGGATTGTGAGACTAATGCTCGATGAAGAAATGGTTTTAACCCATCAATGAAATGATCAATCATACTTCTTGGGTTACGTATATAATCACCAGCATACCTTTCTAACCCTGTAATGTTAGCCTCATACTTTGTGACATTCTCATCCTCCTTCTGTCTCAGACTCAGGAATTGCCTTTCCATATCTTCTCGATGGTCGCGAGGACAGTATTTTTCTAAAAATAGATCGTTGAAATCCCTCCATTCCATATTTGATACTTCATCATCTTCCTTCGTGTTTTGAATCAATTACCACCATTTATCAGCATCTCCAGTGAGGCGGTAAACTGCCACGATAACGTTTTCCATTTCACTGCTCCCCAAAGCCTGAAATATTTTCTCTAGGGAATTTATCCATTGCACAGCTACTAAGGGATTCATACTCCCATTGAACGTTGGTGGTTTTTGCCTCATGAATCGATCTAACATTGATGCTCCACACTTTGGATCAGGGTTCTCCATATGGGTAAGGTTATTATTCATGACCTGAGTGAGTTGTCCTAGTATGGTGATTAGCTGATCGGCACTAGTTTCATCACCAGCTCCACTATAATTAGCTTGAGCAGGAGGGAAATCCCTACATGGAGTGCATGCATTGATTCAGTTTTCATTTCTTCCACTAGGTTCCATTTCTAAACAATGGAAAAAACTAGATCAGTTTATGAATCAACATACATAATCCCATACTTATATAACACTTAACATAAATTGAACTATTTATGGATATAATCCATAATCATAAGAATGTTTTATTTGAGGAATTATATACTCATAAACCCTTCATAATGATTTGTAAAGAAAATGAGAGTTATCCTAAGAAAATACCCCGGGAGTGTCATATCCAAGAGTGCACCAAGGCCCGTTGTCGTGCACCAGTTCCCGTTTGAGTCTAGCTCAAAGCGGTGTTTTCGGGTTTTACCCCTAGGTACATCTGTGCCAGAGCCTCCTCTACCTGGTCATATCTAGACAGGGATGTATTGATCGGAAAACTCACAAAATCTCTACAATACCAAAATTCTAGGAAGTTATTCTATACTAATCCTCAACGTTCATCTTAGGTCTACATACTCTAATCAGAGTTTATCTAAATCTAGCTTCCAAGGATTTTACTAAAATTCCTCTCATACCAACTGTAAAGCCCTGATCCCAGTTACCTAGAGTCGGTGCATTATTACATAACATTGGCATGATCACAAGAATGATAAAATCTCAAAAGACCGATTGGTTTAGTAGCCTTGGAAACACTAGATATATTCATAATGTTTTACATTATATCATAATGTGAAAAACTACTACAACAACATATTGTCTCCATAGTCCACACTATTAACCCCTCATAATATCCCTGCAGGTCATTCATAATTTACTTCTTCACTTCCAGGGAAAAATAAAACATAGAAAATGGATGAGCTCAAATGCCCAGTAAGGATAACAATATAGCGGAAACTTTCATAAATAAGAATAAACATTTAAGGCAATGTATAACTAAAACAAAAGCCTTTCAAACTTGAACTTTCAACATAGTATGGCATATGTAAAATGAAATAATTCCATTTAATTATTCACATGTATATTATACTAATCGAATAATCACATGCAATATCAATAACCACTTTCATAATGATAGAATGCATAATTCCAGACTATCATAACCATATAGCCAATGCCTTGTGCCAAGACTATAAATAAGATTTTTCCAAGGCCTTGTGCCAAGACCCTAGTTTCACTCATGAGACATACCAATTCATCAAGGAGCTATAGCGGGCTCCACCCGTCACATATTAAGTCCAATGCATTCCCATATGAAAAGTTTTAAAGATAACATAAACATTCGTATTAAAACTAGCATACGAAATGTCAATATTTTCACCATAAACCATGAATGGTATAAAAATAGGCCATCCATAGTCAAACATATCACAAAACCTTCAATACAATATAGATGTTTTGTATCATAATAAATCAACTTTAAATAAGCATAAAATCCATCAAAGGATGTTGACATAGATGAAATCAAAATTCTTTTTAATGAAATATCTCCTTCTATTTTGAAATCATTTAAGAGTAATATATTTATAAAATAAAACATTTTCTTTGAAACTATTCTTGTATGCTTGTAAGGGAAGCTTTGAAAATTTTATTATGGCGGAAAATAGCCGCACCCGCCGTATAAGTTAAAAAAACATTCTTACCTTAATTCTGTCAAAAAGGATACAATGGACCTTGTTTTGAAAAAGACGGAATGATTCCTTTATAAACCACTTATAAAATTCAGAAATTGTATAAATTACATTAACTCATATTCTAGTAAATAGTAAAAATGTATTGAAATACATTTTTAAGAAACATGGATGTGGATGATAAAGAGACCCGAGTAGATTATTACGTATAAACAACCTCGGATAATGAAGAGATTGTGAAATAACACTTACCTTGTAATTTTACTTGGTTGGGGTAGGTTAACCTCCTGTATAATGGTAAAATAATTGTTATTAAATTATAAAAGAATAATATACATTAATATGATATCATATATGATCTTTTAACATTGATTTGTTAATAATATCTTTGTATTATCGTTGTTTCGGGTGTTAACTTACTCGTTTTCTTTTATATGTTTTGTTACATAAGACGTGTTTGTTAGGGATAGGTTGTATCTTATTTATGTCCAGAATGATATCAAGTCCTTAAACATCATTTTTAAATTATCAAATGATAATTATACATGAATGGATACGATGGAGAATGAATCTCATCGCGTTCGTGGAGACGGTAGTCCGTACGTATGCACGAGCGACAATATCATTCTTTTGATATTAAAATAATATATAAATGGATGTTATATCATATATACAGAATCATTAAAATTTTATATTTATTATTAACATGAGTTACACATCATTATTATACCCATCCAAATAATAATATATTGAATAACAATTACACCACAACGTGGAGACGGTAAGCCGTACGTATGCACGTATGGTGACATGTTATTCAAAGGGTGGATAGAGTACTGAATATGGTTGTACCATTTTTATAATAACATCACAGTATATATATGATACTGGAGTTATTATTTTTAGAATGGTAATAACAAATAATGAAGAAGTGGAAGAAGATGAAAGGATCTTGGAAAAGGGTGGTGAAATCATTACCTCTTCTTCGGGTTCTTCCTATTGATTTGATCAAAAGGGCTCCATAGGTTGGCATTCTGATCAAAATAAGGCCTCTAGGTTGTAGTGAAGGAAGTTGGGAGAGTATTTGGGCAGAGTTTGGCCGAACCAAAAGGCTTTGAAGGTGTGAAGTAATGATAATGAGGAGTGCCCTTTTATAAGAGGGGTGAGGGGCACCTTTGGAAAAGCTAAAAATATTAGTTTATAATAAATTCATATTCAGTTTCTAATGGCTCAAAAGTTGATTATTTAAATGTTAAGGTGGGTATAGGTCGGAAACCACTAAAATAATAGAATTTAGACAGGTTTGGGTCATTATATTAACTTTATCTTTAAGTATTAACTCTAAGTTAATTAGTTTCACTTTTACAATGTCTCCTTGTATTTTTATATTATATGGTTAATAAACTTACCATATACATCCAAGCGTCCCCAAAGTGGTCCATTAATGATGAAATATCATGATATAAGTCTCTTGGCGGAACCATAGATTTTTAGGAATTTAATATCAATTAATAATATAATATTTGTTTTAAAAACTCTTTTATGTCAATTTTGACACTATTCAATAGTTGATTTTTGTGAAACTCATAACAGATTGATTACTTCAAACAAAATCCATTATATCGATCATAAAATATCATATTATCCTTGAAAATTATTTTATTTCATTAAAATTTTCATATTATATTTATTTGGGTATTTATAATATCAATTATTTTAATTTTTCACTATTATAGTAATTACTTCATCATAATTGTGTCATAAATAAATTAAATTATTTAATGTCTAAAAATTATAAATAAAATATCATTATGTAGTAAATATTTTTATCTTCCTAATTAATATTTATAATCTAATATCCATCATATATAACCCTATGTAAAAATTGTATTTATAAAATATATATGCTTGTGTCATTTTTGTATTCATTTTAACTTAATTAAAATAAAGTGTCCCTATCACCTACAAGTGGCACCATGGGGTCCCAAAATCGACCTAAATATGCCTATGGTCGAACATGTATCAACCAATAAGTCTAGGACACGTTTTAGGGTAATTTATTATTATTATAATATTATTTTTAACCCTCATTTACTGGATTTACCCTTAATCATGGAAAATAAAATATTTACCGCAGTAATTATTCAAAATGTCTAAAAGTGAAAGTTACCTATTTACACAATTTTAACATTCTGATTCCAAATAGGGAATCCATTTTTCTAAATTCAAAACACATAAGTGGCAGAAATTAATTTAATATTAATTCCTGCTGTCAAAACAAAAAGCGTTTTTTAAGAGATAATAACTATCAAAAGATTGACACTTATTTATGTTTGGTTTAATTGTAAATTTATGTCCAATGACCTAAATTATATTAAATGGTAAAAATATATTCTAAATATACTTTAAAACCACTCAAATTCATAATTTATCACAATTAATTATTTTGATTAAAAAAGATGTTTTTAATTAAAATTTAGTGATTTTCACTATTCATCAAAATATTAAAGTAATCCGAAAAGTACCAAATTATCACCTTAGGCTAAATTAGATATTCCGAATCCAAAAATGAAGACCATTTTTAAATATAAAATATATATAATTTCAAAAAGTAGGTATTACTATTCATAATGACTAGTTTGATTGGTTTTGGTGTGTTAGAACTCGGTGTTGTGTATGACACACGCTATCACATTATTCAAAGAGAATCTTACCGTAGAGGCTTGGGGTGTTACAACGTGCCCCAAGAAGTGGAACTCATGTAACCAGAACTGGCACTTTGGGAGCTTTCCATAAAGCTGGTTCTCTCAGAGTGTGTCTAGCACAACCTGGAAGTGGTAGGCGTGCTCCTCCTCCATGGTCGAGTACACCAAAATGTCGTCGATGAAGACCAAGACAAATCGATTGAGTTATGGATGGAAGATCCTGTTCATGAGGCTCATGAACACTACTGGAGAATTGGTTACACCGAATGGCATAACCAAGAATTCATAGTGGCCATACTGACACCTGAAGTCCGTCTTCTGCACGTCCTTGACTCGAACTCTGAGCTGATGATAGCCTGACCTGAGATCTATCTTCGATAACCACCGTGCTCCCTTGAGCTGATCGAATATTTCATAAATCCTCAGTATTGTATACTTGTTCCTCACATTCACCTGGTTTAGGCGACGATAGTCGACACACAGTCGCAAGCTCTCTTCCGCCTTCTTGGCAAACAATATCGGGGATGCCCAGGGTGAAACACGGGGTCAGATGAACCCCTTGCCCTGCAAGTCCTCCAACTGTACCTGTAGCTCTCAAAGCTCAGCGGGGGACATCCGATACACTTGAGTGGATATCGGGGCAGTCTCGAGGTACAGATCAATGTAAAATTCTACCTCTCTATGTGGAGGTAGCCCTAGAACGTCGTCGGGAAAGACGTCCACGTACTGATCCACCACTACAGGAAAACTAGGACTCCGCATGTCCACTGCTCCTATGATGAGGCTAGCCAACTGATGAGTGATGGGTTGTCCTCTCCTCTATGGAAGTCCATCCTGTGCTGCAAAGGCTCATTTCTCACCGGTGAAGGAGAACCTACTCCCGTCGGTGAGCACACATCGCACCTTGCGCCTAAAACAACCAATCTGAGCATGGACATTAGATAAACAATCCATGCCCAAGATGACGCCATAAGGCCTCGACGCCGCTACAAGAAGATCCCAGCCGAAGCTCTCGACTCCTAGAGTATGCTCACACTGCCGGCACCAGTGCGTAATAGTCGAGTCTACTCCCGTAGGGGTCTCTAGCCGTAAGGATCGAGCCAACAGCTCTGTCGGAATCTCCGAGCTCCGAACAAAGGAAGTGGCTATGAAAATTTGACTCACTCTTGTGTCTATAAGAACTGAAGAAAGGGTGGAATAGACACAGATCGTACCTCGAATCATCTCTGGTGCACCGTGGTCGTAGGCCTCCGCTGCCTGGAGTTGTGCCTGTCTCTGCCCGCCAGCTCCCTGTGGTCGGGGCGGACCTCCTGGTGGTGGTGGTGGCAGAGCCTCAAAGTGTCTCCCACCACCTGCTGCTCGGCCAGCTCCTCTTCCTCGTCTGCCTCCTCCCTGCGGAACGCCAAGGTCGACCCTCTGCCTCTGCCTGGGTGGCCCCTCCACCATCTGCTTCTCCTCGGCACGGCGGGTCGGGCAGTCACGAGCCATGTGGCCCTACCCGCCGCTTGCGTAGCACTGCCTGCCTCTTGAAAGACTGGCTCCGCGCTGTGTGCCCCGCACTACTGAGCCAGTGTCCTGAGGTCATCTATCGAAAGCCCTGGTCTGCCTAGACCCATGATTCATCCGTCGGCTGGCTGCTGCCGAAGACTCCACTACCTGCCGCCCTGCGGTAGGTCTCGCTGTGGACTCAGCCAGAATGCTCTCGATCAGAAGGGCTTGCTTCAGTACACCTACCTGAGTTGGGATGCTGAGGGATATCAGCGATGCCCGGATCTCGTGTCTCAAACCCTGCTCAATGGTCCGGGCCCAGATGAATGGGTCCCGTACCATATCTGTCGAGTAGCGAGAAAGATCGGTAAACCTCACCGCGTACTGGGTGACCGTCAAGCTGCCCTGCCGCAGCTGAAGAAGCTTCTGGATGCACACCGCACGGAGGGTGTCCGGGACGAACTCTGAGTGGAAGAGGCTCTCGAAGTCCATCCAAAGAAGAGATGCCTCGTCGTTCACCTGGAGCATCATGCTCCACCATCGTCCTGCTTCCGCGTACAGAAGACTCGCGGCGAGGATCACAATGAGGTCTTCTGGTGTCCTCACTAGCCTGAAAACTCGTACGACCGCCTCCATCCAGTCCTCGGCTGCCTGGGGGTCCATCACCCAACGAAACCTGGGTGGTTTCTGGTGCTGGAACTCGTGCATAGATCTGAGGCGACGTGCATCGTCAGCGGTCGTGGCGGGGAGCATCGAGGGCTCGGCAGGTAGAGGTACCACCGGCGCCTCCGCTGACAAAGGGCCCTACACCGAGGCCTCGTCGCTCGGCGGGCTTTCGTCGTGCTCTACTCTCGGAACCCTAGCTGGCTGCCTTCGTCGGGCCATCCTAAAAAGGATACAAGTGCGCCACGGTCCGTACAGTATACCTGGTGAGCTGACACAAGTAATCACAATGAAAACTTGAAACACACATGCAATCAATGTTTTTGTGCATTAAGTCAGAAATCAGAAGTCAGGGTCCTGGTGTACGGATACGTCGGCTGCCGCACCAACACTAGACTCCCTAGATTGATAACCACACTCAATACTCTAAACACTATTTCTTCACATAGAAGAAAGATCGGAGTCTGCGGCAGAACCGACCACCTCTGATACAAATTTTTCACGACCCGTCCTCAGGGCCCGTGTCGTGACTACCCCAAGCCCGTCTTCCATAGGCCAGGGGCTGGCGACTAGCACCAAGGCGTAAATCCTGGAAAAAGGGAAGGCATTTCCATTGAAAAGTAAACAAGCACCACAGAGTAAGCAAGCGGAAAAGTAAACACTATGTAAAAACTATAACAAGCTGTGTTGAAAGTAAAACAGGCTGGAAATACAAGCCCAACTGTAAAGTACAACTGAAGGAAAAAACAGCAACTGAAAAGAAAGGCCGCAACTTCGAGCCGTCCTCTGGAAGTCCCACCTGAAGGGTCGGTACAGATAGCCTCCACAGCTCCTCGGTCCAGCCGTCCGCTCTGAGTACTTCCCTCCCAGTGGTCCACCTCCAGGTACCGTCCTTCTCCGCGAGCCTCCACCATAATCAGCGATGTCCGTCGTCTATTACCAACACAACGAAGTGCAGGCATAGCCCATGTAGGGGTGTGTATAAGATACTCAGTAGGGACCCTGAGACCCCCGAAGGTCTCCCGAAATTCACAAAGGATAAACCAAATAGGAAAGGTGCAATCATGAAGTAACAACTGACACGGCCTAGGTATATGCCCATACATATACCTACGTCATCAATTCCCGATCAGCTCCAACATCCGAGCCCAAGCACAACCCAGTCCACATAGGAAAGCAAAATGTATACCCACACAAGATATCACAACACAATCCACGAAAGAGAGCAAAGTAATCCACATAGGATAAATCAACACAATCCACAATGGAGAGTAAACAGTAAATCCACACAGGATAGTTCAACACAATCCACAAAGGAGAGTAACACAAGATTTAGCTCACACAGGTATACTTCTTCGGATGACGATAAAGATGATCAGTGATCCATCTAAGTCATCAGACCCACAAAGGATCGATAGGTACTAACCCCCGCAAAGACCCACACAGGATCGGGCCCACACAAGACATGTAGGTGCTGGCTCACACAGAACCACTGAGCGCAGACCCACACAGGATTGAATCCACACAGGATCTGTAGCACTGATCCATGTAGGATCACTAAGTGCAGTAGCCGTCGCAGTCCATTGAGGATCCCTACACAGTCGTCGTCAAAATCCACTGAGGATCTCTGCACAGTCGTCGTCGCAGTCGCAACCAGCACTAGGGTTCCCGCACACAGCAAGCTCGTTCGGGAGGGTCCGCTCCACGAGCAGAGAGGCTGATACATCAACTGACACATAGTCTAGATTTGATGTATCCAAAAGTTATGTATCGCCAATGGGAACTCAACGTCGTAGACGGCGCGTCAATCGGACGCCCGGTCTGAGAGTTATTGCCTTTTTCGTCCCAGGTGCCCGGTTGGTTTATAAGGAAAATCCAACCTGACCATACTCCACCTACATCCAAACCTCAAGCGGTGTATGATAAAAGATCCATCTCACTTAGAGGAAAACAACGAAGTCGACGACACGTCGATCGGACATCCGATGCTCAAGATATGAGCGTTTCCGCTCCGATGGCCCGGTTGGTTTCGTGTACGAACCATCCCGGTCGAACTCAAAGTAATCAGAAACCTTGAGTGAGATATACTGAAACGACCGTCTCGATCCAAGGATCATGTTTCCACTGACGGAACATTGTTCGGAGGCCCATAGCTCATGTTATGAGCGAATGACTGAAAACATCCGTAAACAGGGGGTCTGGGCCCAGGCCGACCCAGCCCGACACCCCCTGGGTCGGCCGAACCGGGTCGACCCGACCCGGTCTGACCCAGTTGGACCTGGCCCGGCCAGGGAAGGGGCGACCCGGCCGGTCGGACCGGCCTGGATCGGCTCGGTCGTGCAGCCGACCGAGGGAGCCCGCGGGGTCGGCGCTGCCCCCGTGGTGTCAAAGTGCCGCTGCCCCACGTGGGGCCGCGCTGAGTCACCCAGACACGGCTGGGCCACCGCGTCCCTGAACCGTGGTTCCGCACGTCCGTAGGAACCGCCTCACCGCTGTGGCTTCAGCCGCGGCGAGGTTTTCTCGGCGACGCGCTGGGCGCCGCTGCCGCCTGGCGGTCTGCCGCTGGCGGAAGCTTCCGCGGGCCACCGGAGTTGCTCCGGTGGTCCGTTTTCCTTCCCGTCTGCGCCGCTGCCCCTCCCGGGTCCCGTTCTTCACTGAGGAAACATTAAATCTCTTCTGCGGCAATTTTTGTCATTGCCCGCCAAATCCGCACAACAACCAAGAACAACAGAGGGTTGTCGGGCCGTGTTCGTTTGGCCCGCACCATCCGCGTTAGATAATAACATTCGGGAGAATTATTCAACACATGAAAACATAACCAAAAACAATTTTAATGAATTAAAATTGTTCTTATGAACTGGGTTCATTATTTTGAATAGAAACAAACACGGGAATAGAAAACACCCAAATAAAAATCCCTACCTCGTCAAGTCGTCGCACGCGTTCTCTTCGTGGAATTGATCGTTGCGGAAGGTGGGGACCATCGCGTCGTCGCGGTATCCGGCGTTGCGTCGATGAACTCCGAGGACCAAGAAATGACAAATTTAATTATTTAATAATTAAATCCATATTGAGTTAACATCCACAAAGGAATTTAAAGAATCGCAAACTCTCACCTCAACGGATGATCGAAGATTTTTGTCAAGGAGGAAGGAACGTCGTAGAAGAACGTCACGGGAGAGGAAACGTCGGTGTCGCGGCACACGGCGTCACGTCGTCAATTTCCGTGGGTTCAGCGTTCTTCGCGTTCTTCACGTTCTTCGTGTTCTTCTCGTTTTTCGCTAAGAAAGGTGAATGCACAAGAATTCCTGTCAAAAGCCTCTCAACATGTAATCCTCAAGATGTCGTGCGTCGGTCTTATTTTATTATTACGCCAACAAACGAAAAATAGATAAGTAATGACCCATTAATTCGTAGAATTAATTCAACGAAATAAACTGCCCAATTAATTGGTGCGTTAAGAAATTAAGAAAACGCGTCAGTTGACTTTCATAATGACGGGTTTTCGCTGGTGCGTTACATAGCGGAAAAGAAACGGTGGGGCTCATTCGGGCCCCACATCACAAATATCCTACCATGGGGGTAGGATATTTTTGGATAGCACCCTATCCGTATAAACTCCACTTATGAAGCTTTAAGTGTCTTTCAAGTGTCTTTCAAGTGAAATCAAAATAAAATTGTCACACAACTTTATTTTATTTCATAACTTTAAACCCAAAAATTAAAAACCACACCCGAGCAAACGCAACTCCGGAAGAGGTGTTTCGAAGAAATTACCGGCGCTGCGATTCCATCGGTGCCCTCAGAATTCGATTACGGGCACCGGTTCAAAAGTTAGAAAAACCCGCTCATCCGTTCACTGAACGTACCCGAGCCAAACTTTGGAAAATGATTCCGGGCACATCGGGCCTCGGAATCAGGTGCTGTCAGAAACTACATTCTTGTAAAATTCCAAATAAAATTAAGAAGAAAAAATTTCCTTGAAATTTACAGGTCTTTACAATTTATGAATTGAACAATTAAAAATGGATTTCATATATGGATTATTAAGACCAAAATTTGGATTTAGGGTAATTTTTCGAATAAAAAATGTACCATGGAAAAATAATAATTTACCGTAGTACCATTAAAAAAGATGAAATGTGTAAAATTTAACTAAGGAAAGGATTAAAATACCTAAAAAAGATTGAAAATTAGTATTTTATGGAGGTATTTATAGAACCTGACATTCCAATATTAAATTAATTTTAAAATATTTTTGGAAAAAAATAACCATCTCAATGTAGTTGGCTTTACATAGTAGATATTCATTTTAATCACTCAAACTCACATCTCCTCGAGTATAAATACCACCCATCCCCACCAAATTTCGACTCACAAGCCATGAATCAAATATAATATATGTGAAAACCGCTGAATCCCATAATAATAATGTAATAATTCTTATATTATCCCCAAAATACAAAATCTATTGTCTTTATTGGTTCTTCAAATTAAGTGATATTCAAGAGGCAATTTTCTATAAGCACATCAATTATTATATTTCCTCATTTTATTATCTCTTAATCTCCAATAATCATAATGTAATGTTAAATATAAAAGTATTTATATAATGAAATTTTATATTTCTCATTTAATAGCATATGTCGATCCAATTTATTACTTCCTATAATTAAATGAATCGAAACTATTGTACATGCTATTCAATTTAATCACATCTATGAATGATGTTTTTGATATTTTCCCATTATAGTCTTACTGAAATATAATTAAACTTTTGTTTTGGTTAAATAATATTTTAATTGTTATATAATAACACTTTTAATGTTATTTAAATAATATATATACATATTATTATATATTGAAAAACTATTTCCTGAGGATTGAAAAGAGTATCAAAATAATGTAATCATTTAACATTTTCATTCATGAAATGAATCATCCATATTTTATAAAACAAAAGATATATTGAACCATTTTTAATTTTTTGAATATATTAATACCATTTATTTATAATTCTGTATTTTTATTCCCATTTTACAATATGATCCATAATTATACACAAATGAATTTAGCATGAAACCATGAAATAAACACACCTAATACAATGAATGTAATAAAATATTTTTAATCAATTCATTTTAAGATGTTACAAAATGATGATATAAGTTATTATAAATGTGAATTAATTTAATTAATGAATATATGAAATTAATTAATCGATAATATATGAGGATAATGTATTTGAAACTAATGGAAAGCATGATGTAAGGGTTTCTCCTCTCACTTCTTTACTTTTGTGAGATATATTATTTATTCACCACATAATAATTATTTGTAGTGTATGTACATATCGTTTATATATAATATAATTAACCATATTATATTCATTTTATTTAATGCATATTTTTATTACTGATACTTTTATGGTGCGTATTTTTAGACTGATTAAAATTTTATACAATGTTTTAACTCAATTTCCATTCATTTGGTTACACTTATAGTTTGTTGATTTTTTCATTCTATGATTGTGGAAGAAATATATTTTTACCAACGAGTATATTATTTTCACTTATTTTATGGATTGATAGTGAATAAAAATAATTGATTTATTTGATTAGCGATATAATATTTTTGATGGACTTTGTCTCAAGCTGATCTACTCTAGCCAGTGTTCCGATAAGTCTGATCTGTCTCTGTTGGAAGTTAAACTTGAGGCATCCCCTGTATTAACCATGGGATACTGAGGAAAACCTCAGATACATGCCAATGGAATATAATTCACACATTCCATTTTGATACCATGGGCTTCCACACTCTCTAGCAGCCCTATGATAAGGGATATAAGACAAACATTCTAACCCCCAGTGTCCCGACACGCCAATGATGCCCTAACGTGACTACTCACCTGACTGGATTTTGTTTCCCAGACTAGACCCCTTTAAAAGTCCTCACAAAAGAGGCTTAATTATCTGGTCTCTATAAATATATGGAGTCTGGTAGAGCTTCATGAACTACGTCTTAAATTTATAAAGGATACCCAAACTAGGTGACGAGTTCCGAGGAGGAATCCATGGAAGGAAGAAACGACATCCCATCATCCTGTGTTGATCATGGAGCAGACATCCCTGAATAAGTAGCGAATGTCTCCCTCCATGGTAATTTGACATGGTATGACCATAATAGGAAATCATACTCCATCCCTGATGGATAATTATACAATAGAAATGATGAATCATTTCATGGGGTAAAATCCCCTATATTTTACTAGAATTGTTAATCCGTTGGAAGCTATGAAATGTATAATGTCCCCTAAAAATATATTTCATGAATTTGGATTATATTAAATGACAAATGATACAAATTAACTGTAATATCTCAATTGAGATATTGATCAGTGGTATTTGTTGATCCGTAATATGAGAGAAGAATAGGAATCAAAACTCATTAAATGAAATTATATTGAATAAACTATATTCTCAATACATTTCTCATATGAAATAAAAATTGAGATGAAACGAATGATCCTTAGTTTATATAAACAAGAGGATTAATGCATTTCATAGTACAATTCCTCCATTATAATGTATGCATGGTATTATAAGTTTTTCATTTGTTATATAGAATGCAATATTATCAATTTTTATGAAGGTTTCCATCCATGTCTGAATTGGAATTGGCTTCTCAAAAATTTTCATCATATTATTTAATTGTTAATGTGATCTCAAGACATAAAAAGAATTCAACAAGTCTTATGCCATTAATGGGAGGCATGTGATGAAGAGGGCAATAGATAAAATCGCAGATAAAGGGATGAAGGGAAAGAAGTGTTTTACCACACATGATAACTATGGAATGAATAACCCTAGTAAATGCTTTAAAGAGTTTGTATTTTTATATATATGTGGTTAAAAGTATGACCGATAAAAATAATGAAAAAAAGAATATAGAAATTACTAATATTAAATGTTTTAACTATTGTGAAGTGTGGAACTGTTTAAAATTTTTTTGCAATCATCAAGGTAATATTCCACAAAAGAAGCTAAGGGATCAAGGTGAATCTGATGATATTTATATGGACCTATGGAATTATTATTGTGGTTTTATTTTATGATAAAATATTTTTTTTAAATAATGTTATCATTATAATATTATTAAATAAAACAAGATTATTTCTTATTAGTATTTAATAAAGGATTTGAAAGAATGGATTTTCTGGTAATATAAAAAGATAGTCAATAAATAATTGAAATTTTTGGAAAATACAACATTGAAGGAAATATATACCATAATATATTCTTAATGTTGGGATAATAAGGTATATATAAAGAGATGATATTTATTGGATACGTATAATGATTTTTTTGAAATTGTTGTTTATGTTACATGTGATAATGTTATCAAGTCATTTTGATATATGGAATTTATTCAACAATGTATTATTTACATAAGGAATGAGGAAGTATTAATTTCTTAAAAAAACATTTGTTGTAATACATGTGATTACCATTCATTAATAGAATACATGAAAAATTTATTCACATAATAGTAATTGACATTATGGATTACATTATTTATGTTGTTGAATCTAATGTAATATTTATTTTTGGAATTTAGTGACCTTACTTCTAATGTTTTTGTCTTTTAATTTTGATAAAAATATTTTCTACGAGTATAATGAATAACTTCATATGGAATGGATTATAATCAACTTCAGGTATTATTTTTGGTTGATAACATTTTCTAACCATTTTTTTAGTAAAAATCTAATGGATAGATAAATTACGTCTCGATCTTAGGCTTTATTAATGTGATTTTGGTTTTAAAAATTATACTATAATATCCATTTCATATTATAAGGCAATGATTGAAAATAGGTCATGGAACAAAAAAATATAATATTATACTTATGAAATGTAAATAAATAAATATTTTTATTTCATAATGATCTTATCATGACTGAGAAATTATCACTCAACTATATGAATGAAATATCTAATAAAAATTAAATTATTTTGATTTTCTTACTAAGATATCAATGGCCTCATTAAACCTTAACAAATTTATGATTTTGTGATTGTAGTCTTTCTAATAACCATGCTCTCTATCACTCTATATCTGAAAATGAATTTTTTATTTCCCTTTAATGTCCATGTTTATATTTTCCCCTATTTTTATCCTATTCAACTCCAAATTTTTTTCCTAAACATCATATTTTCCAATTCCCTCTTATTAAGGGGATGTTTTTTATCAATATTTTTGATGCAGGTTCTCTAAAATAATATTTTTAAGTATCAAAAATTTACATTAATTGTTCAATTTAAAATTATGAGGACACCATTTATTTGTGAAGGATATAATATAACACCACAAGATTTTGTGGCATGTCTCTTTTAAATTTAATATATTAAAAAAATTGTTACCCCGAAAACTGAGCTTAAACAAACTACTATTTGTTATTATTTAATTATTACAGCTATACCTCATCCATTGGAATGGTAGGAATGAGTGAAATTGACATAATTAAGAAATTATATTTTAAACTTTTTTATAAAATAAATTCATATGTTATCATTTCAATATAAATGTAAAAAATCCAATTTAATATAAATGATATCTTTTTATAAAAAAACACATTTTATTCCCAAAATATAATTTTATAAAAATATTTGGAATTAATCACTATTAGTGAATGATAATAATGAAATTTATGTGTAATATATTTAATAAAAATATTTAAATTTAGTCTAATATTTTTAATAAGTTTAATATATGAAAAAATGATATTTTTATGAATAAAAAGTCAAATATCTTCCAAATACTATATTGCAACCAGTTTAATGGAGAACCTATTTTATGTATAAATGTTTAAAACTATATAATTATTTTATGAAATAATATACAACATTATTAAAATTTTGATATAAAAATTATTTTAGGGTGATTTTTTGTTATTTTTCAAATATGATAAATTTTTTGATGAATTGTAAGAAATACAGAATTATAATTGAAAAGTAATTTTTCATCTAATATATGTATACCATTGAATAATATTTAAAATTTTTTTTAATGAATAATTAGTTCTATTATAAATAAATAAATACAATTAATGTTATTTGAATAAATATTATATTGAAATTGGATATTGAAACATTTTAGTCTTTTCAACAATCACTTAAAAAATAGTCTTTCTCATAGGGTCTACGAAATGAATTTGAAAAATAAATTTGGAAAATTTTTGAAATGAATAATTACAAATTGATTTCATATTTGGAATCTTAAGAACAAAATTAGGATTTAGGGTAATTTTTCGAATAAAAAATGTACCATGGAAAAATAATTATTTACCGCAGTACAGGTAAAAAAATGAGATGGGTAAATATTTACTACGGATATTAATAAAATACCTAAAAAAGAAGAAAAAATTAATAGTTTGTGGAGGTATTTATAGAACCTGACATTTGTACATTAAATAAATTTTAAAATATTTCAGGAAAACTATATCCATATCAATGTGGTTGGCTTTACCTATTAGATAATAATTTTTATCACTCAAACTCACATCTCCTCGAGTATGAATACCACCCACCCCCACCAAATTTTAAAACACAAGCCATGAATCACATATAATATATGTGAAAACCTCTACATCCCACTATAATAATTTAATATTTCTTATATTCTCTCCAAAATAAAAAATCTATAGTCATTAATGGTTCCTTAAATTAAGTGATATTTGAGAGGAAATTTTCTCGAAACACCTCAATTATTTTAAATCCTCATTCTATAACTTCTTCATTTCCAATAACCATAAAATAAAGATAAATAGAGAAGTATTTATATAATGAAATTATATTTTTCTCATTGAATATCATATGTGGATCCTATTTGTTACTTTCTCTTATTCAATGAATCAAAACTATTATACATGCTCTGCTATTTAATAACATCCATGAATGATGTTTTTGTTATTTTTCCATTATAGTCATAATTAAATATAATAATAATTTTTTTGTTAAATAATATTTTAATAGTTCTATAATAACATATTTCATGTTATTTAACTAATATATATACGTATTACTAAATAATGGAAAAATATTTCATGAGGATTGAAATGAGTATCAAAATAATGTAGTCATTTATCATTTACATTTTATGAAATGAATAATCCTTATTTTAGATAACAAATGATATATTGATCCATTTGTAAAATTTTTAGTTTATTAATAACGTTTATTTACTATTTTTTATTTTTATTCCCATTTTACAATATGATCCATAATTATACACAAATGAATTGATCATAAAACCATGAAATAAACACACCTAAAACAATGAATGTAATGAAATATTATTAATCAATGCATTTTAAGATTTTACAAAAGGATCATATATGTTATTATAAATGTGAATTAATTTATATAATGAATATTTAAAATTAATTAATAGATAATATATGAGGATAATGTATTTGAAACTGATGGAAAGAATGAGGTAAGGGTTTCTCCTCTCACTTGTTTACTTCGGTGAGATATATTATATATTCCCCACATAATCATTATGTGTATTTTATATATATATCATTATTATATAGTACCATTAACCACATTATATTCATTTTATTAAATGATTATTTTTATTAATGATACTTTTATGGTGCGTATTGTTAGACTGAATAAAATTTTGTACGAGATTATATCTCAATTTCCATTCATTGGGTTACACTTATAGTTTGTTGATTTTTACATTCTATGATTATGGATGAAATGTATTTTTATCAACTAGTTTATTATTTTCGCTTTTTTATCTGGATTGATAGTGAATAAAAATAATTTATTTATTTGAATAAAGATATAATATTATTGATGAACATTGTCTCAAGCTGATCCACTCTATCTACTGTTCCGATAAGTATGATCTGTCTCCACTGGATGTTAAACATGAGGTATACCCTGTGTTAAATATGGGAAGCAGAGGAAATCCATAGATACATGCCAATGGAATATAATTCCCCACGTTCTGTGTGGGATGCCTTGGGATTCCATGATCTCGAGAAGCCCGATGATAAGGGACAGAAGACAAACATTCTGACCCCCGACCTCCCAACACGCCTGTGATGCCCCAACGTGACTACTCTCCTAACTGAATTTTTTTCCATGACCAGAACCCTTGGAAGGTCATGAAAGAAGCGGCATAATTATCTGTTGTTCATAAAGTTATGGGGTTAGGTAGAGCTTCACGAACTACGTATTTAATATATGAAGGAGACCCAGACTAGGTGATGAGTTCTGAGGAGGAATCCATGGAAGGAAGAACCGACATCCCATCATCCTGTTTCGATCATGGAGAAGATGTCCCTGAATAAGTAGCGGATGTCACCAGCCTTTGGAAAGAGGGAATGCGGGGTAACTGTAGTGTTTCATTTGCGTGACAGATGCACATGCCTCAGCGAAAGCATCGGAGAACAGAAAATGGTGAACTCTGCATGAATTCTCTTCTCCTTAGCATGGAGGCTAGTAGCATTCGAGGTTTCAGTGGGTAATCGTGTCATCTAACCTCGTCATCTGATACCATTTCCATCCAAACAAGCCTAACGTAAAACTCGCCAGGACTTGGGACATTCAGGACGTTGAGCATTCCATTCTGCGATGTTGTAAGCAAGGATCCCTCTTGCCGACCGCGGAAGACGGAATGGCGTTGTGGCAATGGATTCCAATTTCATTACCTAGAAATATTAATGAGTTTATCTCCATACTTTCAAGGGTCATTTTGTCACATCTGGAGCTCATTCACCTTCCCACAAGTGTAGGGATAGGGGCAATATCGATGTGGCTACCCCTCATGGTTCTACCTTTTCTATGATGACTTCGATTGCCACAACTGTTGGGCGCCCACACCCCCTCGCCCTATCCGAGATTTTCTAGAAAGGGTAATTAATGACCTTTTATGTAGGTACAAGGAGGAGGGGGTCGTCCCCACCAGGGACATGGCACGATTGGATCTTGAGGTTGATGCGCCTCACCATCAATGCCCCCCACAAGGGCCATGCAGGGAGCCACTGCTCCCCACCCCAACATTCAATTTTATTGGGATCTTGTCCCTGGAGATCCTTGACAGCACCCTCCCCTACACCGAGGATGTTGGGGATGTCCGGGTTGGCCTAGTAAGAGTCCCGCTTCAAGGGATCTCGGTAAGGGCTCCCACCATGCCACGGAAATACTACTGCCCGGTTCACCAAGCCACGTAGTAGGTAATCCACACACCTGGCCCACCGGCTCCAGTCTATCGAACTCGGCGCCAGCATCGGGCAAGAGCAGAATAGGATTCCCGCCAAGGGGCATTATCATCAGCAACAACTGTGGCCCGATCCACTGCTAACTCTTATCACCAACTCCCTGCACATGTTGATCTGGGTAGTTATTTGCCCAACTCGGATCGAGGCCCCAACCGCCCCATGGGCAGGTTGGGTTGACTCTCTCGGTCATCGACACATGTGATGGAAGCTAGGACCAATCCATAGTAATGCCACCCGATGTGAAGGCATACTCTATGCCGCTATTACAAAAGGTGAGGGCCCACCCTGCTTCCATCCTCGGCTTGGAGGTCTTCCCGGGTCCACCTTCGGCCCACGTAAAGGTCTTCCCTATGATATTAACACTCCGTGTGGGGGTCTCTCATGCGCTCACTACATTGGGTACGGGGTCACTCCCCCTACCATGGACTGCATGTATGGATACATTGCATGTCTGGTCACACCCCGACATGGAGGTCCTCCCAATGTCCCTGTGCTAATCGGTGAAGGTCCTCCTCAGTCTAGCAATCAGAGAGGTGGAATCCAACCCCACTTCAACAACACCCAACATAGTGGTCATCCATGTGTCCCTTTCGATATATGTCACAGTGCTCCCTGCACCATAGCTTTATAGGTTGGATACCCTCTCCGCCCCAGCACCAGTTCGGCCAGAGGACCCCACGTCAGAAATCAGTCGTGCCCTAAAGAACCACCCAGGGGTAAGAAGGCGGATCTCCACCACTGCAAAAGGAATTATGGGGAAGGTGAGATGGAAATCAGACTAGTATGCATCTCAGATATTGATGTGATGTACGACTCATCGCTGGAGCCCTCCCATCATTCCTCTGAGTCAATGGCTAGGGCAATGACAAGGCGTATCCACCTCATACTTCCCGAATAAGAGATCCATAGGATCCCAGCATCCCTCCAAAGGTATATCCATAGGGAGTAGAAACTGGAATGTCCCCAGGGACCGACTGTGCAGTCGCCACCGACATCTCCGAAAGCACCCTCTTCCTCAGTTAGAAATAGAGGGGTGATGTTTTGGGGGTCAAAGGTGGAAGAGTCATGGCATAACTTACCCGTGGCAGAAGTTGATACTGCATCAGGAGACCTGGTTGATTGCACATCCTATTGTGACATGGTAGTAAAGTCACTGCAACCATCAAAGGAGAGTCTGAGATTCATTATCTAACAATCTTGCTCGACATATTCTTCGACGGCTAGCCCATCGGCCCAGTGCCCTACCTCAGCACTGCTGCCAGTTCCTCAGCCACCCTTAGTTGACGTGCGGGGAAATCAAAGGGCATACTATGGATCTGATTCGGGGAGCTTCTGGACCATCCTACAAGTGGGCCACTACCCCGAGAATTTTTTTACGGTCGAAGGATCGAATTTTGATACACTAGTAACGCTCTCCTCGGAGGCTTTTGTATGTTTCCTCTAGACCCTCTGGGCAACTCACCTTCGTCTTCGCCACTGGTTGGTGACTTATCTTAGGGTACAAGAGCACCTGCAAGACATCATCGGGCAATGTCGTCTTGTTGACCTGGCCACGCTCCCCTTGGTCCAGCACCCTGAGTCCCCTGGCCACAACAGGGTCCTCCAACAGTAATGTGTTTCGAGTTTCCAAGTACACCACAATGTTATTAAGGAGGAAACACCCCATGCGCAATTCTATGGCAGGGGGATGTACATTTCCCTCCTCTTTAGTGTGATTCACTGGAAACCTGACTCTCTTGGTGATAGTGAGGAAATGCCCCCAAGAATATTGGTAGTCAAAATGGCTGATCTAGCTTGAGTGGAAAATGAGAAGGAACTTCTCTATGTGAACCTCCTCCATGAGTAAATTCCCCCACTGGTAGAGCCATCAGAGTGGAATACTCGTCATCATAGGAACCTCCAAGGTCTCCCTCCACCTATTGAGTCATTGATATTGAGATGGAATACTATCAAGGTCAAAGAGAATGTTAGAGCAGTAAAATTGTTCAAACATTCCGCCTCCATGCAAAAGACGAAAGGGGAACGCGAGAAGACCATGTTGGCCAATATCGTGCTGAACAGAATAAGTTAGTTGATGAACATCTAGATGAACGCATTACATAGAGGCGACCTGACTACGGTGATCCTAGGTTGGGGAAGTAGGAGAATGAACAACTACTCTCCAGCGAGATTCTCCTAGGCAACCCTAATCACACTATTTTTACAAACATAGCAGAAGTCGTAGGTCACAACAAGAGGGTGCATTATTTCTCGCCGAACCATTTCGAATTGCATGAAAATCCATGGAACCCCACTTGGGATCCTTAGGCTACCCCAAGGGTGGCTCCACCAGCCGCTCTACGAGCCTCCAATATTGTCTACCGCATTCAAGAGCCTGGAAATGCGTTCGTGGTTAGGGATCCCAAATAGAATATGGACCTATGTCCAGACGAACTGATGGAGGCACTCATCACCCACCTCAAGGCATTGGAAACGTGACAGGTGGTTATCCCACTAGTGGGAAATCCATACTCAGCATGGGTGGATGACATGCCAACACCCCTTGGATTTGGGAATCCCACTTTCTCCCCCATTAACAGGATAGGGGGC
The DNA here is from genome assembly GCA_963277665.1 of Viscum album. Taxonomy (NCBI): domain Eukaryota; kingdom Viridiplantae; phylum Streptophyta; class Magnoliopsida; order Santalales; family Viscaceae; genus Viscum; species Viscum album. The sequence goes on along the minus strand of OY728121.1, from coordinate 1,197,463,474 downwards.
ATGCCACAGCACCTATACAACTATAACTCAAGGTTCGGGCCTTTGTTATTGACCACAACAAGTAGAAGTCCACCAAGCTGCGTTGCATTGTTCAGACACTAGAGGGGACGACATTTGTTTGGTACATCCAGCTCCCCGTTGGATCCGTAAATATCTGGGAGGACCTTCGTAGGCAGTTCCTTTACCAGTTCAGCTCTACCACACAGAAGATGAACAACACAGACCTCTTCCGGTGCAAACAAAGGCTCAATGAGCGAGTTGTATGCTTCATTACCCGGTGAAGGAGCTCACATACTCCCTTGACATGCCACTTACTTAGGATCAATTTCAGTCCATGTGTGTGGGTAATGTCAAGACTGAACTGGTTCCCTTGCTGATCACTCAGAAATATCCTGGAGGATTCCAAGACTTCTCAGATGAGGCCCAACCCCTCATAGAAGCCCTGTAACAGGCCAGTCAGGCACTCCTACTGCCTCCAGTAACCCCAGCAAGGAGGGATTCCAGAGGTGATCCCACCATAGTGGCTCATGTAGAGGATCCCAGTTAGCTAGAATTGCTACCAACAGAGCTAGCTCCATAGCCCCACAGTGGTCCACCACCACGGGCACAGTTTCCAACCGAGCATCACGCACCCTAGAATCGGCAGACGCCCCCGCGTAAAGCCCAGCCTCCGCCTAGGCGAGATAATCAACTTCTGCCTCCTCGAAGGCCTCCTATAGCTTCTCGTTAGTGGTAGTCTCCTTGATCCCCCTTTCTAGGAAGAAGGAATCAGACCTACTCATTCAATGAGGCCCAAGTACCTGGCTACTTCTATAGTGCCTTAGAGCAGAGAATTGTGTGACTGCCTGAGGGCTGAATGCCGGAAAAGTCTCATCTAACAGATCACCCCAACTTCTGCCCTTACCACCAGATCTTGTGACACACCATCATGCAATGCTATGTTTTCAAGTACTAGATCAATGTCCAATTTAACAACCACATAGTCAGGTTGAGCCTAACCCCTACACAAGTGGCACTTCTCTTTGTGGGATCAGCTAATAGTAGCAACGACAATGGTGGGTGGTAGTAGGTTTCAGATCGTGGGTCCTAGATGTATAACTACTAGTTGGCTTGCAAGATGGTATCCCATTCCCATGGCATCATTCAGGTATGCCTGAATCCATCAGAGCCTTCAAATGATGTGACCAACACTTTTGCGTCATCAACTTAGTCGACCTCTTCCTAGAAGAGAAAGCATATGTGACATAAGAATATGAAATGTGCCCTGCAAAGGTCATCGTCATCCAGCACTATCAGTGTCTTTATTCCCCCAGATATGAGAATACATCCGAGAATCCTCCATGTGGTGGATGATTCATGATGTGACAGCTAATGGTATACTTCATTTAACAATGTTATGTTGGTAAATATCTTTATGAATCTCGACGAGAGGGAGCACCATACGAACCTCCCCAACTTCCCCAGCCGTTTCCAAATTCGGCGGAACCATGACCATATGGGTCGCCAAGGCATGCCAGTTGGCACCTCCTGCCAGGCCGTGCATGCCATTGAGACAAGACAGCAGGTCCAACGTAGAACTCAGCATGCACAGCCTCTTCATCTGGTGTTGAGAGTTCCATCTCCAACACGATGTGTGCTACTGGATCAGGTAGAGCCACTTCGGCTGTACCGCAACCAGTTTTTTCCCACTGCCGGCAGAACTCAGTCCCCTGTTCCCCATCCTATAGCTACTCTCTATGCTTCAGCTAATGAGCAACGAGATATACACATTACCGGTCAGTCGCTGGTCCAACCGGTAGGGCCCACCATGCCTCCAACCATAGAGCGGCACCCTAAAAGAAGAATTTTGCACATGCCGCCGAATTATGATCTTCTGAAACACCTATCCGGCATCCCAGTGAGGGTCTCCATCCTTGAAACCCTTCGCCTATCACCAGATATTCATGGAGCACACACTGAGGCTTTAAGGAGCCCCCTCAAGTTTGAGACAGATGTAGCAGCTGCAGTGGCCTTCCATACTGACGTGGTTGAGGATAATTAATGCTAGGATCTCATCTCGTTCTTAGGAGAGGACTAAGGCTCCCCATATAGGGGCACATCCGCCCATTGTATATCAATGTTTAATTCAATGTCATGGATATTCGTCGTTATCTCGCTGATAATGGCTCCGGGATCAAACCTATCCCGACACAGACACTGTGGAAGCTAGGGATATCTGAAGATGACCTGCCTACCTCTGATTTAAGGATCCAGGGATATGACATCACAAAGAAGACACTGGTCGAAATGATCCATCTGAAGACCCAGTTCAGCGGCTTAGTTTCTAGAAACGAGATCTTGGTCATCACCTCAGACACTACGCATAATGCTTTGATGAGTATGCTATGCCTCCACCTGTACGCGACAGTCCCCTAATCATATCACCAATGCCTCAAGTACCCCCTTAATGGTTCAGTAGGAATAATCCAAGGTAATGCATCTTCTTTTGCCTATTGTGAAGCCCGCTACTTGGATTCTGATTATTACAAGAGAAAGGATAAAAAAGTACAGGAAAGAAGAGTTGAGCACATCACCATTATAAAGACCCTTGGGCTGGCTTGAATGATGCCTACGTCTTCCCGATCCATTAGATAGAGTACACAACCCCCCACCATGTTTCATTTTTTTTTTCATTTCCGGGATAACAGAGAACCATGCCCCCAAATCATGGCAGCGTTGGGAGATCACTTTTTAATCTTATATGAATGAGGATCCAGTGATCATGGAGCCTCCCACTCTCATCATGTATCGAGACTTCATACTCATGGGAATGACAATATGTCATACTTGTCTAATTTTCGAGGCTGGAATAAGTCAGATTTGGCTGAAACGCCGCTATTTCGTTGATATTTTCAAGTGTGGCCCCTTGGGTTGGAGACCAGATGAGGTCGGTTCGACAACCTTCATAGCCATGGTCTCAATAGCGCCGGAGTGCCCTGATGCAATGACCACATCCGCACAAGCTAGATGCAGCCCCCATCACGGTATGGTAGATTAGAGGTAGCTTCCCACATAGTGGATCCCTACATAAGTGAAGATGAAGATATTGAGGATGCTACCCCTGCCATTGAGGATGGCGTCTCAGCCACGGTCAACGAGCTAGTTCATGTGAACCTCGGTAGTGAGGCAGATCAGAGAGCCACATTGATCAGTGACACAATGTCCCTTGAGAGTAGCAGTAGTATGTAGACTTACTCAAACAGCGCCATGATTTATTTTCCTGGAGTTACAATGAGATTCTAGGACTAGATCCTCAGGTATCTGTCCACCTCCTCGGTCTCACGACAAATCATCTGGGGTTCCAGCTGCCTCCCAGAAAGATTCACCCTTCTAACGGTTCCATGGTTGAGTCCGAATTTCACAATCTCATCAAAAACATCTTCGTCAAGGAGGTCTAGTACCCCAAGTGGTTATCCAACATCATTCTAGTATGATAGAAGAACAGGAAGATTGGAGTCTTTATCGTCTTCCATGATCTCAACTGTCACTGTCTGAAGGATGATTTTCCCCTTCCAGTGATAGAATTATTGATTGAATCAATGGTCAGGTTCCTAGCCATCTATTTCATTGATGTTTACTCTGTATATAATCAGATCCATATGTCCCCTATATATGAAGACTCTACTACTTTTAGGGCATCCAAAGGTAATTTTTGTTACCTAGTTTTTCCATTTGGCCTGAAGAATGTAGGTGCCACCTATCAGCGGGCCATGCATCGCATATTCAAACAAATCCTAGGAACGTTGGTGGAATGCTACGTGGATGACTTGGAAGTAAAATATCGCCAGCGTCCGGACCATATCAAGGACCTTTAGAAATTGTTCTATTCCCTCTGTTCCCGTCATATGAAGATGAACTCGTTGCGATATTTTGGGGTTACGTCCGGGAAGTTTCTTGGATTTTTTGTCTGATACTGAGACATTGAGATTAACCAAGAGAAGATAACTTCAATCAGTCAGATGCCTCCCCCAAAAAATATTTGGGAGAATTGAGGACACCACGACCCATTATCCTACATAAGAAAGTTCATTGAAAATATGGTTGGCATGTGTAAACCCATTTTGTGGCTCATGACAAAGGGTACCACTGATGAGTGGGATGAGATGTGTTAGGCCACCATTGAAGAAATCATGAATTATCTTCTCTAGCCTTCAGTCTTGATCCCATCTGACACCGGGAAGCCACTGATTCTCTATGTCACCACCCTAGAACAGTCCCTCGGTGCCCTTCTCGCCCAAATGATCAATGATGGGACATAGAACAACCTATATGACCCCAGCCACATGCTCCTAGATATTGAATCCAGATAATCCGTCATAGAGAATACATGAATTGTTCTTGTATTTACCATACAAAAGTTGTGACATTACATGAATCACCATGAGGTACAGCTAGTGCCTCGATTGGACCCGCTGAATTACATTCTGAATCAACCCATGCTGACTGGCTGACTAGCACAGTGGGCGGTAATCATACAACCGTTCAACATCAGGTTCGTTCCCCAGAAATCTATCATGGGACTAGCATTGGTTGACTTTCAAGATTCCCATCCAACCCCCGCAGACCAGTCCCTAGACCTGGATTTTCCCAATGAGGCCATCATCTAGGACTTTCTTGTTGTTCCATGTTGGCAAATTCACTTTGATGGTGCCTCCTGAAGCCCCTACGGTAGGAGGCTCAATGATCCTAGGCTCAATAGAATAGGTCTAGGTATCATCATTTTCACCCCATCTCAAGCCGTCCTGCCTTACTCATTATTGTTATCAGAAAATTTCACTAACAATGAGGAAGACTATCAGGACCTCATTACACGTCATGAGCTGGCCCTTGAGATCGATGTTCCCCATTTTCATGTGAATGGGGATTCCGATCTTGTCATCAAATATTTCAATGGCGACTATGTTTTCAGGAAGCCATAGCATGAACCATTTCTAGAACGCACTATCTAGCTAATGGCCCAGTTCCCTCCTCAGCCAGAGGTTATCCATATCCCTTGGTCACAGAACGGTTGAGAAGATGCTTTGGCCAGATTGGCTGCATCACATGTAGAACCCGCACTAGATAGTTTAATAATCATCGCGGTGCACCAGAGATTCAATGCTCCCGTCACCCTAGAGTATGACGACGGCCCTTGGGTATGCCATCATAAAACCAGAGCTTCCACATCAGGAACCCCAGGTTCTCAGATATAGTGAGCGAAGAAACTCCAGACTGGAGAGCCCCTTTTGTTAATTATCTCCAAAATGGATGCTTCCCGGCAGACGAAGCTGAGCGCGAGTGAATTCGATGCTGTGTGCTGCAATTTACTCTCTAGAGTGGTCCCAGACTTGAGCATATCCTCAATAATCATTTATTTGATGGTATTATTTTCTGTTTCATCCAAATAATCAAGATTCCGTAGTTCATTCAAGAGGTTCACGCTGTGTCATGTGGTGCCAATCAGGCTAGGCCAAAACTGTCTCACCAGATTCAAAGATTAGGGTATTTTTGGACCTCCATGATCCACACAACATAGAGTTCTCTGATAGCTTCCATGCATTCTTGGTTAATGATAACTTTCTGAATCAGCCATCGGAGACTCCCCGTAATCAAAAGTACTCTTGGCCATTTGCATTTTGTGGGATAGATGTTGTAGGACCATACCCACCGGCAACGGCTCACCAATGCCGATTTATTCTGACCGTTGTGGATTTCTTTTCCAAGTGGGTAGATACAATTCCACTAAAGGAAGTCAAAACCCATTTTCTCGTTGACTTCAGCAGTTCTAACATCATCTATCGATTTGGAGTACCTCACACTATCCTCACCGATAACAGCACCAACATTCATGTAGCCGAGCTGAATCAATTATAAGACGTGTACAACATTCATTCCAACCAAACCTCCCGCTATAAAGAATTGGAAAATAGACATATTTAGGCGTTCAATAAAACCCTCTATTACATTCTGTAGAAAGAGTTTGGTAGGAATAGAAAGAGTTGGCCGGATAAGCTCCCCAACACCCTCTGGGCTTATTGGATGACGAACCGTAATTCCACCCATGTGACCACATATTCCCTAGGGTATGGAACGGATGTCATACTTCACATAGAGATTCAATTTCCCTCATTGCGCACAATGGTCTATGACTAGAATGTGCCAGATAGAGTGGCTGAGATCTGTCTAGCTGAATTGGAAGCACTAGACGAGTATAGGCTTCGTTCACTGCACAACCTAGAAATGCATCAGAACAGGATGGCACATGCTTTCAATAAGAAGGATCACCTCTTATCTTTCCTACAAGGAATTTTGGTTTTAGCTCTCAGAGCACCAATGATCTCTAGCAGGAAACCACCCATGTTGGAGCCCAAGTGTGAAGGACCTTTCATTGTTCATAAGGTTTATTCGAATGGTGCATACTCCATAGTGACCATGGATGGTGATCCTATAACTCAACCATCCAATGCCAAATTCCTCAAGATATACTTTTCCTAAGCCTCGTTGTCCAGCACGATATTATACTGGATGGTCTTGCATGACCCTAAATGGAATAGCGGTCCTTCATGACCCTAAACAGGATGATGGTCATGCACGACCATAAACAGCATTTGGTCCTACATTTGGGCCTTTAGGGTCCTCTATGACCTTAAAATGGATTATGTTCATGGATGACCTTAAACTAGATGGTCCTACACGACCCTAAATGGAACAGTGGTCCCGCATGATAGTTAAATATTTGATGGTCCTAGAGAACCATAAACTACATTTGGTCTTACATTTGGGCCTTTAGGGTCCTCCATGACCATAAACTGGATTACGGTCCTGCATGACCCTAAACTGTCTGTCGCGCATGACCCAGAACTATATGTTGTCCTGCATGATGTTAAACTATATGTCATCTAGCGTGATGTTAATCTGTATATCATCCCTCATGATATTAAACTGCATGTTTTTCCCGCTTGACAATATACTATATGTTGTCCTGCATGACGTTAAACTGTATCTTCAAGAACTATGTGTGTCTTAATTCCCATCCCTATTGGATACGTAGGACTTCCTGAACATTTAGATTTTAGGTCCGTCATCTTCTCGTAGAGAACCCACAATTTCCCGGTCACCTAGGACCTTTGGTAGGTTCCTCTACACGAGGGGGTATATTGGTGTTGTACAGGGATTTTTGCAACATGCCCCCTTCTCCCGGGAATCTTCCATCTCTTGGCCGCTCTCAAATTGATCCCCTCGACCATTTTTGGTGGACATCCCATGTGTTTAGAAAACTCTATTCTAGGACCTTGAGTGTCAGATTCCTCATTGGAAAGTTCGTTCCACTTGTCAAGCTTTGTGTTCCCCTTCAATAGGGCCCTCGATATCTTTCACACCGTATGGACACCCAAAAATGGCATGGATACCATGCCTAAGGGATATCCTACCATTACGGGACAATAACCCCAAGGGTCTCAGACATCAAATTGATTCAAATACCACTTTGCGAATATGGTCAGTGGTCGATGTTCAATTCTTCGTCCCCATTTCAGGCTTACGCGACTGGATGCTATGTTGCGAACATGGTTAGTATTAATACTTCATCATCATGCCAGCCTATTTAGGCCTTGAAATTTTGTTGCATGATTCACATTATGTTCCACCCCCATCGTGTCCAGGTTGAATCTCAACACTCTTTTCACTACCCCTCAGTGCATCTCCACACATCAGGAAGACCATGCTGTAATACGACGTCTCTTGGGGCTCCCCCGATCCGAGCGCTAAGACTATAGGTTGGGATATTCTCTAAAAACCTTGAAAAACACGAATCTTATACCAATGGAATATGGGGGGTCACTCGGACATTGCATTTCAGGTCCAGTTCAACTGGAAGCTAGCTTCTCCGGACCCTTATCCTCCGACCCTCACTGGCCTCCTGGCCCGAAGCTCCTATCCTGGAATTACGCACGATGATGATGTGGACGTCTTCCTCATTCATTTCAGGTATGCATTATCGCGTCATGAACATTCCTCTATGCCCAATACATATGACATTAAACTATGTCGGTTGGTCCAAACACAATACCATAATCTGTGATGATATCGTCTTGACTGCATGATGAAAAACGACACTGCATTGTGATAACCTCATCATAGAGGACATCACGTTGGTTATCGGTCATTTACCACTCCATTTTTCAACGCCTGTATAAGGCTATATTATTGTGGAGATTCTAGGAATTTCTACATTAGACTGATCACTCCCCAAAATAAAAACCATTCACCTGAAAGGACAAACAAGATACAAAAAATGCCACATCTTTTGGTGAGAGGGCTAGACCCGCACAACCCTTTCATCCTTTGAAATGGTACCTTACCATGTCATGCCACCCACCCAAGAACTACATATTAATTGATTATCATATTCATGAGATACGTAGGAGCTCCCAGGATCTTCCCCATGGGCCCAAACTAACTTTTGTGTTCGGTCCATTGACCAAAATAATTTTCCATGGAGAACATGGTATGTAGGACTTATGTCTTCATTCACATCAGGTTTCGTAATCACCATACCATGTGTCTCCTGATATCCTTACAAATTCATGGTCTTAGTTTAAACCATATACTATGTCCCATTATAGAACTATGTGATTCTTGATTCCCATCATTATTGGATACGTACGAATGTCCAGCCATTACGTGTCGGGACCAGCCCTGCTGATCAAAAAAACCCATCCCTCATCACTTTCGTCCCCTTGGACTGACTTTCCAGGGAATTGTTTAACTACAGAATTTTCCCCGAACATATTCGGGATTCCCCATGGTGACATTGGGAAGCAGCAGTTCCCTCACCAGAGAGGTCCTATCTAGAAGTAGGGAATATCCAAGACCAGATAAATGCACCCGCCTAATGTGCTTCCACCACCTTGGAGTAATCTTGGGAGTGTTGGATTCTATGGGAACAAACCACCATTTAACTTTACACGCTTTTCATTCCCCTTTATTTGGATCCTCATCCTCTTTCATTTTTGTAGGGACCCCCTAACAGTATAGATGCTCGACCAATGGTCCACCTCCGGTCCTAGGCCAACGATCTGGATGACTGATCTTGTATAAAGGGACACCCTCAGAATATGGATACTTGACCTATGGTCTACCTACTATCCTGGGCCAACGTTCTGGAAGACTGATCATGTTAGAAGGGACCCCCTAACAGTATGGATTCTCGACCTATGGTCTGCCTATTTTCCTGGGTAAATATTTCGGAAGACTGATCATGATTGAAGGGACCCCCTAGCAGTATGGATGCTCGACCTATGGTCCGCCTTCTATCTTGGGCCAACCATCATGAAGGCTGATAAATGATATTTGAGTTAGGCCTCATGTTACAAACATGGTCAGGGTTCGGCCCTCATTTTTTTCCTCGTTTCAGGATAATGCAATAACGATATTGTGTTTCGAACACATTCAACAATCGTACTTCATTTCCATGCATGTACCATAGTGTTCTGAATTTGGGTAACGTGATTCACATTTTTCATTTACCTATGTTCGTACTAATTCCAATGCCCACGGCATTACCATGCTCATGCACTAGAGCACATTGAGAAGACGATACATCAATTGGTCTCAGGTCCTCTTCCTTTGGATGGGACTCCCTCTTCTCCTAGAATATTCGGGTTCAAATTTTGAATGCACGATGCTTGGTTGATGCTGTCACGATCCAATGAAGTGACCGTACCAGCCTCCATTGCTTCTCATGGCCCATATGAGCATACGGATGGATTGCTATTTATTTCGTGATTATGGATGAGCATGTTAAACCAAAGGGACAAGTATGATAAGAAATGGGGAAAGTATGTAAATTTGTTATACATACGGTTCAAAATAAAAAGAAGCAATAAAGTGGGACATGTTTATGGAGTTGGCCAAAACAGGGCCCCTATGGGTCGGCTTCTTGGATAGATCTCTCCAATGATGCCACCTTTTCACCGGTGTCCTCCCAGATGACCTCCCTTCCGCTGAGAGACCTTTTTTCATTGGTGGCCGCAGAGTTGAGCTCGCTGACCTTGGACCATGCCCACGCCTATTCAGTCAGGATCTCAGTTATCTGGTGACTTGCTTCCAAAAATTGTTCTTGGGCATCTAACAGCTGGTCCCTTACCTGCTCCACGAGCTCGAGAAAGTTTACGATGAACATCTATTGTTCTTTCTCCTGTTCCTCGAGGCGTTGGTCCTCATTCTCCGCCCATAGAAATTCTTGGGAACTCCTTGACTCCTACTACCACCAGATGAGGCCTGCATGTTAGCTGCACTCTTGCACATTCTTAGCCATGTCATCATGGGCCGTCAAGTGAAGGCATTGGGAATCCACCCTTTCAGCACACAGTATGCACAACTATGTGTGGAGTGACACCATCCACTATATCCATTCTGCCTGGGGTTGATTGAGAAAACACTTGATGCACTTCCATCCCTTGTTTCGTCTCAGCCGACTCTCCTCGGCCACATCTGAATCTGAATCGTCAATTTACTCAAGATTAGTGGGCCGATAGGAAGGGTAGACAACCCACAGGACAGCAGAAGGGTTTTCCTTATAGATTCCTTCTAGGGTAATGGGCTCCTCAGCATTGGTGTGACCTCCCTCACTCCCCGTGATCCTGGTGGCACCCTCGTTGACTTCCATTCCTTCCCTGATAGTAGCGCCACTGGTGTACGCTACTCCATGCTCGCCAATTGTTGGGGTCCACTTAGTTTGGGAGTCATGTCCTCGATGTGGAGGAATTTTTTCCATAGGCATGCTCTTGGATGGTCCAGGATCAGCTGCCCGACAAACCTACAGTGTCGTGATCACTTTACAGACAAGGAAGACCTAGATAATTTGGGTCCCCCGACAGTGAGTACCGGTTTTGAAGCAAGGGACTTACTGGAACCCAAGTCATTAGCCTCTAGTTCTTTGGCCTCTATAGGTTCTATCATGGCGGGGGATCCCTCAGCACATGTCATCTCGATAATGAGCGCCGGTGCCCCGCCTTGTCCCATTGGAGCTCCTCCTCCTATGATTGGGGAATCATGATCAGTCCCAACACCAGTATGCTCTTGCGTAAGAGAGAGAAAGTGGATTAAGGGTTGCAAGGAAAGTGAAAGGAAAGATAATGATAGTCAAGGGTTGAAGCATACCTCGATTATATCAGTTACATCTACTTTAGAGCTGATGATCTCACCACTCTTCTGGAGACTCCATCGGTGGGACGCCCCTACCACCCTACACCTTCAGGCTCCCCTTCCCTATCTCCTTCTCCTTCACCTTCCCCTTACCCTTCTTCTTCCTCACCAATCTCACCACTCTGGATCTCATCTCTCACTATCATTTTCTAGAGGGATTCAGTACTCATTAACTGTCACAGGGTTATGCAAGCCGACCACAGTGCAGGGACGATCATGTCCTGCGAAGGATGATACATGTATCTTATTTGTTTCCTGGGAAGTTCTCTGGCCACTCTATGGGACCCTCCACCTCCAGGAGATGATGGTGAGATCACACCACGTGACGCCCCTGCTACTAAGGTTCCAGCCTGCATGAGCCCTAATGTCGGATTTGCTTTTGATCCTCCCCCCCTAGCGTCACCCTACCTTCTATCTCGCCGCTGAGGTTTCACACTGGAGACCTTGAGCTGCCAAAATCATTTACACAGAATCCCCTCAGGGTAATCTATGTTTTATTGTTCAACGTACTCTGATGAGAGGCCAACGTTCACTACAGAGTGAGGAAATGTGTCGATGTCACAAGTGTCGTATGTCGTGAACATCAGACACATGTTACAATGAACATAGGGATGCCTCTCCTCCCAGAAGTCTGTGTATACACTCTTTGGTGTTCACTGGAGGAATCCCAACATCCCATAGAACATGGATGGCACATAAGGCTCACAAAAGATTTTCCCATCAATTTGGGCCACGATCACCCCGACTCTGATGCTCAGGAAGTAATCCTTCTACTCCAGTGAGCCTTGCCCGTCATCTATGAGGTGGCCAATTGGGGTGGGGAATGGGCTAAAGGTAAATATGGCATGGTTACCAATCTTGATCTGTACTCCCTACTCATGGAGCATCATCGGTATGACCCCGACAATATTCATCAGAGAGGGTCGCAGGTCATTTCCTGGGGAACAGTGTGCATTCTGGAAAATGTATCCACCGTAGTGAGCCGCAACCCAGCCATGGAAGATCTAGAAGGTGCCACGTACTCTCCTAAGAAATACCCCTATCGATATGCAACCTAAGATGGCGTACAACTGAACCAGCATGGGGACACCCGGGTTGAACCTCTTGTTGGAAACCATGATGCCTGCCATCAACCGAGACACTAGATGGACACCCATCCTGGCATCCCACACCGGCAAAAGCTATCCGCTTAGGAATATGGCGAGGAAACCAGTGTACCTGACATTTGGGTCCCAAGAATCATTGATGTTGTATCACTATGATTGGTATTCCCCCCCCCCCTCTAGGATCCTCAAATATTATCTGCTCAATATCCCCATGAGCCGCAGTTGGACACCATTTCCCCCGCCTAGACATCATTAATTCTAGATCCTTCTCAAGGATCAGAGGAGGCCCATGATGCCCTACATTTTTGCATTTCCCTTAGAATCTGATCGTTGTGACTGCTCATCGATCAAATTCTAAGGAGGTCATTTGTATACGCTGAATAGTGCTTAAGTGATGTAGAATGTTCCGAAGTGAAAAAGCAAAGTCATATTCGGACCAGGAGACCCGGTCCGGAGGGCCCGGAACTGCTGTGAAAAAAATGATGGAGTGTGTGGAAAAAAAAATTGTCATGCATGGAGAGTACTGAGATTTGTGTAGATTCTAGTTACCTCTGTGAAATACTTTATCGTCCGCGCCCCGTGCGGTTGACCTTTAACGCCATCTCCTCCACCACAAAATTATTTCATGCAGCTCAGAATTCCGCATAGTCGGATGCCTATAAATAGAAGTTTAACCCCTTCCTTTTCGAGGTAGGAAAATTCAAACCGTCTCTCGTGCTGGAAATCCTCCTTCCATGATCGCGGAATTTGGCCTTTTGGTACGATTTTTTTTCGTGCCAAGTCTCCCCGGGATCCACCTTCGCGCAACATCCCCATGGATTAGACTAATCTCCATACCCTTTATATGTGCTCAATCCCTTCTTTTTTGGGAAATCCATTCCTGGTCGTGCAATCACTTCAAGTAGCATGCAAAACCTTAGCCCCCCTATCTTGCACAATCATCAACGATTTCATGCTAGCATGGGGATCTTCGCGCCATGCCCCTTTATTTCTTGAAAACCACATGGGCTGCGTGTAATTCCCCAGGGTGCTTCACCTCAATACTCCCTGGGCCCCCTCTTGCCAGAACACCTGATTCCCTCTTCTAGGTGTCATTCGCAGGTGTCTCGTGCACCTTAGGCATCAGCATCATAAATGGTTTTCTCATGCGACCTTTTAGGCTTGTAGGAAGTAACTTCGAAGTCCCTTGGACAATTATTTATATTGTTTTGCTTCACCACATGCTTCCTCGCATAGGCACAAAAACGGTTATTGATTCTTCGCATAGCCATGCTAACGTGGACCCCTCGATGGTTCGTTCCACTACACCACCTCAGAACAGCCTTTTCGATGCCTAACCCCCCACAAGGAGAAGAGGGTACCAGTTACGTACGTCCTAGGGGTGCGGAGAAAACCCACCTCATCTGAGATGCAAGACGATAAACTATCAAGCAACTTGTCCTCAACACATGATGTTTAACTGCGACCTTGTCCTGTGAATCGCACACAGGGTTCCCCTGCCTTGGAAATTTTCCAAGCCCACTCATCTCAACAGGGATGTGATCAACCCACATAGAGGGTGAATTATTATATTGTCATTTTTCTGTGGGGAAGGGAAGCCACCATGGTGTAAGCCCCTAGATATTCTTACTAGAGGCAACACCCCTTCTCCTCCTAACTTCCTCAGTGCCAAGGCCAGTGGAGGGCATCAAAGGGAATGGGGCTCCACTTTTCGTAGGTGCCAAATCCCTCTCCCGTTGCGCATTGTCCCCCTCGTGCCAACATCCTAGATTAAATATTGACACAATGGGACGCTCAACGCGTAATCCCCTCTTCATTTCCCATGGACACACCCTTCGGGATGTGATTGTCAGGTCACTGATTCCTCTTGTTTCTCACCACACGCAAGACTCATGTGAGCTTAGAGTGAGCACCGACTATGACACACCATGGGCTACCTCAGAGCGTAAGCCCCAAAATTCCCTCGTTTGAGCTGTAGGATGTTAAACTGCCAAGCACCCTCATCCTACATGACATTAAACAACATTCCATCCTAAACTACGGGGTACTTTGGTCCGTGAAAAGGCATGGTTCGTAGGAAGCCTCCATGAGGTTCAAGCCCCACCACCTTGGGCCACCTCATAGTGTAATCCCCAACCCATCATGAACTACATTTACATTGATCTTTGCTATGGCATGGTATGTAGGAAGTCTCTATGAGGTTCATGCCCCACCACTTTGGGCCGCTTTAGAGTGTAATCCCCAACCCATCACGAACTATGGGGACTTTGATCCTTGCTAAGACATCGTATGTAGAAATCATCCAAGAGTATCATGCCCCACCACATTGGGACACCTCAGAGTTTAAGCCCCAACCCATCCCAAACTACGGAGACTTTGATCCATGCTAAGGCATGGTATGTAGGACGCCTCTACAAGGTTCAAACCCCACCACCTTGGGCCGCCTCAGAGTATAAGACTAAACTCGTCCAACCTGATGTTAAACTGTATCCGCTACCTGAACAATGGAGACTCTGATTCCCCGTCATGGGGATACGTAGGAGGCCACTATGATGCTCAATACCATCACCCATGTCTCATTCAGAACTCTCCCACAAGACCACACTTCTCGGGAAGCTCATGCCCTAACCCAGAGGTTCTACTTTCTCTTGGTCCCATCCATGCATCCATTATCATGGGTCCCCTATTCAGGTGTCACATTGCTTCATCGAACTACTTGGACATTGATTCCCTGCCACGAGGATACGTTGGATATCTCTTCGAGGCTAAAGATCAAAGCCATCCTCCATCATGATTCTATCTCAGGCCACCACATCTCGGTGGGATCATTCCACTCCATTCCACATTCCCCATCAGAGCATTTGGGAATATTCCCACATGATGGACCCTACATTGGAATTGCCTCTAGGGGGTTCTTCAAGCTGATCCACTCTTGCCAAAGTTCTGATCAGTCTGATCTATCTCCTCATGATGTTAAACATGCGGCATACCCTGTGTTGAACATGGTAAGCTGAGGAAAACCTCAAATACATTCAAATGACATATAATTCCCCAAATTCGATGTGGGATGTCGCGGTCATCTGAGCTCTCAAGAAGCCCTATGATAAGGGACTGCATACAGACAAGCCAACCCCCATCATCCTGACATGCCAGTGATGCCTGAACGTGACTACTCACCTAACTGAAGGTTTAGGCCTTGATCTGACCCCTTGGAAGGTCCTAAACGAAGTGGAATAATTAACTCGTGTCCATGAAGATTTGGAACCGGGAAGAGCTTCATAAACTAAGTCATTAATCTATGATGGAGACCCAGAATAGGTGACAAGTTCAGAGGAGGAATCCATGAAAGGAATAACCAACATCCCATCATCTCATTTCGATCAAGGAGAAGACGTCCCTGAATATGGAGCAGATGCCAACCATCATTGGAAAGTAGGAATAAAGGGTAACATCAGCCCGTCATCTATGTGACAAATGTGCATGCCCTGACAAAAACATCAAAAACAATAACTATATAGGTTGTTACAAATAACCTAAAACATTTTTTCCTTTGATTCTATGACAGATTCATGAATGTTGTAATTAATCTATTATATCAAGGTATAATTATTTTATGTTCATCAAGGGTTTCCATTACTAGAATCTGAGGGATTTTTATGTTATTTTGGAAATTGATATAGATAATTTAAGTGGGAACTCTATGATTTTTCCTATTTGTTGGATAACATTCATATGATTATGTTAAGTTGATATTATTTTGTTTCCCTACCAATACACTCTTATATTGATATAAGAAATTCGATATGGCCATGTAATTAATTAATATATGGATAATCAACACAAAATGAGTTGGTTGAGAATTAACTCGATTAACACAGTAATGTACAATGAGTGGTCTAATACGACACACTTGGATAGATACCCCCAAGAGAAATTCATAGAATAATTAAAATCTTATTTGTAAACCATTATGATGAATTTGAATAGATGATAAACATATATTATCATGTTTAATCCTAATGTGTAATATATTAGAAAAAAGGTTTTGTGATTTATATACATATATTTTTTTCCATAAATAAATGATTTACCCTGAGGATTATTATTTCTCACAATGTGTTTTTTGGTTAGAGTTGTTAGATGAAACCTGTATGAACTATGATAGTACTATAGCTGATAGATAATGAAATTATTTTCCTCTTCAGAAACTAAATGAGATTGGATCTATAAGGTAAAACCTTATTAATTTTGTTAATCAGTTATTACTATATATGTGTAAATATAAAAATATGTGATTTGTATAACACATAAAATAAAAGGAAAATATATTGTTGTGGAATTAGGGTGGAAATGATCATAATGGAATCTAATTATAATTTCCTACATTTCAGGAATGTTGGAAGAAGAACCCGATAAAATCATTCAACGAATGAGGAAGATGTAATAACTATTGAAATGAAATGTATAGATTAATGAATTATCATGTAATTAAATGACCCCTATTTATGGATATAAGGAATTTTCTGAGTAAATGTTCTATTAACATGGTTAACCATTTATCTAAGGAATGGTATAATTTAAGTAGATAATTTATGTGGATGATGTTGGTTACGTAAAATTTATTTTCTAATCCAAATATGGGGATATTATATTATATTTTTTATGAATGTTTTCTTTGAAAAAATTATTATCCTAACTTTAGTGGAGTTTAATGAGATTTTTAGCTTATTTTAGATTTCTAAATCGATTTCTAATAAATTTATTGAATAAGGTAATAACAATTGATTTTCAAAGTATACTATAAATTATTAATATTGGGAGGGTAATTTTAAACATCCTATTTAAATTTTATTAATATCATGGGTCTACATTCCCAGTAAAATTGTGTATTTATCTTATATGGATGAATTTAAATTCAATATCAAATATATGATTTTTATGTGAGAGTTTGTTGATGAATTTATATAATAGATTCCTATAGTTCCATCGTAACACCCCATTATTTCATCTTATGTTATATGTTTAAAGTAATTCAATAGCATGCTCTACACACAACACCGAGTTCGAGCGTACCACATCTTAACAAACTAGTCATTCAAAAAGATGTTATGAATAGTATTATCAACATTTTGATTTATAAATATATATATATATATACATCCTATATAATTTTTACATTTATCGTTTGTGTTTATTAGACATTATATATGGGCAAATTCAATTTTTAGATGAAAGTATTATTTTATAAAAAAATGAAGTTTTTATGACTTTTAATGGAGGACCCTTTTTAAATCCATGATTTTACAAATTTATATATTCAATTTAGTGAAATTAAATTCTTATATATAATATGAAAATAAAAATTTACTTTGGATATATTTTTGGTACTTTTCTAAAAACATTCATATTTTGATTAATAGTGAAAAATAGACAATTTTCTTTGAAAACACCATTTTAATCAAAATAATTTATATTGATAAATTATGAATGTGAGGTTTTTTAAAGTATAATTAGATTATATTATTATAATTTAATATAATTTGGGTCATTATACATAATTTAACATTTATATTAGACAAAAAGACATGTCCATCTTTTGATAGTTTTTAATTTCTAAAAACATTTTTTTTTCTTTTTGCAATGAGATTTAATTTTAAAATAACTAATTATAGTTCTATTTTTTTAATTTGATAAAAAATAATTCATTTTTGAATTCATAATATAAAAATTATCTTAGGGAAAATTTTGGAATTTTTCAGATAATAATCAATTTTTTTAGAAATATTGAAAAATACTGCGTTTTTGTTTAAAACTGACTTTTAATTTAAAAAGTTATTTATTTTATTTAAATTTATTTTTGGTTAAAATATATACATAATACCTAAATTAGTCCAAATTAATTCATTGGCATTATTTTATTATGTGATTAGGTATATAAAATTTTATTAAACCTTTTGACGTCTTTTTTCCCAACTTCTAGGAACATTTACACATTTTCCTAAACCATAATATTACAACTTATATTAAGTGAATTCTGAATATTCGAGAGACACATTTGAAATTAGTAGATAAAATTTTCATCAATAAGATGAAAATAATTTTTGGTGAATAGTAACTTTTGACATTTATTTACCATGGATAAAATTAATTGGAATAATTAAAGGTAAAAATGATATTATAATTAAACTAAAACATGTACTAATTCTATCAGATAATTTTATTTTATCCGAAAAATACCTTAAAATTAATAGATGATTAGTTTTTTTCACATATATTAGATTTAGATATTTATTATTATTTATGAAACATGAGATAAAAATGTTAAATTCAAATTTTCATAAATAATTCTTTTTTAATATAAGGTTATACATAATAAAAATTAGACTATATATATTCATTATAATTATATAATATTTTCTAAATAATGATATTTTGTTTTTAATTTTTTTACATCAAATACTTACGTTGATTTATGACACAATGATGATGCAATAATAACCTTATTATTGAATGATTAAAATAAATGATATTATAAATATTCAAATAAGTGTAAATTAAACCATTTGATGCATTAAAATAATTTTATAGGTTAATATAACAAGTTATGGTTTATTAAATAATATTTTTTGAGTGATAAGGTTGTTATGAATTTCAAAAAATCCAAATACTAAATAGTGTCAATGTTGACATAAATGAGTACTTAAAACAAATACAATATTATTAAATGATATAATATTCCTAAAAATATAAGCTCTACCAATGGAATTAGATGAGGTAATATATGTCAATAATGAACCACATGGTGTTTTCTTGTCTTTTTATTGTATTTTTATTAACTATTTATTATAATAATAAATGATGACATGGTAAATGCTAAACTATTTAATCAAGAGTTAAATCTAAAAGATAAGGTTAATATGGTGAACAAAACTTGTATAAAACATATTTGTTGAGAATATTTCGACCCATCATCACCTTAGCCTCTAAATAAATCCATTTGGAGCCATTAGAAACCGAAATTCATTTTATAATAAAATAATATTTCATGCTTTTTCTAATGTGACCCTCACATTTCTTATAAAAGTTTGCATTCCCTTATCGTAATTTCACCCCTCAAAATCCATTTGGCTCTGCCAAAACCTACTCAAATATAGTCCCAAATACCATCACATAATCCTAGAGCCCTTAGATTGATCAGAATTCCTTCCTATGGAGCACATTTGGTCAAATCAAAAAACAATTTAACCTAAAGAAGAGGCAATAATTTCATCACTTATTTCAATGTTCTTTTATTCTTCCAATTCCTCTATATTTGTTGTTTACAAACCAAAATAATTACTCTGGTACCTTATCCATTCTGTGATTTATTATATATATAGTACAACCATATTCATTATTCTATATATCCTAAGAAAGTAAAAGTCACCATATGTACGTACGTATGCCTAACTGTCTCCACGTCGTGGTGTAGTTTGTTATTCAACACTTCATTATTTGGTTGGGCCTAAAAATGAGTATAATTGATTGAACAAATAATAAATATAACGTGATAATGATTCTGTATATATGATATACCATCCAATTACATACAGTTTCACCATCAATAGAATGATATTGTCACTCGTGCGTACGTACGAATTACCGTCTCCACGAACACGATTAGATTCTTTTGCCATCGTAACCATTCAAGATGATTTTTCATTTTATTATTACTTTTTTAGAACATAATATAATTCTAGATATTAATAAAATACAATATATCCAAAAATATTACTTACATATCAATAGATATAAATTTATATGAATCTGTTAACACCTGAAACAACGATAATTCTAAAATATTATTAACAAAGAAAAATTATAAGATAATATATGATATAGTATTTAGGTATGTGGTTATTTTATAATTTATTTTCAATTATTATACTATTATACAGGATGATAACGTACCCTCGACTATGGAAAAGTAAAGGTAAGAGGTTTTCATCTCACATATTATTTTGTTGAGATTCATGCTATATTTGTAGAATATCTATTCATTTGGTTTATGTATTGCCCATGATTGTAATATTTTTATAATATACATTAATTTATGGGTATTTACATCTTCATTGTATGTTCCTTATTTGAAATTGTTTATTTCTCCTATGTTACAAAATTAGTAAGGGTTAATTCCCAAATCTCATTATTATCCGAGAATGTTTATGAGTATGTATTTACAGAGAAATATTTATCATTAGTGTCCATATTTTAGAAAAATGATTTTTAAAATGAATATTTTATGTTTTTATGGAAGGGTCTATGTAACTATATCATAATTTTAAATGTTTTATATATTAATTTTTCTTATTCTTTTTAATTAATGTCCATGTTTTCAAAATTATTTTAAGGATTTATTTATATGGACATCATTGTTTTAAAATGATAATTACATTCAAAAAATTCAAACTAGATGGGGACAATTTAGTTAAAAAATATCTATTAAATGACGTCCTTTATAAATTTGTGACATTTAAATGATTTCACAAAAAGTATATTTCCCTTAAAGAGTTTTACTAATCATTTTAATCTATGTCAACATCATTACTTGATATTATTCTTGAAGGAGGTTTATTTATTATAATACAATCATCCTTGTTGTATTTAATGAGTTATGATATTTTGGATTGTGGATATACTATTTTTATACCATTCATGTTCTATGGTTAAATTATTGGAATTTTGTATGACAGTTTTAAAACTAATGTTTATGTTATGTCTCAAAATGTTCATATGTGGAAGGAATTGGACATAGAAATTGATGGGTGGATCCCGATATAGTTCATCGATGCATCGGTAGGTATCATAAGACAAAGTTCCATCTTGGCATAAGGCCTTGACAAAATCATTATTTTTGGACATTGAACGAGCACCTGACTACATGGTTATGATGTTATGCATTATGCATTCCATCATTTTGAAATCAGATATTAATATTTCATGTGATTATTCAACAATTAGAATATCCATGTGAATAAGTAAATTGAATTATTTGAATTATCTATACGATATTATGATGATGTTTTTGTTTAAAAGGCTTGTGTTTTAGTATTAATCATTTATTTAAATTTTTTTACTTATTTATGAATGCTTATTCTATATTTTTATCCTCACTGAGCATCTGAGATCACCCCTTTATTATGTTTTCATCTTACTAGGATGTTATGAAGTATGTTATGTTTGACCTGCAGGGATAGGATAAGGGATATGAATGTTTTACTAGGGCACACAATGAATTTTTTTATTTCATGGTGAAATGTAAAACTTATTTATGTATCTATTAATTCAAGGGCTACTAAACCAATCAGTCTTTCGAAACATGACCAATTGTGATGATGCTAATGTCATTTAATAATGCACCGACTCTAGGTAACATGGGTCGCAATGTAACAGTTAGTATTAGATAATGTTTAGTATATACCATGGAAACTATATTTAGATAAAACATGATTTGAAAATATTACCCTAACATTGAATTTGAGGATTATTATAGAAGAACATCCAAAAAAATGGTACTGTAAATATTTTGTGGGTTTTCTAAGCAAATACATCTTTGTCTATATACAAACTGGTGGAGGTGGATTTTCCATAGATGTATCTAGGATTGGAAACACTGACATGGAGTTTCAAGCTTGACCTGTGGTATCCTCGTACCCATCAATGGGCCTTACTTCACTCTTGGTATTGGCACTCTCGGGGGTTATTCGTAGGATAATTGGAATTATCATTACAAATTGATTTGAAGGATTTTAATAAAATATGAGAATGAGTAACCTTGGTTAATGGTATGGAGTTTTAGATTGAAAATAATGTGTCACGATATTCTCTATGTTATTTTATTACCATTTTTATTGAATCTATTCTTCATTGTTTTAATCAATGGTTGGATTCCAAGGAATACATAGTAACATTGAACATGATGTACCAGATGGACACAGTGGAAGAAATGAACAACGAATTCTAATTTTGATAAGAATATAATATATATGGTTCATGCCAAATAAATATTTAAAAAATATTATCAACAAAATATACATTAACAAACATTCGAACACAATGATGAAAAAAATGTATAGAATGATAAGATCTCCACTAGTGGATACGATAGAGAAAAGAAAGATCATTTTCCGTCATGCATGAAATGTGAAAGGAGACACCCAGTAAAGTGTCTCAATTGAACTCAGAAATTCCTTATGTGTGGGACCAGGGAATTACTCCAGTTAGTGTCATATTCTATTAGATAATCCCTACATCATGGAAGAACAAATGTGGAAATATGTGGTGTTGAAATGTTTAAATATATTAATTCTCATTTTTGTTGGGATTACGTTGGAATACGTTTCTCTTTTATTTGAAACCCTATTGTTTGTTATGTGAGACTGCTATTTTAGGGAGAATTATATTTTCTTTTGGGGGTATTTATATAAATTACTATATGATTTTATATGATGCTTGAATTTGTGTAAATTATAGATAATGACTTTTTTGGAATAAAATTCAAGGTATGGGATAACATTTGTGGTTAAAATATGTTGTGGTTATTTTTTAGGAATTTTTCTCATTTTTGGGAATATTTTAAAATTATATAGTTTTTGAAAATGGAAAACACACAGACCGTGTGACCAGTAGTCATGTTGAAAAAAGCTGCGGGAATCGAACCAACAACAAAATTGCTATTGGGATTAATCACCTAGTGCTGGACTACATGATGTCCCTAGTTAGTATGACTCATTATTATTAGTTAAATGATTTTATGGATCATGAATATGTCGATTATGGGAACTTATGGTTTATCCTTAGTATAGGAAAATGATTTGGTGATTATGTGATAAATGTTATTTTGGATGAAGTTCTCTCTTTTGGGAACACTATATGCATAATAAAAATAGAATACTATTGGATTTCATTTTAGGAGTAATGGTGTATTTTTTTGTAGGAATGTATGTTTTTATTTTGGACTTATTACAATTTGGGTTATCTATAGAAATGATTTTCCTATCATAGAATGTATGTGATTAGATTAATTAAATTTATGTGTATTCAATGTAATTTGGATGTAATTATTATGATTTATCACTGTAGGCTATGTGATGAAATCATTACAAATCATGCGTTTCTGTCAATGATAGGTTTATTTTGAAGAATTTTATGGACAATTGTTTTTATGAAAAGTATTTTTTGATCTTTTTGTATAGTTTGTTTAATTTTGGACATTAAGAGTAATATTTGATCCAATAAAGTATTATCCTTTTTGGGGAACATCTGATCTTCTACAAAACATTTTGGTTTTGGATAACAAATAAATACAAGGAAAATATTTAGTTCATATTTTTTGGATTATATGATTCTGTAGATGTTGATTCTAGCACTTCATGTGGGACCATGTTAGCTTGAATTCTCATTGTTAGGAGAAAAATGAGTTTGTGGTAGATATTTATTAAAAGATGAATCTCTATTTGAAAAATATGTATATCTCGTTATGTTCTTATTAAATATTATAAATAAATTCCAAGATATTATTAAATGGAACATAAAAAGAAAATGTTGTTTGTTTACATGTCCTACAGGGTAAGCAAATACCATTTAACCCATCACATGTTTTTGGTTTTTGGTTAGTTAACTTTTTCATGATCATGTTTTTATCACACTCCATAATAACATGATTTTTTATTTAAATTATAGGTCTATGTTTTCCCACATGGATCACTAGTATGGTTTATCTACGGTTTCCATGGTACTTATCTTTCTTTCTTTTAAAGTGAAAATTTTATTGACTTCTTTTCTGATGTGGGTTTTCCACAATGGAATTTTCTATTTTCACCATTTTATTTTCAAAGAACAATTTATAATTGAAAGTACGAAATTTATTGAAGTAGAGGAGAATTTAACAACCCAATATTTCATAGTATGCTATTTCTTCAATGTAATTCAACTACTTGTGTTAAACGCAACACCGAGTATGAGTGCATCAAAACATAAGAAACTAGTAGTTATAAATGCATTTCAGAATAGTATTAACAACATTGTGAATATTTTTTACATATCCAATATAATATTAACATTCATATTTTTTGTATCTGAGACACAATATAAAGACAAATTCAATATTTAGATAAATGAAGTATTTTAAATAAATGTTGGGTTTTCATCATTTCAAGGAGAACCTTTTTTAAATAAATTATTTAACGCTATTATATATTTAATTTACTGAAATTAAAATATTCTTTATAATAGGGACATAAAAAACTTTATTGGATAAATTTTTTGTACTTTTCAAAAAACAATAATATTTTGATGAATAATGAAAAATAATAAATTTTAATTGATGGCATCATTTTTAATCGATATAATTCATAGTGTTGAATTAGGAATTATAGTGGATTAAAAATATGATTTGATTATATTTTTATCATTTAAATTAATTTAGGTCATTATATGTAATTTCACATTTAAATTGGACAGAAATACATGTCAATCTTTTGATAGTTTTTACATTTTAAAAACCCACCTTTTGGTTTTGACAACAAGAATTAATTATAAATTAATTAAATTGATTTCTATGTTTTGTATTTGGTAAAATATACTTCATTTTTGAATTCTAAATATAAAAATTAACTTAGGGTGAAATTTTGGTATTTTTTCGAAAACTTTCAATTTTTGATGAATAGTGAAAAACAATACTTTTTTAAACCAAGATTTTATTTAAATAATTATTTATTTTATTTAAAATAATTTTATGTCAAAATAGGTACATAATAACTATATTATTCAATGTAATAAATTGACATCATTTTATAATAGATTATATATGTATAATTTTATTTATCTTTTTAACATTTTTTACCCACCTTCTGGGAACATTTAAAAATATTCAGAAAATGTAATTTTAGAACCTCTGTGATATGAATATCAAAAATCTGAGAAAAAATATTGACATCAATATGTAAAATTTTTTTCAATAAGATGAGAATAATTTTTTGTGGATAGTAATTTTTGACTTTTATTTACCACGGTTGAAAGTAAATATTGTAATTAATGGTAATAATGATATTGTAATTACCAAAATACATCTACTAATTCTATGTTAATAGTGTATTTTCACCTAAATAAACCTTATTAATACAATATGCTCCTTTTTGATCCACTTATATTAGATTAGGACATTTTTTATTATTTTATTTTGAGCAGAGTTAAAAGTGTTAAATTCAAATTTTTATAACTAAAACATTTTTAATATAATATTATAAATAAGATAAATACGACTATAAATATTCATTAGAATGATAAGAAGATTTAATATATTTTTGTATTTTATTAATAATTTTTAGACATTAAATAATTAAATTAATTTATGACACAATGATGATGTAGTAATTACCTTATTAATGAATTATTAAAATAATGGATATTATAAATATCCAAATAAATGTAAATTGAAACATTTTATGCATTAAACTAAATTCATGGTTAATATAATATGATATGGTTGACTAAATAAATTTTTTTTCGAAGTGATAATGTTTTTTTTGACTTCCACAAAAACAAAATACTAAATAGTGTCAAAAATGATATAATGAGTTTTTAAAACAAATACTATATTATTAACTGAAAAACTTTAACTAAGAATATAATTTTCTGAAAAATTACTTATATAAGGTTTTATATGTCAGTAATGAACAACATGGGGTTCTCATGGTATTTTTTAGTGAGTTCATTATCCATATATTAAAATTATACAAGAAGACATGGAAAATGAAATAATATTTAATCAATAGGTAAATCTAGAAGATATGGTTAATATGGTGACCTAAACGTCTCTAAAACCTTTTGTTTGAGAATATTTAGACACATCCACAACATATCCTTGATAATATAAATTTGGAGCCATTAGAAACTGAAATTTATTTTATAATAAAATAATATTTCATGTTTTTCCTAAACAGACCTTTACCACTCTTATAAAATGGTACATTCCCTTATCTTAATTTCACACTTCCATAGCCATTTGGATCGGTAAAAACCTACTCAGATAACCTCAAAACTACTGTCACATCAACCTAGATGTCTTATTTTGATAATAAATCCATCTAATGAATCTATATTTATCAAATCGAATGGAGGCACCCAAAAAAGATGAAATAATTTCATCACCTCTTTCAAAGTTAGTTTCTTCTTACAATTACCCTTTCTACGCAGTTTCCATACCAATATAATAAATCCAGTAACATCAAAATTTTGTGATGTTATTATAAATATGGTGAAACCATATTCATTATTCTATCCATCCAATGAATGAAAAAGTCACCATACGTGCGTACGTAAGGCTTGCCGTCTCCACATAGTGGTGTTGTCTGTTATTCAATAATTAATTATTTTGATGAGTATAAAAATGAGTATTATTGATGTAATAATAAATATAACATGTTAATGATTCTTTATATATGATATACCATCCTATTACATACAAGTTCGCCATCAAAAGAATGATATTGTCACTCGTGTGTACGTAAGGATTATTTTCTCCACAAACGCGATGACATTAATTCCCCATCATAACCATTCAAGAATAATTTTCATTTTAAGAATAAAAATAATATATAAGAATATAATATCATTCTGGATATGAATAAAATACATCCAATCCATTCTAAACATGACATACATAAAAAAACATATAATGGGAAACAAATCAGTTTACACCTGAAACCACGATACTACTAAAATTTTATTAACAATGAAATATTATAAGATCATATATGATATACTATTTTTGATATGTGGATCTCGTCTCTCAATATCATTTTCTAGAGGGATTCAGTACTCATTGACTGTCGCAGGGTTATGCAAGCCGACCACAGTGTAGGGAGGATCATGTCCTGGGAAGGATGATACATGTATATTATTTGTTTCCTGGGAAGTTCTCTGGCCACTCTATGGGACCCTCCACCTCCAGGAGATGAGGGTGAGACCACACCACGTGACTCCCCTACTGCTAAGGTTCCAGCATGCACGATCCCTAATGTCGGATTTGCTTTTAATCCTCCCCCCTAGCGTCACCCTACCTTCTATCTCGCCGCCGAGGTTTCACACTGGAGACCTTGAGCTGCCAAAATCATTTACACGGAATCCCCTCAGGGTAATCTATGTTCTATTGTTCAACGTACTCTGATGAGAGGCAAACGTTCACTACAGAGGGAGGAAATGTGTTGATGTCACAAGAGTCGTATGTCGTGAACATCAGACTCATGTTACAATGAACATAGGGATGCCTCTCCTCCCAGACGTCTGTGTATACACTCATTGGTGTTCACTGGAGGAATCCAAACATCCCATAGAACATGGATGGCACATAAGGCTCACAGAAGATCTTCCCATCAATTTGGGCCATGATCACCCCGACTCTGATGCTCAGGAAGTAATCCTTCTACTCTAGTGAGCCTTGCCCGTCATCTATGATGTGGCCAATTGGGGTGGGGAATGGGCTAAAGGTAAATATGGCATGGTTACCAATCCTGATCTGTACTCCCTACTCATGGAGCATCATCGGTATGACCCCGACAATATTCAGCAGAGAGGGTCGCAGTTCATTTCCTAGGGAACAGATGGCATTCTGGAAAGTGTATCCACCGTAGTGAGCCGCAACCCAGCCATGGAAGATATAGAAGGTGCCACATACTGTCCTAAGAAATACCCCTCTCGATATGCAACCTAAGATAGCGTACAACTGAACCAGCATGGGGACACCCAGGTTGAACCTCTTGTTGGCAGCCATGATGCCTGCCATCACCCGGGACACTATATGGACTCCCATCCTGGCATCCCACACCGGCAAAATCTATCCGCTTAGGAATGTGGTGAGGAAACCGGTGTGCCAGACATTCGGGTCCCAGGAATCATTGATGTTGTATCACTATGATTGGTATTCCCCCCCCCCTCTAGGATCCTCAAATATTATCTACTTATTCTCCTCATGAGCCGCGGTTGGACACCATTTCCTCCGCCTAGACATCATTAATTCTAGATCCTTCTCATGGATCTGAGGAGGCCCAGGAAGCCCTACATTTTGGCATTTCCCTTAGAATCTGATCGTTGTGACTGCTCATCGATCAAATTCTAAGGAGTTCATTTGTATATGCTGAATAGTGCTTAAGTGCTTTAGAATGTTGTGAAGTGAAAAAGCAAAGTCATATTCGGATAAGGAGACCCGGTCCGGAGGGCCCGGAACTGCTGTGAAAAAATGGATGGAGTGTGTGGAAAAAAATTGTCTTGCATGGAGAGTACTGAGATTTGTGTAGATTCCAGTTACCTCTGTGAAATACTTTATCGTCCGCACCCCGTGCGGTTGACCTTTTATGCCATCTCCTCCACCGCAAAATTATTTCACGCAGCCCGAAATTCCGCGTAGTCGGATGCATATAAATAGAAGGTGAACCCCTTCCTTTTCGAGGTAGGAAAATTCGAACCGTCTCTCGTGCTGGAAATCCTCCTTCCGTGATCGCGGAATTTGGCCTTTTGGTACGATTTTCTTTCGTGCCAAGTCTCCCCGGGATCCGCCTTCGTGCAACATCCCCATGGATTAGACTAATCTCCATCCCCTTTCTATGTGCTCAATCCCTTCTTTTTTGGGAAATCCATTCTTGTTCGTGCAATCACTTCAAGTAGCATGCAAAACCATAGCCCCCTATCTCGCACAATCATCAACGATTTCATTCTAGCCTGGGGATCTTCGCGCCATGCCCCTTTATTTCTTGAAAACCACATGGGCTGCGTGTAATCCCCCAGGGTGCTTCACCTCAATACTCCCTGGGCCCCCTCTTGCCAGAACACCTGATTCCCTCTTCTAGGTGTCATTCGCAGGTGTCTCGTGCACCTCAGGCATCAGCATCATAAATGGTTTTCTCATGCGACCTTTTAGGCTTGTACGAAGTAACTTCGAAGTCCCTTGGACAATTATTTATATTTTTCTGCTTCACCACATGCTTCCTCGCATAGGCAAACTAACGGTTATTTCTTCTTCACATAGCCATGCTAACGTGGACCCCTCGATGGTTCGTTCCACTACACCACCTCAGTACAGTCTTTTTGATGCCTAACCCCCCACAAAGAGAAGAGGGTACCAGTTACGTACATCCTTGGGGTGCGGAGAAAACCACCTCATCTGAGATGCAAGACGATAAACTATCAAGCACCTCATCCTCAACACATGATGTTTAACTGCGACCTTGTCCTGTGAATCGCACACAGGGTTCCCCTGCCTTGGAAATTTTCCAAGCCCACTCATCTCAACAGGGATGTGATCAACCCCCATAGAGGGTGAATTATTAGATTGGCATTTGTCTGTGGGGAAGGGAAACCTCCATGGTGTAAGCCCCTAGCTATTCTTACTAGAGGAAACACCCCTTCTCCTCTTAACTTCCTCAGTGCCAAGGCCAGTGGAGGGAATGATTGGGAATGGGGCTCCACTTTTCTTAGGTGCCAAATCCCTCTCCCGTTGCGCATTGTCCCCCTCGTGCCAACATCCTAGATTAAATCTTGACACGATGGGACGCTCAACACGTAATCCCCTCTTCATTTCCCATGGACACACCCTTCGGGACGTGATTGTCAGGTCACTGATTCCTCTTGTTTCTCACCACACGCAAGACTCATGTGAGCTTAGAGTGAGAACCGACCATGACACACCATGGGCTGCCTCAGAGCGTAAGCCCCAAAATTCCCTCGTTTGAGATGCAGGATGTTAAACTGCCAAGCACCCTCATCCTGCATGACATTAAACTACATTCCATCATAAACTACGAGGTACTTTGGTCCGTGAAAAGGCATGGTTCATAGGAAGCCTCCATGAGGTTCAAGCCCCACCACCCTGGGCCACCTCATAGTGTAATCCCCAACCCATCATGAACTACATTTACATTGATCTGTGCTATGGCATGGTATATAGGAAGTCTCTACGAGGTTCAAGCCCCACCACTTTGGGCCGCTTCAGAGTGTTATCCACAACCCATCCCGAACTACGGGGACTTTAATCCTTGCTAAGACATGGTATGTAGAAAGAATCCAAGAGGTTCATGCCCCACCACCTTGGGACACCTCAGAGTTTATGCCCCAACCTATCCCAAACTATGGGGACTTTGATCCATGCTAAGGCATGGTATGTAGGAAGCCTCTACAAGGTTCAAACCCCACCACCTTGGGCCGCCTCAGATTATAAGACTAAACTCGTCCAACCTGATGTTAAACTGTATCCGCTACCTGAACAATGGAGACTCTGATTCCCCGTCATGGGGATACGTAGGAAGCCACTATGATGCTCAATCCCATCACCCATGTCTCATTCAGAACTCTCCCACAAGACCACACTTCTCGGGAAGCTCATGCCCAAACCCAGAGGTTCTACTTTCTCTTGGTCCCATCCATGCATCCATTATCATGGGTCCCCTATTCAGGTGTCACATTGCTTCCTCGAACTACTTGGACATTGATTCCCTGCCACGGGGATACGTTGGATATCTCTTCGAGGCTCAAGATCAAAGCCATCCTCCATCATGATTCTATCTCAGGCCACCACATCTCGGTGGGATCATTACACTCCATTCCACATTCCCCATCAGAGCATTTGGGAATATTCCCACATGATGGACCCTACATCGGAATTGCCTCTAGGGGGTTCTTCAAGCTGATCCACTCTAGCCAGAGTTCTGATCAGTCTGATCTGTCTCCGCATGATGTTAAACATGTGGCATACCCTGTGTTGAACATGGTAAGATGAGGAAAACCTCACATACATTCTAATGACATATAATTCCCAAAATTCGATGTGGGATGCAGCGGTCATCTGAGCTCTCAAGAAGCCCTATGATAAGGGACTGCATACAGACATGCCAACCCCCATCATCCTGACATGCTAGTGATGCCTGAACGTGACTACTCACCTAACCGAAGGTTTAGGCCTTGATCCGACCCCTTGGACGGTCCTAAAAAAAGTGGAAAAATTAACTGGTGTCCATGATGATTTGGCACCGGGAAGAGCTTCATAAACTAAGTCATAAATCTATGAAGGAGACCCATAATAGGTGACAAGTTCAGAGGATGAATCCATGAAAGGAAGAACCAACATCCCATCATCTCATTTCGATCAAGGAGAAGACGTCCCTGAATAAAGAGTGGATGCCAACTGTCATTGGAAAGCAGGAATAAAGGGTAAAGTCATCCCGTCATCTGCATGAAAAATGTGCACGCCCTTACAAAAACATCAAAAACAATAACTATATAGGTCGTTACAAATACACTAAAACATTTTTTCCTTTGATTCTATGACAGATTCATGAATGTTGTAATTAATCGATTATATCAAGGTATAATTATTTTATGTTCATCAAGGGTTTCCATTACTAGAATCTGAGGGATTTTTATGTTATTTTGGAAATTGATTTAGATAATTTCAGTGGGAACTCTATGATTTTTTCTATTTGTTGGATAACATTCATATGATTATGTTAAGTTGATATTATTTTTTTCCCTACCAATACACTCTTATATTGATATAAGAAATTTGATACGGCCATGTAATTAATTAATATATGGCTAATCTACACAAAATGAGTTTGTTGAGAATTAACTCGATTATCACACTAATGTACAATGAGTGGTCTAATACGACACACTTGGATAGATGCGCCCAAGGGAAATTCTTAGGATAATTAAAATCTTATTTGTAAACCATTATGATGAATTTGAATAGATGATAACCATATATTATCTTGTTTAATCCTAATGTGTTATATATTAGAAAAAAGGTTTTGTGATTTATATACATATATTTTTTTCCATAATTAAATGATTTACCATGAGGATTATTATTTCTCACAATGTGTTTTTTGGTTAGAGTTATTAGATGAAACCTGTATTAACTATGTTAGCACTCTAGCTGATAGATAATGAACTTATTTTCTTCTTCAGAAACTAAATGAGATTAGATCTATAAGGTAAAACCTTATTAATTTTGTTAATCAGTTATTACTATATTTGTGTAAATATAAAAATATGTGATTTTCATAACACATAAAATAAAAGGAAAATATATTGTTGTGGAATTAGGGTGGAAATGATCATAATGGAATCTAATTGTAATTTCCTACATTTCTGGAATGTTGGAAGAAGAACCCGATAAAATCATTCAACGAATGAGGAAGATGTAATAACTATTGAAATGAAATGTATAGATTAATGAATTATCATGTAATTAAATGATCCCTATTTATGGATATTAGGAATTATCTGAGTAAATGTTCTATTAACATGGTTAACCATTTGTCTAAGGAATGGTATAATTTAAGTAGATAATTTATGTGGATGATGTTGGTTAAGTAAAATTTCTTTTCTAATCCAAATATGGGGATATTATATTATATTTTTTATGAATGTGTTCTTTGAAAAAATTATTATCCTAACATTAGTGGAGTTTAATGAGATTTTTAGCTTATTTTGGATTTCTAAATCAATTACTAATAAATTATTTGAATAAGGTAATAAAAATTGATTTTCTAACTATACTATAAATTATTAATATTGGGAGGGTAATTTTAAACATCCTATTGAAATTTTATTAATATCATGGGTCTACATTCCCAGTAAAATTGTGTATTTATCTTATATGGATGCATATAAATTCAATATCAAATATATGCTTTTTATGTGAGAGTTTGTTGATGAATTTAAATAATAGATTACTATAGTTCCATCGGGACACCCCATTATTTCATCTTACGTTATCTCTTTAATGTAATTCAATAGCATGCTCTACACGCAACACCGAGTTCGAGCGTACCACATCTTAACAAACTAGTCATTCAAAAAGATGTTATTAATAGTATTATCAACATTTTGAATTATAAATATATATATATACATCCTATATAATTTTTACATTCATTTTTTGTGATTCTTAGACATTATATATGGGAAAATTCAATTTTTAGATAAAAGTATTATTTTATTAAAAAATGAAGTTTTAATGACTTTTAATAGAGGACCCTATTTAAATCCAAGATTTTACAAATTTATATATTCAATTCAGTGAAATTAAATTCTTATATATAATATGAAAATAAAAATTTACTTTGGATAAATTTTTGGTACTTTTCTAAAAACATTCATATTTTGATTAATAGTGAAAAATAGACAATTTTCTTTGAAAACACCATTTTTAAGCAAAATAATTTATATTGATAAATTATGAATGTGAGGTGTTTTAAAGTATAATTACATTATATTATTATAATTTAATATAATGTGGGTCATTATACATAATTTAACGTTTATATTAGACAAAATCACATGTCAATCTTTTGATAGTTTTTAATTTCTAAAAACAATTTTTTTTCTTTTTGCAATGAGATTTAATTTTAAAATAACTAATTATAGTTCTATTTTTTTAATTTGATAAAAAATAATTCATTTTTGAATTCATAATATCAAAATTATCTTAGGGAAAATTTTGGAATTTTTCAGATAATAATCAATTTTTTTATAAATATTGAAAAATACTGCGTTTTTGATTAAAACTGACTTTTTATTTAAAAAGTTATTTATTTTATTTAAATTTATTTTTTGTTAAAATAGATACATAATAACTAAATTAGTCCAAATTAATTCTCTGGCATCATTTTATTATGTGATTAGGTATATAAAATTTTATTATACTTTTTGACGTCTTTTTTCCCACCTTCTAGGAACATTTACACATTTTCCTAAAACATAATATTACAACTTCTATTATGTGAATTCTATATATCCGAGAGAAACATTTGAAATTAGTAGATAAAATTTTCATCAATAATATGAAAATAATTTTTGGTGAATATTAACTTTTGACATTTATTTACCATGGTTAAAATTAAATAGAATAATTAATGGTAAAAATGATATTATAATTAAACTAAATCATGTACTAATTCTATCATATAATTTTATTTTATCCGAAAAATACCTTAAAATTAATATATGATCAGTTTTTTTCACATATATTAGATTTGGATATTTATTATTATTTATGAAACATGAGATAAAAATGTTAAATTCAAATTTTCATAAATAATTTTTTTTAATATAAGGTTATACATAATAAAAATTAGACTATATATATTCATTAGAATTATATAATATTTTCAAAATAATGTTATTTTGTTTTTAATTTTTATACATTAAATACTTACGTTGATTTATCACACAATGATGATGCAATAATAACCTTATAATTGAATGATTAAAATAAATGATATTATAAATATTCAAATAAGTGTAAATTAAACCATTTGATGCATTAAAATAATTTGATAGGTTAATATAACATGTTAGGGTTTATTAAATAAATTTTTTTTAATGATAAAGTTGTTATGAATTTCAAAAAAACCAAATACTAAATAGTGTCAATGTTGACATAAATGAGTACTTAAAACAAATACAATATTATTAAATGATATAATATTCCTAAAAATATAAGCTCTACCAATGGACTTAGATGAGGTAATATATGTCAATAATGAACCACATGGTGTTTTCATGTCTTTTTATTGTATTTTTATTAACTATTTATTATAATAATAAATGAAGACATGGTAAATGTTAAACTATTTAACCAAGAGTTAAATCTAAAAGATAAGGTTAATATGGTGAAAAAACTTGTCTAAAACATATTTGTTGAGAATATTTCGACCCATAATCACCTTAGCCTCTAAATAAATCCATTTGGAGCCATTAAAAACCGAAATTCACTTTATAATAAAATAATATTTCATGCTTTTTCTAATGTGACCCTCACATTTCTTATAAAAGTGTGCATTCCCTTATCGTAATTTCACACCTCAAAATCCATTTGGCTCTGCCAAAACCTACTCAAATATAGTCCCAAATACCATCACATAATCCTAGAGCCCTTAGATTGATCAGAAAGCCTTCCTAAGGAGCACATTTGGTCAAATCAAAAAAAAAATTAACCTAAAGAAGAGGCAATAATTTCATCACTTATTTCAATGTTCTTTTATTCTTCCAATTCCTCTATATTTGTTGTTTACATACCAAAATAATTACTCTGGTACCTTATCCATTCTGTGATTTTTTATATATATAGTACAACCATATTCATTATTCTATATATCCTAAGAAAGTAAAAGTCACCATATGTACGTACGTATGCCTAACTGTCTCCACGTCGTGGTGTAGTATGTTATTCAACACTTCATTATTTGGTTGGGCATAAAAATGAGTATAATTGATTTATAAAATAATAAATATAACATGATAATGATTCTGTATATATGATATACCATCCAATTACATACAGTTTCACAATCAATAGAATGATATTGTCACTCGTGCGTACGTACAGATTACCGTCTCCACGAACACGATTAGATTCTTTTGCCATCGTAAATATTCAAGATGATTTTTCATTTTATTATTAATTTTTTAGAACATAATATAACTCTATATATTAATAAAATACAATATATCCATAAATATTACTTACATATCAATAGATATAAATTTAAATGAATCTGTTAACACCTGAAAAAACGATAATACTAAAATATTATTAACAAAGAAATATTAGAAGATAATATATGATATAGTATTTAGGTATGTGGTTATTTTATAATTTACTTTCAATTATTATACTATTATACAGGATGTTAACGTACCCTCGACTATGGAAAAATAAAGGTAAGAGGTTTTCATCTCACATCTTATTTTGATGAGATTCATGCTATATTTGCAGAATATATATTCGTTTCGTTTATGTATTGCACATGATTGTATTATTTGTATAATATACATTAATTTATGGGTATTTACATCTTCATTGTATGTTCCTTCTTTAAAATTGTTTATTTTTCCTATGTTACAAAATTAGTAAGGGTTAATTCCCCAATCTCATTATTATCCGAGAATGTTTATGATTAAGTATTTACAGAGAAATATTTATCATCAGTGTCCATATTTTAGAAAAATGATTTTCAAAATGAATATTTTATGTTTTTATGGAAGGGACTATGTAACTATATCATAATTTTAAATGTTTTATATATTCATTTTTCTTATTCTTTTTAATTAATGTCCATGTATTCAAAATTATTTTAAGGATTTATTTATATGGGCATCATTGTTTTAAAATGATAATTACTTTCAAAAAATTCAAACTAGATTGGGACACTTTGGTTCAAAAATATCTATTAAATGACGTCCTTTATAAATTTGTGACATTTAAATGATTTCACAAAAAGTATATTTCCCTTAAAGAGTTTTTCTAATCATTTTAAACTATTTCAACATCCTTACTTGATATTATTCTTGAAGGAGGTTTATTTATTATAATACAATCATCCTTGTTGTATTTAATGAGTTATGATATTTTGGATTGTGGATGTACTATTTTTATACCATTCATGTTCTATGGTTAAATTATTGGAATTTTGTATGATAGTTTTAAAATGAATGTTTATGTTATGTCTCAAAATGTTCATATGTGGAAGGAATTGGACATAGAAAGTGATGGGTGGATCCCGGTATAGTTCATCGATGCATCGGTAGGTATCATAAGACAAAGTACCATCTTGGCATAAGGCCTTGAAATAATCATTATTTTTAGACATTGAACGAGGACCTGACTATATGGTTATGATGTTATGCATTATGCATTCCATCATTTTGAAATCAGATATTAATATTTCATGTGATTATTCAACAATTATAATATCCATGTGAATATGTAAATTGAATTATTTGAATTATCTATGTGATATTATGATGATGTTTATGTTTAAAAGTCTTGTGTTTTAGTATTAATCATTTATTTAAATTTTTTTACTTATTTATGAATGCTTATTCTATATTTTTATCCTCACTGGGCATCTGAGATCACCCCTTTATTATGTATTCATCTTCCTAGTATGTTATGAAGTATGTTATGTTTGACCTGCAAGGATAGGATAAGGGATATGAATGTTTTAATAGGTCACACACTGAATTTTTTTATTTCATGGAAAAATGTAAAACTTATTTATGTATCTATTAATTCAAGGGCTACTAAACCAATCAGTCTTTCGAAACATGACCAATTGTGATGATGCTAATGTCATTTAATAGTGCACTAACTCTAGGTAACGTGGGTCGCAATGTAACAGTTAGTATCAGATAATGTTTAGTATATACCTTGGAAACTATATTTAGATAAAACACGATTAGAAAATTTTACCCTAACATTGACTTTGAGGATTAGTATAGAAGAACATCCAAAAAAAATGGTAGTGTAAATATTTTGTGGGTTTTCAAAGAAAATACATCCTTGTATATATACAAACTGGTGGAGGTGGATTTTGCAAAGATGTATCTAGGATTGGAAACACTGACATGGAGTTTCAAGCTTGACCTGTGGTATCCTGGTACCCATCAATGGGCCTTACTGCACTCTTGGTATTGGCACTCTCGGGGGTTATGCTTAGGATAATTGGAATTATCATTACAAATTGATTTGAAGGATTTTAATAAAATATGAGAATGAATAACCTTGGTTAATGGTATGGAGTTTTATATTGAAAATAAGGTGTCACTATATTCTCTATGTTATTTTATTACCATTTTTATTGACACTATTCTTCATTGTTTTGATCAATGGTTGGATTCCAAGGAATACATAGAAACATTGAACATGATGTACCAGATGGACACAGTGGAATAAATGAACAACGAATTCTAATTTTGATAAGAATATAATATATAGTGTTCATGCCAAATAAATATTTAAAAAATATTATCAACAAAATATACATTAACAAAAATTCGAACACAATGATGGCAAAAAATGTATAGAATGATAAGATCACTACTAGTGGATACGATAGAGAAAAGAAAGCTCATTTTCCGTCATGCATGAAATGTGAATGGAGACACCCTGTAAGGTGTCTCAATTGAACTCAGAAATGCCTTATGTGTGTGACCAGGGAATTACCCCAGTTAGTGTCATATTCTATTAGATAATCCCTACATCATGGAAGAACCAATGTGGAAAAATGTGGAGTTGAAATGTTTAAAAATATTAATTCTCATTTTTGTTGGGATTACTTTGGAATACATTTCTCTTTTATTTGTAACCCTATTGTTTGTTATGTGAGACTGCTATTTTAGGAAGAATTATATTTTCTTTTGGGGGTATTTATATAAATTACTATATGATTTTATATGATGCTTGAATTTGTGTAAATTATAGATAATGACTTTTTTGGTATAAAATTCATGGTATGAGATAACATTTGTGGTTAAAATATGTTGTGGTTTTTTTAGGAATTTTTCTCATTTTTGGGAATATTTTAAAATTATATAGTTTTTGAAAATGGAAAACACACAGACCGTGTGACCAGTAGTCATGTTGAAAAAAGCTGCAGGAATCGAACCAACAACAAAAGTGCTACTAGGATTAATCACATAGTGTTGGACTACATTATGTCCCTAGTTAGTATGACTCATTATTATTAGTTAAATGATTTTATGGATCATGAATATGTCGATTTTGGGAACTTATGGTTTATCCTTAGTATAGGAAAATGATTTTGTGATTAGGTGATAAATGTTATTTTGGATGAAGTTCTCTCTTTTGGGAACACTATATGCATAATAAAAATAGAATACTATTGGATTTCATTTTAGGAGTAATGGTGTATTTTTTTGTAGGAATTTATGTTTTTATTGTGGACTTATTACAATTTGGGTTATCTATAGATATGATTTTCCTATCATAGAATGTATGTGATTAGATGAATTAAATTTATGTATGTGAATTTAAGTGTATTCAATGTAATTTGGATGTAATTATTATGATTTATCACTGTAGGCTATGTGATGAAATCATTAAAAATCTTGTGTTTATGTCAATGATAGGTTTATTTTAAAGAATTTTATGGACAATTGTTTTTTTGAAAAGTCTTTTTTGATCTTTTTGTATAGTTTGATTAATTTTGGACATTAAGAGTAATATTTGATTCAATAAAGTATTATCCTTTTTGGGGAACATCTGATCTTCTACAAACCATTTTGGTTTTGGATAACAAATAAATACAAATAAAATATTTAGTTCATATTTTTTGGATTATATGATTCTCTAGAAGTTGATTCTAGCACTTCAGGTGGGACCATGTTAGCTTGAATTTTCATTGTTAGGAGAAAAATGAGTTTGTGGTAGATATTTATTAAAAGATGAATCTCTATTTGAAAAATATGTATATCTCTTTATGTTCTTATTCAATATTATAAATAAATTCCAAGATATTATTAAATGGAACATAAAAATAAAATGTTGTTTGTTTACATGTCCTACAGGGTAAGCAAATACCATTTAACACATCACATGGTTTTGGTTTTTTGTTAGTTAACTTTTTCATGATCTTCTTTTTATCACACTCCATAAGAACATGATTTTTTATTTAAATTATAGGTCCATGTTTTCCCACATGGATCACTAGTATGGGTTATCTAGGGTTACCTTGGTACTTATCTTTCTTTCTTTTAAAGTGTTAATTTTATTGACTTCTTTTCCGATGTGGGTTTTCCACAATGGAATTTTCTATTATCACCATTTTATTTTCAAAGAACAATTTATAATTGAAAGTACGAAATTTATTGAAGTAGAGGAGAATTTAACACCCCAATATTTCATCGTACGCTATTTCTTCAATTTAATTCAACTACTTGTGTTACACGCAACACTGAGTACGAGTGCATCAAAATTTAAGAAACTAGTAGATATAAATGCATTTCAGAATAGTATTAACAACATTGTGAATATTTTGTACATATCCAATATAATATTAACATTCATATTTCAAGGAGAACCTTTTTTAAATAAATTATTTAACGCTATTATATATTTAATTTACTGAAATTAAAATATTCATTATAATAGGGACATAAAAAACTTTATTGGATAAATTTTTTTTACTTTTTAAATAACAATAATATTTTGATGAATAATGAAAAATAATAAATTTTAATTGATGGCATCATTTTTAATCGATATAATTCATAATGTTGAATTAGAAATTTTAGTGGATTAAAAATATGATTTGATTATATTTTTATCATTTAAAATAATTTAGGTCATTATATGTAATTTCACATTTAAATTGGACAGAAAGACATGTCAATCTTTTGATAGTTTTTACTTTTTAAAAACCCGCCTTTTGGTTTTGACAACAGAAATTAATTATAAATTAATTAAATTGATTTCTATGTTTTTTATTTGGTAAAATATACTTCATTTTTGAATTCTAAATATAAAAATTAACTTAGGGTGAAATTTTGGTATTTTTTCGAAAACATTCAATTTTTGATGAATAGTAAAAAAACAATACTTTTTTTAAACCAAGATTTTATTTAAATAATTATTTATTTTATTTAAAATTATTTTATGTCAAAATAGGTTCATAATACCTATATTATTTAATGTAATTAATTTACATCATTTTATAATAGATTATATATATATAATTTTATTTATATTTTTAACATTTTTTACCCACCTTCTAGGAACATTTAAAAATATTCATAAAATGTAGTTTTAGCACCTCTGTGATATGAATATCAAAAATCTGATAAAAAATATTGACATCAATAAGTAAATTTTTTTCAATAAGATGAAAATAATTTTTTCTGG
Organism: Viscum album; assembly: GCA_963277665.1. Taxonomy (NCBI): domain Eukaryota; kingdom Viridiplantae; phylum Streptophyta; class Magnoliopsida; order Santalales; family Viscaceae; genus Viscum; species Viscum album. The sequence goes on along the minus strand of OY728121.1, from coordinate 1,197,422,401 downwards.
ATAGTAATTTTTTAGTTTTATTTACCACGGTTGAAATTAAATATTGTAATTAATGGTAATAATGATATTGTAATTACCAAAATACATCTACTAATTCTATGTTAATAGTATATTTTCACCTAAATAAACCTTATTAATACAATATAATCCTTTTTGATCCACTTATATTAGATTAGGACAATTTTTATTATTTTATTTTGAGCAGAGTTAAAAGTGTTAAATTCAAATTTTTATAACTAAAACATTTTTAATATAATATTATAAATAAGATAAATATGACTATAAATATTCATTAGAATGATAATAAGATTAATATATTTGTGTATTTTATTATTAATTTTTAGACATTAAATAATTATATTAATTTAAGACACAATGATGATGCAATAATTACCTTATTAATCAATTATTAAAATAATGGATATTATAAATATCCAAATAAAAGCAAATTGAAACATTTTATGCATTAAAATAAATTCATGTTTAATATAATATGATATGGTTAACTAAATAAATTTTTTTCGAAGTGATAATGTTTTTTATGACATGCACAAAAACAAAATACTAAATAGTGTCAAAAATGACATAATGAGTTTTTAAAACAAATACTATATTATTAAATGAAAAAATTTACCTAAGAATATAATTTTCTGAAAAATGACTTATATAAGGTTTTATATGTCAGTAATGAACAACATGGGGTTCTCATGGTATTTTTTAGTGAGTTCATTATCCATATATTATAATTATACAAGAAGACATGGAAAATGAAATAATATTTAACCAATAGGTAAATCTAGAAGATATGGTTAATATGGTGACCTAAAAGTCTCTAAAACCTTTTGGTTGAGAATATTTAGACACATCCACACCATATCCTTGATAAAATAAATTTGGAGCCATTATGAATTGAAATTTATTTTATAATAAAATAATATTTCATGTTTTTCCTAAAAGGACCTTTACCACTCTTATAAAATGGTACATTCCCTTATCTTAATTTCACACTTCCATAGCCATATGGATCAGTAAAAACCTGCTCAAATAACCTCAACACTACTGTCACATCAATCTAGATGTATTATTTTGATAATAAATCCATCTTATGAATCTATATTTATCAAATCAAATGGAAGCACCCAAAAAAGATGTAATAATTTCATCACCTCTTTCAAAGTAAGTTTCTTCTTACAATTACCCTTTCTACGCAGTTTCCATACCAATATAATAAATCCAGTAACATCTAAATTTTGTGATGTTATTATAAATATGGTAAAACCATATTCATTATTCTATCCATCCAATGAATGAAAAAGTCATCATACGTGCGTACGTAAGGCTTGCCGTCTCCACATAGTGGTGTTGTCTGTTATTCAATAATTAATTATTTTGATGAGAATAAAAATGAGTATTATTGATGTAATAATAAATATAACATGTTAATGATTTTTTATATATGATATACCATCCTATTACATACAAGTTCGCCATCAAAAGAATGATATTGTCACTCGTGTGTACGTAAAGATTATTGTCTCCACAAACGCGATGAAATTAATTCCCCATCATAACCACTCAAGAATAATTTTCATTTTAAGAATAATAATAATATATAAGAACATAATATCATTCTGGATATGAATAAAATACATCCAATCCATTCTAAACATGACTTACATAAAAAAACATATAATGGGAAACAAATTAGTATACACCTGAAACAACGATACTACTAAAATTTTATTAACAATGAAATATTATAAGATCATATATGATATACTATTTTTGATATGTGGATCTTGTATAATTTAATAATAATTATTTAACTATTATCTAGGAGGTTATCATACCCTTGACTCAAGAAAAGTGAAATGTTTGGGGTTTCGTCAAACATTTTATTCCTTTGAGATTCATGCTATATTGGAAGTATTTTCTTTTGTGTGGTGTATGTACTTCACATGACTGTATTGTTTGTGTAAAATACATTAATTTATGGTTATTAACATCTTCATTGTCTGATCCTTCTTTCATGGGTGTATGCTTCATTAGTTACGAAATCGGTAAGGGTTGATTCATCAATCTCATTTTTATCTATGATTGTTTATGATTATGTATTTACTGGGACATATTTATCATAAATGTCCATATTTCCAAAAAATGTTTTCCAAAAGAATGTTTCAATGTTTTATGGGGGGGTTATATTTAACTATATCATAATTTTAAATTGTTTCAGGATTAATTTTTATAAATTTTTTTAATTAATGTCCATTATTTCAAAAATGATTTTAAGGATTTATTTATATGGAAATAATTATTTTAAAATGCTAACTCCATTAAAATGTTTCAATGTGGAATGGGTCACTTTGATTCAAATATATATTTTAAATGACTTCCTTTATAAATGTTTTACAATTTAATGATTTCATAAAAATGGATAATTACCTCAAATAGTTTTACAAATTATTTTAAAATATGTCAACATCATTAATGGATATTATTCTTGATTGAGGTTGATTTCATATAATACAAAATTTAATGTTTTATTGAATGAGTAATGATATTTTGGAATATGGATGTGCTATTTTTATACCATTCATTGTTTATTGTTAAATTATTGACATTTTATAGGAGATTTTTAATACGAAAGTATATGATGTGTTTTAACATTTTAATATAAGGAATGCATTGGACATAGTAAGTGATAGGTGGAGCCCAGTATAGATCCCCGATGCATCGGTAGGTCTCATGAGACATACTAGTGTATTGGGTTAAACCTTACTTAATCTTGAGTTAATACAAGATTAGACATTGAGGATCTTTTCAGGATTAGAGTTTGAGAGAATTAGATCATAAAACTTTCATTACATTCCACATTTAAACAAAGTGGTCACATAAAAGATAGTATTCATTTTTTCCCATCAACTGAAACATATTTCAAAATAAAGAATGGATTCTTTCTTGACACTTCTTTGACACTATCATCATAACATTTACCTTTCCCATGACCTATGAAAAACATTTCAAAAAAACTTTTGATGAGAATAAAAATCACAGTAAGGGTTATAAAAATATGGAAAGGAAACATGAGTTCATATATACATAAGAATGAAATCATGCATTACCCATAAAACATTGGCACTTTAACATACCTCATAAAATCATGAATAAATCATAGAAATCATACTACATAATGGTAACATGAGGCATTCATAACATTCTTATGTAGGGAGTGACCGTCTTGGTTACATTTGGAATACCCACCACAATATATTCCCTAAATCTCTTCAGAGAAACCTTAACGTTTCACTCCTTCATGTTACCCAATGCATTAGAGAGATATATCGGGCTCACCCACCCTTAGTTTATCACGGAACCACCCGTCTTCATAACAATTCCCAAGAACCATAACATAATCTTATCACATAAAACATGCATAAAGGAAACATAACATTTCCACCTTTCAATAACAAGATATCAATACAACACATTGATATAAAAACATTATGAAAACCATTTTCAATACAAAAATAAAAGAAAAGTAAAACATGGTATTTATTTATCTTTTAAAAAGAAGGTATGGCTTGTAGAGGAAGCTGAAACTCAAATAATGGTCACAGCGGCGGAGAAGTCGTTGTCACCGCATACGTACTACAAAAACATTCCCTTTTTTCGTTTAGTAAACACTTCATATAAAAAAGATTCCTTTTGAATAAACGTAAATGTAAAAGGGGTTTATACACCGTATAAATGAAAGGTGTGTATAAAACAAAATATGTCTCAATGAAAGGAGATTAAGATGAAGTCCCATACAAAGACGATATCCTTGGATTAAGGATAAATCAGTTACATAATTATGTGTGACAAACAAATACATGAAATATAAGTGGGTATTAAGTGTAAAACAATCATAGGACGTTCACACTTAATCATAGATCGACATAGTCAAGGTGTACAAGTTTAGCGCAAAGAAATAAAATTGGGTTACGAAGTTCCCTTGCAAAAATTCGACAGCCTAACGGCGTCACTTCAAAATTCAAAAAAATAGTTTATGAGAGATAAAAAGGGTATCTCATAACTTGGACATAAAATTAAAATCAATATGTATATAGAAGAACATATCCCAACATAATAGTATGTGAATTAAAAGACATAACAAAAGATGTCTTTTAAAAAGAGGCGGGTGAAAGGTTTCCTTACCGACATGGGTATCTTTCGAGACATTCACCCCGTGAAAGAAGGACAATACAACATTAATGTAAATACTAATAAATGAATTTATATTACACAATGAGTAAAATAATGGGCAGTTCATACACCACTCAAATGAAATTGTGGCAAATGTAGCATAAATATCACAGGAATAAAAGTGAGATAAAAAATCCCTTACAAAGACTTGGCAGCCTAACGACGCCACTTAAAACATCCAAAAGTGGATTGATGAGAACAGATAGGGTCTATCATCATATTAAAATAATGTTTACAGAAAGTGTAATATAAAATAACATCCCCCAACATAACAAAGAGGGGCTTAAAATAAGTGACATAAAGGAGAGTACTTAAAAATGAAAGAGAGAGGTTAAATCTCTTACGAAAATTCGGCAGCCTAACGGTGCCACTCAAAACATCCAAAATGGATTGATGAGAGATAATAGGGTCCCTCATAATATTAACATATTAATTACAGTATGAGTAATATAAAAGAACATCCCAATCACAAGAATGATGAGCTTAAAAGGGATGACATAAAAGAGTGTACTTAAAAAGAAAAAGAGGAGTAGGATCCCTTACCTCAAGTCTGACTTGTCTTGTTCGTTTCTTTATATTCCTGAATAATAAACATTATTCAATTTATAATTGCCTAGGGACCTCAATCAGAGATTATTATTCAGTTTAAATCACATATTATAATGTTATAATAATTTTTTAATAATGTTAGTTCATATCAGACGTTTTTTCCGATGTTTGGTACCTAAGTCAAAAATGAACTTGTTTGAAAAATGATTTCCCATGTAGTTATAAGTAAATAATTTCCATAATATTATTAATGATTAAAATATCATATATATCCAGTACATATTCATTTTATACTATTCCATATAATTTGGAGATAAAAAACGAAAAGCACCGTTCATGGAGACGGTAGGCCGTACGTACACATGAACGCTACTTTCATTTTTTCTTTTTCATATTAATGGTATTAAAAATAAATGATATATATATATATATTATAATTAAATTATAATATATATGTTATATAGGTCACATATGTTCATTAATTTCATTCATTATGCATTCCATGTATTGCATGTACAAGTGAGATCACTTGAGGGAGCGATAGTCCAGACATCCTCATATGAAATTATCGCATTTACACAACATAAAAAGAATAATGGTATGGTTTAAATATAAAATACAGAAGCGTATATTAAACATAAATAACATATATATCATATATAAAATACAGTGACATCATAATAGCCACCTTGAATGGTGTTAAAATAATATTGAACAATCATCGTTTCGTGAGGCAGAAAATCGCCAACCACAGAAACAGTATGTTCATTAACCATTAGATGAATGTGTGTGTAAGTGTAGCTTGAATACTTATTATAACAACATCCTAGTATATTTATGATACTTGAGTTGTTACAAAAGAGGTGAATAAAAAGATTTTAGGGGGTTGGAGAAGCAAAATAAAACAAAAGGACTCAAGTGAAGAGATTACCTTAAAATCGGGTAACTCTCGTTGGTTTGAGCTCAAAGGCTTCCTTGGGAAGACTTATTCCCAATGTGAGGCTTCTAGGAGTTATATATGGATGTGAAGAGACAAAATGGGAAGGGTTTTTCCGAGCCAAAGGCTTTGGATGTGTGGTTATGGTGGTAGAGGTGGGGGCCTTTTATAAGAGGAGAGGAGGGGAACTCTTGGAAAGTAAAGAAATGTACCTTTATTTTAAAATCCGTTTGGAATTTTATTGGTCCCAAATTGATGTGTTTCAAGGATATGGTGATAAGGGTTCTAAATCACCCATCCAATAGGTTTTGGACATGTTTATGTATTATATTTTATATTATCTTTCCATTTTATTTAAATCGTTAAATAACTAGGTCATCGCTGCATCATCATGATGTCACAAATATTTTAATTTATTTAATGTCTAAAAAATTATAAACAAATACTATGATGTAGGATATCTTTCTATATTTCCAAAAAGTATTTATAAGAAAAAATCTGACTGGTATAACCCCATGTAAATATTGTTTTAGTAAAACATCTCATGTTTGTGTCATTTTTACTTTAACATTAAATAAGAAGATATTTATGTCATTTTCCAACCAATGTGTCTCCATGGGGTCCCCAAGTTTACCCATGGATTTTATTGGTCAGCCATGACACATCCAATTAGGGTTGGACATTTGTCTAGGTCATTTCATTTTATTAAAACATTATTCTTACCTTAAACTACACTAATTACCTCTAATCGCGATTAAAAACTTAATAAGTTACTATTCACCAAAAAATTATTTTAATCCCATTGAACCACATTTTACTTCTTAATGAAAACCATGTATGTCGTATTTTTAAAATTCCAAACACAAAGATGGAAAATTTTCATTTAAACAAAAATCAGTTTTTATAAGTACCACTTAATGGTTTCACTATTCATGAAAAATTGAAGTTTTTCAGAAAATTACCAAAAATTCACCCTAAGCTATATTTGATATTCCGAATTCAAAAATGATGTCTATTTTACAAAATTCAAAAAATATAAGTTTCATTAATTAATTTAATAATTAATTCTCTCTGTCAAAACAAATAGAATGTTTTTAAGAAATAATAAGCATCAAAAGATTGACAGTAGTTTAAGTCTGATTTCAAAGTGAAATTAATTAAAACGACCACTATTGGATTAAATGGTAAAAATATATTATATTTTTACTTTTAAACCAATTAAAAAGATAATCTAATCGTATAAATAAATTATATTAAAAATAGGTTTTGAATTAAAATACAACATTTTCACTATTCATTAAAAATTGATCTTTTTCGAAAAAATACCAAAAAATTACACAAAGTAAATTTTGATGTCCCTATTCTAAAGAAGAAATTTTTTTGTCAAATATAACACATAAGATTTTCAAAAAGTGTATTTAAAAGAGGTTCACCATCAAAAGGCGGTTAATCCACCTTTTAAAGAATATTAGAATGTTTACACTTAAAATTGGATTCATTCGCATTTTTAATCCTCTAACATTTACTATAAAAAGTATAAATATTTGACAGAAATATATAATAATTTTTTAGTTAGTTATATTCATTCCTGCCATTTCAACGGCTAGGCATTAAATACAATTTAAAATAATATTATTTTATTATTAGAGTGCAATGTATGATTCTGAAGAAACTCTTTGTTTCGTATTTGGTACGCCATCGAGCATAGAATCCCCATTAAATTAATATTAATATTTTATTTAAAAATATTGATAAATATAAAAATGTCGTATTCTTTATTTACATTGGGTGTTACATCCATCCCCCATTTTGGGACTTACGTCCTCGAAATTTTAAAATTGAGCTTGGAAACATCCTTGAAAGTCCCACATCGGAACAAGAGTCGATAAAACAATCACTTTAAAATCAATAAAGATAAGTACAAAGGTCACCCTAGTTAACCCATACTAGGATTCCATGTAGGAAAACATGGACATGGAGGAGAAAACATAGGGTCATGTTCTGATGGAGAGTGATAGAAAACATGTTTAAGAGAAATTTAACCACAAGAAAATCGCAAACTTGCGATGGGTTAAACGGTATTTGATTACCCAGTAGGAAAAGTTAATAGAATTTTTTTTTTGTTTTAAGTTACATTTTATTGAGGAATTTATTCATAAGGAAACATAATCACTTATCATGTTGACATTCAACTTTTATTTGATTCCTTACACAAACTCATATTTTATCCAAAAGACGAGTATTTAGGAAGACTTGTTCACATTAAGAGTTTTATAATCAACTTCTAGAGAATCACCTAATCCATAGAAGAGAAATATATACTTCCCATGACTTTAGACTTTAACCAAAACCAAAACAAAAAAGGTTAGTACAAGATCAGATAATCTAGAAAAGGATAACCCTTTATAAAAAGAAAATCTATTCTTAATTTCAAAAATTTGTTTAATATAACCCAAAGTTCAACGAGGACCATCCGATAAACAATTTGTCCATAAAATTCTTCAAAGTAAACAAAACTAAGATTGAAACCCAAATATTTGAAGGATTTTGACACATAGTCTTCCAAGTTAAATCGTAACATTTATCTCCAAACAACATCAGTTGCTCTTAATGTCTCGTATTGAAATGTAATTAACCTAATCACATATCCTCCATTATAGGTTAATAAATTTCAATAGATAACCCAAAATCAACTTACTCTTAATTTATAAAATCATCTAACTAAAAGGAATCAGTCAAAATAACTATGGTCTTCACGTAGTCCAGTGGTAGGTGATAAATACCAGTCTCACTTTGGTTGTGGGTTCGATTCCCACAGCTTTGTCCGACGAGACGGGTTTTCACACAGTCTGTGTGTTGTCCTTTTTATAAAACTCCAATAATAACCCTAACATTTTTTAACCTCAATAGTTACCTTATACCTCTCATTTTCATCGAAATTTGTTATGATCTCAACATCATAATTCTTGATGTCTTATTTCACCACCATAAGAGAAAATAAAATGATTCCCAAAAATAATAACAGCATACCTTTATCATGGAGTCTACTCGGTTTCACTGTAATCTTGTTCACGTAGGTAGACGTTCCATGAATTAAAACAATGATTTATAGATCTTTCAAAATCATTTGCTTCCTCCATCCAAATACACCTTTTACAACATGGGTCATATGGGTGTTCACAGAAAAACAGTTTTGGAAAATAATCATGTATGACATATAATTCCAAAACATCCGATAAAAAATGATTTCTATAAAATAGTCGGACAGAATTTGAGCTAAAACTTTCTATTATTGGTCCTTTTAAAATACCATAAGTATGTGCTAAGAGACTATATTTGAAAAGCAAATATAAATAGGTTGTGCAAGGGTCCCCTTCCTCAGTACCATTTTAAAAATCATAATATTCTTCAAATTCTTGTGATAAGGTAAAATATTTGAAAATACCTTTATAATATTTACCTTTCTTAAAAATATGAGAATATTGTGAAAATAGTTTTTGTCTAAAAACAACCCATGATCCACGATGATAACAAGGTATAGTGGAGGTGTTTGATATCTCAATCAACTTCTTGCAAGTGAGTTGTATGCTAGAAAATGTTTCACAATAATCCGAACATGACTTTGCAAAGATTATTACAAGCATGTCATCAGGAAGAGATAAGAATGTCGTTTGAGATCCTTCTCCTTCCATTCATAACTGACTTTACTTGACATGAAAAAGTTATAAAATAAGGATCTAACTGAAATAATAGATATAGGGACTAATCATGTGTCTAAAAAAAACTCTTAAACCCTAAAGTTGTCTAAACCGACCTCTGATACCAACTATAGGGTCCCAGCCTTAAAACTTACTTAATCTTGGGTTAATACCAGATTACACATTGAGGATATTTTTAGGTTTAGTGTTTTAGAGAATTAGATCATAAAACATGCATTACATTCCACATTTAAACAAAGTGGTTACATAAAAGATAGTATTCATTTTTTCCCATCAATGGAAACATATATAAAAATAAATCATGGATTATTTCATGACACATCCTTGACACTATCATCATAACATGTACCTTTCCCTTGACCTGTGAAAAACATTTCAAAAAAACATGGGATGAGCATAAAAATCTCAGTAAGGGTTATTAAAATGTGGAAAGGAAACAAGAGTTCATATATACAAAAGAATGAAATCATACATTACCAATAAAAATTTTGCACTTTAACATACCTCATCAAATCATGAATAAATCATAGAAATCATAATACATAAAGGTAACTTGAGGTATTCATAACATTCTTATGTAGGGAGTAACCCTCTTGGTTACATTTGGAATACCACCATAGTATATTCCCTAAATCTCTTCTGAGAAACCTTAACGTTTCACTCCTTCGCGTTACCCAATGCATTGGCGAGCTATATCGGGCTCACCTGCCATTAGTTTATCACGGAACCACCCGTCTTCATAACAATTCCCAAGAAGAGTAACATAATCTTATCACATAATAAATGCATAAAGGAAACATAACATTTACACCTTTCAATAACAAGATATCAATTTAACACATTGATATAAAATCATTATGAAAACCATTTTCAATACCAAAATAAAATAAAAGTAATACATGGTATTTATTTTTCTTTTAAAAATATGGTATGGCTTTTAGAGGAAGCTGACACTCAAATAATGGTCACGGCGGCGGAGAAGTCGTTGTGGCCGCATACGTATGAAAAAATCATTCCCTGTTGTCTTTTAGTAAACGCTTCGTATAAAAAAGATTCCTTTTGAATAAACGTAAAATTCAAAGGGGTTTATAAACCGTATAAAAGAAAGTTGTGTATAAAAAAAAATATGCCTCAATGAAAGGAGATTGAGAGGAAGTCCCATACAAAGACGGTATCCTTGGATTAAGGATAAATCAGTTACATAATTATGTGTGACAAACGAATACATGAAATATAAGTGGGTATTATTTGTAAAAAATTCAGAGGACATTCACACATAATCATAGAAAGACATATTCAAGGTGTAAAAGTATATCCTAGAGAATCGAAATTAGGTTATGAAGTTCCCTTGCAAATATTCGACAGCCTAATGGAGTCACCTCAAAATTCAGAAAAAGAGTTGATGAGAGATAAAATGGGTATCTCATCACTTGGACATAAAATTTAAATCAATAATGATATAGAAGAACATATCCCAACATAATAGTATGTGAATTAAAAGACATAACAAAATAAGACTTTAAAAAGAGGAGGGTGAAAGGTTCCCTTACCGACATGGGTATCTTTCGAGACATGAACCCCGTGAAGGAAGGACAATAAAACATTGATCTAAATACTCATAAATGAAAGTATATTACAAAATGAGTAAAATAATGGGCAGTACATACACCAATCAACGGAATTTGTGGAAAATGTAGCATAAATCTCACGGGAATAAAAGTGAGATAAATAATCCCTTATGAAGACTCGACAGCCTAACGACGCCACTTAAAACTTCAAAAATGGATTGATGAGATCAAATAGGGTCTCTCATAATATTAAAATAAATATTACAGAAAGAGGAATATAAAATAACATCCCCCAACATAACAAATAGGAGCTTATAATAAGTGACATAAAGGAGAGTACTGAAAAAAGAAAGAGAGAGGATAAATCTCTTACGAAAATTCGGCAGCCTAAAGGCGTCACTCAAAACATCCAAAATGGTTGATGAGAGAGAATAGGGTCTCTCATCATATGAACATAAAAATTATAGTAAGATTAATATAAAAGAACATCCCAATGATAAGAAATATGAGCTTAAAAGGCATGACATAAAAGACTGTACTTAAAAAGAAAGAGAGGTGTAGGGTCCCTTAACTCAAGTCCGACTTGTCTTGTTCGTTTCATTATATTCCTGAATAATAAACATTGGTCAATTTATAATTTTCTAAGGACATCCTTTGTAGATTATTATTCAGTTCATATCACATATTATAAGGTTATAATAATTGTTTAACAATGTTAGTTCATATCATACGTTTTTGCTGATGTTTGGTACATGAGTCAAAAATGATCTTGTTTGAAAAATGATTGCCCATGTAGTTATAAGTAAATAATTTCCAGAATAGTACTAATTATTAAAATATCATATATATCTAGTACATATTCATTTTATACTATTCCATATCATTTGGAGATAAAAAATTAAAAGCACCGTTCATGGAGACGGTAGGCCATACGTACGCATGAACGCTACTTTCATTTTTTTCGTTGTAATATCAATGGAATTAAAAATAAATGATATATATATATATATTATAATTCCAGTATAATATATATGTTATATTGGTCACATATTTTAATTAATTTAATTCTTTATACATTCCATGTATTGCATGTACGAGTCACATCACTTGAGGGGGCTGTAGTCCACACTTCCTCATATGAAATTATCGCATTTACACAACATTTAAAGAATAAAGGTATGGTTTAAATAAATAATACAGAAGCATATAGTAAACATAAAAACCATATATATCATATATAAAATACAGTGACATCATAATGGCCAACTTTAAAGGTGTTAAAATAATATTGAACAATCATCGTTTCGTGAGGCAGAAAATCGCCAACCACAGAAACAGTCTGTTCTTTAACCATTAGATGAATGTGTGTGTAATTGTACCTAGAATAATTCTTATAAAAAAATCCTAGTATATAGGAGATAATTTATTTGTTACAAAAAATATGAATAAAAATAGTTTAGGGGGTTGGAGAAGCAAAATAAAACAAAAGGACTCAAGTGAAGACATTACCTTAAAATCAGGTAACTCCCTTTGGTTTGAGCTAAATGGCTTCCTTGGGAAGACTTCTGCCCAAAGTTAGGCTTCAAGGTGTTATAGATGGATGTGGAGAGACAAAATGGGTAGGGGTTGGCTGAGACAAAGGCTTTTGAATTGTGGGTAATGAGGTAGAGGTGGGGGCCTTTTATAAGAGGAGAGAAGTGGCACTTTTGGAAAGTAAAGAAATGTTCCTTTATTTTAAAATGCGTTTTGGATTTTAATGGTCCCACATTGATCTGTTTTGTGGATAAGGTGATAAGGGTTCGGAATCCACCCATCCATAGGGTTTTGGACATGTGTAGGTCTTAGATTTTATATTATCTTTCCATTTTATTTAAATCGTTAAATAATGAGGTCATCGCTGCATAATCATGATGTCATAAATAATTGAATTTATATAATGTCTAAAAAATTATAAAAAACTACTATGATGTAGGAAATCGTTCTCTCATTCCAATGATTATTTATAGTAAAAAATCTGACTTGTATAACCCCATGTAAAAATTATTTTAGTAAAACATCTCATGTTTGTCTCATTTTTACTTTAACATTAGACAAAAAGATATTTATGTCATTTTCCAAACAAAAGTGGCTACATGGGGTCCCAAAGTTGACCCATGGATTGTCTTGGTCGGCCATGATGCATCCATTGAGGGTAGGACTTGTGTCTAGGTCATTTCATTTTATTGAAACATTATTCTTACCTTAAACTACACTAATTACCTCTAATCGTGATTAAAAACATAATAAGTTACTATTCACCAAAAAATTATTTTCATCTCATTCAACCACATTTTACTTCTTAATGACAACCACGTATGTCGGATTTTTAAAATTAGAAATACAAATATGGAAAAATTTCATTTAAACGGAATATCAGTTTTTATAAGTACCACTTAGTGGTTTCACTATTCATCAAAAATTGAAGATTTTTAGAAAATTACCAAAAATTCACCCTAAGATATATTTGATATTACAAATTAAAAAATTATTTCTATTTTATAAAATTAAAAACATATAAGCTGTGTTAATTAATTTAATAATTAATTCCCGCTGCCAAAACAAAGAGCGTGTATTTATGAAACAATATGTATTAAAAGATTGACAATAGTTTAAGTCCGATTTCAAAGTGAAGTTAATTTCAACGACCACTATTAGATTAAATGGTAAAAATATATTCTAGTTTCACTTTAAAACCTATTAAAATGATAATCTAATCATATAAATAAATTATATTAAAAAGCGGTTTTGAATTAAAATACAACATTTTCACTATTTATTAAAAATTGAATTTTTTCGGAAAAATACAAAAAATTCACACAAAGTAAATTTTTATGTTCCGATTCTAAAAAAGAATTTTATTTTGTCAAACATAAAACATAATATTGTAAAAAAGGGGATTTAAAAGTGGTTTGCCATCAAAAGGCAGTTAATCCACCTTTTAAAGAATATTAGAATGTTTACGCTTAAAATTGGATTCATTCGCATTTTTAATCCTCTAACATTTATAATAAAAAGTAAAAATATTTGAAAAACATATATAATCATTTAGTAGTTAGTTCTATTCATTCCTACCATTACAACGGCTAGGCGTTAACTACTATTTAAAGAAAATATTATTTTATTATTAGAGTGCAACATAAGATTCCCAAGAAACTTGTTGTTGCGTATTGGGTACGCCATCGAGCATAGCATTACCTTTAATGTAATATTAAAATTTTATTCAAAAATATGTATAAATATAAAAATGTCTCATTCTTTATTTACCTGGCCTGTTACACAATTAGTGGAATATCTTTATGAATAAGTAAATGCAATTATTTGATTTATCTTTAGCATATTATTGGGATGTTTATGTGTAAAAGGTGTGTGTTCTAGTCCTATTCGTTTCCTTAAATGTTTATACTAATTTTTGATAGATTCCACTATATTATTATCCTTACTGAGAATCTTCTATCACCCATTTATTATGATTTATTTTTCCCAGGATGTTAAGAAATATGTTATGTTTGACCTGGAGGGATATGCTACAGGATATGAGTGTGTAAAAAGGATACATAATATTTTTTTATTTCATGGTGAAATTTAATTTTATTTATGTGTCTCGTACATCAGAGGATACTAAAGCAATCGTTATTTCAAGACATGATCTCTTGTGATCATGATAATTCCATGTAATAATGCACCGACTATGGGTATCTTGTGTCGGGGAATTACAACTGGAAAAATATAATGTTTAGTGCAATCCTGGGAAAATATATTTAGTCAAAATAAGATTACATAATATTAACCTATAATAAAATTTGAATATTAGTACAGAAGAACATCCACAAATTTGGGTAATGTAAATATTGTGTGGGTTTTCTAAGAAAATACATCCCTGTCCAAATACCAACAGGTAGATGTGGCTCTAAGACAAATGTATCTAGGAATGGAAACATCGACAAGGTGTTTTGAGCATGACATGTGGTATCCTTATACACAATAATGGGCCATACTACACTCTTGGTATTGACACACCTGAGGGTTATGCTTTGAAAAAATGACATTATATTTTTTGAATGATTTGATTTATTTTAATATAAGATGAGAATAAATAACCTTGGTTAATCCAAAGGAGTTTTAGATTTAAAATAAAATTTCATGATTTTATCTAAATTATGTTATGACTATTTTTACCCATACTCTTATTTCTGGTTTTACACAATGGATGGATTCCAAGGAATTCATAGTAAAATTGAACATGATGTACAAGGTGGGTACAATGGTGGAAATGAGCAATGAATTGAATAGCTGATAGGTGTAAAAGATATTGTGTTCATGATAAATAATTTTCCCAAAAATATGATCAATAATATATTTATTAACCAAATCCTTAACTAAAAAAAGTAGATAATGGAATAGAATTATAAGATCTCTAGAATTGGAGACCATGGAGAAACGAATTTTCATTTTCCATCATGCATGATATTTGGAAGAAGACACCCAAGAAAGTGTCTCAATGGAACAAAGAAATTAAATTTGTGTGGGAAATATGGACATAAATTCAAGAATTCCAATGAAAAATGAAGTGTTCTATGGAAGAAAATAAAATTGATCCTAAAATTCCATTTACAGTCAATTTCCATAAATGTAGGGGACCTAAGAATATTTTGAGTCAGTGTCTTATTCTACAGGATAAACTCTATGTCTAGGATGTACCTATGAGAAAATATGTGAATAGAGAAATTTGTAAAAGTATAAATGCTCATTGTTGATGGGATTATATTTGAATACATTTCTCTTGAATGTGTATACTAATAGTTTGTTATGTGAGAATTCTATTTGAAAAATAATTTTCTTTTCTGTTGGGGATATAGTTATAAATATCAATTTGAGTTTATATGATCATTAAATTCGTGTCAACTTCAGGTAATTACTTTTTGGGAAGAAAATGAAAGGTGTGAGAAATCATTTTTGGTTCAATGATGTTATGGTTATTTTTGTGAATGTTTTCTCATTTATGGAAATTTTATAAAATTATATAGTTTTTGAAAAATGACAACACACAGACCGTGTGAAAACTCGTCCTATCAAACAATGCAACAAGAATCAAAGCCACATCAAAAGTGCGACTAGTATTAATTAGCTTGCACTTGAAAACATGTAGTCCCAAGTATGTATGGATAATTATTTTTAGTTAAATGATTATATGGATCACGAATATAATGATTTTTCGAACTAATGGTTTATCATTATTATAAGAAAATGATTTTATGGTTATGTGATAAATGTTATTTTTGAATATGTTCTCTCTTTTGAGAACACTATATGCATAAGGAAAGTAGAATACCATGGGATTTAATTTGGGGAGTAATGTTGGATTTTTTTGGAAGAATGTATGTTTTTATTGTGAATATATAAATATTTGGGTTATTTAATGAAATAGATAACCTATCATAAAAAATGTGTGATTAGATTAATTACATTTAATTATGTGCCTTTAAAAGTAGTTGATGTTATTTGGAGATATTTATTAAGAATTATTAATGTAGACTATTGATAAAATCTTCTTGAATTTTTTGTTTCAAACATTGTTTTGATTATTTTGATGAATTTCAAGAAAATGATTTTTGAATGATCTTTGTTGTTCTTTAGGTTTTGTTGGTTTAATAGTGGTTAATCATAGTAGATTTTGGTTTCTGTCAAGGATTATCCTTTTTGGGATCATATGATTTTGTACCAACCTTTGTGTTTTTGATTAATGTATATAGACAAGGGAAATATTTTATGGATTATGGGATTCTCTAGAATTTTATTCTATTGGCTCAGGTGTGACTATGTAATCATGAATACTCATCGTTTGGAGAATAGATGAGTTTGTGCAAAAAAAATTTAAAGGATGATACTCTACTAGAGATATATGTTTATCAACTTATGTTCTTATTCAATATCATATGTAAATTCCATATCATTATTAAATGTATCTTAAAACAAAAGTGATGTCTGTTTACTCTGCCTATATGGTTATCAAACACCATCTAACCCTGCACATTTTTATGGTTTTATAGTAATTTAATTTCTCTCAATCATGTTTTCTATCACTCTCCATCATAAAATGATTATTTTTTTTTTCTATTTTCATATATTCATACATGGAACCATAGTATGGATTCTATCGGGTGACCTTTGTAATTCTCTTTAATTGTTTTATTGTGATAATTTTCTTCACCCTTTTTCCAATGTGGGTTTTCCACAATGGAAGTTTCTATTTTCATGATTTTATTTTGAAATAACAATTTAAAATTTTGAGAACTCAATTTATTTAATGAGAGGGAATGTAACACACCAATTTTTCATCATACGTTATCTATTTAATGTAATTCAATAGATTCCACAAGGCACAACACCAAGTTCGAGCGCACCCAAACATACCAAACTATCTGTGCAAAAAATAGTTTTGAATAGTATTGGAAATATTTTTAATTACATATAAATATCTTATATAATTTTAACATTCAACATTTGTGTTTCTTATAAGTTATATTAAGAAAAATTAAATTTTTAGATAAATGAAGATTTTTTAAAAAAATGAATTTTTATCATTTTAATGGAGAAATAATTTTAAATCCAATATAAAACACTTTAATATATCCAATTTAGTGAAATTAAATAATTATTTATAACAAGGTCATTATAATTTAGTTTGGATAAAATTTTTGTACTAAACTAATAACCACTACATTTTCATGAATGGTGAAAATACAAAATTTTATTTGAAAACAACATTTATAATCTAATGAATTAATAGTTTTAAATTTTGAATTTGAGTCGATTTAAATTATAATTAGATTATATTTTTATAATTTAATATAATTTTCATCATTATAAGTTATTTGTAAATTTATATTGGACATAAACACATGTCAATATTTTGATAGTTTTTACTTTTTTAGAACCCAGATTTTGGTTTTGGCTACAGGAATTAATTATAAATTAATTAATGATACTTCTATGTTATGAATCTGGTAAATTAGACATCATTTTTGAATTTATAAAATCAAAATTATCTAAGAGTTAAATTTTTTTATTTATCATAAAACATCCAATTTTTTATGAATAGTGATTAAGCCTGCATTTTTGTTTAAAACCGACATTTTATTTAAATAATTATTTTTTATATTTAAATTTATTTTATGTCAAAATAGATACATAATACCTATATTATTTCAATATAATTTATTGATTTAATTTAATAATAATATTAAATATCAATTTTTTTTTATCTTTTTAACGTCTTTCACCCACCATCTAGGCACATTTAAATATTTGTATAAAAAGTAATTTTACCACTTCTATGAATTGAATTTAAAAATTCTGAGATACATTGTGGACATAATTAATTAAAATGTTGTTCAATAATATGGAAATAATTTTTGGTGATTAGTAACTTTTGACGTTTTTTACTAGGGTTGAAAGTAAATAAGGTAATTAAAAGTAAAAATGATATTATATTATACTAAAACATGTTCTAATTCTATTTTATTAGTTTATTTAGACCTAAATCAACCTTAGATAAAATATATGATTCTTTTTTTTTCAAATAAGATTATATTAGGACATTTATTATTATTTTATTTAGAGAAGAGTTAAAAGTTTAAAATTCAAATTTTGAAAAAAAAACATTTTTGATATATGGTAATATATAAGATATGTTCAACAATATTTATTCATTAGAATGATAAAAATATTTTCTACAAAATATTATTTTATATATAATTTTTATCCATTTAATAATTAAATTCATGTATGAATCAATGATGATGTCTTAATTACCATATCATTGATTGATTAGAATAATTGATATTATAAATATAACAATATATATAAATTGAAACTTTTTATGCATTACACAAAATTTATAGGTTAATATGACATTTTAGGGGTGACTAAATAAATTTTGATTGATGTGATAAATTTGTTATGGATTTCACAAAATCCAAATACTTAATTATGTCAAATTCGTCCTAAATGAGTTTTTAAAACCAATATTATATTATTAAATAACATAATATTCCAAAAAATATATGGTTCAGAAAAAAAGGCCTATATAAGGTTAGATATGTCAATAATGAACCACATGGGGTTTTCTTGGGTTTTTATATATTGTTGATTATCCATTTATCCTAATAGTACAAGAAGGCTTTGAAAATGTTAAACTATTTAACCAAGAGTTAAATAAAATAGATAATGTTAATATATTTATCTAAACCTGTGTAAAAATATTTTTTGAGAATATTTCGACCCATACCCACCATATACTCTAAATAAATCCATTTGGAGCCATTACAAATAGAAATTTTTTTTATAATAAAAAAAATATTTCATTCTTTTCCTAAAGTGACCCTCACCTCTCATATAAATGGTACATTCACTTATCTTAAATTCACACCTCAAATTCCATTTTGATCATCCAAAACCATCTCAAATATCATCCCAAACACCCTCAAATCAAACTACATGCCTTAATTTGATCATAATTCCATCCTATGGAGATATTTTGATAAAATGAAAATGATGCACCTGAAGAAGAGGTAATAATTTCATCACCTCTTTAAAAGTTATTTTCTTTTACCAAATCCTCATTCATTTTTGTTTCCATAGAAATATAATAAATCCAGTACCTTCTACATACAATTATTTTATTATAAATATCGTACAACCAAATTATTTATTCTATCAATCCTTTGAATGACAATGTCACCATACATCCATACGTACGACATATTGTCTCCAAATCATGGTGTAGTTTGTTATTCCACACTTCATTATATGGATGGCTATTATAATGAGTATAATTGTTTTAAATATTAATTATAATATATTAATGATTCTTTATATATGATATAAAATCCAATTACATACAATTTTACCATCAATAGAATGATATTTTTGCTCGTGTGTACGTATTGATTACTGTCTCCACGAATGAGATGAGATTTATTTCACATCAAAAAAATTCAAGAATTATAATCATTTTATGAATAAAATTAATTTTTAAGAATATAATATCATTTTGTATATAAATAAAATATATCTTATACATAACAAACATGACATACATTAAAAACTTATAAATGGAAACGAATCAGTTAACACATGAAACAACAATACTAAGGATATATTATTAACCAATAAATATAATAAGATCATATATGATATTATATTTAGCTATGTGGTTCATGTATCATTTAATAACAATTTTTTAACTATTATATAGTAGTTTTATGTATCATCGACTAAGGAAAATTATAAGGTAATGGTTTTTCATCACACTACTTCTTCCTTTGAGATTCTCGATATATTGGAACATTTTCATTTTTTGTGGTGTATGTACTCCCCATGATTGTATTAATTGTGTAATATAATTTTCATTTTTGGTATTTACATCTTCATTTTATGATCCTTCTTTCATGGGTTGTATGTTCCATAATTAACAAATCATAAAGGGTTAATTCCTCAATCTTATTATTATCTTATATTTGTTATGAGTATGTATTTACTGGGACATATTAATAATATAAGTCAATATTTTATAAAATGTTTTCAAAAAAAATCTTTTAAGATTTTATATAAGGTTATTTTTTACAATATCATAATTTTAAATTTTATAGTGATTTATTATTCTGATTCTTTTTAATTATTGTCCATGTTTTCAAAAATATTTTATTGATTTATTTATATGGAAATCATTGTTTTAAAATGTAAACTCATTTCAAAAGATTCAAAGTGTTATAGGACACTTTTAACTAAGAATATCATTTAAATTACTTAATTTTTAAATATGAGACTCTTAAATGATTTCAATAATATGGATATATCCCTCAATAATCATTACAGATGATTTTCATCTATGACATCATCCTTAGTAGATGTTATTCTTGATTGTGGTTGATTTATTATAATACATTATTCAATGTTATATTGAATGAGTTATGATATTTTTGACTGTGGATGTGTTATTTTTTTTACATTCATGGTTTATGGTTAATGTATTGGAATTTTGTATTATATTTTTTATATAAATGTTTTTGTTCTGTATCAACATTTTCAGATGAGGAATCCATTGTACATAGTACGTGATGGGTAGTGCCCTCTATAGCTTCTCGATGCATAAGTTGGTCTCATGGGACAAACTAGTTTCTTGGCTCTAGAAAAAAAATTTATTTGTAGTCATGGAATGAGAACATGAGTATGTGGTTTTGATGTTCATCATTATGCATTCCATCACTATGAAATTTGTTATTGATATTATATGTGATTATTATACTAGTAGAATATCCATTTGAATAAGTAAACGACATTATTTGATTTATCTATTCCGTATTATCCTTATGTTTATGTTAAAAAGGAATGTGTATTAGTATTATACATTTCCATAAATGAATGTGTTTATTAATGAGTGTTTCCACTAAATTTTTATCCTCACTGAGCATCTGATCTCACCCGTTTATTATGTTTTCTTTTTCCCAAAATGTAAAGAATTATGTTATGTTTGATCTAGAGGGATATGCTAGGGGATACGAGTGTGTTCAAATGGGACACAATGTTTTTTATTTAATGGTGTAATGTAAAACATAAGTATCTATCTTGTAAATAGAAGGATATATAAACAATCGGTTTTTTATACTTGATATCTTATGATCATGCCAATGTTATGTAATAATGCATTGAATCAAGATAACTAGTGTCGGGAAATTTCATAATACGAATAATGATGTTGAGTTTTCAATATAACTCATACCGATGGATACAACTTATTTAATAAAACCTTTTAAAATATCCCCCATTTAGTTACAAAAATTATTGGTTCCACTACAGAAGAATATGGACAATGACTTCGTACACCTATGTTCTTCATTGTTTTGTGTACAAGTTATTTTTGTTGAGAATAAGGATTTATCAATGAACCTCATTATTGAATATCATAAAATAAAAAATATCATGACTAAGAATAAATATCTTCTACCTTGTATTGATGATCATCTCAATCAACTACTAGGGACGAAATATTTCTCAATGATTAACCATTGATTCGAATATTACCAATTAAGGGTATGGATATAAGATCTACCTAATATGGCTATACAAACATACAATGGACAATATAAATTTGTAATAACACCCTATGGACATAAAATAATTTCTATGATATTTATGTATTTGATGAATATATTCATTACATATTACCATTAAAAATAACTATAGTGTTTATTTATGACATTTCTATATATTATAACAGCAATTAAAATCATGAAGTGAATTCGGTAATTGTTCTAGGGACATTATTAAAGGATTAATAATATTCCATGATCTAAATGTGTGAATTTTTTTTCTGAATAATATCCTTCTTATGTCACAATTTCATCACTGATGGTATATTTTTAGACACTTTGAAGACAGGCGTAATTAAAAAATTTCTAAGACAAACATCATTGACTGATATCCATTCTTGTATTGGTGCAGTAGGATACTACTCGAATTTTGTTTTAGAATTACCATGAATAACCAATCCAATAACTAATATTACTAGAAAGGACTGAGGTTCATTTGTGTTATGCAATTTCTAGAATGTTTTATCGATATGAATAATTGATTAGTCATAATGCTCATTTTTTCACTACTCTTTAATGGAGAATGGTTTTTGATATATATTGATCCATTCATGAATTGATTTGGATATTATATTAATAAGAATTACAATTCAATATAACACTAATCACCAAAAATATATACTCATAAGAAAAATTAGGAAAATCATGATTTAGATCCAGAAGGAGTAGTCATTGAATTTAAAATTTTCCATCATTATCTCTCTATTTAGAAGTGTGATATTTATACTAAACATAAGAACCAAAATTATATATTCAAAAATTAAAAAAAAACATGTTCTAAAATATATGGATAATTTTTTTAATTTTTGTGTATTCCCAATGAATTATCTACATTGGAGGGAAGATAATGTGGTTGATTCACTAAACATAAAGGATCATTATATCTAATCTATGATGAGGATTGAAAAATATTCATTACTCTGGGATTTAAAATGAATTAATCTTGAAATCATAAGAGACTGATAAAATTAATATACTTCTCATAATATGACTAAAACATCCATAAATGGAAAGATCAAATAATACTAGAATGATTGTTCGAGGGTATAGAAATATTTGTGAGTATTTCAGTGTTCATCCTTGAAAATGATAGTGTTACAAGGTTTAGGACCTAGATATATTTCCCTGTATAACCAGAACAGATGAATTAACATTTGAATGATTCACATATATCATAATTATTTTTTCATAAAATGAGATTGATGATATATTTATATATAAATGAAAACATTTGGTGGGATAAGAGGATGTGGGAAATAATCCGTACCAATATATAAATGGGATAAAATATCCATTGATTTTTTCGGGACTCCTCAAAGCATATAAGGGAAATAATACTATTTTCATTGTATTCAATAACCAAATTAATTCATCACATTTTATCAATATCAATACATATTTATCTCTTGACCAACTAACAAATATTTACATAAAAGATGTGTTATGATTTAATAAGTTTTTAATTTTTACCCTACCTAATTGAGATAAAATTTTTACCAAAAGAATCAATAATGTTCATAAAAAATCATTGAATAATGTGTCGAATATTAACACTGCATATCTAACTCAGATAAATGCTTAGTTTTGAGGGGACTATCCAAATCTCTTGAGGATATACTTATATCTTATTCGATGGAATTCTAAGGATTTTATGTTCAATTCCTTCCCTTGGAATAAGTATAATAAAAATTAGTTCCCATTTTAGATTTATAATGGTACCATATAAAGATCTATAGGGTAATCTATGTGGGATTCCACCATGTTGGGATGAAGTTGGAGAGTGGGTGCTGATTGGTCATAATATTATCTAATAAATGTTGAAAAATGTTCTCACCATTAAGTAACATATGAATGTTTCACAATGTCAACTAATGAGTATTGAAAATTATTATCGATGAGAAAAAGAGTTTCAAGTTGGAGCCAATTTATTTTTTATGATATCAACATAAAAGTTGGTTATCATATTTTTTGAAAAATGGAAGATGATCTAATGGTATATCATTCCCTTCAAGATCAATGATCGTGTCTACATAGTAGCTTATCACATTACACAACCTCCTATCCAATACCATGTACATGATGTATTCTTTATCTCTATTTTGAGGAAGTATATACCAGAACCATAATATGTATTAAATACCAAATCCATGGAACTGGAACACGATCACTCATATGAGGAATAAACTATGGAAATTATCGATTAAAGAGATAATGTGGTGGGGAATAAGACAACTCATCTATTCAATGTTAAATTGAGGTATCATAGGTTTGAAAAGAAATTTTGGAACCCAATGTGGAGATGAGAAAAATTTACCCTCCCTTTATTCCTTTGTGTCATAATATTTTGAAGATTAATTTCTCTTAATTGATGTAAGGGATAAGGAATCAAAATTCAATACATGGTAAAACTGATGATGTGATTGAAAATATATATCACACACCACAGCTAAGAATAAAATATCATAGTTATATAAAAATATTAATGAATCTATAATAATTAAAAAAATGGTAAACCATTTAATATTATCAATGTAAATAAATAAAATGAATTAATAATCAAAATTATTAGTTTCTAAAAAATTTATTTTAATTGTATTATGCATTATTTGTTTAAAAAAATAAGACCTTAGAATATAAATATTATAAAAAACATTCATTTTTTATTCCACACACCAATGTTTAAATACTAATAATTTTTATGTTTTTTCATAAAAGGATGAAATTAATGCAAAATACGAATCTTGAAAAAATACTAATTTTTAAAATATTATCATTAAGAATAATTATAAAAATATAAGGATAGAAATATAGGTGATAAAATAAATATTTAAAGAATAATATTTTTTATTTTCAAATTTTCGTTTGATTTTAAAATCATATGACTAATATTTTTAATCCTATAATTAAATATTAAATTAATAATATATGTTTTTGGGTTTTCCTCCAATTATGTGATTAGATGTTGAACGTCGGGTTTTGATTTTCTTGAAGGAATCCAATAATTTATTTTCTGAAAATAAATCATATATTTTTTTAAATCTTTATCAAGTATTGTAACACCCCAAGCTTCCACGGTACGTTTCCCTTTGAATAATGCAATGACGTGCATTGTACCCAACTTCGAGATTCTAACACACCACAACCAATAAAACTAGATGTTAGGAATTGTAATACCTACTTTTTGAAATTTTATAAATTTTATCATTCGAAATGGACATCAGTTTTGGATTCATAATATCGAAATTAGCATAGGGTGAAATTTTGGTACTTTTCAGATAACTTGCATATTTTGATGAATAGTGAATGTTACGAAATTTTAATTACAAACAAATTTTTTAAACGGAATAATTAATAATGATAAATTATTAATTTGAGTGGTTTTAAAGTCTATTTAGAATATATTTTTACCATTTAATACAATGTTGGTCATTCAATGAGATTTCACATTTAAACCAGACATAAACAAGTGTCAATATTTTGATTGTTATTATCTCTTGATAACACGCTATTTGTTTTTACAACGGGAATTAATTTTAAAATTAATTAATGCAACTGATATGTTTTGAATTTGGTAAAATAGACATTATTTTTGAATTCATAATATCAAATATAGCTTAGGCCTAATTTCTGGTATTTTTCAGGAAGCTTTAATTTTTTGATGAATTGTGAAACCACTAAGTGGTAGTTAAAAAACTGATTTTTTAATAAAACATAATTTTACCGCTTCTATGAGTGGAAGTTCAAAAATCTAAGAGACACATTTCATATGAAGGATTAAAATGTGGTTCATTGAGATGAAATTAATTTTTGGTGAATAGTAACTTTTACTTTTATTTACCACGGTTAAAAGTAAATAGGCTAATTAAGGGTAAAAATGATATTAATATTACCCTAAAACATGTCATAATTCTATTGGATAAGTGTATCTCGACCACATAAAAACTTAGGAATAAAATATTATCATTTAGGTCAACTTGGATTAGATTAGGACATTTATTATTATTTAATTCAAGGAAGAGTTAAAAGAGTTAAAATCAAATTTTATTTAATAAAACATTTTTAATATAGGGATACAAATAAGATAAATTCGATTACAAATATTCATTACAAAGATAAAAATATTTCCTAGATAGTAATATTTTATTTAAAAATTTTAGACATTAAATAATTTAATTTATTTATGACATAATGATGATGTAGTAATTACCATAATAGTAAAAGATTAAAATAATTGATGTTATAAATACCCAAATAAATATAATTGGAGTCTTTTATTGAATTAAAATTATTTAATCGGTTAATATAATATATTAGTATTAATTTAATTAACTTTTTCTGAAGTAAAAATTCAGTTATGAGTTTCAAAAAAATCAATTATTTAATAGTGTGAAAATTGACATAAAAGAGTTTTTAAAACAAATATTATATTATTAATTGATATTCAATTCATAAAAATATATGGTTCGGCCAAGAGACTTATATCATGATAGGTGTATCATTAATGTACCACTAGAGGGTGTCTTGGATGTATATAGTATGTTTATTAACCATATAATATAAAAATACAAATGGACATTGCAAAAGTGAAACTAATTAACTAAGAGTTAATACTTAAAGATATGGTTAATATAGTTACCGAAACCTGTCTAAATTCATTTTGTTTGAGTAGTTTTCGACCTATCCCCACCTTAAACAATAAATAATCCACTTTGGAGCCATTAGAAACCGAATATGAATTTATTATAAAATAATATTTCTTGCATTTCCAAAGGTGCCCCTCACCCTTCTTATAAAAGGTCACTCCCCCTTCTCATTACTTCACACATTCAAAGCCTTTTGGTTCTGCCAACCCCTACCCAAATACTCTCTTTACATCCCTCAATACAACCTAGAGGCCTTAATTTGATCAGAAAGCCAACCTACGGATCCCTTTTGATCAAATCAAAAGGAAGAACCCGAAGAAGAGGTAATGTTTTTACCACCCTTTTTCAAATTCTTTTCTTCTTCAACTTCATCATTATTTTTTATTACCATTATAAAATAATGAATCCAGTATCTACTATATACTATAATATTATTATAAATATGGTACAACAATATTCATTATTCTATCCATACTTTCAATGTCATGTCACCATACGTGCGTACGTATGGCTTACTGTCTCCACGTCGTGGTGTAATTGTCATTCAATAAATTATTATTTGTATGGGTAAAATAATGATTTGTAATTAATTTAAATAATAAATATAACATGATAATTATTCTGTATATATGATATACCATCCAATTATATATTATTTTAACATCAAAAGAATGATATTGTCGCTCATGAGTACGTAAGGACTACCGTCTCCACGAAAGCGACGAGATTCATTCCCCATCGTATCCATTCAAGTATAATTATCATTTGATCATTTAAAAATAATGTTTCAGGTCTTCACATATTTCTGGATCTGAATGATATACAACCTATCCATAACAAACATGAATTATGTAACAATTAATATATAGGAAAACGAGTAAGTCAACACCCGAAATGACTATAATACTAAGATATTATTAACAAATCAATGTTAAAAGATCATATATGATATCATATTAATGTAAGTGATTCTTGTGTAATTCAATAACAATTATTTCACCATTATATATGAGGTTAACCTATCGTTGACTGAGGAAAAAGTACAAAGTAAGGGGTTTCTTATGTCAGTTTTAATTCTGCGAGATTTCCATTGTTCAGCACTTATTTATTTCATGTGGTGTGTCTACTGCCCATGATTGTATTCATTATGTAATATACATTAATTTATGGATATTTACATCATAATTTTATGATCCTTTTTTCATGGGTATATTCTTTGTATGTTACCTAATAGATAAGTGAATTTGAAATTTCAATTTCCACTCATTTGGCTTTACACATATTTCATTGATTATATTACTCCAAGATTATGTGTGGACACACTATTCATTTGATTATGTCATAATATCCACTCCCATTTCTTTGGATATAATTTTGATACACATAATCAATCCATTTATAATTTCTCAAGTCATCGATATGAATCTGATAAGAGTAATTTTAACTCATTCTCCATTTGTTGAGTTAAACATCCAATTCATTGGTGTTGTTTTTACAAGATTATTTGTGAATGACCATTGATTGTTTTACACTAAATATACAATCATATTTAGTGTATTTATATTTTTCACACATAACTATGTCGTTGATTTATCCTTAACCTAAGGATACTGCCTTTATGAGAGATTTCATTTCAATTTAAATTCCATTGAGACTCCTTTGTTGTTATACACCAAATAAATTTTATGTGGTGTATATAATGTACATTGACATAGTTTATCATGAATCCTTTTATTATCATGATATTAAAATGTTTTCATTATCTCAATTATTTCTATTCAAGTGTCTCTCCTTTGGATAGAAACTCTAACTAAAATACAAAATTTAAATGATTTAACAACATATTCTTCTAAATCATTCTCATTAATGTCCATGTATTATAAATGGTTTTAAGGATTTATTTATATCGGCATTAAAGTTTTAATATTAAAACTCCTTTTAAATGTTTCAAAGTGGTACGGGACACATTGATTCAAAAATCTATTTTTAAATGGCTACTTGACAAATAGTGAGACTTTTAAATGATTTCAAGAAAAAAGGGGGTATTTCTCTCAAATTGTTTTGATGATTATTTTCATCTATGTCGATATCATTCGTTATTCTCGATTAAGGTTAATATGATACAATACAATCTTCCATATTGTATCGAATGAGTTATGTTGGACTGTGGATGTGCTATTTTTATACCATTCATGGTATGTGGATAAGTATTGACATTTCGTATTCTAGTTTTAATACGATTTTTCATGTTATGTTTCAGACTTTTCATATGAGGAATGCATTGGACATAGTAAGTAATGGGTGGAGTCTGCTATAACTCCTCGATGCATCAGTAGGTCTCATGAGACAAACTAGTGTCTTGTCACGAGGCCTTGACAAAATCTTATTTGTAGTCTTGGCACGAGGCCTTGGCTACTTGGTTATGATAGTCTGGCATTATGCATTCCATCATTATGAAAGTGGTTATTGATATTTCATTTGATTGTTTGACTAGTAGAATATCCATGTGAATAAGTAAATGAAATTATTTCATTTTATCTTTGCTATATTATGCTGAAGTTCATGTTTATAAGGATTTTGTTTCAGTTATAAATTGCATTAAGTGTTTATGCTTATCTATGAAAGATTATGCTATATTGTTATACATACTGAGTATCTAAGCTCACCCCTTTCAATGTTTAATTTTTTCCAGGATGTGAAGAAGTAATTTTTGAATTACCTGTAGGGATAGTATGAGGGGATATGAAGACAAGCTATTTTTGTAGTTTTTTTACCTTATGATGTAATGTAAGACTTATTATTATATCTAGTGTTTCCAGGACTACTAAACTAATTGGTCTTTCGAGACATGATCCTTTGTGATCGTATCAATGTTTTGTAATAATGCACCATCTTTGGGTATCTAGGGATGAGGCGTTACAGTTGGTATCAGAGGAATTTTAGTACAGACCTTGGAAGCTAGATTTAGATAAACTTGGAATAGAGTACGTAGACATAAGCTGAAGTATGAGGATTAGTAAAGAAGAAATTCCAAGAATTTTGGTATTGTAGAGATTTTGTGAGTTTTCAGAGCAATACATCCCTGTCTGGATACGAGCTGGTAGAGGCGGCTCTGGCATAGATGTACCTAGGGCTAAAACCTGAAAACACAGCCTTGAGCTAGACTCGAACGGGAACTGGTGCACAACAAAGGGCTTTGCGGCACTCTTGGTTACGACACTCCCGGGGGATATGCTTAGGATAATTTACATTTTCTTTACTAACCGATTAGAAGTATTAAATATATAAGATTAGAGTAAATGACCTTGGTTAATCCTAATGTGTTTCAAATTGAGAATATGGTGACATGTTAATATCTAAATGATTTTATGACTACTGTTACTCACACAATGCTTTCTGGTTTTAGTCAACGGCTGGATTCCAGGGAACTCAAAGTGACATTGAGAATGATGTACAAGGTGGGTACGGTGGTGGAAATGAGAAACAAAATTGATTGTTGATAGGCATAAAAGATATCGTCTTTATGGCAAAGCAATTATCCAAAAATATGATAAAAAATATATATATTAACCAATTCCTGGACTCAACAAGGATGATAAAGATGATGAATGATAAGAGCTCCAGCAGTGGAGACCATGGCGAAAGGAATCCTCAATTTCCATCATGTTGGAAAAGAGGAAGGAGACACCCAGGAATGTGTCTCAATGGGACAATGAAATGCTTTACATGCGGGAAGGAAGGACATAATGTGAAGAATTGAAGAAGAAAAATGAATTGTACTATGGAAGAAGATAAAAATGGTCCCAAGAGTCCATTTACAGTCATTTACCGTAAATGTAGGCCACCTAGCAATTACCCAAGTGAATTACCTATCCTATAGGTTATTTTCATGGTCAATGTATAATCTATGTGGAAATAAATGAATGGAGAAATGTATAAAAAGTATTAGTCCTCCTTGTTGATGGGTTTACATTGGAATAATTTTCTCTTATATTTTTAACCCTGCAGTTTTCCATGTGAGAATGATATTTGAGGAAGAATTATCTTTTCCCTTGTTAATATAGTTTTAAATAACCATTTGGTTTTATATGATCGTCGGGTTTGAGGCAATTATATGTTATTATAATTTGGGATGAAACTGAAAGGTATGAGATAAGATTTATGGTTATGTTATGGTTATTTTGAAGAATTTATCTAATTCTGGTAATGTTATAAAATATAGTTTTTGAAAAAGTACAACATGTAGACCATGTGACAACCCGTCACGTCGGACAAATCTATGGGAATAGAACTCACAACCAGAGTGCGATTGGGATTTATCGCCTACCACTGGACTACGTGAAGTCCTTGGTTAGTGTGACTATTATTTTTAGTTAAATGATTTTATTGATCATTAATAATTTGATTTGGGATCATATGTCTTATCAAATTAATACCCTTATAATAAGAAAATGATTTGGTAATTAGGTGATAAATGTTATTTTGGATGTTGTTTTCTTTGTTGTATGGAAAATAGAATAGTATGGGAATTCATTTGAGGAGTAATGGTGGATTTTTATCTATATTTTTATTGTGGATTTATAGTGATCTGGGTTGTTTATGGAAATTATTAGGTTAATTACTTTTATGTATGTGACTTTAAGAGTAATTAATGCCATTCGGAGATACAATTTAACATGGAAGACTACATTCTTATAAGTATTGTGTTTCAATATTAGTTTGGATTATATTGAAGAATTTTAAGGACAATTGATTATTGAATGGTATTTATTTAACGTTGGGGTATTGATGGTTTAATTTTAGAAATTAAGATTAGTGTTTTTTTCCTCTAATGGAATATCCATTTGGGGGGTCATCAAATATTATACTTACAATTTTGGTTTTGATTAATCTCTAAAGACTAGGTAAATATATAGTTTATCCTACATATATCATGTATTTATATAGAAGTTTATTTTAGCTCTTCCATTGTGACCAAGTCTTCTTGAATACTCATTGTTCAAAAAAATTAGTTAGTGTTAAAAGTTATTAAAGAATCAAACTCTACTTAAAAAGTAATTATATCTCTTTATGTTCGTAGTCAATAACATAAATCAATTCCTCGTCCTTATGTAATGTAACTAAAAACAAAAAAATGTTTTCCGTTTACTTTTCATACTAGGAGACTAAGGACCGTTTGTCCCAACTCAGGTTTGGGATTTTCTTATTGTTAGATTTCTCCTGATCATGTTTTCTATCCCTCTCCATCAGAACATAACACTTAGTTTACCGTCTATATCCATGGTTTCCTACATGGAATCCTAGAATGGGTTATCTTGGGTGACCTTTATACCTCTCTTCCTTTCTTGTAAAGTGATAGTTTTGTTGACTCTTTTTCCGATGTGGGACTTTTCATTATATTCTCAAGCCCAATTTTAAAAAAATTGTGAGGACGTAATTTATTGAAGGAGTGGAGAATGTAACACCTCAAGCTTCCACGGTACGTTTCCCTTTGAATAATGCAATGACGTGCACTGTACGCAACTTCGAGATTCTAACACACCACAACCAATCAAACTAGCCATTATGAATAGTAATACCTACTTTTTGAATTTTTAAAAATTTCTACTTTTGAAATGGACTTCAGTTTTGGATTCATAATATCGAAATTAGCTTAGGGTGAAATTTTGGTACTTTTGGGATAACTTTTATATTATGATGAGTTGTGAAAGTTACTAAATTTTAATTATAAAGAACTTTTTTAATCGGAATAATTAAGAGTGATAAATTATTATTTTAAGTGGTTTTAAAGTATATTTAGATTATATTTTTACCATTTAATACAATGTTGGTCATTATATGAGATTTCACATTTAAACCAAACATAAACAAGTGTCAATCTTTTGATTGTTATTATCTCCTAAAAACACGCTATTTGTTTTGATGATGGGAATTAATTTTAAAATTAATTAATGCAAGAGATATGTTTTTAATTTGGTAAAATAGACATCATTTTAGTATTTGTAATATCAAATATTGCTTAGGCCTAATTTTTGGTATTTTTTTGGAAACTTTCATTTTTTGATGAATAGTGAAACCACTAAGTGGTAGTTAAAAAACTGAATTTTTCATAAAACATAATTTTACCGCTTCTGTGAGTGTAATTTAGAAAATCTGAGAGACATAGTTAATATCAAGGAGTAAAATGTGGTTCATTGAGATGAAAATAATTTTTGGTGAATAGTAACTTTTTACTTTTATTTACCACGGTTAAAAGTAAATAGGGTAATTAAGGGTAAAAATGATATTAATATTACCCTAACACATGTCCTAATTATATTGGACTAGTGTATATCGACCCCAAACAACCTTAGGAATAAAACTTTATCATTTAGGTCCACTTCGATTAGATTAGGACATTTATTATTATTTAATTCAAAGAAGAGTTAAAAGAGTTAAAATCAAAGTTTATTTACTAAAACATTTTTAATATAGGGGTACACATAAGATAAATTTGATTATAAATATTCATTATAAAGATAAAATGATTTCCTACACAATTATATTTTATTTATAATTTTTGAATATTATATAATTTCATTTATTTGTGATATAATTATGATGCAGTAATTACCATAATAGTAAAAAATTAAAATAATTGATATTATAAATACCCAAATAAATATAATTGGAGACTTTTATTTAATTAAAATAATTTTCTAGTTTAATATTACATATTTGGATTGATTTAATTGACTTTTTTTGAAGAAATAATTCTGTTATGAGTTTCAACAAAATAAATTATTGAATAGTATCAAAATTGACATAAAAGAGTTTTTCAAACAAATATTATATTATTAAATTATATTCAAATCCTAAAAATCTAAGGTTCGGCCAAGAGACTTATGTCAAGATAGGTGTATAATTAATGGGCCACTTGGGGGTCTTTTGGATGTATATAGTATGTTTATTAACTATATAATATAAAAATACAACGAGACATTGTAAAAGTGAAACTAATTATCAAAGAGTTAATACTTAATGATAAGGTTAATATAGTGACCCGAACCTTTATAACATCCATTGGATGAGTGGTTTTCGACCTATCCCCACCTTAACCTTTAAATAATCCCCTTTGGAACCATTAGAAACCGAATATGAATTTATTATAAAAAAATATTTCTTGCTTTTCCAAAGGTCCCCCTCACCCCTCTTATAAAAAGGCACTCCACCTTCTCATTACATCACACCTTCAAAGCATTTTTGTTCGGCCAACCCCAGCCCAAATACTCTCTAAACTTCCCAATCTACAACCTAGAGGCCTTATTTTGTCAGAAAGCCACACTATAGAGCCCTTTTGATCAAATCAAATAGAAAAACCCGAAAAAGAGGTAATGTTTTTACCACCCTTTTTCAAATTCTTTTCTTCTTCAACTTCTTCATTCATTGTTATTATAATTGAAAAATAATGAATACCATATCTACTATATACTATAATATTATTATAAATATGGCACAACCATATTCAGTATTCTATCCATCCTTTGAATGGCATGTCATCATACGTGCGTACGTACGGCTTACCGTCTCCACGTCGTGGTGTAATTTTCATTCAATAAATTTTTATTTGGATGGGTTTAATAATGATGTGTGATTAATGTAAATTATAAATATAACATGATAATTATTCTTTATATATGATATACCATCCAATTATATATTATTTTAACATCAAAGAATGATATTGTCGCTCGTGCGTACGTACAGACTACTGTCTCCACGAAAGCGATGAGATTCATTCTCCATCGTATCCATTCAAGTATATTTATCATTTATTGATTTAAAAATAATGTTTAAGGACTTGAGATAATTCTGGATATTAATAAAATACAACCTATCCATAACAAACACGGCTTACGTAAAAAAGAATATAAAGGAAAACGAGTAAGTTAACACCCGAAATGAAGATAATACTAAGATATTATTAACAAATAAATGCTAAAAGATCATATATGATATCATATTAATTTAAATTATTCTTGTAAAATTAAATAAAAATTATTTCACCATTATACAGGAGGGTAACCTACCGTCAACCAAGGAAAAAGTACAATGTAAGGGTTTTCTTATCTCACATTTAATTCTGTGAGAATTCTATTGTTCACAACTTATTTATTGCATGTTGTGTGTATACTGCACATGATTGTATTAATTGTGTAATATACGTTAATTTATGGATATTTACATAATAATTGTATGATACTTATTTCATTGGTGTATATTTCGTATGTTACCTAATCGATAAGGGAATTTGAAATTTCAATTTCCAGTCATTTGGATTTACACATATTTCATTAATTATATTACTCCAAGATTATGTGTGGACTCAATATTTATTTGATTATGTCATAATTTCCACTCCCATTTCTGTTGAATTACTTTTGATACATATAATCACTCCATCTATAATTTCTCAAGTCATCGATATTAATTTTATAAGAGTAATTTTAACTCATTCTCCATTTGTTGAGTTAAACATCCAATTCATTGGTGTTGATTTTACAAGACTATGTGTGAATGTCCTTTGATTGTTTTACACTAAATATCCAATCATCTTTAGTGTATTTATATTTGTCACACATAACAATGTCGTTGATTTATCCTTAACCGAAGGATAAGCCCTTTATGGGAGACTTCATCTCAATTTACATTCCATTGAGACTTCTTTGTTGTTATACACAAAATATCTTTTATGTGGTGTATATAATGTAATTTGACATAGTATATCATGAACCACTTTATTTTCATGATATTAAAATATTTTTATTATCTAAATTATTTGTATTCAAGTGTATCTCTTTTGGATAGAAACTCTAACTAAAATACAAATTTTAAATGCTTTAATGACTTATTCTTCTAAATCTTTCTCATTAATTTCCATGTTTTAAAAATGGTTTTAAGGATTTATTTATATAGAAATTAATGTTTTAAAATTAAAAATCCTTTTAAAAGTTTCAAAGTGGTATGGGACACATTGATTTAAAATTCTATTTTTAAATGGCTTCTTGACAAATAGTGTGACATTTAAATGATTTCAAGAAAAAGGCTGATATTTCACTCAAATAGTTGTGATGATTATTTTCATCTATGTCAATATCCTTCATTATTCTCGACTGAGGTTAATATGATACAATACAATCTTCCATATTGTATCGAATGAGTTATGTTTGACTGTGGATGTGCTATTTTTATACCAATCATGGTTAGTGGATAAGTATTGACATTTTGTATGCTAGTTTTAATAAGAATGTTTATGTGATGTTTCAAACTTTTCATATGAGGAATGCATTGGACATAGTAAGTGACAGGTGTATCCTTCTACAGCTCCTCGATCCATCGGTTGGTCTCATGAGACAAACTAGTGTCTTGGCATGAGGCCTTGACAAAATCTTATTTATAGTCTTGGAACGAGGCCTTGGTTGCGTGGTTATGATAATCTGGCATTATGCATTCCATCATTACGAATGTGGTTATTGATATTGCATGTGATTGCTCAACTAGTAGAATATACATGTGAATAAGTAACTGGCATTATTTTATTTTATCTTTTCCATATTATGATGAAGTTCACATTTAAAAGGCTTTTGTTTTAGTTATAAATTTCTTTAAGTGTTTACGCTTATCTAGGAAAGCTTCTGCTATATTGTTATCTTTACTGAGCATCTGAGCTCACCCCTTTCAATGTTTAATTTTACCCAGGTTGTGAAGAAGTAATTTATGAATGACCGGCAGGGATAGTATGAGGGGATATTGAGACAAGATGTTGTTTTAGTTTTTTTAACTTATGATGTAATGTAAGACTTAGGAATATATATAGTGCTTCCATGACTACTAAACTAATAGGTCTTTTGAGACATGATCCTTTTTTATCATGCCAATGTTATGTAATAAAACACCGACTCTGGGTATCTAGGGTCGGGGCATTAAAAGTATAATTTTATCTTGTATATAAGTTTAATCAATAAAATGTTATTTTTTAAAAAATTAATTATATGTGATTAAGTGAGTTTTTTAAAATAAAAATTTCATATCATTAGATATTTTATTTTTCAAAATTAATTGAAAATTTTAATTTTGTAGGAGAATATTTTTTATAAATATTCATTATTAATTTCCGTTATTATTTTTTATTTATAAGGATAACAATAAATAATCAAGGTAAAATTTAATTTGGTAAAACGTTAAAATTAAGAGATAAAATTTAAATTCAATATTAAATTTTATAAAAGTAAATGTATAAGTGGAGTTTAGCAATAAAATTATAAAACCTACACTTTTTTATACTTTTATACATTATACTTTTAATATTTTATTGTAATTATTACTAAAACAAATTGTGTTTCCAAAAGTTCCATTTTCTTCTCTTATAAATTTGTTCAACTTCCACCCTTTAAAACTTACATTTCACATTTTATTTACTCATTGAAAATATACCATTTTGAGCTAATTTAATCAGATCCTACATAAATAATATTATCGTTATATTATTTATACTTAAGTACTTCATATCCAAGGATTTTTTCAAGAGAAACTATTACATCTAAAATGAGTATTACCGTCTTTAGTAATTTCTTTTATTATAATCCTAAATAAATTATTTTATAACGAAGTTGAAATAAATAAATTAGTATCATTAATATTATTAAATGTCATTATATTAACAATACCACAAACATCCAACACATTCCATCAAACAAGAATAAAAAATATCATTAATCATGCATATGTGAAAACTAACGAATCCACTATGCAATACAGTTTATCATCAATCTCCACCTATCATGTATGATATCAAGCATATTTAAAATTATTATTTATCTATCTATGTTATATATATAATTATATAATGAAATTTTTTCAAATACTATATGTCCATCCATTGATTGGGGAATGATATCGTTAATTGTGTATATGTGTAGACTACCACCTCCATAAACAAAAAATTAAATTTTTTTATTACAAACCATAATGGATGGTTATAGGAATTTGTTCAATGAATATATAAGACACTTATTTCATGTTAATGGTTATATAAAACTTATATTAATATTATATAATATTTTTCTATTACTCATTAAATCATTATAACGCACTCTTGTTTATGTAGTTTTTACAACCTACATGAGTGATGTTACAATGATTACATAGTTGATGATTAAGGAATTTTGTACATCGGTAAAACCTATCATAATAAATTATTAAATGTTTCATTATTTTTTTATTTGTAATATTAATATATAATAGTGTTATTAATGTGTAACCCTTTCTCAGATAAACTTACAAAAACAAGCTGACCTTCAATTTCATCAATAGAAAATATTAGAAGAATAAATATGAAATTAAATTTAAAAAATTTAAATTATTTAAAAACATATATTATCGTTCCGATTATGTTCTATGAATGATTAAATTTGCAACAATAATGTATAACAAAACTTCCATTACAATACTAGTTTAAAATGAGTTAGATTTATAACACATGATTTAGAAAATAGATGATAAGACACTAATTTAAATGTGTTTAATATTTATAAGGTAATTTTATTAAAGGACATTTAAATTGGTAAGCTTATGAAAAAGTTTACTAATATAGTTTTTTATCATAAATTTTGTTAGTTGGCATTCGACTATGTAGAAGTAATGGTAAGGGGTTTTAATGTTTTAATACTTCCCTTGGGATATAATCTCATCTATATTTCTAAATACTTCTCAAGTAAGATCATATCTTACCTATAATAATATTATGTTATATCTTAAAATTATTTTAAAATTATTTTACAGCGATATCGAGTTTCCCATCAATGTATTCTTCCATCATGAATAGTTTTTTTTTCAGAAATGAAATTTTATGGAGAATAATTCCTATAATATTTAATGGATTTTACCATATTTATCCGTGTTTTTACTTTTCAAAGGATTTCAAAATTCCTAGGTGTAAAAATAGAAAAAATCACAAAAGGTATTTATAATTACATTTATTTTTAGAAAAAATTATGATGTCTTTCAAACTCTGTGGGATTTCACTAAATGTGTATTCAACAATTTCAAATTATATTCCATTCAATGACCATATATTATTCCATCTCGTATCAAATTATGACAATTTATTTATTTATTTTTATAGGTATAATTATTTTTTTTTGAAATTAATGTTCTAATATGATCTGTTTCCATTTAAAAATAATAATAATTTGAATTGAAAATCATGCCTTTTATGAATTATATTACGAAATTTTTTTATAATAAAAATAAATTTTTTGTGATTTATTTTTTATTTTCATTTGATTATTATCAATTAATATAATGATTCATAAATAAACAGATATATGATTTTTGGGTGATTTTTTTGTTTCAAATTTTCATTTTATTTCATGTTTTGTCATTTAGAAATGGTATGATAACCATTTTCCTTCCCACGAGTTATTTATGACATAATGAATAATTTGTTATGATGTCGAACCCATGTGTATAGACCACGATGGTTGGGGTGTTATATCAATCTAAAATTCATGGGTGATTATTTTATATAGCATGATATTTTTATTCCAAGGAATAAATGATTTTTTCACAATTAATGGTTGACATACATGATTTTTTTTAAAAAAATTATAGGGTGTACATACATGGATTAGATTAAAATGTTTTCCTATGTTATTATTTTTCCGACTACATATCTAAAATGTACCTCAATTTTTAAAATATAATAAATGTTTTTTCAATAAATTTTTTATATATATTTCATGTTCTATAGATATTCCATGTTCTAAATATATTAAAATTTAATTTTTTCTGATTTCATGTTTGTTATAAGTTTACAAACCATGTTTGTATGACTTTTGTTCATTGTTATGTTACAATTACATGATTATTAATGCTCAATCAAGTTTTATCACAATGTATCTAATATCATTATATCTTCTACTTCCCTCTTACTCATATGTTCCCTCATATTTTTATCTATCCATTTTGACTATTTGATTTTTTCCCCATACTAAGCATCTATGAACACAGCTTCTTATTTTTTATTCCCCCATGTTATGATTATTATTATGTCATATATGGAGAATAAATAAAGGAATATAAGATAATTGTTATGGATAAATGGTAATTAGTGTTGTAAAAAGTGGTGTTTATTTTTCTAGTCTCCACAAAACAATACTATGTGGACCTTCGATTGTGTGACTTTTTCTGTAATAGAGTAATTAAACAGTGAAATAAATATATTTTTTTATATATGTTATATGAGGTCAACATATTTTTAATGAATACTTTTAAACCTAATTTACACCAGCACTAGGAATATGATAATTATTTTCATTGTTAATAATTTAAATTGTTTACCTTCAAAAATACTAGCCTTATTTAAACCACATAATGATTGTTCAATTGGATCACTTTCAACATTTTGGACGCATTTAGAAAAAACCTCAAAATTTTCACGTTACTCTAAATTATACGTGATTAAACCTTTTTTTTTTGATATACAAACATCTAGATTTTTTATTTCACCCCCAAAACCCTAGTATGAATGGAATACTTCATGATTTATCATTTTAAATATTTGAATCACTTTCTCCTCTACTGTTTCCTTATACTCAACAATTTTTACTGAGTAAATTTAAAACATGATAATTGAGGAATAAAATGCATCTAATCCTATTATTTCAAAATTCATTGTGGGAAACAACAATGTATTTTATGAATATAAAATTTTTCTATGCTCACACATACATTTAGAAACACAATCATCTTGAGTTTATTCGTTATTTAACAAATATTCATATTTTTTTGATAATAAAATTATCATAAAACCATTAAAAATTAATAATTTTGTTTTAGTGTTCGTGACATAATTCATGTTAGACCAATTGATACACCATGTATATGATAAATTTATGAAAAAAAATTAATTTCATATATCATTATTTTTTTCATAGGGTGTCTTCTTTATCAGATGATATTATAGGGCCTTTATGTTCCCGCAAACATTTCTATTATATTGTATTTGGTACATGACATCATTGAATGTAATGTAATTAATATTGTAGGACAACTTATTTCTAATGATAGATCAATACAGTACTATCTTGGTATCCTTAAAATAGTCAATTAATTTCAATTTTTTTAAAAAATTATATAATAATGAATAAAATCATTATTTCTTCTAAAACATGATGTCGTCAAATAAAAAATGATAATTGTTTTTTAATCCCATTTAATCTTCAATGGTGGCTTGAAACTAGTAGGAATTTCATATATAAATTTGAATCCTCTTCATATTAGATTAGTCTCTTCTTATATTGGTCTCCATTATTATAACATGAAAAATCCATATTTACCATTAGAGATCCAAGGTGATAGGAAGACACCACTTATTGTGTTTGTTCAATCCATTTATAACATGGTCAATCCTGATTTGAGTTAATTAAAATAATACATATAAATATTGTAATTTTTCTATCATATCTTACCTCATCACACATTTTTTCCCACAATTCAAATGTCATCTAATTCTAGAATATAAGGAATTATCCGTCAAATAA
The DNA here is from genome assembly GCA_963277665.1 of Viscum album. Classification (NCBI taxonomy): domain Eukaryota; kingdom Viridiplantae; phylum Streptophyta; class Magnoliopsida; order Santalales; family Viscaceae; genus Viscum; species Viscum album. Next base: position 1,197,380,969 of record OY728121.1, on the reverse strand, counting down.
ATTACAAATCATGGATTATATTTGTCACATTATAATGAGGAAATTTAAATATATATTCTAAATATTAAAATACTTTGGGGGATGCGTACCTAAATATCCTAAACCCCACACTCCTAGTTTTTTTTATAAAAATAATTTCAATAATATCTAGATTTGATATCAAGTGAGATGCACATATCTCTATTTTACAGCATTTAAAAATTATAATAATTAGAACTCAAAAATAATCACACAATACAAATAATTGATGTTTAATATTAGCTTAGATAATCTACTAAAGAAACAAAATTTTTGATACTTTTGAACATTTTTCAATATTCGATGCAAATAAGATATATTTCTAGATATCTCATTGGTATATTCACATTTCTAACTAGAGTAATGATAACATATGGAACGTTTAAGAATGAATTATTAGTCGGGAAATAAATATATACTTTTTATCAAGAGTTAGATCATACGAATATGGGAAACCTTGACCAGGTGATAAATATCTTATTAAAACTACATATAACTATTAGAGTAATCCATAAGTCATGATAGATGGTTATTCAATCCAAATTGAAACAAAATACCTAGAAAAAGGTTTGTGGAAACTTGAAATAATAAACATGATACATAGAGTTAAACAATATTATATAATATATAATTATAGAAAATTAATAAGCATATGTATTCTTATCATTTTGATAATATATAATATGCATATTGATCATGATATGATCTAATGAAATCGACATTATGATCACACATAATCTTCTGAAAATAGAAAATTGGAATCATCTTGATAATTATTCATTTGAACGTAACTATTTTTGATCATTTCCACAATGAATACTCTGTAACTAGAAAATATACATCATAATTATTCTCCATCTAGTGATCATAGCTAATCTTTATGACATTTCTGTCCAATATATGGAATTATGATAATATATATCATGTTTATTCTATATATTTTGAGAATATAAAACATGTATTGGGTTTTGATTCAATCTTGGTAATCTAACAAATATTCATCATATTTGTGCTCAATTTTTTGAATATATGTAATATTTATCATTCTCTGTCTTTTTTCGTGTGAAAAAACGTACTCCCCATTATGTTCGCACATAATATATTTACATGAAGATGTATAAAACATTAACTAATACAATTGAGATATATATATATTACCCCACCTAATATCATCCATACAGATGTGTTCAATAAGATCCAAATCATTCAATATAACAGGAAAACCCTTGAAAATAAATATGGGTTTTATTTATCAGATCATAATGAACCTGTAGAAAAATAATGGGGTTTTAACCCCTTTAATATATCACATAATGTGGAAAAAGTTTTCATATAATATCAAAAAAATATCTTCTTATAATAGGAATTGTATCATAATAATGAATATATGGTGATGATAACAATACATCAAAAAAAATATACCTTGGTGGGTAAATAGATGAGAGAATAAAAAATTTATCACAAATCCCATTAAAACATTTATTTACATATTAATATTATAATCATATTATTTGGGAATGAAAATGTACTTGAATTTTTTTTTCTGCATAGTTCTAATATAATGAATCATTGAAAATATACTAATTACATCAATGAAATTTTAAGTAGAAGATAAAATATTTTATTTTGGAAGGCTGTAAAAGCATATGAATATTATTAAAATTCATTATAGAAAACCATCATAGTAAAACTAGTAGTAATTCATCCATTTTAAAATGGGTGATGTTAAATATAGAGGTCAAATTAAGAAAAAAGATATTTTGGAATCAAAATAAAAAAGTAAAATATTTTCGATAACAATGAACAAGGGAAAAGAGGGAAAACCATAATTAAAAGAGTGGATATTATATCCCTAAAATATATAACACAATTAAGAGATATAAATTCATTTATAAATAATATTTGATTAAAAACTAAATTTTCTCTAGATATAAATGAGTAAATACCTTATGAAATACAAAAAATACAAATTTTTCAAACATTGAAGAATGAAACTCAAGGAATAACATTTTTAGTCATAGGAAAAAAAATTGTTTACCAAATCCATTATGAATGTCCTAAATAATAACCCAATGGAAATCTATAATCAAATTTTTATGTATAAATGTTTGCCACCATAAAATATGTTAATTTATAATATAATAAAATCAATGGATATAATTTACCTAGAATATATGAAATATGTTCCATAAGAATAACTAGAACTCATTTAAAAAAACTAGTTGTGTCAGAATGACTATGATGAAGACAACAACATAAGAAGGGGGATATATTTTGTGTTTAAATAACATTTACTAATTCAGATAACATTTCATGTTATGAATTTAACCATTATTTCTCTCTAAATGATGTGTTAGAAATAGAAACAAATAATGAAACTATCATAATGATGTATAGTTGTCTAGGGAAACAGTTCCACAATTCCACCTCACTAATGCTCAACTCCATGTGTTTGGTGATTTTCACTAGTAGGTCCTCTAACTACAAAAATTTCAAAAATTTGCGACGGGTCACTATTGACGGTCTAATGACCTATCACGAATAGGGGATCTTCTCTTATTATTTTTGCAGGTCTATTTAGTCAATCACAAATAAGGGTTCATTATGATGGAATGAATAATTAGTCCCAATAGTATTTTGGTAGGCATTTCCACTACCAAGTGTGAAATGTAATTGTGGTGGGTATTTTCGATGGAAAAAATTACATCGATAATTCCCCTAGGATCTAGATTATTTGTGGTAGAAGATATTTTCCATCAAAAATAATATTTTTGAAAAACTATTTGTGACAGGCATTAATTTTGTCCGAAATAAGTCGTCACAAAAAAATGTAATTTTAAAATAGTTCACAACCTACTTTTATTCATCCTATTCTTTCTTTATTCCTCCTCCCTATCCTACAACATAACCCTATGGCTATACATTTTCCCGCGACTCTATGCGACATCTTTCATCCCATTTTTGCTAATTCTATCTCAATGACTCAAAGTATGAACTCCACTTATATTTCAATAAACCTTTTTAGTGTATTTCGGTTTAATTTTAAATATACGTGTTTGGTCCCTAGGATTATAAATTTATCTCATATCCATGGGATTTTTGATATTTAAGATAGATATATCAGAATTAATTTTAAATTTTATTTAAATTTGCTTCGTTTTTTTTATTTTCTGATCCAATGTCAAATATATTTATATGGTTAATCCCTAGGTATTAAAATCAATCTAATTTTTATTGTAAATTTTATATTAAAGAGTTATAAAATTGTATTAATCTATTTATTGATTTTATTCTAGTTCATACAATTTATTTAAATTTATTTTTAGGAATTGTGGTAATTTTTTATTTTTGATATATATATATGTGTTTTTTTATTTATATATATATATATATATATATATGTTTTTGTATAATGTTATTTTCACATATATTTATATATATATATATATTAAAATTTTCTAATATATATATATAATATTTTTAAAAAAATTGTTTATGATATATATATACACATATATGTATGTCAATATGTATATTTGTATATATGTATATATAAAGTTCATCTATAAATCTATTAAAAAATTATGAAAATAAATTTTATAAATTCATTTTATTAAATAAATCGTTTTATTTTAATTCATATAATTAATACATTCTGATTAATTAATAAATTTTTTGATGTAAATATATATAAACAATACTTTCTATATATACATCTATATTCATTTTAAAAACGTGTAAATTTATTAATATATTTATATATATATTTAAATTAATAATTTGTGTAATGTTTTTAATATATATATATATTTATAAAAACATTAATGTAAATTAAAATATTGATATATATATATATATATTTATATTTATATATGTTTTATGGAATGTGTATTGTTTATGATATATATATATAAATATATATATATACAGACACATGTATATAAACGATTTATAAAAAGTGTAAATTTTATAATATAAATATATATATTTGATATATATATATATTTTAACAATCGTGTAAAAATATATTGGATTATGAAATCATGTAATGTATATACATATATATATATCCATATCTGAATATGAATATATAAATATTTTAAGCATACATGTAGGTTTAACATATATATATATATATATATATTTATTTAGATTTCATATGTATATTTATTTAAATAAGAATCATAATATAATTTATATATTTATATTAATTATGAAAACGTGATGTACATATATATAATTATAATTAATAATTTAATAAAAATTTAAATAATTAATAACAATCATTACAAAATTAAAAACAACTACTAATTAGTTAGTCAATATTATTAATATATATGAAATATTTATATATGTTTATATCTATGAATATCTAAATATATTATGTTTATTGGTTTATTGAATGTTGTAAGAATATTTGTGGTATATTTATTTTATCCTTGAAATCTTTAAATATAAATATAAACAAATAATTATTTACATGATATTAATAATTAATAGTTAATATTGGTGTTAATTACAAAATATTATTAATAATTTGAAAAATTAATGAAATATATGAACATTTTTGTGTGTGTTAATTTGTGTATATATATATATTTGATATGTTAATTTCCATGTAAATATTTGTTAAAATTAATCTGATGTAAATAGATTTCACTATGTGTTGTATATATATACACAAATTATGAAATAAATAGAAATTAGAATTTTTTAAGAATGATGAGAAAATTAAATTAAATAAAACATAATAACTAAACGTTATTAATATGAATTTTTATATTAAAGACATTAAAAATTTGGTTTAATCAAGAAAATAAAAAATTAAAATATGTATTATTTGTTTAAAACATAGTTAATAATAATTATGATACTTTTTAGTGATAATTTTTTAAAATATTAAGAAATTATAAGAATTATTAAAAATTTGAAAACATTATTAGTTATTAAAAAATATATTATTAATTAAAATATTTTATAATATATATCAATCAATTAGTCATTATTATTATTAAATTGTTAACATTATAAATGATTAAAAAATCCTAATAATAATTTTTAAAAAAATAGAAAAAAATACAAAATACTGTGTATTAAAAAACGTGTGTGTCTCATATGAGATAATGTTCGATATATGTTCTATTATATTCAAAAAAATGGCAACTAACTTGTATAATATTTTTATTTTTTTTATTTTACCTACAGAGAGAGTCTATGTGCCCTATAATTCATTGATAACCACGGTCCTCACTCTGATCATCTTCTATATAGAATATTTCAAGGTGTTTGATGATAATAATAATTTTCAGTTGGTCAAAATGACCTGCAATAACAGTTTTTATTTTGTTGTTTTTTAGATAACTATGGACTCATGATGTAGTCACCCGTAATTATTATGTGATCGTTATTGGATAAATGATCTAAATAATAAAAAATGAACTAGTTTAAATCTCATCTACATTGATGGTGTTGAATCATTTATACCATTTTCATCGTCAATCATATATTTCGTTTTAGAAGGAATAATTAAATGTTGACATCAAAAATGAGGTTTTAGGACATTAGAAACATTTTACAATGTTGAAATTCATCTATTATTTTATGGTTTTTGGAATTATTATTTGGTACCCACATAGTAAAAATAGTTTAGTATAAAATAAAAATAATTTGGTTCTGGATCCATCATTTCAGAATTTTATACATGAGGCAGCATGTCCGATGATTCGTAAAATAACAACTTTGAATGACATTACAAATCATGAATCTGAACCTTCTCATTTTTACAATTTTATGCAATGTATTATGAAGGGATTATATCTATGAATCCAAATGAGAAAACATGAATAGTTTACAATATTTTTGTCTATAAAATCATGGTTTGGTGCTTATGACGGTCAATTTTCTTATTGGCCTATTTTCATTTATCGTTACAACATTTCTCCTTGGATTTGGATAATGGGACCATATATATAATTGAAATTTTTAATTCGCACACATCCAAAGATGAATATTGATGTTTATTTGAAACAACTAATTGATGATTTTATTTCATTATGGAGCAATAGTTTGACTATATTGGATATAAACGCAGATCAGAATTTTATATTTAATGTTTCATTAATCCTGAAAATTAAGACTTTCCAACGTATGGTTTGATATCAAGATGGAGCACAAAGAGTCTAAAATCATGTTCATAATTAATTTTTGAGAACAAAGAATAAATAATTTGTAATTGGAAAAAGGATAATTATTTTTATTGTCTTTGGAGATTTCATCCTACAGATTTTTCTTTTGAAAGAAACAGAATTAATTTTACAAAAGGTCAAAATGAAACAAACGTGCCTCGAGCTATGCTCTCAAGTAATCATGTAAAATATATTTTCTCTAAATAATCTCATGTTATGATTGAACCAAATATAAATTAGTAAAATATAAATGGTTTTTGGAGAGATCATAATTGGATAAAGCGGAGTATTTTTTTCCACCTTCCATATTGGTGTGATTTTTTGGTTCGTCAGATGTTAGATGTAATGAATATTGAGATGAATTATTTTGATAAAATATTTTGTACAGTTTTAGTCACACATGTAATGACCTGATATAATATAATGTCATTTCCAGATCTTGCATGGATTTGAAGATGTCCTGAACTTGAATTATTTGAATATGAAAGGCCAAAAAAATTAATGAATCCAAAAGTAGCATACTAACTAAGTAAAAAAACACTTTATAATACTTTCATTTGGTCAGATATTATATGTTACCATATGGTAATTATTCTAATATGTCTCATTTTGTCAAAAATGAGCATATTTATGGCTTAAAATGTCATGATTGTAATGTTATAATTGAAATATTTATTCTTTTTAGTCTTAGAGGCGTGTAGAATTCTTCCATATGAGATGTGATAATGAAAATATTATTTTTTTCAAATGATTTATGTGAGGAAATATTTTATTACAATTCATTGAATTCTCTGAAAAAATATGTTGTTCTAATTTTATGAAAATTATTGAAAATATTCCCACTGATATTATTTTATTTGATAGAACATTTAATATTTCACATCCCATTTTATGAAAAATGTGGGGGGCCGATAAAATTTCTATGGATGTCTCTTTTTGAGAAATGTATGTAAAAATTAATAAAGACTGTATGTAAGAAAGCATCAGTTTATGAGTCAATTGTAGAATTAAACTAGAAGGAGGAATTTTAAAAATTCTAAATTTATATTTTTTTTTGGATTATCATTCAAAATAAAATAGGATGGGTCACAATAAGACAAATGTTAATGATGTCACAAACCATGAGTTATTAATTTTAAATCCAAATAAGGTTGGATTCTATGGTATTCATGAGAGCAGGATTACATATGATGAAATCCATAGAGATAATATTTATCTTCTGCTGAACATTAATGAAACAACATGATTTGTGCAGTATGTACTAATTTTAATATTTTTATTAAATATTTTTGAAATATATATCTATTTACATTAAAATATTAATTGGATATATGAGGAACATTTCAAAAATCAATTTATACAAATTACATCTAATTCTCTTGAGGAACATCACCAAAAAAAATTTCATTTTGGTTTCAAATACTAGTAAATAATGTATTTTTCTATGGAATAATAATCTATTTATCAATGATATCTATTATTAATTATTATTATTATTTACATGTATCATAACATGAATATAAAATTGACAGTCAATTATGTGTGCTCATAATCCCTCAATTGAAATTATTAAAATCTTATAATGGTTATGGGGTTAAGGAATTTCGATTTCATAACCACTCATATGGATACTCTATGAAATCAATTAATAAAGATGTTTTTTTGAAAGAAACCATCATAAGGAAAATTATGTTCACTTTTATGGTATACTATATGAAATAATTGATTTATGTTATATAGAACCATATTATGTTATAATTTTTAAATGTTATTGGTTTTCATCTGATTGAGGGTTTTGATTTCATCAACTAAATGGAGTTATTAAGATTTAATATAACACTCTTCTTGCATCAAATGAACCATTAATATTGTCACATCAAGAGGATCATGTTTACTATGCATATTAATGTGATGTTTCACGATATTTGATGGACCGGTTGAATGTGGTAAAAATGAAATCACATGAAAATCGGTTAATGAAAATGAAAATGGTTCTGAAGAAGTGAAACTTATTGAAATTTTAGAGAGAAATCACAAAATATATCACTTATATAATGGGATATAAATATCATTGATGAAATCCCTTAGTTATATATTTAGGCTACAACTATTACATATTAGTGAATATACTTAAATGTAGACACCTCTACACACTATCCATTAAGTTCATATAACATAAATATCTTTAATAGAATAATGAATGTTATTCATTTTAAAACATTATAACATCTCCTTGATCCAATCCTTGAAATAATTATCCATCAAATCCTATGAAAAATATTTCAAAACGTTTTATTAAATTATAAATCTCAGTAATAGATACCAAAAGTCGTAAAAAAATTTAGTCTTGCTAGAACATGTAAATAATATATACATTATAATAAATTATTAATTTTAACATTTAATAAGTATTAAATATAATTAAATAAAAATCAGAACATTTTATTTAATTATTTAATCTAAATATCACCATAAAACCCATAGAAATTACAATTAATAAAAAAATTTATCTTGGATTATAATCATACATAAATGGAATGACTATACGGTCAACTTCCAATCATATCACTCTTTCAAATGGAATAGAAAAATGACTAACTTCCATACCCAATGAGTTGGAGGTTATAATGTGACTACCCATCCTTGGTTTATCACACAACCACATGTATTTGGTTTATCATATAGCCACATATATTTGGAATATTACTTAACAACCAGTTTATTTTTTAATTACCATTATATAAACACAACATATATAACATTGCAATTATTATCATTTAACTCAATAAAATTTCATTGTCAATCACAAGAAATAATTTCATGATATTGAAATTGTAAATACACATTCAAAACCATTTTCAACCCCAAAATAACAAAAAAAATAGAATAACTTTTTTATATTTCCTCTTTAAAATATGAAGGCTTATATAGGAAACCAAATTCAATATAGTATTTATGACGATAGGGAAGTTATTTTCCCCGCATACATCAAAAAAATACTTTCTCGTATCGTAATAAAAGTAAAATTATTCTTATAAAAATATATATTTTTTTAATATTTTATTTAAAATTAAATATTTCCTTTTAAATCCTTTTATATCAAAATAATAAATAGGAAAATTAATATCATGATGAGGAAGATTTTAATATAAATCATTAAATGTTCAAGTCTTCTCAAACCACATTGAACATTTAAATCATAATATTCATTATTTAATACATCTAACAAAACATTAAATAAAATAATTAGAGATAAAATATGTATATGAAATATCATAGTGCCTATATGTACACTTTCTAAAATAAGAAAAATTCATTTTTACAGGAAATGCATCAATATATATAGATTGAGACGAAGTCCCTAAACAATATTGTATCACTAGATTAATGAAAAGTAAATAACATAATTATGTGGGTAAAATATATAAGTGGAGATTTAGTGTAAGACAATCCGAATTCATTCACTCATATTCTTGGAAAAACCAAAACAGTGACATGTATATTTTTCTCAATGAATGGAAATTTATTTAGATTTCCATTACCATGAACCAACATGTCTTGTGCATTAATTACATTCTAGAATATTAAAAATAAGTAAATTTATAATTTCTTCATAAGAATTTTACTTATTTTATTAACATAAAATCACTTATTATCATTTAATATAAATTCTTTAATTATTTGAGTTCATGTGGGATGTTTTCTCAATATTCTGTAATTTAGTCGAAAATGAACGTGGTATGATGTATATTTTTTCAATGTGGTCATAAGTCCATCATCTAAAAAATAGTATTAATGATATAAAAATCGAGTCTATTATTTAATAATTTTTTAATAAATCCACCTATTGTGGTTATGATGTAAGAAAAAATTAAAATCAAGGAGACATAGGGTAGTACATATGTAAGAGTAACATTTTCATTTTACATTGATCATTATAGAAATTATGTAATTATCATATTTTAATTCCATAATTATCATAATGTAATTACCATGAGAATTATCATTTACATATACTTATATGTATCATAAATGTTATATAGTGAATCAAAATTAGTCACACCGCTTCGTAGAGGTGATAGTTCACAAGTACGCACGAATGACATAATATTTTTTTTTATTCTCATGGATATAAGAACATAATTGTTATGTTATTATCATATGATTATTCATATTACAAGAATAATTAAAATTAATATTAATTCCAATATTATAATCCCTCATGAAATATTTTATTTGAAAATTAATTATATCAGTTTGTGGTGGTGATAGTTCAAATGTACCCCCAAATTCTTATTTATATTCCCATTTAATTTAAGAGCATATGAATTTAGCTGATTATATTAAAATTATGGAATAAAATTATATTAAGTATACAATATTTACTTTCTCATATTAGTTGGTGGAGATTTGAATGAAGTTGATGAAAAAATAAAAGAAAAATACATAAATAAAAACAATACCTCTTCCTTAGTTAATCACATTTGAAGCACACCTTAACACATATAAGATGTGATTCATGGATAAAATATGGTTTAAAGAATGCATATTGTTATTCTAGGAAGATTTTTTGATATATCGTTGATGATCAAAAATTCTATTGAAGTGTAAATAATAGAGAATGTGAAGTTACCTTTTATAGTGTATGTGAGGGGAACTTTGGGAGAGTCATGATATATTAATTCATTATATGTTTATTTTCATTTCATAAATTTCATAAAGTCGTTTATTGAAGGTTCCGGGTGCAACGGAAGCGCGTGGGTGGATGTGCCCACTTGGCTTTTTGTGATTAGCAATGATCAATCCAGGATCAATATGATGATAAATGCATGTATCCACAGATCGAATCACAAGAAAAGACAAAGAAGATGGTTTCTCCCGGAACCACAAACAAGGATCATTACAGGTTGATTATAATTAATATAATCAATTATAAAGAAATACCTTTTGGGTGTTCTTTCTTCGTTGATGTTCTTGATCATGATGTTTATGTGATCCGTCTTCGCGTTGTAGAAGCCAAGTGTAGACTCCCTCTAGCGGTGATCCACACGTGTACTTCGTAATTCTGGATGTCGCCAAAGGATTCTCTGGGTTCTAGCTTAGAGAATCCTTTGCTTGCATTGTCCACCTTAGATCATCTTGATCTGATGGAAGAGGATCTCTCTCAGTCTTGAGAGCATTCTTGGAGGAAGAGATTCTTTTGGCCTTGAAAGAATTTCCCAGAGATGTTGTGCATAATGATTCTCTTGTGTATTGGAAAATAGTTGGGGTTGTGAGGATATTTATAATCGCATGTGTGGGGTTATAGAGTTATGACAATAAATAAACGCATTACAATTTTTATTTATTTCATTGACTCTTATTTAAAACCCCCATGATGAATAAATAATTCTTTGACATGTGTCCATTCTGATTTTAATAAATATCATTTAAATCAATATTATATCCTCAAAATACTGACTGGAAAAACTACACAGCGTGTAATAATAAATACATAGTGTGTACTTGTTTTTCATTGAAAACTACACAGTGTTTACATTAAATGTACATGGTGTGTATATCTTGTTTTCATTTATTCATTTACTTTCCAGAATAAAACTACATGGTGTGTACATTTAAAAATACATGATGTGTACTTGTTTTATTTTATTTTTCCTCCATCATTTAAAACAACATAGGATTCCTTGAATAATTATTAAACCACGTATGGGAATAATCTTTATTCAACTTGAGATACTTGGATACACTTAGTGTGTGACCCTCTAGGCCTCTTTCTCGTTGGCATTAGGCGGTCTTGCCTAAAGTCCAGGATTACTGTCTAGCAACGGGTCAAGGCACCCAAGAGAATGAAGTTGATGCCGCATTGACGTATCACCTCATGTGAATGCTTACTATGTAATTTAATCCCTTTTTATCGATATCTCATCAAGAAGGATTCATGGATGTGTCAAAAACCTATATTCTTGATCCAACGTTCTTTGGCTACTTAAAATAAACTTGTCGTTCACACCATGGCCATGAAATTTAATGAGACAGTTATATTTCAATCAAAGGGTCGAGATATCAACTTCCATAAATGGAAGTGACAAATCCTTCCTCGACTTATCCATTAACAACATTTCACTTGTGACGCACCCAACATACCGTACTTCCCGCCAACTGTCTGCATGACAGTTTTCATCACTAAATCTAAGTGCGCGAGTAATGACATGAGTTAATGATAATCTTCCATTTTAAGGACCATTACAAATGATCGTAGATAGAAATTTTTTATGACACCAAGACATACAGAATTGCTATTGGCGGGTCTGTTCTCATAATCTCCCATCTGGGAGATTACCAAGGTCAAACTCCATGAGAGAGAGTCTCGTCTGCTTACGAGTACTCGCACATGATGGTCTGTATACTATGTGTCCTATCATAGTATTTAATTCAACTATAGAACATTATTTAATAATATTGTTATAGAATTTCAAGGTTCTCATCATAGCAGGGATCTACTATGACCTTATTAATGCTACAAATATTCCAGTACATTATTATATTATAGTAATGCAGAACAATGAACAATATATAATAAGTGAACATTCATGTAATAAAATTACAAAATAGTTGGTTATGAGGACACCAACCCTTACAAACTCCCACATGGACTAGAGCCAACTGCCTACGACTTTTAGTCCTCTAGACCTCACATGATTATAATGTTTCTTCTAAGTCAAGGCTTTAGTAAATGGGTTATCCTTGTTGTCTTCCATGCAAATACAGCTCACTAAACTTCACCTCTCTGAGAAAAATTCCTCAAGAGACGATACTTCTGAAGTATGTGCTTTGTCTGCTGATGTGACCTTGTCTCTTTTTCAAGTGCCACCGCTGCAGTATTATCACAATAGAGTGTGATAGTATCATTACTACTTGGTACAACAACCAACTCTTGGACGAAGCTTTGCATCCATACTGCTTCTTTAGATTCCATAGAAGTTGTGATATACTTAGACACCGCATTAGAATCTGCCACCACACTTTGTTTTGAGCTATTCCAGCTCACGGCACCTCTATTCAAACTGAAGATGTATCCAGTCTTTGACTTCATGTCATCCTGATTAGTATGGAAACTAGCATCCACATGTCCTCTTATGACTAGTTCCTCATCTCCTCCATAAACCAGGAACATATCCTTAGTACGCCTCAGATACTTATGGATAGTCTTAACTTCCATCCAATGGTTGTCTCTTGGATCAGCTTGATATCTGCCTACCGCACATAATGTGTAAGCAACATCTTGCATCGTACATCGCATATCATACATGACTTACCCAATCGCGGATGCGTAAGGGATCCTTGACATTTTCTTTCTTTCCTCATGTTTCTGAGGACACATTCTCTTGGAATGAAGAATATCATGTTACACTAGCAGCAATCCCATCTTGGATTGTTCCATACTAAATCTCTTCAGTATCATGTCAATGTATGTACTTTGACTCAGGCCCAACATTCTTGTGGATCTATCACGATGGATCTTGATCCCTAGAATATATTCCGCCTTGCCCAAGTCATTAATGGAGAAGAATTTATGCAACCATGACTTAACTGACTATAAGATAGGTACTTCGTTTCGAATTAGCAATATGTCATCAACATATACTATTAGGAAAACGATTCTACTCCAACTAAACCCCTTGTAGACACAAGGCTCACATTCATTCTTAACAAATCCAAATTCCGTTACATATTCATCAAAATGAATTTTCCATGATCTTGATGCTTGCTTTAATACATAAACGTATTTCTGCAACTTTCATACCTTGTTGGAATCCTTTGGAGTCTCAAACCCTTTATGTTGTGTCATGTAGACATCTTCCTAGAGGTTCCCATTAAGGAAATCTGTTTTGACATCCATTTTCCTAATTTCATAGTCATGGTATGCAGCAATGGCCAATAGGATTATGATGGATTTCAGTATCACAACCGGTGAAAAGGTTTCATCATAGTCAATTCCTTGACGTTGTCTAAAACCTTTTGCAACCAGTCATGCCTTGTAGGTGCTGACTTGCCTCTCCATGTCCAGTTTCTTCTTGAGTACCCATTTATTACCAATAGGCTTTACATAAACTGGAGGATCTACCAAAATCCAGACTTGGTTTTGGTACATGGAATCCATTTTAGAATTCTTGGCTTCTTTCCACTTGACAATGTCTATGCCTTCAACTACTTCCTTGTAGGTAAGAGGATCATCATTGTCAACCAATAATGATTCACCATCCTCAGTGACAAGAAAACCATATCATTCTGGATCTCTCACCTCTCTCGGGCTCCTACGCAGTTCTTGTGTCTTTAGAATAGATTTTTCTTCCACGGGGCTTTTTGGAATCTATTCTTGTACCAACTCGAGTGTATCTTGAGCCTCAACTTCATCGAAGTCTAGCTCGCACTCACTATCTCTTTTGGAGATGTGATCCCTCTCAAGTAATATGGCATGTCTTGCCACTGTAACCTTTTTTTCTGAGTGGTTGTATAGGTAATATCACCTTATTTCCTTGGGATATCCTATAATGATAAACTGTGTGCCTTGGGGCGCATGTTTGTTACCTGAAGAGGCCTTAGCAAATGATTCACCACCCCACACATGTAAATTTGATAACATGGCTTTGCGTCAACTCTATAACTCATATGGAACACAATTTATCGATTTAGTTGGTACTTCGTTTAGTATGTGTGCGGGTATTTGTAATGGATATCCCCAAAAGGATAATGGAAGACTCGCATGACTCATCATTGATCACACCATGTCCAACAGGGTGCGGTTCCTTCTTTCACTTACACCATTCCACTGCGGTCTGTAAGGATGAGTGATTTGAGATAGAATCCCAAACTCCCATAATAAATAAATGAAATCCTGATTATGATATTATCCTCCTCTTTCTAAGTGGAGTTTCTTAATCTTCTTACCAAGATGGTTCTCAACATCATTCTTGTATTCTTTGAACTGATCAAAATAATCAGACAGATACCTCATTAAATAGATATATCCATATCTACCAAAATCATCAGTAAATGTTATGAAGTACGAGAACCCACCTCTTGATTCAACTGGAAATGGTCCACACGCATATATTTGAACTAATTATTGAAGCTCTTTAGCTCTTTCACCTTTCCCACTAAATGGGGCTTTGGTCATTTTGTCTTGTAGACATGCATGACATACACCAAGTGGTTTTAGATCGAAAGAATGTAAATACCCATCTTGATGTAATTTTTCCGAATGTTTCTCATTGACATGACCTAGCCGATGATGCCAAAGTTGGGTGTTGTATGATTCATGTGAATTAACATTGTTATCGATTGACATTACATGGTTTGTGTAGTCTAACACACAAAGGATGTTATATAAATGTTCCCTACCAAAAAAATGGTATCATTATAAAAATAGCAACATCCACCTCCAAAATTGAAGATGAATCCATTAGTATCTTATCTGGATACTGAAATAATTTTTTTGGTTTCAGAGGGTACAAAATAACATCCTTTCAAAACCAAGACCATCCCCGTAGGCAATGTGAGTTGGTAGTCCCCGACAGCTAAAACAGCAAGTCTGGCTCTGTTGGCTGCTCGTAGATCTACCTCCCCTCAATCAATCTCCTTCAATCTACTTGGTTCCTGTATTTGGATATAGATGTGATCACCAAAATCAGTATCTAATACCCAATTAGTAGAAACCGATAGATTGCATTCGATAACAAACGCAACTAAAGCTTCCCCTTGCTTCCTTGGCTGGGTGCAGTTATTCTTCCAGTGGCCCTTCTATCCACATGAAAAACAAACAGCATCCTATTCCTTTGCATCCCCTTTGATCATCCTTTTCGTGGAAGGCCTTGAAGAAGCTTTGGGCTTAAAGATCATCGCCTTCCCTTTCTTATTATTCACCATGAGGACAGAAGGCTTTTCACGCTTAATGCCAGTGTCCACTTGGCGAATGAGGATGAGAAGATCTGACAGAGACGTCTCAATGTTGTCCATATTGAAGTTCACAACAAAGATTGAGAAGCTCTGGGGGAGTGATTCAAGAATGAGATCGGTACTAGGTTCATCAGGGAGTTTAAGCCATAGAACCTCCAAGCGCACAATGTATCCAATGATCTTGACTACATGAGCCCTGGCTGGGGAACCCTCTCCAAGCTTGCTCTGAAATAGAGCCTTGGAGATCTCAAACCATTCATGTATTTCTCTATCCTAGTATAGACCACAGAGGTTCTCGAGCATGCTATAGGAATCCCTGTCTTCATGAGACATCATGGGCTCAGTAGACATCGATGATAGCATCAAACATTGAACGTCGAGAGCATAGTTCAAATGGTGATCATTGACCATGAAATCTTCATCACTCGCCCCTGGGGTAGGAGAATCATGAAGTGAGGACTCCAACACGTTAAAAATTCGTTCACAACGTAGGATAACCCGAAGAAAACTAAACCATTCCTGAAAGTTACTGCCGGTGAGGATATTGTCTTTATCAAGTATTGATCGCACAGAAAATGTGGTTGATGAGTTTGTCATTTCGATTCTACAAATTAAAAGAGCATATTTGTCAGTACTTTTTATTACATTTTATGAGAAATATAAAATTAATTAATTCTCCCACTATTTTATCAAGTCCCAATGTCCCTCACCATTGAACTCAGAATGTCCAGATGCTTTGACATTCTAGTGGTAAGATCTATATTTCCCTTCACATAACCCCATCAATGGTTAGTCAAGCTATTTGAAGGTATTTAGGTAGGCATGTCTTTGCCAACTGTGAGCTTACAGTTCCTTGATCTGTTGAGTGGTCTCCCCAATCCTGAAATCCTGGCAAGGATTTCCTCAACTCTTTCCTCTAATATTACACCAAGTCTAGCAAGGGCTACTTCTCTTGATGTAATATGGTTAAGTCAACCTGAAAACTTTCATAAGTGCTTCATTTATAAATGTAAGAGTCCTATCAATGGATGGTCAAACACATAGTTTTATTGAGTCTTGCCCTTGATCAGGTAATGAAAGGCTTGGTCTGACATAATAGGGTATTGAGGGATTTTATTCCTTTATGCGTAGTTTCACATTATCACTAGTTAGTTAATATTATGTGATGCTTGATTAAGTGATTATCCATGTTCTGATAATGTTTACGCATAGTCTGGTTTTTATTTTATTCTATATTTGAATGCGTGTTCATTTTATTAATTATGTGATGGCGAAAACACATAAATAATAAATAAACCATTCAATCAGAAAGAAATAAAATAAGATTGCATGATCATGAGCTTCTATTGGTTATCTTATCTAGCGGTTTGATAAGTCAACCCTAACCTAGGGAAAACAACTTGAACCTGTTGGTTCATGTTTTTCAGCTCCCACATGTCCACCTTTGTATCGTCTTGCATCAGTTTTTCCACAGCTTTGGGATTTGAACCATCTACTCTGGCTTGGGAGATCCTATATTACATGGGTTTACATTAAAGAATCCATGGACACGCAGGCCATACATTCTATTGGAAGAAGTCTCACATTACAAGAAATTTAAATTAAATAAATTTAAATGAAGCCATACACATAAAAAGGGTCTTTGGTCTAGCTCATGATCATCCATAGTATGAAACATCATTTATGAATATTTAGAATTCAAATTCTTTTAATCGTTCATCCATTTAAGATAAGACCCGCTTGAATTAAATTAATTATGATTTTATAATTAATAAATTATTTATCTTAAATACGTTTCTGAATTTCCTTGATATTCTTCTCATCCATATTCCTTGTACGGGTCTTTGTACATTGTAGGAAACCTGGTGAAATTCCATTTTTGGAAAGTAAATGGCATGTAGATTATAATTACACGGCTTGTATTTTTCTTTTCACCCATTATCCAAAGTACACGCTGGGGCTTTGGCGTGTTTTCTGTACTTCGGAAATTTTGGAGTACACGACGTGTAGATGAATCATACACGGTGTGTACTTCCTTGTGATGCGGTAACTGCCTGGAGATCCCGTGTACACGGTGCATGGATTATCTTTGTAAACGGTTTCACCTGGGCCAGAACGGACTACACGGCGTGTTGCTCCAACATACACGCCGTGTATTACGGTTTCCACATGATGTTCAATTCTGGTCAACATGGCGTAATTAATACTTAGGAATAATCAATTCACATGGTGTAGTTTGGCGGACCAGTGCCAGTTCGTTGAACCTTAGTACACGACATGTAGTTTTAAGTACACGTCGTGTAATCCTGTGTTGTTCTGACAGAAAGAGTGACTCCTCTGAATGAATTCATATTATTTTATTTTAATCATAATTAAAATTAAAAAGTCATTTTTGTGATATGAATTGAGTAAAGAAGGAGGAATAATTGATCTTGTTTATTCAGAATAATAGAACGATATATTTCAAATTGAATCAAATATAAATGCGTAAATTATCAACAAAAATTCAATAATTATAATCAATGTTGTAACCTCGCTCCGATACCATTTGAAGGTTCCGGGCATAGTGGAAGCGCGTGGGTGGATATGCCCACTTGGCTTTTTGTCATTATCAATGATCAATCTGGGATCAACAAGACGATAAACGCCAGTCTCCACGGATCGAATCACAGAAAAAGACAAAGAAGATGCTTTGTCCCAAAACCACAAACAATGATCGTTACAGGTTGATTATAATTAATTTAATTAATTTTAATGAAATACCTTTTTGGTGTTCTTTCTTCGTTGATGTTCATGATCATGTTGTCGATGTGATTTGTTGTTGCGTCGCAAAAGTCATGTGTAGACTCCCACTAGTGGTGATCCACACGTGTACATCGTATCTCTGGACGTCGCCAAAGGATTCTCCGGGTGCTAGCGTGGAGAAGCCTTTTCTTGCGTTGTCTGCCTAAGATCGTCTTGATCTGATGGAAGAGGATCTCTCTCGGTCTTGAGAGCGTTCTTGGAGGAAGATGTTCTTTCGGCCTTGAAATAATTCTCCAGATATGTTGTGCATAATGATTGTCTTGTGTGTTGGAAAAGAGTTGGGGTTGTGAGGATATTTATGATCGGGTGTGTGGGGTTATAGAGTTATGACCATAAATAAACGTGTTACATGTTTTATTTTTTTCATTGACTTTTATTTAAAACCACCATGTCGAATAAATAACTACTTCACATGTGCCCACGCTGATTATAATAAATATCATTTAAAACAAAATTATATCCTCAAAATCCCACCTGGAAAAACTACACGGCATGTAATAATAAATACACGGCATGTACTTGTTTTTCGTTGAAAACTACACGACGTGTACATTAAATGTACACGACGTGTATGTATTGTTTTCATTTATTCATTTCCTTTCCAAAATAAATCTACACGACATGTAAATTTAATAATAAACGGTGTTTACTTGTTTTATTTTATTTTTACTCCATCATTTAAAATAACATAGGATTCCTTGAATAATAATTAAACCACGTATGGGAATAATCTTTATTAAACATTAGATACTTGGATACACTTTATGTGTGACCCTCTAGGCCCCTTTCTCGTTGGCATTAGGCAGGCTTGCCTAAAATCCAAGATTACTGTCTACCAGCGGGTCAAGGCACCCAAGAGAAAGAAGTTGATTCCGCATTGACGTATCACCTCATAGGAATGCTTAACGTGTAATTTAATCCCTTTGTATTGATATCTCATCAAGCAGGATTCATGGTAGTGTCATAAACCTATATGCTTGATCTATCGTTCTTTGACTACCTGAAATAAACTCGTCGTTCACACCATGGACATGGAATTTAATACGACAGTTATATTTCAATCAAAGGGCTGAGATATAAACTTCCATAATAGGAAGGGAAAAATCATTCCTCGTCTTATCAATTAACAACATGTCACTCGTGACGCACCCAACGTACCCTACTTCCTACCAACAGTCTTCATGACAGTTTTCGTCAGTAAATATAATTGCGCGAGTCATGACATGAGTTAATGATAATCTTCCAGTCTATGGACCATTACACACGCTCGTAGATAGCAATGTTTGATGACACCAAGACATACAAAATTTTTATTGGTAAGTATGTTCTCATAATCTCCCATCATGGAGAATACCAAGTTTGAACTCCATGAGAGAGAGTCTCATCTTCATACGAGTACTCACACATGAAGGTCTGTATACTATGTGTCCTATCATAGTATGTCATCCAACTGCAGAACATTATTTAAGAATATTGTTATAGCATTTCAAGGTTATCATCATAGTGGGGATCTTCTATGACCTTATTAATGCAACAAAATTCCAGGACATTATTATATTATAGTCATGCAGAACAATGAAGAATATATAATAAGGGAACATTCATGTAATCAAAGTACAAAATAGTTGGTTCTGAGGACACCAACCATTACATTTATTTCAAATATAAGTTAATTTTTGGTTGTAGAACAATTATACAATAAAAATTATACATGTTTTGAATATTTTTAATCCTTTTATTTTTTGTTTTACCATTATTTTAGCTTTTTTTAATCATACATTGCTATCAAATTATTTACACATTCTGTGTTAATGTAATTACCATAAAATGTAAAATGACCCCAAAAGTATCAGTTATGAAATATATGGATATATCCTATCACAATGGCCTATAATTAGATTTTTAGGATTTTTATGACAATAAATAAATTATTTAATATTTTAAGTTATTAATTATGTCTAATTTGACACTAATCAAAGTTGACATTTTCAACATCTATTAACAACATGATTACATTAAAAAATATACATTAAAAATTAATAACATGTCATAGCGATCATTAAATTTCATGGATTTCATAAATTATGTCAAATAGTATTTACTTGAATATTTATAATATCATTTGTTAAAATCAATCATTAATATGTCTATTATTTCATTATCTTTAATTCAAATTAATTAAATTATTTAATTTATTAATTAAATCATAAGAATCGATGATGTGTGTAAAATAATTAAATTTATATTTACTATTTATATTCTAATATATCCCTTATATAACAACATATTAAAAAAAATTGTTATAAGAGCCATGTTTATGTCTTATTTTCCTATAATTTAAATAAATTATTTAAAAATGGAATTATCAAACACAGGTGGCTTATAAAGGCCAAAATATAGACCCATGGATTATATTGGTCAGCCAAAACTCCTAAAATAATATTATTACATTTTTTAGTGTAGTTTTTTATTGTTACCATATTAATTTTACCATTAATTTCCCTTTCTTCATTTACATGTGGTAAATTAATTACTATAGTTATTATTCACCCAAAAAATATTTTTTTCATATTAAAGAACCATTTCAACATGATTACAATGATTTAGTTTTGTTATTGAAAATTAAATTCAAAACCATTGTAAAATTAAGTTTAATATCAATCTCAATGATCGATCAAGAAAAAATGGGTTTTAAAAGGAACAAATATAAAATGATTGACATGTGTTTATATCAAATTTCAATGTCAAATTACATCAGCGAACCATAATTTTACTAAATGATAAATGAATAATCCTATTTAAATTTAAAACAAATTAAATGGATATCAAAACTATATTAATAAATTGGATGAAAAGGATATTTTGAATTAAAATGCAGCATTTTTCACTATTCATTAAAATTTAATTATTTTTAGATATATACCAAAAAATAAACAAATGTAAATTATTATGACCATATTGAAAATAATATATTTATTTTGTTAAATATAATATTTAAAATTAATTAAATCTTGATTTGAAATATGGTCTCCATTAAAAGGGGAAAAACTACCTTTTAAAAATATTATACTATTTTATGCTTAAAAGTGGATTTATTCTAATTATGAGACCCTATAAGTTATTAGAATATATTAAAATAATTTCATTAAAATGTGTAAAAAATATAGTTATATCTATTTATTCACACCTATATAATGTATAGGTGATAATAACTATTTTAAATAATAGTATTAATAATGTATTATTGTTAGACATATCTCATCCTTTTGTGCAACATAAGATTTAAGAGAAACTCATTATTGCGTATCGATTACACTATAAAAAACAACATTCTCTATTAATTAAAAATAATATCTAATTCATAAATATTATTTTAAATGAATAAGTATTATTTTAAAATTAAATGGTATTTTATAGATGATGTTGCTAGAACAAGTACCATTGTTTACGTTTCTATGATTCTTAAGGCATTACACTAATATGGTCTTTGGATATCTGTTTGTATAATGTTTTATATATTCTACAATAGTGATGTAATTTCAATGTATATTAAGACTAGGTTATTATATTTTTTATCTATGTGATGGTTTAGCTATCCATTGGAATCATGTATTAGAAAACCATAGTGAGATACCAAATAATATTTATAATGATATTTCTACAGATGTCTCTAACGATTAATATAAGGATGAGTTAACTTTTAGGTAAAATTCCTGGAATTTTCATTATTGATGGAGTGAGTGGTTTCCAATAAATATATATCTATCTATATACTACATGTGGATGTGGCTCCCTAGAAAATGTACCTAGTGGTAAAAACATTGATATTTTGTGTTGATCATGACTAGAAATAACCCCATAAAAGACAATGAGCCTTGCTTCACATCTGGGATGACACTGCGAAGGGACATGTGTTGGGAATTCACAGAACTCTACACAAACCATAAGTAAGGATATAAATATAATATGACTATGAATGACCTATAATAAAACATTGGTGTTGTAGATTAAATGAGGTGTCATGATTTATATATATCATATGTACATTTATATGATTTTCTGGTTTTCATTTATGATATTTGTTTCAAACCCTATGGTCTATTGTTTTTGTAAATGGAGTTAACTAGATATAAATTTTTCAAAAATTTATTTTTCAGATTTAGAATGTGTGATAATTATGTGAATCAATTTCCAAAGTGGGAATCTAATATAGATAATCAAGAATGGGTTACATGCATTAGTCATACATTAGATGAAAAAGAGACAAAAAATGACATGTGAATGTTATGTGACATTATCCTTGTATTTTTATATAAAACTTAATAAGTATATATATATTTATTTTGAGTGACTTCAGTACAAGATCCATATTTCATATTTTATGGTATAGGTATTAAAGAATATGTTTATTCTGTATGAGTAATGGTTTATGTATAAGGATGGATGAATAAAGAATTTATCTTTTCAAATTCATTGATTGTGTTATACGAATCATGATATATATATATTAATTATAATTTTTCAATAAATATTTAAAATGATATGATTGAGATTTAAAAAATTTATATTTTCATTATAGATAGGTAACCCTAAATGTGTTTGAGATTTTGAAATTTTTTGATTATCTTGGATAAAAAGATGATTTATTTCATTAAAGTAATCTATATAGCATTGATTTCCAATGATCTGTTTATTGATTTATTGAAACTGTTTTCTAGGTCATCATGGAAAAAGTTTAAAAATTCTTGGATTCAATGAACATACATAGTGACAATTAAAAAAAATAATTGTGAATTTCTTCAAAATGGATTAATTCTAATTCAGGTGATTACTGTGTTTCAAAGGGATATATGATGAGGGTATTCAAATGTTTGGAATGTGACAACAAAGAGATAGATTGTGATATATGAGGGATCAATGATAAGTTTTTTTCAATAATTTATTTAAATTTCATTGTATTTTTATCTTTCTTTAGGGTTATATGTAAACCATGTGTGGAATGATTCTATTACACATCTGATGATATTAGTGAGATGAATGTATTATATCCCCATATGAGAATTTATGCATGTTTGGTAACTTGTGCTATACATTATTATAACATGTTAAGAGAAGGAAGAAAAAATTAATTATCATTCTATTTATTGATATCATGATATTATGTATCTTCATTAATGAAAATTTTACCCTCATTCCATAGAGTAAGAGTCAATGTGGAAATTGAATAAGAAAGTATTAATGGGAGAGACTTTACATGGGAATGGAAAATTATAATGTATGTATATTTACATATGTACCTAGATAGAAATTTTTTTTCTCAAATATTGGAAAAGATATAAAAAATGATTAATTTCTAAACTATTTTTTATGATGAATCAGATAGTCCCTTAAATCATCATAGATTTATGAAATTTTTTTCAACCAATTTTTGTGATCAATTCACTCTATCAGTCCCTTCAAGACTTGATAGTTCTATTTTTCTTCCATTTCCTTGTTTTCAATTCCCACCTAAGTTCTCCTATATATAATCCTAGTGATATGTTATAGTTGTTAGCTTCTATGTTTCAACAATTCCAATTTTAATGTATTTTTTAGTATTAATTTTTATGATGTATGTTTTTATGATTGGAACCTTAAAAAAACAAACCATGGTATCCCAGACTAATATTGATGGTCAAATTCATTTAATGTGTAATGTAATGTAAGACCATGATATTCACTGAAATATTTTTTCCTAATTAATTTTTTCTTTTGATATTTTTCATTTCACACAACACAGAAAATATTTTTTTATATTATAACACATGGTTTTGATTTAATTATACAGAACACCAAGTTAATCATGCAGAAAATGAAACATATATTTTGACATTCCATAAATGGAACACTGATTTTAGATTATGTTAAAGGAAAAAGTATCTATCCAAGATGTCTTCTGCAACACACAATACTGTGTTTTAACTCATTAATATAATATTATTAAAAAATTATTATTTAATATAATAAGACTTAACCATGCATTTAAACTACTGTTTGTGAATATTATTAACTTACATATGAAAATATATGGTTTAAAAGAATAAAAAATGTATTAATTAGTTGAAAATTAATTATAATGGAATATAAATGTTAATTGAATTTTAGTGTAAAATTTTTATAGCAAACTATTTTAATGATCACAAAGCTATTTCATCATAATAAATTAAATTCATCTAAATTTCTAAGTGATATATAATTATTTTATATATTTATATATATATATATTATTTTCTATATAATATATTCTATAAAAACCCCATATTTTTTATAGGCATAAGAAAATAACAAACCAAATATTACAGATAAAATACTATTTTTTAATTCATTATAACCATCATTTAGTGGAGAAACTATATTAATTCAATTCTCAGAAAATTTATAGAATATATATGTAAAAATACATTATATTTAAATTATAATAATTATATTTAGGTTTTGTATAATATTCTATTTTTCTATGAAGATTCACTTTTTAATTAATATTGAAAAATACCGAGTTTTAAATCAAAACATCTTTTTCATATAATTTATTTATAATGGAAAGTAATAATTTAAATTTATTTAAATGATTAATTAGATAATTAATATTATATATTAATCTAATCTATGTCATTTTAATCAATTTCACATCGAAATTGGGTATGAAATCATTTTAAACACATGGATTTTTTATATTAAAATCCAACATTATCATCGGTTGGTTTGGAAAGGTTGTTGTCATGCATGATTTGTGAGGTTTTCTTGAGTGGTTATTAATGTTCCAAGATTCATGATATTAATATGGTTGATGGACTTTTTTTTAAATTATTTAATGGTTCCGGTTCTCGTTTGGTGTTTGAACGATGACGATGATGGTGGGGGTGTATCAATGTTCGTGAGAGATTTGATAATGAAAACTGTAGTGATGATGTTTAGTGTAGGTGATGGACACCATAGAAAAGTTCAGTGGAAAAGATATTATTAGGATTATAAATTTATGACGATGTGAAGAAACAGTGGTGATAGTTATGAGATGATAGGTCGGCAATGTGATTATGGTGGGGAGGTGAAGTGGCTTCTCGATGGTGGGTTTTTCAGGTGGATCTCTTTCCTTCAGTTTTGTTACTTGATTCTTAATTTGAATTTAAAATTTTTAATTTGGATTTTGGTGTTCAGTTCATGTGTAATTATATATTATTATATATATTTTTTATGATTTTTTAAATTGATATCTTCTTTTTGTAAGGTTCACAGTCATGTAAAAAAATGTGTTCAGAAAATGAAAAAAGGGATTTGCGGACCCGTAGTGTTGTCATGTATGTGGGATTAAATATAAATTAAACTCATCCAATAATGTGAATGTAATTTTCTAAAATAGATTCCATATTTTTAATGAGAATAATTTATATATTATAATATTGTAAAATTAGTTTTTTAACAAAATGAATAGTGAATTCACATAAAATTAATTGCAACAATTATGGTAAAATCATGCATTATAAGGGACTAAATTCTAATATTAAGGGTCCAAAATAAATTAAAACGTGACCAACACCCATTATATTACCATATTCTACCCATGGGTCTTCAATTATTTAGTTTGGTAGGTTTTTAAAAGTTTTAATTGGAAAAATCGAGAGTACACCTAACTTGTTTTAAAAAATACCAAGTGTGTCTGTTACCGCCCTTATAAAAGGCCACCACATATCCCCATTCATGAAACATCTGAAACAAATTTGTTTTAGACATTATCATACCAATTAACCTCCATAATGTACTCCCTTCCTCCATGAATTATCTCAGTGGGATGAAATCCATCCAAGGAAGACATTTGGTGCAAACTAAAATGATTTTCAAGATTAATAGGAAACAACATCCCTCATGTTATGTTCTTCTATTTTATTCCTCCACCACCTCAAAATTATTTATTAAATTATCATAATGAAAAAACAGTATCATTAATATAGTATTAATTTGTAATTTTACGTAATATGGATCAAATTAATCCCATGGAGAATAATTTTGGGCTTGAAATTTTTTTAAGTCCTATTGTTATTTGAATTATTCTAGCCCACACTTTTTGAAAACCAGCACCATGATGGGCCACAACACACTTATTTAGGGACATAATTGACATATCCATAAGGAAAAGGAAGAATATTTATATCATCACAATAAAGATGTGAGATATGTTTCATAAAATCATCCTTAAGAGAGAAAAAGGCTACTTTATTAACTCGAGTCATTAAATGGGATGAGATTGTGTTTTTATGATTGTTATTCTACTTTTTGGTTTTACCATGCATTTTATCATTTTCGGGGGTATTTTACACTTTTTATTTTATCACTATAACGTAATTTCACACCTTTTTAATTTATATACTATAATAGGATGAATTTGTGAATACTTCTCTACATTCTTCTTGATTTATCCATTTCCCTTACCTGGAATGGTTGCTGCATCTCCTTTTTTGGTGATGTAGTCTATATGTGTGAAAAAATGTCAATGGGTGGTGTTACCATTAATCCCGGATAGTTCATATACATTTCACTACTTCAACATCACTAAAATGTCTCAATATTTTGGTGATGCATTTGATGTTATCTCAGATGTTGTTCCAATGTGTATGTTATATTTCATTATTCTAATAACACTCCATATTTTCTAGCATTAGAAAATATTATACTCCTCGTGATCCATGTAATGTAGAAAAAAACAAATAGAGTCACAAATTAATCAATTCCGTGAGAAACTTTCTTAACTATTTAGAGTATAGGAACCTAATTCCCTGCCACCACAGTGGCATCCCCGACATCCATATCCATATGAAAGGTGAAATACAACATTATTTTATAATGATCAAGAATGTTGAGTTGATAATAGTGATTCAAATGTGGATATAGAAACAAGAAGTGATGATGGAGATATAGAAAGATAATTCAAAATTTACATTCATTATTTGTATGGGAGTATGAATCAGGATGAATTTCATGATTAGATACGGGATATGGAATGGTTATTTGAATTTAGGAATTGTTCTATCAATAATATGGGAAGGGTATCCATTTTAAAATTACGATACTATAAATTGTTTTAGTGGGCTAATATAAAGAAACAGTGGGAAAAATACGTGAATGAAAATAATACTCTCAAGTGAGAAGTTAAATTTTTTTAGGAGATGATTTCTTTCCATGAATTATGAACAGGAGATTCATTTCCGAATGCATATCCCATGATAGGGATATATGTACGTTGAATAGTAAATTTATATGATTGATCATTTATTCTTGTGAAGTGATGTTCTAGAATATAAGATCAAATGATTTTAAGGTTTTTGGGCGGGATAAATGAAAAATTTCACATTTATTGGAGTTACAGCCATTCTTCTCACTTGATGATGTTTGCAAACTCTATATCAAGGTAGATATGAAAAAAGAGGATTTTAGAGGAACCAATGCTAAAAAACTAAAATATATGAACAAATTTTTATAATGTTATATCATATAATAAATATAGTGTTGGTGACAAGTTATTTGGAAGGACAAAGATACTGGAAAAGGGGAATGAGAAGGCTATAGAACAACCAAATGGGATGTCCAACCACATTGAACGTGGGAATTGAATTTGTTTCAATTGTAATCAGTATTATCATTTTTTTGGAAACTACACTAGTAATAAAACTTTTACAACAAATGAGATCTAATAAATAGAATAGGCCATAAATTAGGAAGAAAAGTATGTTGTCGAATCTGAAAATGGGGAACATGTTGTCATAGAAGCTGATGTGGGAATCATTCATGTGATAAGATGTGTTTTTTCTAGGTCAAGTCTACATAAATCAATATTAATGATTAAACTTCTTTCAAGCTCATTTTTCCATTATTCACCAGAATTCCATGGTGATTATTGATAGTGGGGGCAATATAAATGTATCTTCAACCACACTAGTAGAGATTTTATTGCATCAAAAACATATTTATATTCTCTTGTATAAATTAGAATGTTAGAACAATGGGAACATGATCCATGTCACAAAACATGTTATAATTTTATATTCCATTTGTTTGAACTATGTTGATAAGGTATTATGTTATGTTATTACTATGGACTCATGTCCGTTGTTGTTGGGAATACCTTGGAAGTTTAATAGTTATAGTAAATATGATGAGAGGAAGGAAACTTTTTTTAGATTTG
The DNA here is from genome assembly GCA_963277665.1 of Viscum album. Taxonomy (NCBI): domain Eukaryota; kingdom Viridiplantae; phylum Streptophyta; class Magnoliopsida; order Santalales; family Viscaceae; genus Viscum; species Viscum album. Next base: position 1,197,351,791 of record OY728121.1, on the reverse strand, counting down.
GGGAAAATAATATCACACATTCTCCTTAGAATCCTTCCCAATCCATTCATGAAAAATATATCAAAGTAGTGCCCAATGATATTATCATTATAAATAAATATCGTGTGGAGAATGTAATAAATAAGAGAAAGATAGAATTTTCATTATTGATGATGGAATAGTCATTCCATGTGGATAAGATTCATCACCATCCATTAGTTCATTCTTTGATTGGTGAATCTCATGACATATTTCCTAATGATCTACCAATAGGATTACCACTGTTTAGAGTAATTTAACCCAATATTGATCTTATACTAGGAACACAATTTCATAATAAACTAGAATCATAATGGAATCCTTGGGAAAAAATTCAATTGAATATGAAGGAGGATGAGTTAATAGATAAAGGATTTTTGAGGCAAACAATGAGACCATGTTCTGTTCTAGCATTGTTGGTGTTGAAAAATATGGTACATGTCTCATTTAAATTGATAGTAGATCTATAAATAATATTACTATCAAATATAGGTATCCAATTACATGAATTGATGATATTAATTATGAATTAAAAGGTTTATCGATATTTTTGTTGTATGATCTTTATAGTATATACCAGTATAATTTAAATAAGGAATGGGATGAGTGGAAAACGACCCTTAAAACTAAAGGATTATTGATTGAGTGGAAATTCATGTCATTCAGCCACTCAAATTCACATAATACATTAATGTAACTCATGAATGATATTATGAATCCCTTTATTGGTAAATTTATTATTATTTAATTGGATATTTTATTCCATGGTAGCAAGGATGTGTAGAGTCATGTGTATCATCTTCAATGAGTTTTTGACATTCTATGGATGAAAAGCCATAAGGTAATATGGAAAGATGCAAGTTAATTAAACTAGAAGTTGTGTTTTTGGGATCTGTTGTTGAAAAAATATGTCATGGTGGATAAATAAAAAGTGGAAGCTATTAATTCCTAGAAACAACCAAAATCCATCACAAATGTAAGGAGATTCAGTGGTTTTAAATATTTTTATCATCGACTTTTTTTCCTGTTTCAGCACTATAATGGAATCAATCACTGAATTCTAGAAAAATGGTAAATTTGAGTAGTCAATGGAAGAAAATGATGCATATGAAATTTTAATAAAAGGTTTTTTGAAGCACGGGTTTTGGCATGACCTGATTTTTATCAAGTCTCTACAATGGAATGTGATGCAAGTAGTGTTGGGATAAGATCTCTTCTCATCCACTGAAAGTGTAATATTTCATATTTTAGTGATATATTGGATTATTCATGACGTAATTACATCAAATATGATATGGAATTTTATGCAGTTGTGATCTCCCTAGATCATTGGATCATTATTTGAGACAATAAGAGTTTGATCTTCATTCTAAACATCATGAATTGAGGTTCAACAATGGTCCGCATAAGTTGAGATTGAGTCATGATACATGGGTGGAATTCATTCAGTTATTATTATTGGTGTGAATATATAATATAAGAGAAGATAATTTTGTGGGGGATGCTTTATTCCCATTGTATGAATTACTTTCCAATCTAGATGCTCATATTCATGGATTTCAGCTTATGAATGAAGATTATCAGTATCATATAGAGTTTAATGTTATTTCAATCCAATGTAAAAATGGATTTTTGGAGGATTGTTCTATACATGAAGGGTTTCTCTTTAAGAGAAAAATTTTATAATGTAAATGGTATTTATAAGCACATAGTGATCTGGGAATCACATGATGTGGGACCTTGCTGGTTATTTGGGCATCTATAAAACATTGGAGATACTGTTGATCTTTTCTTCTAGATGAGGATGTTATCAGATGTCCAATAAATTCTTTAAATATGTAAAACATGTCAAATTGAAAATATTCATTTCAAGCATAGTTTATAGACTATGTTACCCATTCCAGAGTAGTCATAGGAATATCAAAACACGGATTTCATTATGAATTTACAAGAGACTCTGCGAAATAAGGACTCAATTATCTGGTTTTTATCAATTTTCTATGATGGATCATTTCATACCATTCAATAAGAATGAAGATACGTTGAATGATAATGAATTCTTTTCCAAGGATATTTTTTTCCACTATGGAATTCCGTGCAACATTGTTTCAAATAGAGACAAAAAAATTATCAGCAATTTTTTGAGGACATTGTTGGGGTTGTTTGGTATGAAACATCTTTTCAACATATCTCATAACCCTCAAAAGTATGGGAATATGAATGTTACCAATATTTCATTAGGAACTATTCTTGGTTTAATGGTGAAAAATGAATGAAATATTGGTATTATAGATTGCACAGGATGAATATGAATTCAATATATCCTCCAATGATACCACCTAACATTCACTATTTAAAGTGGTCTATTCAATAAATACAATAACTCGTATATAAAAGCTCCCATTTCATCTTGATATTGAGCTTAATATTGATTGAGAACAAGATGAAATTTAGATGAATAAGTTCCATGAATATATTCATTATCACATAGATATGTCTTATAATGAAAACAAGAGGTGAGAAAACAAGAACTGGAAGAAACCCTTTTTCCAACATGGAGGAAAACAATGTATTCACCATCGTATTGAGAAATTTCATTAAATATGGAAGAGAATACCAGTTCCATGAGCTGAATTTACCATCATATTAATTAAATATTATTGAAAAAATGATTTCCAAATTGATCTACCAGTTGATTTTAGCACCGTTTCTGCAACGTTCCCTGATGGGATCTTTTCTCCATAAATTGAAGAAGATGATGTCATGGATTTGAAGGAAAATCCTCTCCTACCAGAGAGAAGGATAGGGATCAAATTCACCCATGGGGGAATAATTTTTTGGTAGATATAAAATTTAAGACCAATTGATATTCGAATTGGACCATCTCCGAATTTTGACATCTGACACCATGGGGGGACACAACACACTTTTTTTGGGCCCAAAGTGACTTATCAACTCCAAAAAGAAAGAAAAGTAATACCAAAAAATTAAAGGATATATAAGCTAGATAAATGGATAATTAAAATGGAAACCCACTACTTTAGTTAGTGGGGTCATTAAATGTAATGAGAGTGTGTTGTTTTATGCTTTTAATGTGTCTTTTGGGTTTTCCAAGACTCATAACTTGTTTTGGGGAATTTTTATCTTGTTATTTTATCTATTGTATAATTTAAATATGATGTAGATGATAAATTACAATAGTGGGTGTGAATTTTATGTTTAAAAACATTCGTTTTTAAACATATGGAAAAATATGTTTAACAATGTTTACAAAATAAAATTCATATTACTTCTTAGTTCTACGAAAAATGATAGGTTCTTGAAATATGGTTTTGTAGATTAATCATATGAAATTTTTACAAGGAAAATATTCTACAATAATGTTTATAGAATCTTGAAATATATAGTATACAAGTACAAGAAATAATAAATTAGTTATACATTCCTTATTAATCAAAATGCAATAGAATATAATCATGAAAAAAAGAAATTATCATATTTGAAATTTTTAACCAAATGAGTAGGGTATCCTAAAACATTTGATAAAGTTCCCTAGACTTATACTTTCAACAATGTAAGTCTTAACCAAACTAGGGTAAGACCTCAATAAAAATATCGGAATCTGAATTTCTATCCCCACAATCCCTCGAACATCAAGGTAGTTTGCACATCCTTCTTCCTATCAAAGGATGCCCTCGAACATTAATGTCACCAGCTCCCTAGGCTTCCTATCCTTAGAAGACCTCGATTGTACTCACCAACTATCAAATTCAAACAAAGCTATCTAAACATGATTTTTAGTACACACAAATCATGATAGTTTCTCTCTCTAAAATTTCATCAGCAGTATGTAAACTCTAGAGTGATCAACAGATTCATCAAAAGTTTTGAGCACATTCAAACGAGTTCTTATTAATTGGACTTTATCTAATGTTTGGATCCCTCCTCTAATGGTCAGTCATTTCCTTGTATCTCATAGTGACCTATACACATGTTACTCATATAATGGTTATATAGAAATAGATTCTATGATATCATTTTGTAACAATAACAAGGTTTTTGAAATATTGTTCCATAACCAATTAAATATTTACAGAGTCTTTAAAGACCAGGAAAATTCAAGGAAATTTTTTTCTTAATTTTCTTTGGGATTTAAAAAGAATGTAGCTTCTGACGACACCTAATTTCGAGGCCCGGTGTGCCCGGAATCGTTTTCCGAAGTTCATCTCGGGTACGTCCAGTGAACGAACGAGCGGGTTTTTCTAACATTTGAACTGGTGCTCAGAATCAAATTCTGAGGGCACCGATGGAATCGCAGTGCAGATATTTTCTTAGAAACATCTTTTCCGGAGATTCTTTTTCCCGTGTGTGGTTTCTAATTTTTTTGGTGTTACTTTTAGAAATAAAATAAATGTTTTACAACAGATTTCTATTTTATTTTTCTTAACTTATGTTATGTCGATGATGTGGGACCCAAAATATCCTACCCACATGGTAGGATATTTGTGAGGTGGGGCCCACACATTCCCCACCATTTCTTTTCTTCTAAGTAACACACCTGCACCCCCTTTTTAATGAAGTTAACCCTTGCATTTAATCTGGATATTAAATGCCTCATTAATTGGGAGGTTTTAAACTCCTCAATTAATTGTTCGTTTCTTTTCTTTTTGAAATTAAATCGCTGGCTTGTGCATTAATAAAATAAGACAACTCTTATTTTATTTGGGTTGGAAATTTTTGCGTGGAGAGGATTTGGAGAAAATCCTTCTTCTTCGATGAAGAACGTGGAAAATGCAAAGAACGCGAAGAACACAGGATCCTCGGAGATCAACAACGTGACGCTTCTTCCGTAACATTCCTTATTCCACGACTCTTCTTCCGCGATGCGTCTCCACGACGCGATGATCCTCCGTCCACGATGGTTATTTCCATGTTGAATCCTCGCTCATCGAATTCGATGAGGTATGGATTTATTTTAATTGTTGTTTGTGAATTATTCTGTTACATTTCATCTTTTCTATTGGAGCCACCTATTACCGCAATAACACGAGGGGGTCGAATCGCATGAACACGGCTGTCCCTGCTCTCCCATTTGGTTTTTTGATGTTGTTATAGCACGAGCAAGGAAATTCTGTGCGGAAGCACCGCTCGGGAATTATTAAGGAAAGAGGGAGAAGCGCAGCGCCGTTGAAGACGAACCAAAGGCGCAGCGCCGTCGTGCCGCGCCTTTGAACATGAACCAAAGACGCGGCGTTGTCGCACCGCACCGGAGAACCACCCAAGAAACCTGGCCGGAGCGGGGCCGCGGAGGAGGGGTGCGGTGCCATCGCACCCCGCCAGATGTACCAAGGTCGCGGCCGGCTCCGGGCCACGACAGAGTAGGGGGACCGGTGGCCGGTTTCGGGCCGGTGTCGGTACAGAGGGACCGGCCCTTGCCGGTCCCGTTGCGGCAGTAGCCTGCCGTCCAGAATGGGCCATCCGGTCAGGGGAAAACTAGGAGTTATTAAACCCTGGTTGGCCAGTAGGTGTGGCCCCCCACTTGGGGGCCATGGGTTCACAACACAGGGGGCAGCCCCCCTGTCACCGCTCAGCCGTTACGGCCGAGCCGCCTGGCCACGCCAGCGCACCAGGGTGGACCGCCCAGGCCGGGCCACGCTAGCCGGGCTGGGCCGTGTCCAAGCGGACTGAACCCAGAATGGTTTGGGTAAACCTGGTTTGGTCCAACCCAGAAGGTACTAGGCCGGGTCGGACCGGGCCCGAACCCCCCCAAATACCGGACTTTTTGGTCTGTTGCCCATAACCTGAGTTACGGGCCTCCAATCGATGCCCCGTCCGTTGCGTAGAGATCCTTTAATTGAGGCGGTCGTTTCTGTATATTACACTCAAGGTTTCAGTGTAATTTATTTTCGTCTGGGTTGGATTGTTCAGGAAACCAACCGGGCCCTCGAAGCAGAAACGATTATAACTTGAGCTACGGACGTCTGATTGACATGCCGTCGACTTTATTGGATTCCTCTAAGTGAGACAGACATTCTGGCTTACTCCACTTATGGTTTTGATTCAGATGATGTATGGTCGGGTTGGTTTTGGCATAAAAACCAACCGGGCCCTTGGGATGAAAAAGAAAATAACTCTCAGGCCGGGTGTCTGATTGACGCGCCGTATGTGACGTTGAGTTCCTGTTGACAATACAGAACTTTTGGATACATCAACTTCGGACTATGTGTTAGCTGATGTATCAGCCCCTCGGCTCGTGGAGCGGACCCTCCCGAACGAGCTTGCGGTGTGCGGGAACCCTAGAGCTGGCTGCGACTGCAACGATGATAACGGCTGTGCAGAAATCCTCCGTGGATTCGGCGGTGAGGACTAAAGAACTCAAAGATCCTACGTGGATCAGAGCAATCAATCCTATGTGGGTCAGATCATGTGTGGTTCAGCGCTTAGCGGTCCGTGTCGGCCAGCGCCTACAGATCCTATGTGGGTATGATCTTGTGTCGGTCATTACAGGGGTTAGTTACCTATCAATCCTGTATGGGCCAGATCCTGTGTGGGTCATTGCGGGGCTTAGTACCTATCGATCCTGTGTGGGTCCGACGGATTAGATGATTGAGTGGCTATATTTTATCATCTCTATCATCCTACGAAGAAGCATATCTGTGTGAGCAGAATCTTTACTTTCTTTCCTATGTGGATGACGTTATGCTTTCCTGTGTGGATCGAGTTGTGATTTCTTGTGTGGATCGAGGTGTGGTTTCCGGTGTGGATGTGATCAAACTGGGGCACGGAGGCTCGAGAAAACTAGAATTGATGACTTAGGTATATGTATGGGAATATACCTAAGTAGAGTCGGATGATACTTTGTGATTGTATCTTTCCTTTTTGGATTATCCTTGTATATTCTGGGAGATCTTCGGGGGTTTTGGGGTCCTTATTGAGTATCTTATACTCACCCCTGCATGGGCTATGCCCGCACTCCATTGTGTTGGTTGCAGACGACGGACATCTCTGATCGTGGTTGAGGCACGAGGAGCAGGTTAGTACCCGGAGTTGGATCACTGGGCGGGGCATACTCGGAGCGGATGACTGGACCCGAGGAGCTGTGGAGGCTACCTGTACCCACCCTTCAGGTGGGACTTCTAGTGGATGGATCAGGGTTGCGGCTTTACTTACAGTTGTTGTTTTCCCTTTCCAGTTGTAATTTACTTTCAGTTTGGGTTTGTATTCTGGACCACATACTTTTCCGCACTTAGTGTTGTACCAAGTTTTTACTTAGTGTTTACATCTACTGCTTTCTTACTCTGTGGTGTTTGTTTACCTTACACAGGATATGCTTTCCCATTATACTAGGAATTATTCCTTCGTGCTTTTCGCCAGCCCCTGGCCTATGGAAGTCAGACATGGGGTAGTCACGGAACGGGCCCTGAGGAAGGGTCGTGACCAATTGGTATTAGATGGAGGTTGGTTCTACCGCAGAACATTGGTGTCTGACCATTTTTCGATGCGAAGCAATACTGTTAAGATTATTGAGTGTGGTTATCAGTCCATGGAGTCCAGTGTTGGTGTGTTATCCAACGTATCCGTACACCAGGACCCTGACTTCTAATTTCCGACTTAATGCACGAAAACATTGATTGCATGTGTGTTTCAGGTTTTCTTTGTGATTACATTATGTCAGCTCAAAAGGTATATTATTCTGACCGTGGAACACCTTTCTCTTTTCAGGATGGCCCAACGATGGCAGCTAGCTAGGGTTCTGAGCGTTGTGCATGATGACAGCCCACCGATCGATGAGGCCTCGGTACAGGGCCCATTGACAGTAGAGGCACCGGCGGTACCTCTACCCGCTGAGCCACCGATGATACCATCCCCAACCAATGATGATGCACGTCACCTTAGTGGACTACACGAGTTTCAGCGCCAGTGACCACCAAGGTTCCATGGGGAGACGGACCCCCAGGCAGCCGAGGATTGGCCAGAGGCAGTTGTATGGGTTTTCAGGTTAGTGAGGACACTAGTAGACCTCATGGTGATCCTCGCAGCGAGCCTACTGCACGCGGCAGTACGCAGATGGTGGATCTTGATGCTCCAGGAGCACGATTAGGCATCTCTCCTCTAGACGGACAATGAGAGCCTCTTCTTCTCAGAGTTCGTCCCAGCCACCCTCCTTGCGGTGTGCATACAGGAGCATCTAGAGCTACGGCAGGGCAGCTTAACGGTCACCCATTACTCGGCGAGATTTACCGATCTCTCCCAATATTCGACGAACATGGTACGAGACCCATTCTTCTGGGCCCGGACCTTCGAGCAGGGATTGAGGTTGGAGATCAGGGAATCGCTGATCTCCCTCCGCATTTCGACATAGGCAGGGGTACTGCAGGGAGCCCTTCTGATCGAGAGATTTTTGGATGAGTCTACATCAGCAGTGAGACCTACCAAAGGGCGGCACGTAGTAGAGTCTTCTGCAGCAGGCAGTCGACGGATGACTCATGAGTCCAGGCAGAGCAGACCCTCAGGCAGACGAACTAAGGACATTGGCTTAGTATTGCGGGGCACACAGCGTGGAGCCAGTCTTTCGAGAGGCAGATAGTGCTACGCATGCGGCGGGCAGGGCCACATGGCTCGTGACTGCACGACCCGCCATGCCGAGGAGCAGCAGACGGTTGAGGGACCACCCAAGAAGAGGTAGAGGGTCGACCGTGGCAGTCCGCATGGAGAAGGCGGATGAGTAAGAGGAGTTGGCCGAGCAGCAGGTGGTGGGCGACACTTTTAGGCTCTACCACCACCACCACCAGGAGGTCGACCCCGACCACAGGGAGCTAGCGGGCAAAGACAGGCACATCTACAGGCAGTGAAGGCCTATGACCACGGTGCACCCGATATGATTCGAGGTACTATCTATGTCTATTCCATCCTTGTTGCAGTTCTTATAGACACAGGAGCGAGTCATTCATTCATAACAGATACCCTTGTTCAGATCTCGGGGATTCTGAAAGAGTCGTTGGCTTGATCCTTATGACTAGAGTCTCCTAAGAGAGCAGACTCTATGATTACACACTGGTGCTGAAAGTGTGAGCTTACACTAGGAGGCGAGAGAATCGGTTGTGATCTTCTTGTAGCGGCATCAAGGCCTTACGACATCATCTTGGGAATTGATTGGTTATCTACACTCCATGCTCAGATTGACTGTATTAGGCACAAGGTGCGATGTGTACGCACCGACGGGAGCTGGTTCACCTTCACCGGCGAGAAGGGAGCCTTCGCAGAACAGGATGGACATCCACAGAGGAGAGGAAATCCCCTCACTCATCAGTTGGCTTGCCTCATCCTAGGAGCAGTTGACATGCAGAGTCCTAGTTTTCCTGTAGTGGTGGATCAGTATATGGACGTTTTCCCCAACGACGTTCCAGGACTACCTCCTCGCAGATAGGAAGACTTTTTTATTGATCTGTACCCCTGGAAAACCCCGATATCCACCCCAGCATATCGGATGGCTACTACCGAGCATCGAGTGCTACGGGTACAGATGGAGGACTTGCAGGGCAAGGGATTCATTTGACTCAGTGTTTCACCCTGGGCTTCCCCAATATTGTTTTCCAAGAAGGCGGATAGGAGCATGAGACTTTGTGTAGACTATCGTCGCCTAAACCAGATGACCGTGAGGAACTAGTATCTTCTTCCGAGGATTTAAGACCTCTTCGATCATCTCAAGGGAGCACGGTGGTTCTCGAAAATATACCTCAGGTCAGGCTTTCATCAGCTCAGAGTTCGGAACGAGGACGTGCCAAAGACGTCTTTCAGATGTCGGTACGACCACTATGTTTTCTTGGTTATGCCATTCGGTGTAACCAATGATCCAGTTGTGTTCATGGGCCTCATGAACATGATCTTCCAGCATTACCTCGATCGATTTGTCATGGGTTTCATCGACAGCATTTTTATTTACTCGACGACTGAGGAGGAGCACGCCTACCACTTGCGGGTTGAACTGGACACACTCCAAGAGCACCAGCTTTATGGTAAGCTCTCGAAGTGTCAGTTCTGGATACGTGATGTCCACTTCTTGGGACACGTCATCTCTGAGGTGGGAGTTTTGGTGGATCCTGTGAAGATTGAGGCAGTGCTAGCTTGGGAGTCACCCAAGAGCATGACCGAGGTGTGGAGTTTCTTGGGACTAGATGGATACTACCAGAGATTGGTGCCAGACTTCTCCAGAGTTGAGGCACCACTCTCCCCTTTGACGAATAAGGGGAAACCATTTGTGTGGTTAGACAGATGTCAGCAGAGCTTCTAAGAGCTGAGATAGAGATTGTGCAGTGCACATGTCTTGAGGTTGCCAGAGGCGGGAGTAGGGTACATAGTCTACTGCGATGCATCAGGGACTGGACTCGGGTGTGTCGTGATGTAGGAGCGGGCAGTGATCGCCTATGGATCACGTCAGTTTTGGTAGCATGAGAAGAACTATGCTCCCCATTACATGGAGTTATTAGTAGTGGTCTTCACTCTGAAGACATGGCGACACTATCTGATGAGCGAGCCTTTTATAGTCTATTATGACCACCAGAGTCTCAGGTACATCTTCTTGCAAAAGGACCTGAACCTGAGACAATGGTGATGCCTCGAGTTTCTCCAGTACTATGACTTTGAGATAGTCTATACTCCTGGAAAGGGGAACATGGTAGCTGATGATCTCAGCAGGAGGACAAGCATTCAGATACTTGGGGAGGCGATAGAGCAGCTAGCCGCTTTGCAGATATCCTTCCTTGATAGATATGGAGAGGCCTTCCTTCAGTCACTCACAGTCACTCCTCCACTACTGCAGCGGGTCAGAGAGGCACAACGTGGGGATGCTGACTTCGAGACACGGCGTGCACAGATATCTTCAGGACATGCACCTGATTGTTTGTCTTTAGGAGGAGAGCACGACGTCCTTTTCAGAGGACGTACCTTTGTACCAGTTGCTTTATGGGAGGAGGTGCTGAGAGAGTTTCACACTTCCCCTTTAGCGGTACATCCTGGTTTAGCGAAAATGTACCAGGATCTCAGACAACAGCACTGGTGGCCGGGCATGATGTAGGCTGTGGTAGAGTTTGTTTCTCGATGCCTCACCTGCCATCAGGTGAAGGGAGAGCACCAGGTACCAGCAGGCTTGGTACAGCCCTTGGAGGTCCCAGATTGGAAGTGGGACGGGATATCTATGGACTTCGTGACTGGAATTCCATGCACTTCCAGAGGTCATGACTCCATTTGGGTGATTGACGACCGACTCACCAAGTCAGCTCACTTATTACCCATCAGAGAGCAGGGCTCAGTGGGGAGCTTGGGATGTCTCTACATTCAGGATATTTTACAGCTTAATGGTGTGCCATCTTACATCGTTTCAGATCGAGATACTCACTTTACTTCCTGGCTTTGGAAGGGGTTATAGGAGGTGATCGGGATGCAGCTATGTCTGAGCACCGCCTTTCACCCTCAGACAGATGGTCAGACAGAGAGGACCATTCAGACTCTCGAGGATATGCTCTGCGCATGTGTCCTCGACTTTGGCCATAGCTGGGAGGACCACCTACCCTTGGTGGAGTTCGCATACAACAACAGCTACCACTCCACCATTGGGATGTCACCATATGAGGCGTTGTACGACCGACCTTGCCGATCTCCTCTGTGCTGGACAGACCCTGGGGAGTCAGCACTAGTGGGACCAAAGATGGTCCAGGCCATGACAGAGAAGGTCCAGGTCATCCAGGAGCGGATGAGGATAGCTCAGAGCCGGCAGAAGTCTTATGCTGATAGGAGGCGGAGGCCACTAGAGTTCAAGGATGGCGACCACGTCTTCTTACGGTTCTCACCATGACGTGGATTACAGAGATTTGGCCGAGGCGGAAAGTTGTCTCCATTCTTCATCAGACCATTCCAAGTCCTCAGCAAGATTGGAGAGGTGGCTTATCGCTTGGCTCTACCACCTCAGTTGCACCAGGTGCACGAGTTCATCCACGTATCTCAGTAGAGGAGATACATGCACGACCCAACGCATATCATCGACCATGGGGAGAAAGACGTTGATGAAGGGGCGACTTTTGTAGAGGTCCCAGTGGAGATTGAGGATCCATAGAAGCAGGTCCTATGTGGATAGTCGATTCCTCTAGTGCAATCAGATGGAAGGACAGGAACCTCTAGGAGAGCACTTGGGAGCGGGAGGCTCAGATGTGTGCTCAGTACCCACATTTGTTTCCCTAGTTGTTGATGTATCATTACGGGGACGTAAACACCTGATGTGGGAATGATGTAAAGACCCGGAAAATTAAAGAAATTTTTTTTCATAATTTTATTTGGTATTTTAGAAGAACGCAGTTTCTGATGGCACCTGATTCTGAGGCCCGGTGTGCCCGGAATCTTTTTCCGAAGATTAGTTCAGGTACGTTCACTAAACGAACGAGCGGGTTTTTCTAACTTTTGAACCGGTGCTCGGAATCAAATTTAGAGGGCACCGATGGAATTGCAGCGCTGGAATTTTCTTAGAAACATCTCTTCCAGAGTTGCGTTTTCTCGGGTGTGGTTTTTAATTTTTTGGGGGTTAAGTTAATAAATAAAATAAAAGTGGTACAACCGTTTTTTATTTTATTTTGCTTAACATAAGTTAAGTGGGTGATATGGGACCCACAATATCCTACCAACTAGGTAGGATATTTGTGAGGTGGGGCCACATGATCCCCACCATTTCTTTTCTTCTATGTAACGCACCCGCACCCCAATTTTTAATGAAGTTAACTCTTCCGTTTAATCTTGATATTAAACGTCTGATTAATTGAGCGGTTTTAAACTCCTCAATTAATAGTTCGTTTCGTTTCTTTTTGAAATTCAAACGTTGGCTTGTGCATTAATAATATAAGACAACTCTTATTTTATTTGGGTTGGAACTTGTTGCGTGGAGAGGATTTAGAGAAAAGCCTTCTTCTTCGACGAAGAACGCGAAGAACGTGAAGAACGCGAAGAACGCTGGATCCTCAGAGATCTACGATGCGACGCTTCTTCCGTAATGTTCCTTCTTCCACGACGCTTCTTTTGTGACTCTTGTCCGTGAAGCGATGATCCTCCCTCCACGATGCCTTCTTACACGATGGTTATTTCCGCGACTAAATCGCGCTCATCGAATTTGACGAGGTTGGGATTTATTTTAATTGTTGTTCATGAATTTTTCCGTTGCCTTTCTTCTTTTATATTGGAGCCGCTTGTTACTACAAAAATGGGAGGGGGTAGGACCTCAAAAACATGACCGACCCTCCTCTCCCTTTTGGTTATTTGATATTGTTGTGGCATGATCAAGGCAACGCGGTGCTGAAGCACTGCACGAGAATTATTAAGGGAAGTGGGAGAAGCGCAGCGCCATCGCATGGTGCTGTTGAAGACGAACCAAAGACCTGGCGCCGTCGCGCGGCGCCGTTGAAGATGAACCAAAGACGTGGCGCCATCGCGCCGCGCCGGAAAACCACACAAGCACCCTGGCCGGAGCGGGGTCTTGGTAGAGGGGCGCGGTGCCGTCGCACCGTGCCCTATGGACTAAGGTCGCGGTCAATTCCGGGCCGCGGCGGAGTAGGGGGACCGTCGGCCGGTTCCAGGCCACCGGTGTCGGAACAGAGGGACCGACCCTTGCCGGTCCCGTAGCGGTATCAGCCGCCCTGCCAGAGCGAGCTAGATGGTTAGGGGAAAACTGGGGGTTCATAACACCCGGTCGGCCAATAGGTGCGGCCCCCCACATGGGGGCCACGGGTTCACAACGTGGGGGGCAGTGCGCCCCCCCCCCCCCCTTCACCGCTCTGCGGTTCCGGCCGAGCCGCCTGGCCGTTGGCTGCGCCAGTGCACTAGGTTGCGCCCAGGCCGGGCTGGGCCACACCGCGCCCATGCGGGCCGGAACCAGAACCAGTTCGGGTCGACCCGTTTCGGGTCGACTTAGGGGGTACCGGGCCGGGTCAGATCGGTCCCGAACCCCCCCTAATACCAGACTTTTCGGTCTATTGACCATAACTTGTGCTACGACCCTCCAATCGATGCACTGAAAGTTGCTTAGCGATCCTTGGATCTGGACGGTCATTTCAGTATATTACAATCATTTTTTTTGGAGTAATTTAGGTTCGGTAGGGTTGGTTCGTACACGAAACCAACCAGGCCATCGGAGACGAAACACTTATGACTTGAGCTCCGGACATCCGATTGATGTGTCGTCGACTTTGTTGGATTCCTCTAATTGAGACAAACCTTTTGGCTTACTCCTCTCGGAGTTTGGATGCAGTTAGGGTACAGTTGGGTTGGTTTTGACGTAAAAACCAACCGAGCCCCTAGGAAAAAAAATCCAATAACTCTCAGGCTGGGCATCCGATTGACGCTTCGTCTGTGACGTTGAGTTCCTATTGATGATACGAAACTTTTGGATACATAAACTCCAGACTATGTGCCAGTTGATGTTTCAGACCCTCGGCTAGTGGAGAGGACCCTCCCGAATGAGCTTGCTATGGGTGAGAACCCTAGAGCTAGCTGCGACTGTGAGGACGATGACGACTGTGCAGAAATCCTTCGTGGACTCAGCGGCGACGACTACAACACTCAGCGATCCTATGTGGATCAGTGCTACTGATCCTGTGTGGGTCAGATCCTATGTGGGTCAGCGCTCAGCGGTCTTGTGTGGGCCATCACTTACAGATCATGTGTGGGTATGATCCTGTGCTGGTCATTAAGGGGGTTAGTTACCTATTGATCCTATGTGGGTCATATCCTGTGTGGGTCATTGCGGGGGTTAGTACCTATTGATCCTGTGTGGGTCTAATGGCTTAGATGAATCAGTGGCTATATCTGATCATATCTATCTTCATACAAATAATTATACCTGTGGGAGCTGAATATTGACTTGCGTTCCTATATGGATTGTGTTATGCTTTCCTGTGCAGATCGAGTTGTGATTTCATGTGTGGATCGAGATGTGATTTCTTGTGTGGATGTGATCGAACATGGGCTCGGAGGTTGGAGCGAATTGGAATTGATGGCTTAGTTATATGTATGGGCATATAACTAAGTAGGGTCGGATGTTACTTTATGATTGTATCATTCCATTGTGGATTATCCTTGAGTATTCTGGGAGACCTTCGGGGGTCTCGGGGTCTTTACTGAGTATCTTATACTCACCCCTTCACAGGCTATCCCTTCACTACATTGTGTTGGTTGCAGACGACGGACATCGCTGATCGTGGTTGAGGCACGAGGAGAAGGTCGGTACCCGGATGTGGATCACTGGGTGGAGCATACTCGGAGCGGACAGCGGGACCCGAGGAGCTGTGGAGGCTACCTGTACTCACCCTTCAGGTGGGACTTCCAGTGGACGGCTCGAGTCTGCGAGTTTACTTTCAATTGTTGTTTTCCATTTCTAGTTGTACTTTACTTTCAGTTTGGGTTTTTATTCTAGCCCACTTACTTTTCCGCACTTACTATTGTACACAGTTTTTAATAAGTGTTTACTTCTACAACTTGTTATCTCTGTGGTGTTTGTTTACATTACAAAGGCAATGTCTTCCCTTTATACAGGGAATTACGCCTTGGTTCTATTCACCAGCCCCTGGCCTCTGGAAGGTGGGCTTGGGGTAGTCACGGCGCGGGCCCCGAGGACGGGTCGTGACAGAGTCTATGTAAAAATATAGTTTGAAAACTACAAAAATGACCATTTGGAGTCAAGATTACAAAGGAATTAGTATTCTGTTTTCAAGGAATTTGGAATCAAAATACTTTAGACTTCAATGTCTGAATTCCAATGAATTCCTAATCTGAATTTTCATGAATTGGGAGTATAAATTCTGAAAACATTGGAGTCTGAATTATGAGGAATTCAAAGTCCAAATTCTTAGGAATTTAATGTCTGAATTTCAGAGAATTTACAGTCAAATTTCAGAGAATTCGGAGTTTGAGTTTCAGAGAATTCAGATCCAAAATTCAGATCATGGAAATAGAATACTCTATATCTCAGTTCTTAAAGGATTACATTGTTTTAGATATGAAACTAAATATTTAAAAATTATAAATAAAATGAGTTATATTTTGAGAAACTATAAATGAACAATGTAAACAATGAAAAGTAGAAAATTTTCATGGGAAATGGATCATTTTATTATTAAGATAAATCTGAGGGGAAATAAAAATTTACCTTAAGATAGAGTGTTTGATATTTTAAAACCATAAAGGAATGGAAAAGTCATAAGGTAACCATATTGACTTAATAATCTCACCCTTTTTGGAAAGCCCAAACATCCTTATGATAAAGAATATAAGGGCATAGAATTTTTATGAACATGAAAGGAAAAACATATCTCCCTTTACTTATGGATCATAGTGAATACGAATTACTACGCTTTAGGATTTGAAATCCCTATGGATTATATTATTCATTTCATAATTTAGATTTTACTTTTTCTTGCATACAAAAAAATTCATTGATAAGAACTTCCCTCTAGAATAAACTCCCCCTTTCATAGGGAAATATCTTCTTCACTTATTATTCTTTTTATTATTACTTTCCTCCCCCCATTGTGATTTTTAAAAAGAAATAATGGTATAGGAAAATAAATATAGTACCTGAGATATTATTAACAAAAAACCAAATTTATGAAGAGAAACCAATATTTTATTATCTTTGAAAAAAATTAATAATGAAGAAAAAGCCCAAAAGATCGAATTTGGAAAAATTATCCTTATGTATCTATTATCGTCAGCTTCTTGATAATGTTTTAAATATATTTTATCTCAGTGTGATATTATTTTATACTCTTAAGTAGCTGATCCTAATATTCATTTTTATTCTCCAAGGATTTAATTTTTTATTCCTGATCCTTAAGACATTCTTCATTACCATTCAAAACTTCTTCTTGCTTAGCTATATTTTCTTCAAATTTTATTCTAAGATCCCTTTTCCTCTTCCATTAATAGCCACTAAATTAAGGAATCCACTAAAGTCATTGAATTCCTGCATCTGAGTAGTATGTTCGAGTAATATATTATCCTGAAAACTTTTATTGGGATTATTGATCTTCCCATCTTCGGTATCAAATGCAACCATTAATTTATCATGTAATTTAACAAAGGCTATCAAATCGTAGAATGTCTTCATTGAACAGCTTGTAATCAAATTTCATGATATTTAATGAGCTTCAAAACAAATGAATATTGATTTGAAATATACCTCTAGTCCAAAACATTTATCCATAATCATGCAAACTAAATCTATTTTTGGATTTATTGAATGTTGAAGCATCTAGAATCTTGAGTCAGTTTTTGGAAATAATGGAATAATTCCAACTATCATTTTAAAAGAATGAACAACAAAATCATGTCAAAGAGAGGAAAATTATGAATATAAGTGATTGGATGGTGAGTATTTTTTTTTCTATCTCATCAGCCTTCCTCTTCAATGAATCACCAATAACTATCATTTTCAACACAGATATAGTAGTTGTATCTACCAACACCTGATTTCCCATATAATTACTTGGAATGATTTATTCTTGTTTGGATGATTCATGTTCACTATATTTTAGCTAAACAATATTATCTTAATCTACTTCTTCCTTGTCGGCTCTTGCTACAACATCCTCTGTCGGAGTAAAATCACTATTACAGCTTCCCTCTTTAGAAAATTTATTTACTTCTTCCTGGGAATTATCTTCTTTTCTATTTGTAGCAAGTTATGATGACTCGGCTTCAGAAGATCGGATTTAATTCTTCTCTGAATGAATTTAATTCTCATGGTAATTATCCACTTTCCTTATCATGTCCTTAGTATCTCCACTTCCTTCCTCCTCCTCTTCTTCTTCATCTTATTCTTCTTGTTGTTTTTCCGGAATAAAAGATTTCATTCTGAGAGTCTCATGTAGTGATTCCTGTAGAAAGGATTTTGTTTCTAGAATTTTCAGAGAATCGTTCTCAGCAGCCTTGAGAATGGATTGAACAATTTCAACTTTTGATATTTTCTTCATTTTCTTCTTTTTGTTACCATGATTTGAAGATCATCATTAGACTTTACCTTCAATGCTAATTCCTCAGTAGGGTACAAGAAAAACTTAGGCTCCCATTAAATCTTGTTCTTCTTATGATCTCTCCACTTTCCACTACTTCATCAATGTAGGACATTTTCTTCTTTGGCATCAGTGGTGATGACTGAGTTTCCTTAGCCACAGGGGTCTTTTCACTCTCTTCCAGTTCCTTGGTCTTCTTCTTCCTTCCACCTTTCGTTGATGTTTCTTGCACTTGTAGCTTCTATGACAAAGAATCTATTTATTCATTAGGCAAAGATATCAATCTATTGATTCACTAGAGACACCAATTTTCGTTCTCCTTAGAATTTCATCACTCAACAACATCACTTTGTAATTTCATAGCTTGGAACTGAAAGGAATTTTGAATTAATCTAGACAAAGAACAACAATATTCATGAGAATATCCAAATATATGATAATTTGAGACTTCATATTTCCATTATTGATGTTCTCAATTGTATCCAAGATATATGTGACATAGTTTATCATCTGGGGGTTCATCAATAAATCCAAAATGAAGATATCAATGTTTATTAGAAAATCATTTTTTCCTTTTCTAGGAATAACAAAACCATAAAAACATAGTTCAAGAACCCTGAAGTTTGTGGATTAATATTCAATCATCATATTCATTACCTCTAAATACCATAACAGGTTAGTGCTCTCTCCTTGTCAAAAGATCATGATACATTCGGAAGCTAGTGAGTACCAAAATCTTCTTCTCCTTCATAAAGAACTCTAATTAAACTTGGGGCCTTTGTGTAGGAATGGGAATAGGACATTCCATAAAATTTTGATGGAAAATTTATCTCTCCATCCTTTGATGAAGAAATTTACTATCTCATAGAATTCAGTAAATAAATATGGATAAACCGGATCGCATGCCTTTGGTTTTGATACACATAAACTCTACCCATAATTCAGCTTTATATTCATTGAAATTTTAGAGTCATATGTAGAATATAAATTTGGATCGACCAACCATTCTCTATAAATCTGTCACTCAAAGATTTCCTTGACAAATGACATTTAATTCTGAGGAGAGGCTTGCATATACAATCAAAATTAAGAAATACTTGAAGATTCATAACGGACATAAGTACAATGGAAAATAATCGACACACCAATGCATGGAAATCAATGTTGGAAAAACATCAGGGGGTCTGTAAATAGGTGTTTGAGGTGACAAATCAACTTCATGGGTTGATCTAACGCTTTAAATTTTTTTAACATATATGATAGTTGAGATTACAACTGGAGAAGGAATTTGGAAGGTTCCAATCATTTGGGGTTTCTTTTATAATCCAAATTTAAGGAAAATTAAATCAGAAATTTTTTAAACAAGAGATATATAAAAACAACATAAATATTCCATGATAAGGAAAGATGATTACAAAAAGTTAAGAAAGAAAATTATACCATCCAGATTAGAAGGATGATTATTCGTAATGGGGAAAATTATTCTTGAAGACATTTCGTTTTCAAATATTTTGATTAAGAAAATTTGGATTAAAAAAATTTTGACTACAAAAATTTTGGCAATGAAATTTTTGACTATTAAAATTTTGACTATGAAAATTTTGACTACAAAATTTTTGACTACAAATATTTTGATTAAAAACTTTTTAAATAAAAATAAATTTTACTCCCTCTATGAATAGGGGTTTCTTACTATAAAGAGGTAGGTTTCGAAAGGGAGTTAATATGTAATATTATATCATAGTTATCATTCCTAACTTCTTTTTATGGTATTCATATCTATCATAGGGAAATGATTTTGTGAAAATTTGAGCAAGTGGTTATTGTGTTCCTTTTAATTGAAGAATAAAATATATTTTTTGTGACTGATCCCTAAGAAAGTGATTCCTAATATTCATTTTTTTCACACGTGAACGATGTGAAAGATTTTTACTATGGGAAATATCACTTATATTATCACACAAAATATGTTTTTTGATAAAACTCATTCCATAGTCTTTATGTGTGTGTTGCATCCACAACACATGAGCACAACAAAATCAAGCTACTATATATTCAGTTTTAGTAGTGGAATGTTCTACTAAATATTGGTTTTTTCATGATGAAGAAATTAATGAATATCTTAAGAAATGACAAGTTCTAGATTTACTTTTCTAATACATTCTAAATCCTACAAATTTTGTATTCGAAAATCATTTTAAAAAAAAATCACTTCCAGATGTATAAAAAGGGCTTAAATCCATGGTTCCCTTTATGTAGTGAGAAATTATTTTCACTTCCGTTAAATTAGATTCATTAGGATTGGATTGATACCTTGAATATTAGAATACTGAAAACAATTAGTCTATATGACTAGATATCAAGTATAGTAAACATTTTTTCATACCTCTGAATGATATTTGATATGCTGGTTTCCCATCTTCATCATGATCAAGTGAATTTGAGGTGCCGTTGGGATTACTTATAATCATAGTGTTGTCATATCCATACTTTATAAGAAGGTATTTAATATACTTATATTAACATATATATGTTCCTTCTGATTTTTGAGAAATTTTAATACCCAGGAAATTTTATAACTTACCCATCATACTCATTTCAATATCAGATTCCATTAAATCTGCAAATTAATCAGTTAATGATTACTGAGTTGATCCAAATATTATATAATCAACATAAATTCTAACAATAAATATATTTTTCGTAAAATTCTTTATAAATTGGGAAGGATAATCATTTCCATTAATGTTATCATTTAGTAACGAAAATTATGAATTTCTATCATTACAGGCTCTAGGGGCTTGATTAAATCCATAAAAGACTATGGTATGTTTGAAAACATGTTCCTGATTTTTTGTATGTTCAATACCAAGATATTTTTCAACAAGAACTTCTTCTTGAACATTACCATTAAGAAAATCACATTTTACATCAATTTGGCAAAGTGTAAAATTGAAGAATGATGCAATGGTATGTAAAATTCGAATAGATTAATGTTTAGTTACTAGAGCATAGGATTATTAATACACTATTACTTCTTGTTGATTACAGTTTTTTTCAACTAATCCAGCATTAATTCTGACAAAGATACCGTTTTCATCAAATTTATTTTTGAAGACCAATTTTACTCTAATAAAATATTTTTTATTAAGTCCTACAACCAAGGCCCAATCATAATTCCTTTAAAATTCACTTAACTCCTCTTGCATTTCTTTAATCTAATCATAATCACCTAATGTATCATTAGTGCTTTTTTGTTTCTAACTAGGAAATGAATGCTAGATGTTATAATTAAATTCATAAGGAACTTCTAGTACTTACAAGTTTATTTACATCACCAATGATACTATCACTAGGATGTTTCTTAAGAAACAACTAATATTTGTTTTGTCGGACCTATTCATCAGCATATGGTAGGAAATTTTCTATGGTAAATATTTCAGATGAATTTTCTTGAATATTTTTCTTATCAGAAAAATTTCTATTAATAGTTGATAATCAGTTTTAGAAAACACATCTATAGATGTTGGATGATGCAGTTTAAAAACAAAAGGATCAGTTTCATGAAACATAACATGAAAGGTTTCTTGAATAGTATATGTGTTTTTATTAAAAACAATATAAGCCTTATAAATTATGGAGTATCCAAGGAAAATTCCTTCATCATATTTGGGTGTGAATTTAGGTAAATTATCATTAGTATTAAAAATTAATAGTTTTCTACCAAATACCATGATATATGAATGACTAGGATTACTACCATTCCATAATATATAAGGTGTTTTGTTAAGAAAAATTTCAAATAAATTATTGATTTATAGTATAAAAATATATACTAACAGTTTCATCCCAAAAGTGATTATCTATAGAATGTTCACTCAATATGGTTCTAGTTATCTATTAAAGAATTTGATTTCTTCATTCAACAATAGTATTTTTTGATTAGTTCCTAGTGCTGCGAAGTTATGAGTAATTCCATTTATAATTAAAAAGGATTCAAAATCTTAATTTTTCTATTCCCCTCCATGATCACTATTAATATTTATTAATGGAAGATTTGTCTCATTTTTAACTTGTAATATAAAACATTTTAAATAAGAAAAAGCTTCAGATATCTTTACTAGAATATAGACTTGTGTAAATCTAGTGTAATAATCCAATAAGACAAGCACTTTATATTTTCCTCCAATAAATCATGTATGTGATGGACCAAAAAGATCCATATGCACCCGCTATAATGCATTGGTTGTTGAGACATCACTGATTGATTTAAAACATGTTTATGTGGAATACTATATTGAAAAGGATCATAAACTTTTGAAGACTCAACTGTATGCTCTGGTATATCCTTAACAAGCCTATTATATGCGTGTTTACATAGGTTTCTAATGTTACAATGTTTTAATATTCTATGACATAACCTAGAATGATCTTCCATTAATCTATGAAAAAGGTACTACATGGCTTCTAATGTCTTATAATATTAATGTTTATACATTATATTTCCTATGGTTGAAAGGAATAAAAACATCCTTGGATTTGATTACTGAGAAATTTTCATTCCTAAAATTCACAAGGTAACCTTCACAAAATAATATATATTTTTTATGAGGTTGTTCTTATGACCATTAAAAATTAAAACATTTGAAATAAAAAATTTTCAGTAAAAATCAATGTTATGTATAATGATAATTTCTCCCTGAGAATTATCTCTAAAAGTTACATTTCCTCCTTTCATCTTGATAATATTTTCAAAGTAGTTTTTGTTACAAGTCATATGATGGGAACATCTATAATACATGTACCGTGTAATGTAGTCGGTACATTCTTTATATTCATGAAAATAATAATGTTAGACGTTTGGAATCAAATCATTATTGGTTCCAACAAATTTCAGAAAGAATGATTTCGGTAACCACATTTTAATTAAAAAAATAATCTTTATAAAAACATAATGACTGAGTTGTGATTAAATTTCTTTTTCCAATGTCCACCACACAATCATTTCCTGAAGAATTGTGCACTTTGAGGACCAAAGTAGTTATTACTAAAAATAGGTTTAGTATGAGTATAACCAAAACCAGAACTATTCATTATTGGTAGAATTTTAGAATACATCTTTTCAATGTTTTCTATACAAGAGTAAATGTTTTAAAAACACATCCTCAATGAAAAAATTTATGACTTTAGTTTAATAACCGTGTTTTTATCCTAAATACAATAGTTTTCGAACTATAGTTAGTATTAAAAATATTTGTAATAGAAATTACATTGTCATGATCCTTAGAATGTTTTTTATTTTCATAATTTTATAACTAATGGTTTTTATAATTACTTTCAAATTCATAAGGTTTCTTATCATGATTATTAGAATGATCTGATATTTCATTAGTAAAAAAAGAAATTCTTTAATTTTCCTTATAAATATTCTTCTTGAGTTTAGAATATTTATTCTCAAGAAGTTTTGCAAAACTAGAATCATCTTCATAAGTTGTTAATATATAATCTTCATTAAAATAAGGTTCGTCATCTGAAGATTCATAGTATTTAATATCACTATTATTTTCATTCAAGGAATAATTTGGGATAGATTCAACATTCTATACCTTGGACATTAGACAATGATTGTCAATATGTGGTCTAGGAAGTATACCAGGATTTTTCTGAGTAGAAGATTCATAGTCCAAGGATTCCTCAGAAGAGTCTCCACCACTGGCACTCCAGGTTTCATTTTCTTTCAATACATTCATATATTTAGCCTCATGATACTTATTTATATTTATCTCATAATGTTTTACCTTTTTATCCTTTTTCTTAAGCATTGGGAAATCTGGCCTTATATAGAATTCTATTTGCATTCATATCGTGTGAATTTAGAATATTTATTTTATTTACATTCTTCTTAAAACTATAATGAAAGCCTTTCGGCCCAACAATCTTGTTCATCCTTTATGAATGATTATCTAGTTCATTCTATGAATGTCCACAATCACTAGATTCAGATAGAACACTGAATTTCTTAGACATGGATATTGTAAATCTTTCTAGATTCTAGGAAATAGTTATAGTAAAAGATATAGTTCCAATACTATTTTTCTTCTTATTAATATCATCTAATATTTTCATTTTTGTCTCATGTGGAAGAAGATTTCAAAAAATCTCATCTATTGTTATATGATATAGTTGTCTATTCTCATAAATAGATGTTCTCATAGGTTTCAACTCATTTGGAATGATAGCAATAAACTATTCAACAAGAGCTTCATCATCAAAATCCTTTAAACCCAATGATTGTAAACTATAAAAATAGTCCTAAAATTTTGTTGAAACTTGCATATAGGTTCTCTATAAGTAAATTTAAATCCATGATATTCTGCTCTCAGCATAGATCTTCTAGTTTCCATAACTTCGGATGTACCAAAATGAGTAACGTCCAATTTATTCCTGATACAATTTGTAGATTCAAAAGAATATATCTTACTATATATATACATGGACATATAAAACAAAAAAGTATTGTGTACCTTGTACTTTATAAGATATTATATCTTTTCTTAAATAGTAAAAGATCTAAGTTCCTTTTTAGGAAAATTTTAATCCCCAATAATCATATCAATGTTTTACAGTCTAGTATTAATAATAAAAGGCTACATATGATACCTAAAATACCAAAAATCATTACCATTAAAATTAGGTTGTCTTGAAGGATTTATATTGTCAACCGAACCAACATTCCTTTAAACAGACTAAATGAAAATATATTTCCACAAAACTAGTTAATAGTAAAATCAAGTAAACAAGGAAAAAAATTCAAATGAAAGGAAAAAATTTACATTGAATAGTTGAGGATGAAAACTTATATGTGAATATATGTATTTTAGATCTATAGGATCAAATTGTGATGTATATGCTAAATTACAAGAGGGGGTGAAGTGTATGTTTAAAAACATACATATTTAACTTTAAGGTAAAATATTTTTAACAATGTTAAACAAGGTAAATTCACAAGGCCTCTTAGTTCTACAATCATTTATAGGATCCATAAATATGGTACATGAGATGACTGTTATGAAAAGTTTACAAGGAAAAGATTCTACCATTATGAGTATAGAATCCTATTAATTTGTGTATGCAAGTACATGAACGTATAATGTAGTTATTCATTCCTTATTAATCAATTTGAAGTGGGAAATAAACATGAATAGAAGCAAGTAACAAGTATGAAATATTTAAACCCATATATTAGGGTATCTAACATCCTTGGATAAATGTCCTAGGATTTATAATTTAAAGAATGTATGTCTTACCCAATCCAAGGTAATCCCTTGATAGGAATATTTGAATTTGTCTTTTTTATCCCTACAAGCCCTAAAACATCAAGGAAGTCATCACCTCTATCTTCCTAACCATGTAAGTCCTCAATCGTTAGGGTACATATCATCTCTATCTTCCTATCCTTGGAATCCCCCAATTGTACTCCGCAATAATTTGAGTCAAACAAAGCAAGATGAACATGATGTTCAGTATGCACAATGTATTAGATTATCTATCTCTAGAAATCACTTCAGAAGAATGTAATCTATAGATTGATCAATCAATTCATAAAAATGTGTGAGACCATTCAAATGATATCATATTTATAGGCATTTATATAATGGTTGAAACGCTCTCCCCATTGTAATATTATTCCATTAATCACGGAGGAACCTATACATGTGTCCCTCAAATATTAATTAGTTATAAACAAATTACACAAAATCATTTAATAACAATAACAAGGTAAGAAAAATCTGTTTGCTTAACGAAATCTATATTTTTGGAGACTATGGAAAAATAATGTATGGAGTCTATGCAAATGAAAATTCAGAGTCCATATTACATGGATATTTGGATTCAATTTTTCAAGGTATTTAGAATATGAATTCTATAGACTTTGGTGTCTGAATTCCATTGAATTTGGAATCTAAATTCTCAAGAATTCAATGCCTGAATACTGAGGAATTGAGAGTCTGAATTCCGAGGAATTCAGTGTCTGAATTCCAAGGAATTCAGAATCTAAATTATCATGAATTTGGAGTTGGGATTATGAGGAATTATTATTGCAAATTTTGATGAATTGAGGGTCCAAATTCTGTGGAATTGGGAGTCTGAATTTGAGATAATTCGGAGTCCAGTTTTCAGAGAATTCAGAATATGAATTTCTAATAATTTATATTCTGAGTTTCAGAGTATTCAATGTTTGAATATCAGATAATTCGATTTCTGAATTTAGATCCTGAAAATAGATTACTCTAAATATAATTATTCATATGATTCAATATTTTTTGATATAAAACCTAATCATTACACATTTGAAATAAAATGAGTAAGATATAGAGAACTATAATACGGGTAATGAATATAAGGATACAGTGAAAATTTCCTTGGGGAATGAAAAATTTTATTATTATTTTAATTCATTGGGGAAATAATTTTTTTTTAAGATATGGTGTTTTTGATTTTCAAAACATGAGGGAATGGAAAAGTAATAAGGAAAATTTATTGACTCAACATCTATATAATGTTATTTCACACGTTAGTAATGGATATAATTTAAATTGAATAAATTGTAAATATTTTTGTGAATTCTTATTTTCATAGTCATTTCCCTTAAATGTAATTTGTGGTGCATCTACTTTGATCGTGACATAGTCTTTAACCGTCTGGAACCCTTGGTGGGTTATGTTGCCTTTATTCCTGGGTCATTTGACTACATTTTGTTGCTACATCATCACATACTCATTTGGATCTTCTAGAAACGCATTATTATGCTTCCAAACTATACATATATACACAAACATATATTGAGTAATTAACAAAATGTTTTTATGTTTAGTGAACTTCCACCTCACAAAACAATGATCGTTGATTCATCTTTTTACACCTCCCATTGAATGAATTATGATGTAAACTCTGTTTATATATATTATATATATTATATATTTAATTTCCTTTAATATTATGTAATTCATATACTCTATATATATATATATTAATACTCTCCATTTTTGTAAATACCACAATTTCGTTTGAGGAAATGTTCACAATCGTACTTTCAAAGCGATGTGATTCATTCGAACAATAAATGGAATTAATTATAGGTGGGTTTGGGGAAATTTTAATATATATATATATATATACATATATATCATCATAATTCTACATTAATTATACTATATACTTATATAAATAATTTTCATTTGCATTATTTTTTCTAAATGAGAATAAAAAAACAGAATTCAACATTCAAGCATACTTATGGCGTACCATCTCCATGTACAATGTATTCAATTTCATACATATATATTATATAAATTATTATAATAAAAATATATATAGCATACATGATATTCTTATCATGCTTTACAATCTGGTAATAATGATATAATAATAGGAACTGATAATAAGATAAGTTGACACAATGTGATTAATAAACCACATATTACCCAAAGTGAAACCATAACATAGAATTTATAACAAATAGGTAATATATGGTCATAATAAAACCATATATGGAATAACATTTAAGAATATTATTCAATAAAATATGTATGATAAATTTAATTTTATTATATTTAATCATTGTACGAGTATGACAAGTGTCGAGAAAAATGGTATGGGGATTTCTCCTCAATTTTTATTTTAGTTAGATACATGACTTACTCACCACACATTTAAATTTTTTGTGTGTATAACAATATTAGATGTATTATAGGAATATTTTAGTTTTTTATGGGTATTTACAAATCAATTTTATGATATTATCTTAATGGTTGTTAAGATTTAAAATTTAATAAATCAGAAAATCAATTTTTGTCTCAATTTTCCTTCATTAAGACACATGTCATGAAATGCTAATATAATTTTATATGAGGAAAATATAGTTAATTTGTACATGTTATAACATAAATATGCTTATTTTCAGGATATTTTATTCTCATTTTAATGATATTCTATCCATTTTGAATTAGAGTTTCAAAATTGGTAAAAATTTATTATTATAATCTAATCATTTATCATGGCTATTTGTTATTATTGTTCCATTAATAAAATGTCTCTGTCCATCTCTCAAAAAAATCAATAAATTTATTATACTATAGTTATTGATGATATATCAATGTAATGATACTATTTTTCCTCTACATGTTACATTATATTAAAAAGAAAGTGATGTAATGAAGTTCTTACAATACCTCTCCCTTGAGTAAGAAATCTATGTTCCATCAGAACCATGTTTCCTGAAAGGGATTCCAAAAATATTTTACAACTATCCTACGATATTATAGAGACATTTTTACCCATGTTTAGATTATTAATAAAAATTGTTCATAAGAAGGAATATTCTTTTCATTTTACTGTGATGGAACATTGTTATACATTTTATTGTGAAAATTGATGGTTCAGAATGTAAGGATTTACCCACCATCATAACTATTATTACTTTTAAGATTCCATTAACATATTAAAAAGTAAGATTTTAAAAGAAACAACTTTAAATATCTTCTGAGAATTATTTTTTAAAATTTATTTTCATTAAAAACATTCTTCAAAAATATTTAATTGTTTTAATTGATTTTCAATTCTTAATTTAAATGTTTTCAAATTATATTCAAGAAAATGGTTTTAAAAACATTTCCAAGAATTATTTATATGATTTCATAGCACTTCCAATGGTATTATTTTAATTTTTTTTTCATGTTACATTTATATGTTTTCAAGTAAAATAATTTTAATAAATATTAATGAAAATTTTATATGCATTCAAGGAAAAATATTTTCAAAATGTTTTAATAATTATTTTATATGTTTACAGGGAATATGTTTTTCAAAAGGATTTAAATATTTTTTTTCTAGGTTTTTAAATAGTATTTAAATTAAATGGTTTTATAAAAGATTTATTTTTTAAAAAATATTTATAAGGAGAAATGATATTTTCAATAAGAAATGTTTTCAAAATATATTTCCATTTTTTTCATATATGATGGAATATGTTGATGTTACTCATGAACTTATAGGAAATGATCCAATGGATTCATTCATATAATTTTTTTAATGGTCTATGTTTTGAGGGAATCATGGTTATGAATCTTATTTATATTCCATTGGTTATTTTTTTGAATCATTGCTTTTTTAAGGATTATGCTTTGATGAAATGATTATGAAAAATATCTATTTTCCATTGGTTAGTATTTTAATAAATGTTAATGACACCAATTTCATTTCCTGGGTCCTGATTTGATGAATTTTCTCTTGCACATGAATATATGATTCCATTGTGTCATTGGTGGTGACTACATCTCCCTCCATTTCATTATGCAATGATAATTTTTTCATGATATCATGGGGTACACAGGAGGGCATCTGAATCCCAAAAAAAGAGAGAACATGGGAGGAAATACCATGATTGAAACGAAAGGGTCCAAAAGTGTAAATACCAATCCCAAAATATGAGGGTACATAGGAGGACATCCCCAACCCAAAACCATAGGTAGAAGAGGAGGGCATCCCATTCCTAAAGCTACCACACTGATTATTATCCAAATCATAACATGATACCATGTTATTCATTAGAACCCATGACAATGTGGTTCTATATGAATATGTGTCTACCACAATTACATGTCTTATTTTTATATTGTACATTCATGGATTATTTTCTATATTTTTATATGATTCATTTCTTATGATGTTCCCCGATTTATTCCATGATTCTTGTTTACGATCTTTGATATGAAGTGTGTGATTTTATAATGATCTAATAAGGTTCCGATGCCTTTTTTTCTTTTGATAAAGCTTACATGGCTCCCATGATTACCATTACAAAATTTCCAAGTTCATCCTTTTTTATTTTTCCTTCAACAGGTATTGAATAAATATTTCCGGGATGATATGTCTATGAGTGGTGATAGAATTAGAGAACTATGTGGGATGTAATGTAGCTCTCCCTTGAACATTTTTTAATTTTTCTAAGATTACAAAGGCACTAAAATAATACAATATTTAGGAATCCATGTGTGTTATTTTTTATGTATTTTAAAAAAATTGATAAAATTAATATTTATGTCATGACTAGGTTTTCAAATAATCTCCACTCAATCGTTGATGGTAGCTATCTCCTGTACTTGATTGCAGCATACTGATGAATTAATTCTATTTTATATTTCTCTACATTCATCATATATGGTTTCTCTGATTGATATTATTTCATCATATTTGATGGTAATATATTAATATAAATAAAAATTAGATATCACAAAATGGTAGATCACATGTGATGGTAGTATCGTTCCCCAAATAGTTAAGATAGATCAACATTATGGAAGATCTTACTAACATGTGTTGGTATCATGATAGTGGTTGTGGCACCATGCTACCACTATGTATTTAAACATATAGTTAATTATATTTTCATGAAAAACTATATTTTGTGATATTTTAATATTTTTAATTATATATATATATATTAAAATTAAAAGTAAATGTGTTGTAAATTATATAAAACATATTTTATGTATATATTACCCAAATTCTATATTTTACACAAATGTAGTATGTTACACACATTTACTTATGACACACTATTATATGTGTTTTTAATATTTTATTAAACTACATGTTTATTTATTTTATTTTAATTATTTTAGAAAATTTATTATATATTATTTCTATAATTATCATGAAATAATTTTTACAATATTGTTTCATATATAAATAAAAGAGAAGAAAATATATTTTGTCGCATACATAACTTATTTTAAAGTTATTTTTAATTTATTTTCCATTCATGCTTTGTTTTGGGGGTTTCCAAAGGTTTTATGGAGAATATGTGAGTTTTCAAGAATTGGGCCAAATCGTGAGCCCAATTCTAGATTTAAAAATAAATTTTTGTTTCTTTTATGACTTTTTCATTTTTTAATATTTTTCAGTAATTCCAACTCCTAAATGTCCTCCCCTGATATATTAACACCACATTTAAATTTGGAGCCTTTATAAATCAATAATCATGGAGGATTTGGGTTTTTATTTGAGAATTGGCCCAACCCGAAATCCCATTTTCTAGTTTTAAATTGTTTTTTTAATTTTTTAATATCTTATTCAGTATAATGAATTTTTCGATTAATCCACCTCCACCTCGACCCTAAGGAGCCCAGCCGCGCTCCCATTCATTTTACCCCTCTTTGGAGCTCTTTTTCATCGCGATGGAGTGCTAAAATTCTTAGGGTTTCAAAAATCGGGCAGATTTGAGGAGGTAAGTTATTTACATCATAACTCTCTCAATTCTTACTATTTTACCCCCATTCCAGTTCCTATATGATCTCATAATACCTATTAGAACATTCCATGAATTTTTGGATGTTTTAAAATTCAGATTCTGGTGGATTTTGAGTCGTTTTCTTCAAGATTATTTTGGGTATGTGTTTCTCTCTTCAATTCCTTCCTTCTCTTTAGGGTTTCCTCCCACTTTCAAAAATTTATAGAGTTTCCAGATATTAGGGTTCATAACTAGGGTCTGATTTGGGGTATTTTTGATGAAATATCAGGGTTTAGGGTTTGTTTTCACATCCTTATGGTGCAGCGGAGGTGCGGTTGAGGTTTATCACAAAGATTCAAGGGTTTTGACTCAAAAGGTAGGTGGTTCCATGTGTAAACAATTAGTGATGAGTTAGCTTGCTGTATTTAACTATTTTTCATATTCCTCATATGTTGGGTGGGGTGCAAAAACTGTTTATGATTGATTTGGTTATGTGTTAAATTTTATAGTCTCTTTTTAACATGAAATTGGGTGTTTTCATGTGTAACTCATGGGGTTTTATTTGGGTGTGGTTTATAACTTATGAAATTGGTTCATTAAATCTTGTTTGGCCTTACAATTATGGTTTGGTAATTTAATAGTGTCATGTGGTTCTAAAAAGAAGGTTTTTGAATATGTTTGATGTGTAAAACATTGTTATACTTCTTGAGGTCATTTTAGGAAAATGTGTGTTTTCATTTGTATCTTTTGTGGTATTATTCAAG
Organism: Viscum album; assembly: GCA_963277665.1. Classification (NCBI taxonomy): domain Eukaryota; kingdom Viridiplantae; phylum Streptophyta; class Magnoliopsida; order Santalales; family Viscaceae; genus Viscum; species Viscum album. Next base: position 1,197,319,674 of record OY728121.1, on the reverse strand, counting down.
GTTATTTTATAACACTTGAATGTGTTTTTATAAATGTATCTAGGACATCCAATTATTCTTTTGATAGGAATTGGTATGGTTTTGGTCTTAAATGGGGGTTTTTAAATGGGTTTTGTGTGCAAGACATAGTTACACCCCTTGAGTTGTTTTTTTGAAAATTGTGAATATTTTTTTTTGGTTAAACAAAGTGGATTAAAGAGTGTATATGTACTATTTGGGGGGTGTGATCACCTAATATGAGTTTCTGAAAGGTATGGTGGTTATTTAAGATTTAAAATATTTTTATTAGAATGTTTTATAAAGTGCAGAAATGTTTTAGAAAATGGGAAGAGCGCTGCAAAACATGGTTTTGGGCTATTTTGTGTGAGTGTGTTGTGAAAATTGAATTTTGTTGATGAAAGTGGTATTATATGTTATTTGAGTGGGCTGTTATGTGAGTTATAATTTCTTGTTATGGTTTATAAAAATGGTTTAAAGGATTTGTGGATGTGTCCATGTAATGTGAAGAGTGTTGTGGGCTATTTTTGTATGAGTTGGATTTTAAAACCAATTTGAATGAAAAGTGTACTTTTGTGACTTGTGTGGTATACATGTGGGATGTTTGGTGAATTTTTGATATGGAAATGATATTTTCTTGTGTAAAGTATATATCTTGACTTGTTGAACTTGTTTGAGCACAAAGTGAAAACACGGGTATCTAGGTGGGTGGACGTGTACTAGTTTTCTAGTGAATCTGTGAGGTTTGGCCTCAGTTTCACTTAGCAAGATTGACGCTTACAACTCAAACTAAACTATGATGATGATTATTGGGGACCACTAGGTTATGGGTATGTTCCCTACTAGTGGCTCTTGCATGAGAATTGATATTTGTGATGGTTACTCTTACCGAGATACGAGATACCTGGGACCCACACCTAGCTAGTGCCTAGGGGTTATTTCCCATTGCTTGTGCTCACTGGATATTTTGTGCTTACCGTCGATATACGGTACATTTTTCTGTAAAATTCAGTAGCTTTGGTGTTTATTTTTAAAAGTGTTAATCCATTAAAATATCCCACTTGAAAACTGTTCTTATTCAAAGTTGCATCTTTTGGAAATTTTAACTAGCATCTCATGTCTTTGAAAACTTGCATGCTTTTCGCCATTAAATGTTTGTCACATGGAATCAATTATTGGTGGTATCCTATTGGGATTTGGCTCACACCCTACTTACACCCTTGTGTGTAAGTATACTTGGTTATTTTTTTGTTGCTGGTTGGGTACAGTTTTTTTTGTTCCAGTGGTTCGGGTTTCTAGCAGGTCCTTGGTAGTGAAGTCTTGTGGAGATAGCATAAGGGTGGTGCCCCTTGACAGAAGGGTTCTTGGGCTGTCTTTATTTGTTTTTTTACATTTGTAATGGTCTTTAAATGTAGTTTAAACTTATTTAATTCAGTTCTGAAATTTTGTAAAAGATGTTTTTAGTTGAAAAATCCAGATTTGTTTATTGATATTTTTTTGTTGTCTAATGTTTATAAAATCAGGTAAATCATTCCCAATTATCATTATATGTTACCCGGACACTTGTGCTAGCCCATGGGGATTGGGAACGCCCTTCAGGCCTTGTCACGGGTTGGGTTTGGTGTCGATTTTGGCGGCCACCAGATTTGGTTCGTGACAAAATGGTATCAGAGGAGGTTCACTCCATTTGAGTCTTGTTATTTGGGAAATAGTCAGGATAGTCTAGAGTAATGATTGTTGGGACATGGAATTCTGGTTATGGGTAGTGTTCTTGATCACCACACCTCATTTTAGGATTCAATTCGCCAGGGGATGTTGGGATTTGTCTATGTCTTTGGGTTTTCTTGGTTTGATGATGATTAGGGGAAATGAAAAGAGAGTTGGGTTAATGGTCTCAATGAGTTCGCAGGGCCTGGCAAGCCATGCAGAGCTGGTGATATTCCCTAGAACACTCTCTGTGACAGTGAAGTGATTGGAATATGGCCTCCAACCATATGTCCAAGTCAACCACTGAAACTAGTTTCCTCTCGCATTGTTTGGTGTTCATTAGTTCTGAAATCTTGGCATTTTGGTTTTAAGGTGACTTGGTTTTAAGAAGCATAAAGTTTTTATGAAATTATTTTCAAATAAAGAGGGAATGGTTGGGTTTATGAAATGGAAGAACTGAATTTTCAGAATTTTTTTGAAATATAAAATGTTGTGCTTACTCCTCTTTGAAAGCAGGAACTATATTGAAGTTGGTTTTGAAAAGTGTTTCCAATAGAGTTTTCTAAACAATCAGAGCGTGTTTTAATGGGATGAGATGTTTTGAAATTGATGTGAATATCTTGAAAGTGAGTTATTTTCTAAATGGTTGTGACTTTCTGAAAAAAAAATTTAAGATGTGATTTGGGATTTTGATCTAGGGGTTAGTGGTTTTGAGAAAAAAGGATGTGTCGGTTGACCGTTTTGGTTTTGAAAAGTGGAATAAATTTTTGTTTTAACCTTTGGTATTTTCGTGAGAAACCACATGCATGGGGTTAGATGGGAAGATGGATGGTTGATGACATGACTCGATGAGTGTCGAGATGGATATGAGGAGGGTACCAGGTGTGGCACTGAAACATGCATGTGTAAGGCCCATGGGGTGGTACCATTGGTGGATGCGCTAACAGCTGAACCATTTGTTTTCAAAGAAATGTTGTTAAAGATAAATTTGAAGACTTGATGAATTGTTTTGAATGGTTTATATTATGTATTTTTGGAAAATGTTGATGTTGTGGGATGTTTTGAGTCCAAGAAACCCTCCTGTTTGAGCTGTGTTTTGGGTTTGGGTTTGGTCAGTAAGTTGTGTTATAGGGAAAGTTAGTGGTCTCTTTTGAAAAATGTTTTGGGACGCATTTATGATGGTTCCCTTCATGTGTTTAGATCTGGTTTGGGGTATATCTTGACTAATAGACCATCTTGGTTGGGTCCTTGGGTTTAATCGTTGAATAAGGTACACCCCCATTAATGGTTAGTGCACAACTGATGTGCAACCCAGATTGTATCGCCGTTTGAAGACCCTCCAGTTGATCAATATAAGGAATATTTCTTTCTTGAGATTTTTAGATTGAGTCTACACCCATTCATTTCGTTGATTTTTAGATCCTCTTATAATGGGAGAGTTCTTGTGGATGGGTGAATGAGACCATAGTTTCTTATGTTTCCTAATTCGTCGAAGGTGGATGTGGTCTAGGGTTGTTATTTTGGATGAGTGTCTTGATGGTGTCTAAGAGGGCCTTTGGGGTTCTTCAAAGTTTCTTTGAAGCATGAGTTCATGTTAAACCACCAGTTTGAGAAATATGGTCACAATAGGATATTGTGGCCACTTTCTAGAATTGTGTGTTGTTTGAGGATGTTGTATAATGTCCCTCTACATGCATTGTTTATATCAGTAACAATGGCCATGTTCGGTGATGCCTTATGATGTCATGTGCTCGATTGACCATATAGGTGAAAGTCGTGAAATCCTCTGAGAGTCCCTGTTTTGTTGGGTGAATGTCTCCCTTGGAAAAACTACAAAATCATCTATTTTTTAGGAATGTGAGTGTAGGTGTTCTTTACATCTATTTTATCTCACCTGAAGAAACTAGTTGTGATGTGTGTGTATATTCTTAGCCCTTGTTTAAGTGAAATATCGGGATAAGGTAAAGTGAGTTTGGAATGTGTTATGTCTAGAAAACTTATTTGGGACTGCGGTGTAGTTTTTGGTGGCACCGAAAAGAAGAATTCTCATTCAGTGGGTTTACAAACATTAACTACATGGCCAAAGATGCTTCAATCATTTGAGCTCTAGCCATAGGTCTCGGAGAGAAGCTGGCTCGTAGTCAGGGGAAATCCCAGGGCCATTTAAACCCTTGTACAAAGTCCTATCCTTAGTATGAAAGATGGGAATAGTTCAAACCTCTGGTTTCGTCATGGTTGAGCACATAGTTTGTGCACATTTAGTAGTGGCCGTGTGCTAGGAAGCCATGTAGAAAGAATTATATTCATAGTTAGTGCACAGTTTCCCAAACCATGCAGACTAATCATGCGCCCTTCCTAAATCTTTAATTTTTTTTGGGTCTTTCTGTGTCGGCCCATGCTGGTCGGTTAAGATGGTCAGTTCTTATGGTGGGGAGACCCACTATGATTCTCATGAATGTTCCTTCATAAACATTTAATGGAAGTATATCCCTTTTACTAGAGAGTATGTTTGGGCCTCCCACTATTAGTGTATTGATTCTGTCTCAGGAAAACAATTTATGTTGTCTCTTATGGTGGGGAGCCCATTTGTGTCTCTTCATACGAGTAACTCATATTTTTTTCCTTGGACATATCTGGGAAGTAGGTATTATCATTCGAAGATATCTAACAACCTACATATTCTTTGGGTAAACATTGATATTGGAGAGTTTCCGATGATTATTTATAGTAGGGAAGTGTAACCTTGTTCAATGTTGTTGTTTTTTTTGGGTAAATTGATTGAGTATTGTTCAGATTGTGTTTGAGGAGTTTTCATTTGGGATAAAGCCTGAATGTACTTGATTGTTTCAGGAAAGTGGTCTAATTTTGGTTTGTGAGAGTATTCCTTCCATCATTGGTCACTGGAGGTGTTTTGACCTTTGGGGGTGAAACCTGGCAAGGGTGTACCTATTGGTTTCTTAGTTGGGTTTGGTTGTTGCTTTGACCATGCTGTGAATTTCCGGGGCGGAAAGTTTTCAAGGTGGGGAGAATTTTCACATACATAACTTATTTTAAAATTATTTTTAATTTATTTTCCATTCATGTTTTTTTTGGGGGTTTCCAAAGGTTTTATGGAGAATATGTGAGTTTTCAAGAATTGGGCCAAATCGTGAGTCCAATTCCAGATTTAAAAATAAATTTTTGTTTCTTTTATAACATTTTCATTTTTTAATATTTTTCAGTAATTCCAACTCCTAAATGTCATCCCCTGATATATTACCACCACATTTAAATTTGGAGCCTTTATAAATCAATAATCATGGGGGATTTGGGTTTTTATTTGAGAATTGGGCCAACCCGAAATCCCATTTTCCAGTTTTAAATTTTTTTTTAATTTTTTAATATCTTATTCATTATAATGAATTTTTCGGTTATTCCACCTCCCCGTAGACCCTAAGGAGCCAAGAAGAGCTCCCATTCATTTTACCCGTCATTGGAGCTCGTTTTCAGCGCGATGGAGTGCTGAAATGCTTAGGGTTTCAAAAATCGGGCAGATTTGAGGAGGTAAGTTATTTACATCATTACTCTCTCAATTATTACTATTTTACCACCATTAAAGTTCCTATATGATCTCATAATCCCAATTATAACATCCCATGAATTTTTGGATGTTTTCAAATTCATATTCTGGTGGATTTGGAGTCGTTTTCTTCAAGATTATTTTGGGTATGTGTTTCTCTCTTCAATTCCTTCCTTCTCTTTAGGGTTTCCTCCCACTTTCATAAATTTATAGAGTTTCCAAATATTAGGGATCATAACTAGGGTTTTATTTGGGGTATTTTTGATGAAATATTAGGGTTTAGGGTTTGTTTTCACATCCTTGTGGTGCAACGGAGGTACGGTGGAGGTTTATCACAAAGATTCAAGGGTTTTGACTCAAAAGGTAGGTGGTTCCATGTGTAAACAATTAGTGATGATTTATCTTGATGTATTTAACTATTTTTCATATTCCTCATATGTTGGGTGGGGTGAAAAAACTTTTTATGATTGATTTGGTTATGTGTTAAATTTTATAGTCACTTTTTAACATGAAATTGGTTGTTTTCATGTGTAACTCATGGGGTTTTATTTGGGTGTGGTTTATAACTTATGAAATTGGTTCATTAAATCATGTTTGGCCTGCCAATTCTAGTTTGGTAATTTAATAGTGTCATGTGGTTCTAAAAAGAAGGGTTTTGAATAGGTTTGATGTGTAAAACATTGTTATACTTCTTGAGGTCATTTTAGAAAAATGTGTGTTTTCATTTGTATCTTTTGTGGTATTTTTAAAGGTTATTTTATAACACTTGAATGTGTTTTTATAAATGTATCTAGGACTGCCAATTCTACTTTTGATAGGAATCGGTATGGTTTTGGTCTTAAATGGGGATTTTTAAAAGGGTTTTGTGTGCAAGACATAGTTACACCCCTTGAGTTGTTTTTTTGAAAATTGTGAATATTTTGTTTGGATAAACAAAGTGGATAAAAGAGTGTATATGTACTATTAGGTGGGTGTGATCACCTAATATGAGTTTTTGAAAGGTATGGTGGTTATTTTAGATTTCAAATATTTTTATTAGAATGTTTTATAAAGTGCAGAACTGTTATAGAAAATGGGAAGAGAGTTGCAAAACATGGTTGTGGGCTGTTTTGTGTGAGTGTGTTGTGAAAATTGAATTTTGTTGATGAAAGTGGTATTATATGTTATTTTTTTGGGCTGTTATGTGAGTTATAATGTCTTGGTATGGTTTATAAATATGTTTTAAAGGATTTGTGGATGTGTCCATGTAATGTGAAGAGTGTTGTGGGCTATTTTTGTATGAGTTGGATTTTAAAACCAATTTGAATGAAAAGTGTACTTTTGTGACTTGTGTGGTATACATGTGGGCTGTTTGGTGAATTTTTGATATGGAAATGATATTTTCATGTGAAAAGTATATATCTTGACTTGTTGAACTTGTTTGAGCACAAAGGGAAAACCTTGGTATCTTGGTGGGTGGACGTGTACTAGTATGCTAGTGAATCTGTGAGGTTTGGCCTCAGTTTCACTTAGCATGATTGACGCTTACAACTCTAACTAAACTATGATGATGATTATCGGGGACCACTAGGTTATGGGTATGTTTCCTACTAGTGGCTCGTGCACGAGAATGGATATTTGTGATGGTTACTCTCACCGAGATACGAGGTACCTGGGACCCACTGCTAGCTAGTGCCTAGGGGTTATTTCCCATTGCTTGGGCTCACTGGATATTTTGTGCTTACCGTCGGTATACGGTACATTTTTCTGGAAAATTCAGTAGCTTTGGTGTTTATTTTTAAAAGTGTTAATCCATTAAAATATCCCACTTGAAATCTATTCTTATTCAAAGTTGCATCTTTTAGAAATTTTAACTAGCATCTCATGTCTTTGAAAACTTGCATGCTTTTCACCATTAAATGATTATCAAATGGAATCTATTATTGGTGGTATCCTATTGGGCTTTGGCTCACACCTTACTTACACCCTTGGGTGTAAGTAGACTTGGTATTTTTTTTTTGTTGCAGGTTGGGTACAGTTTTTTTTGATCCAGTGGTTCGGGTTTCTAGCAGGTCCTTGGTAGTGAAGTCTTGTGGAGATAGCATAAGGGTGGTGCCCCTTGAAAAAAAGGGTTCTTGGGCTGTCCTTATTTGTTTTTTTACATTTGTAATGGTCTTTAAATGTAGTTTTAACTTACGTAATTCAGTTCTGAAATTTTGTAAAAGATGGTTTTATTTGAAAAATCCAGATTTGTTTTATTGAGATTTTTTTTGTTGATTAATGTTTATAAAATAGGGTAATCATTCCCAATTATCATTATATGATACCCGGGAACTTGTGCCAGCCCGTGGGGATCGGGAATTCCCTTCGGGCCTTGTCACGGGCTGGGTTTGGTGTAAATTTTGGCGGCCACCAGATTTGGTTCGTGACATATTTTATATTCAGTGTAGTTCATCAAAATATATTTAATGGTAAATGTATGTTTTTCTTGCATGAACGCATGGCATAGTGTCATTAGTCATTTAGATTCCTCAAGAATATATTCTTCTTAATAAATAAAATTTAGACTATTGAAATGTGATCCATGGATTAAAATAATCCTCACTTTGTTTATTCAAGAAAATTTTTCACAACATACTCGTGACATATAATTCTTACTACACATGTGATCAAGAACTCCTTAAATTTATGCTTAAATGGTAATATTCTAAAGAAATATCATATGTACCATCCTATAATATTGAAGTGATCAATATCATTGATCTTTTTTTCTTCTACATTTTATATTTCTATTAGTTCTATTTTTAAAAACATTTAATCATTTAAACTGTTATATATTTATAATTGTTTCTATCTAGATATGGATTTTTCAAATAAAAATAATGTCTTTTTTTATTCTACCACCCAAAGGATTTTTTGGGTAGTGAATCATGATGAAATGTCACATAACTAGATAGCTTAAAACTCTTGTAAAGATTATGGGTTTTCCCTATATGTTTTCAGATTAAAAAATTTGTAAATGGTTATAAAAAATTTAAAAGAGACCTTCTCAGTATGAGTCAATCATCACAAGGGGTAGAGAATTTTTGTGACTGGAATTGTATCTTCATGTTCTGAACCACATTAAAATCAATGATCTCTTTTTTTTATTTCCTAAAAGAATATTTTCTTGAACACACCATACACTGATAAATATTAAAATAAAAAAAAATTAAATTCATTTTCATTAAATAATTTAAATGACTAATCACCCGCAATAGTCATTAATTCCCTCAATTATGATCCAATGTTTATAAATATTTTTAAAATTCATTGAGACAAAAATTTAAGTTGAACATATTACATTTTGTTATTTATCATGATTAAAAAAATGGAATCCATTTCATCAAATTCAACTCATTGAATGTGATGATTTTAAATTAAATCTAAACCCTAAAATCATTTCAACACCTTTTTTCGTGATTATAATATTCAAAAATATGTTGATCATATATAAACTATATTACTAGTAATCATAATTATTCCTATATAAAAAAATATATGAAGATATATAATTTATACATTTAATTTAAATCGCTCATCATGGATTATTATATTATTAAATTTAAATGGATAGATATTATGATTTTTAAAATAGAAATATTCCCTTAAAATAAATTATGAAAAATACTCATTTTACCAATAATGTATCATATCATTATTTATATCAAATTTAAATTCCATAAATTGTTAATTATAAATATTATAATGTCTTATTATAATAAAATGTGGAATATTTGAATTCTAAATTTCCAATTACTACTATAGTCATATTTTAATATAAATATATAATAATTATATTATATGCTTATTTTTACCTATTTAGTTCAGGTTGGATATATATACAAAAAATTAGATTTTCTGTTCATTGAAATAAAAAAATTAAGAATGTATTATTAATTTATTAAAATATAATTTTCACATACTCTATTTATTCTCGGGTGTTACATTATTCCCTCCTAAAAATGTTTTCTCAAAATATTTAGGGATATTAACCTCTCAATCAAATGATGGTAGTTATCCTTCATAAAATCTTCTCGTTATCATGTTTCTTCCTCTATTTTATGATTTGTCTATTGTACCCTAACTAGTACATTTTCATGATTCCTTAAATATTTCTATCTAGAAAAATAAATATAGATTGGATCTTTATATTATTATAGATAAGAATCTAATTTTATTTATTCAAAGGCAATCACGTGTCTCGGGTCAAGAATGTCATTACATAATAATGTTAAATTCAAGATTTCAAATACAGTAGAGATTAGTATTGGAATTTCAAATTTATGAGCAATATAATTATTCCAAAGAATAATGTCACAATTATTAATGTACATAGGGATAATGTTCCCATTCCTACCAAACCATATTATACCCCACATTGAGAAAAAATTATGAAAACCTGATATCCCACTTGAAATTCCTAGTCATTCATCTAGTTATTATAGTATATAATTTTCCTTCTATGGACTACTTTATTATGATTATAACGGTCTTTAAATTCTTCATTTCCTCCTAAATGAGTTCTTATCCAAAATATTCTATTCAAAAACATTATCCCAGCAAGTTGTAATATGTCATCTCATTCAGTAAAATGCATCATATTCCACCATTTTAACTCATGAATGGAAACAATTGTTATAGGAAAACATAACAAAATATAAATATTGACCCCTTATACATTTATAGTTATGTGATCATGGAGTAAACATTAGTTATAATGTTTGAATATTTTTTTTTTGGCTTCTAGGTACAGTGTAAGCACAGGAGGGATGGTGCTAAACATTTCTTATTCCATTATAATGGATTAATCTGAGATCAAGTGACGATAAAGATAGTGATCCACAAAATTTAATCAAATAAATATGAAAATGGAATAAGAAACATGAAACCAATCTATAAGATCAACATATATTGTTTATAAATAATTTAATTAAATAATAATTAATTATTAGGTTAATTCATTCTTTATTAATGCATGTATCCACAGATCTGAAGTGTTCCATTAATGTTTTGTATAATCCATGAGTATTATTCCCCTATTGGTGATCCGAATGTGCTCTAGATATCTACAGACATTGGCGAAGAAGTCTCCAGGTTCTAGCGCAGAAGATCCTTCTGCTAGAGATGCCCGCCATTAATCTCCTTCACAACTACATCAAAAGAAACCTCCATGATCTAGTGGAGGGGGATTAATCTCATTTTTGTGAGTGTTCTTATAGAAGAAATAATCCCCTACTCTTGATAGATTATTCCAATGCACAATATTTTTCTTGGATAGGATAATGAGAATATAATATAGTCCGGTATTTATATTTCTGGGCATAGAATAAAAAATCATTGAACAAGGAATTTATTATTATATTTATTCCCAAAAGAATCCAAATTTCAAATAATAAAAGAAATATGATTATTTCCTGATAGACACTGGTGTTTTGAATTATTATAATCAAAAATTATTCAATTAATTAAAATTTAATATCATTATTTCTCCTCAAACCCTTAAACATGGTCCACCAATACTCTACCATATTTATTGAAAAACGAATAATGACTATTTTATTATTAAATTAATAGTTCAACATTATTGATCAGTAAATATATAAATATTATATTCACGATATCAAAAATAAATATTTATTAAATATTTCATGCACAATATATTATTTCGTATAACTGGTGTCAGAATAAATGTGGTCTAGCATCTAAGAGTAACTATTAAACCACAATAACAAACAATATTTATTTGTCTTGTTAAATAATGAATAATATATTATATAATGAGATATTGGAAACACAGAGTGTGTGAACCTGTTTGTATCTTTCTCAGTGGCATTAGGCAGAGCAGCATAATATCCAAGGATAACATCTAAGAACGCACAACGACACCCATAGGGAATGATGTTATTTCCACAACAACATTTCCCCTCATACAATTGAACACTATGTAATATAATCCCCTTGCCTTGATATCTCCAATAAAGCATGTTGCATTGAAGTGACATCAAACCATGTGCTCAATATGTCATTATTTGACATCTTGGAAATTGGACATGCCTATAGAACTCCATTGACATGGATTTTTTTTGTCTATATAATTTCCATAAAAATTCTTGATATATTATCTATGGTCAAAGAATAGAAGGTACAAATCCATTCTCCCACTATTCATTAATGTATTATTACTCTTGATGCAAAAACTATATCATACCTCACCACGATCATATGACATCAGGGGTTTCACCATTATTTATATGTCCATGAGTCATAATACTCATTAATACTTATTTTAAATTATATTTACCAATACACATGTTTAGAGAGAGGAACATCCAATTGTGCTTATAAATGTGTATTTCCCACTGGAGGTCTCCTCATAATATCCTCTTGGAAATTACCTAGGGCGTACACAATGAAAAGTTCTTATAATACCCTATTAGTCCCCAACCTGGATATACTGTATCATTTGTGTCCCTCAAAAGATATATTCTAGAAAAATAGCATATATTTATGAACAGTTTCATATCACTTCAACGTTATCATCATAGTAGTGATCTTCTTTGACCTTTTAGTGAGACATCTACTCTTATGAAATTATCGCATAAAATTTAATACAAAGAACATTCATGATGTGATAAAAATATTATTAATATCCATTAAATTAATACATGTTTATCATAATATAAAAATTTATATTGGTTATTGGGAACCAACTCCCACAGAATCCCAGATGCACTAGACCAAACTACTAAAAACATTCAGCCTACTAGCTCTCATAGGATATTCAGGTTTCCACTCAGACATGCTTTTTGTCAATGGGTATACCATGTTCTTCTACAGGGATATTATGCTCTCTAAAAAATCACCCCATTGGTAAAAATACCACAAGTGGTGATTCTTCTAGTGTCTGTACTTTCTCCCTTGATGTGACCATAGCTATATTACATGATCTACCACTACAGTATTATCACAATAAAATGTGATAAGTTCTTTACTACAATGTACGACATCAAGCTCCAAGACAATGTTATGAATCTACATGGAATCTTTTTCGACATCAGAAGATTATATATACATGGACTCTATTAAAGAATTTGGTAAAACTAGAATATTTGAACTCTTCTGTCTGACAGCTCATCCACTAATACAAAAAACATATCCTTATTTCAACTAGTGACCATTATGATCTATCTAAAAACATTCATTATCATATAATACAATAAAATGATCTGAATCTCTTCCATAAACTCGGAACATATAATTAGTTCTTATTAGATTGTTATGGATATTATTAACATCAGTCCAATCCTATTCTATTAAATCTTCTTGATAACATCCTACCATGCTAATTTAACAGGAATCACCTTGTCTACTACATAACATGGTATGCATGATAGATAATATCATTGAGGAATATGATATCTTACTCATTCAATCATTCTCCTAATGTTTCTTGGGTAACAGTTTCCTAGAAAGACGTAAACTATGTGACATAGGAACCAATCCACAGTTGGATTGTTCTAAACTAATTATAATTATAATCATTTCAATATATGAACTTTAACATAGTCAAATGATACTCTTTGATCTGTCATGAATGGCCTTCATCACAAGAATTTAGGATTCTTAACCAAAGTCCATCATGGAGAATCACTTGTTGAACTAGTCCTTAGTACATAGTAAGACATGTATTTCATTTCCAATAAGTAATATTTCACCAACTTACACTTCTAGGATAATGACTGCATTTCGATAAAACCATTTGTAATCACAAAGTATACATTCATTATTAATTAAAAAATACTTTTATATCCTTAATGAATCTAATTATCCAGGACATGGATGCTTGCCTCACTCAATAAATGGATCTCTGTAACATTTAAATAATTTTGGGGTCCCATAGTTCCACAAACTCTTCTGTTTATATCATATAAACATCATCACAAATGTTCCTATTAAATAATGAATATTAGACATCCATCTTCCCAAAATTATATTCATGGTGAGCTACTATGTTAATTATTATTCTAATGGAATAGTAATGGGAACATTAAAAATGGTTTTATCAGAGTCAATTACATGACATTGTTTAAATCCGTAAGCAATTATCCTTACATTATAGGTACAGAAATTTCCTCCTATGTATATTTTGATCATGAATACTCATTAACACCCAACAAGCAATACATCAAGTTTAGAGTTGACCATAACTAATGATTGGTTCTGATACAAGGAATCTATCTCATAATTCATATAATCTTTCCATCATTTAGCCTCAAAGCTATGTAATGCCTCCGTGTTGGAGAGACATTCATCAATTTATAGAATTAATGATTCATCATCCTCAATGAAAAGAAAACCAAATAAATTCAATTCCCTTACATATATTTAGCTCCTACAAAATAATTGTGATTTAGGAACTATTTTTTCCATGGTAAAATGTGTAACATGTTCTTGTACCAAATATAATGTATCTTGAGCATATAATTCATTTAAGACAATATTGCTCCCACTATCCTTATTTAATATGTTCCCCCTTTAATGAAATAAGGATTTCCTAGAAAATGTCACATTTTTAGGGTTTTATTGGTATTATCCATAATTTTCCTTTGAATACCCTATAAAGATACACATCTTACCCTTTGAAGCTAGGTTTTTTTCAAAGAAATTCATTTCCAAAACCTTGCAACCCCATACATATGTATGCGACAAAATGGGTTTCTTGACACTCTATAGCTCAAAGGGAATTCCATTTTCCTCTTATACTGATTCTCTATTTAATTTTTATTTTAAAATTTTAATTCATATCCACAAATGGATAATTGAATATAGACATGAATGATCATCTAACATACCATGTCCAAAAATGGATGATTCATCCTTTCACTAACAAAATTCCACTATGGTGTATAAGGTAGAGTGAGTTGGGATAATATCACAAACTCCCATAAAAAGTTAAAGAAATCCTGGATAAGATATTATACAACATCATCCAGCGTCTTCTTAATTATCTTCGTACCACGATTATTCTCAATTCATTATTTAATTCCTTGAATTTGTCAAAGGACATGGGCTTATTCCTCATCATGCAAATTTAGCCATATGTACTCAAGTCATTAGTAATGTTATGAAGATAGAATTTACACCTATATCTTCTATTTGATATTGACCACATTCATATTTGTGTACCAATCCTAGAATATTTTTGGGCCTTTAACCCTATCCAGCAAATGGTGGTTTGTTCATTTTTACTAAAAAGCAAGAATTAAATCTATCAAGTGGTTTTATCTTTGAATAGTCTTGATAACAATCTTGACTATGATTTGTCAATCGCTTCTTATTTAAATGAATTAGAAGATGATTCAAATACTCAGTATTATAAGATTCAGATGAACCTGATTCATTATCAATTCCCAAAACATGTCTTTCATAATTTAATACATATAAAATTTTAGTTTAATTTACCTTACCATAACATTTTTTGACTAATTAAAAAAATATTTATTTAAGAATGTGGAAATAAACCCAAATGTATTTAAACATGGTTGAGAAAATATATATTTCGTAACATTAGGTATATAATGAGAATCATGTAAAACCATGATTTTTCTCATTAGTAATGTGAGGTAGTAGTCACCAAGGGATAGAGCAGCAATCCTCATTGTATTGGAAGCTCATAGATCCACATATCCATTTTCAAATTTTTCAATATAATTATTTATTGAATTTTATGCATATGTGAGTAGAAAATGCTATATCTAATACCCAATGTGTAAAATTGGAATGATTCCACCTGATAATGAATGCATATTTGTCTTTCCCTTGCCTATGGTTATAGTTCCTCTTCTAGTGGCCGTAGAAGCCACATGAAAAACATACTAACTCCCTATCCTTACCCATCCTATGGATCTTCTACATCATGGAAGGATGATTCTCATGAGATATAGAAAATTTATAGGTCTTGAGATCATATTACATTACTTTCCTTTTCATTTTCACTATAAGAAGAATTGGTTTTTGCACACCCAATGTCATTATCTACTTGGTTTTTCAACATCAAATGTTCTGAAAAACTCTTCACATTATTTCTCATATTATAAGTCACAATGAAACTTGAATAGGTATTAGGTAGTGATGATAATATGAGATATGTACTCAAATCATTTGGTAGTTTATTCCCTAAGATGTTTATATGCTCAATGTTTTCAATTAGAATGACTAAATGAGGTCCAACATACACAAAATCTACATGATTAGTCAGGAAAAAAGAGTTAGAGGTCCCATACATCTATTATCATTTATTCAATTGATAGATATTCTGATGGTGATACATTATTCTATAAGAATCTATTTTCACATGATTTCTCCATGATCTCATTGGAAAAGGATGATATCATGAAGCACATTCAATTAATCATTCAGTAGTTTCTCAAACATGGAGATCTATTCATCACTCACCTCACTTCCATTTGAAACTGCAAATGGTTCGTCCATCACATATAATTTAAATTCATGATGAAGGATGACCTATTTGTTCTTTTTCACCTCCTATAAAATAGTTTTTGTGAGAAGGTTTTACTTCTCAGGTAAGGATCACAATGATATGTTTGATTTAATATTTATTTTCATTTATTCAAATAATATAGATAAAATATTTAGAAATTTTTCTTGAAAAAATTTGACAAATAAATAAACATCTATTATTTATTATCCACCCACAATTTTATTGAAAAATAATATCTCCCATAGTTGGCTTTAGATTATCATTTGATATAGATATTATAGTTACAACGATCTATATTTCCCTTAACATTACCCCAACAATGGATGATCAAACAAATTTACATGTTTTATGTATATATGCATTCCAAATTCAAACTGGAATTACTCGTAGATCATTGAACTATTGAGTGGACTCTCCAATCCTGAAATCCTTTAATTTATATTCATCAACCATTGACTCTCAGTTACACCATGTCCTACTTTTTCTATCAACCATTTATGTAAACCAAGTCTTGTTATCCCAAAAACCCAATTTGGAATTACTTGATAATAGAATACCCCACAATTTTGGTTTGTTAAGCACATTAAATTGTGGTTACATTCAACGTAAAGTAATGGAAGGCTGTACATACAATAAAAATTTTGAATTTTATCATTTATGTGTATTTTCCATTTATTATCATTATTATATTATTGTGAACATTATGTTGGATTGCTAGGTGATTAACCATGTCATTATATAATAACCATGCAAAAGAACATTTATTTTAGTTCAATCATGAATTCTTGTTATATCATTAATTATTTTATTTATGAAAAAACATCAATAATGAATAACCATGCAATTGATAGAAATAAAATAAGTTGTATGATCGTGAAATTGTTATGATGATCAGTTTAGCAAGTGGTAGATAAACTAACTGCTCACCGTGTGTATAAACACCTTGATCCATGTCGAGGTTCATGTTTACAACATTCCACCTATAAACATTTTTATCACCTAGGATTGGTTTGTCTTCAGCACCTATCTTGAACTGCATCCACTAGCATGGGAGCACCAACCATTACATATTCTTTTAATCATAGGCAGGTGAGGTGTAAATGGGGTTTACATAAAAGAAACAATGGTAGCACATGATCAACATATTAATGTGGTCAGAAGGCACACTAGATAGTAATTTAATTTAATAATGTTTTAAAAGGAGACAAATAATATTCAAAATGTTAGTTTTATCACATGATCATCAACATGAATGCAATGAATTATATATTTATTAAAATAATAATTCATTTCTATAATAATTCTTATTTAAGATAAAAACTGATTAATACAAAAAATTATTATCATTAATTAACCAATACTTTTTATCTTAATCCATTAGTGAATATAATTTATATTATCCTAAATTATTATATTAAAAAAATTAAAATTCATTTATAATTAAACATGTACATAAATTTTCAATAAAGTTAAAATGATGAATACTCATCCATTTCACAAATATTAACTAAAGAATTAAATATTTCTATATATTAATTCAATAATTTGGTGTGTCTTATCTCTATGACCAACACATGTACATGTATCTGGGATTATCTAATAAAATATATAAAATATATAATCTATGTAATCTAAGAAATCTGCATTGCGTGTAGATACAATATACAGTTGATGTACTACATTCACTGTCTATTGGAAATACATTCCAAGGGACTCAAGGAATGAGGTATACTAATGAAATAATCGAGTACATGAATTTTATAGTGGGCCAGTGGGATACAAGGGCTACCCCTGACCTAAAAGGGACTACATGTCGTGTCCAGTGGGACACATGGCCTGTAGTCTGCTGACTCTATGCCAGTCTATTTTATTCAACACACTGGGTAAGAATTAACTATATCATATGTATTTAATGCACATGGGTTGAATAATTGTTGGATTAACTACTCATGAATTAATCACTACTACACGATGTGGGACTCCAGTAACAAGTTGTGTAACTTTGGTTCCCCCCATGTGTAGTGTCGTGTTGTCCAAGTTGAATCATTGGCACCTCAGTATGAGTTCCATTATTTTAGTATATTCATTATATAGATTGTTTTCATTATGTCTCTGAGAAATGATCGAGGAATTTTAGATCACATAATTCAGATTAAAAGAAAGGTCAAACTAAAATTGAAATAATAAATTATTATTTTGTAAATCCTAATCTTGAATAAATAATTATATACAATAATATGTTATATCTGATACCACATTTAGGTTCTGGGAATAGTGGAAGCACGAGAGGGATGGAGCCCAAAATATCTTCTTTCAGTTATCAATGATTAATCTAAGATAAAGACACAATGAATTCAAAAGACCATGAAATTGAATCAATGAAATAATAAAAAGGAATAGAAAACCCATAACTATAAGAGAGGATAAAATATATTATTTATAATTAATTTAATCGCATAATTATTAACTTTATGGTTTATTCATACTTCGTTGATGCATCTGGTTGTTGCTCTGCAGTTCCACGTTGTTATGTTCAAGAATCTATGTGTTGGATTCATCTAGCAGTGATCCATTTGTGATCCACTCATATACAGATGCTATCAAAGGAGTATTTTGGTGATATCATGGAAGATCCTTGAAATTTTGTTTTCTTCCATTGATTTCCTTGAGAACTCCTTTATATTTTTTCTCCGTGATTCATTGGAGGAGGATCACTATGATTCATGAGAGTGTTCTTGGGGAAGGAAGATCAATCTAATCATGAGATATTTTTCTCTAATTTGTTTCCCATAATTATTTTCTTTTTTATGGTAATTAGAATATAATATAATCATGTCTTTATATTTCTAGGTTTAAAATAAAATTTAATTTCACCATAGAATTATTAATTTCATTAATCCCAAATAATCCCCATGTCCAATAACAATAGAAAATCAATATATGTTGACTTGTGTTTTGGTGAAAATTACTATAATATAAAATTATTTAATTAAATAATATTTAATATTTTTATTTCCCACTAAATTCTTAAACATGATTGACCAATACTACAACATATTTGTTGAAAATTTATTAATGTCTATATATTTGTTAAATAAATATCCCTACATTGTATTCCAAGAAATATATAAATATTATATTCACTAAATAGAAAATAAATATATATTTAATATTACACACACAATATACCCTCTTGAATAACTAGAGTCGAAATAAATGAGATAAGGAATCGATGAATAATTATTAAACCCAAATCCGGAGTCATATTTATTCAACTTTTTATATAATGAATAATATATTATTTAACTGAGATATTGTATTCAATCTCGGCATCTTTCATGATTGCATTAGGTGAAGCAGTCTTATGTGAAAGGATATCATCTAGAATAATTATAAGGAACTATAGGGAAAAAAATTTATGTTTCAATGACATGTCACCTCATACAAATGCTTAACATTTAGTATAATCCATTTTTATCGGTATATCCATTCCAGCGGGTTTCATGCATGTTCCATCGACCCATGTTCTTGATTTCTCATTCTTTGACTACCAATAAATTGATCATTGTAATATAACACCATGAAGATATATTTTTAGGCTCTATATTATCCACCAATGTTCTTGAGATATCAAATTCTATCAAGGAATTGAAGGGACAAATCTATTCTTTCATTATTCATTAATGAAGTATTACTCATGAGACACCCAACATATCCTACCTCAAATTGATCATATGTCATCACAATTTTCTCCTATACAACTAATTATATGAGTAATAATACTCATTATTAATAAACATAATGTCTAAGGGCCAACACACACATCTGCATATAAGATCATCCATTGACACATATAAAAATGGATTTCCTACTCATGGGTCTTATTCTCTTAATATCCTCCTAGAAATTAACCAGGGAATACAAAATGAAGATGTACCTCAATGTCTAGTGATCAGCCTCCACTATTATCTTATATCATTTGTGTCCCTCAAATGATATAATCTAGCTATAGAACATATATTCATGAATAGTGTCATAACTCATCATGGTTCTCATCATAGAAGGGATCTGATCTATTCTTTTAGTTTGATAGCTAATCTTATGAAATTATCATATAGAATGTAATCCAGATGATAAATCATGATGCGACAAAGTCATTAATAATATCCATCCAATGAATACATGTTTATCATAAAGTACTAAATATGTTGTTTCTAGGGAATCATCCCCAACTCCTTTTGCATATCCATTAGTTTGAGGATGGTATTAATTGTCCAAATGAATCTTAATATGAAGATTCTTATGAGGATTATTATATGAATTTAATGAATATAGGGGATAAAAATTTCACACAATGGAATTATGTGGGTTATTAATTCTTACAACATGATTAATGTATATTCATTCTAGGATCCCAAGTTGTAAATATTATCATATAATAAAAAAATAGCTATATTCTATTAGGTGATCAATAATAAATGACATTAATTATTCTTTCATGGTTTCTTTTGTTGTCCTATGAATAATTACACAGTAATTACATCCCATTTCCATATATGAATGGGTATCTATTGCAAGAATCTTCATTAGCTATGTCTCTCAACCTTTTCAAATTTAAAAACAAATCCACTTAATACCAAATCATTAATCTAATACATAATGTCATCCAAACAAAAAAATTCCCCCAAATCCATATACATTTTTGTGCTACTAGTGTATATATAGATTTACATTCGATGGAAATCGTAAAAAATTTCACTTTTGAGCCAAAATATAGATAAAACACATAGATTCTTTCCAAAGTTCATAATTCATTCATCCCAAACAATGTCATTCAATTTCCCAACATTCACCACATAAATCTTGTTCTAAAAATTCACACAATTAGTATGGTAACTTTTTTTATATTCCTATAATTGTTTATTCTAATATGAAAAAGGTGTTATGTTTCCCCTTCCTTACCAATTATCATGTACATCATTAACAGACCTATGAAAATTTGATCCCTATCAATCCCCATTTTGGACTTAACTACATGATCCTTCATACACAAGAAATCTAATACCTTATTTTCCTTCTATAGGTGGTAGGGTATTTAGTAATATAAATCCATGAATATATCCTTCCATCTCATTTACCACATATTGATCTATTTTTATTAAAATATAATTTTTAGGCTCTTATGGTTGGTGTATATCTCTATTATTTCACCATAGAAATAATTTTTCCATATAGTCAAGGAAAATATTGATGATTCCAAATGAATGTAATGGTTTGAATAAATCAGTAAATGATTACCTATTTCATTGATTTATAGTAAATAACCTTTTCATTATACTAAAGGACCCAACCATGTCCCTTCTTTTATGCATCACTATATGTCACAAACAATTAAATTCTGGATGGTATATTTAGAATCAAATTACTAACGTGTATCTTTTTCAATTCTAAAAAACATTATTCACATTCGATTGTCATTATAAACTTTACTCCTTTACATTTATGCTTGGTTAATATGTTATCCAATCAGGATAAAAATTAACAATGCTTATTTAGAAACCTATGAAACCAATGAAACTATATACCTAAGTTATATTCATTGGTGTTGGCCATAATTTTATACACATTTCCATTGTAGTATTAATATATATTCCATCCTTGGGGACAATATGTTGAATTAAAGAAACTTTAGATTGCTATCACTACTGGAAACATGATCTTTCCCAACACTTCTATACCAATGGTTTGTAAAAACCGTTGGTATAGCTACCATTTCCCAATAGTTCACCAAAACCGTTGGGAAAGGGTGTGTTTTTTAGGCCCTTTCCCAACGGTTTTGGTGAACCGTTGGAAAGGTCACTCTTTCCCAACGGTTCACCAAAACCGTTGGGAAAAAGCACCCAAAAAATCCAGCATCCGCCCAACAAAAAAACACCCAACCAGAACCTATCCCAACGGTTTTGAAAACCGTTGGGATAGGTTCTTTAATTTTTTTCCGGATCTACTAACCGAGAACATTATATAAATCAAAATTTTAAATAATTATGATAATACATATATATATTTATGAAATTTTATTTACAAATGTGATGTTAGCTTACTGGTTAAGTCGTTCGATTATAAACGAGGGGTCCTGGGATCAAATCCCAGCGGATGTTTTATTTTTGGAATTTATATACCAACGGTTCCATTACCGTTGGTATAGATTTCATATTACCTATACCAACGGTTTTTGGAAAACCGTTGGTATAGACCTATCCCAACGGCTTACTTGGCTACGGTTCTCCAAACCGTTGGTATAGGCTATACCAACGGTTTGGAGGCCTGTACCAACGGTTCCAAACTGTTGGTAAAGGTTAGTTTTCCAGTAGTGTATAATACATAATTCCAAAATTTGAAATATAATAATTTTCATCTATGAGTATCATGAATGATCTTCATGTGAATTTCATGTCTATATATATTTAATAATTCACTAAGATAACGTTAATAAATACAAGAATATAATTTCATGATATTATATAAATAAACTATTTATTAGATCCATCAAAATAGATGGTCCTTTTTATAATGAAAATGGGTTTACTATAAGATTATAATTTCCATACCTCATTTTAAATATTCACTATGAAATATCACAATTATTTAATTATAATAAATGATTCTTAGAGTGAAGGAATATAAATTAAAAATATTTACTTCCATAAATTTGAACGAATAGGTCATCAATATGAGGAAAATAACACTTATTATTTACAATAATATAATTGATTCCCCTATAATCAATTCATAAGAACATAGATCCATCATTATTCATAGAAACTAATAGGGGATCCCAAGGATAAACACAAGGTAGAAATAATCAATTATCACACAACACCTCTAGTAGTTCCTTTAACTCTACTTATTCTAATGTTGTCATTTTATAGAAATTTTTTGATATAGATCTAGCATCTTATATTAAATAATTGGAAAAATAAACTGAACAGTCTAGTAGTTATCATGGTAAATCATCATGAAATACATCAATATATTATTTTTAAACAAGAACATCCTTGATTTAATGATTACATTTTTCAACCATATATTGTGTTTACTCATTTCCCCAATGAATCGTATTGAAAATAGTTACTAAGGGTGGATCTAGAAATGACCCAAATGATGAAGTTTCAACTCTAATGATATGTAACACCAAATCATTAAAATAATTATTATTTCCATCAGTTTGTAATAAATCCTATCCCTATATTAACATATAAAATATATTATATGTGTAATATCAAAGTCTACTATAATAGTGATAATAATGTCAGAAAATAGATCGAGTTTATGTTTTATAATGGTAACTTCTTTACACAACCTTATTTTTGTGAGATTAATACGTGGAGTAATAACTTATTGTTTTACTCTTAATGTACTAAAGAAATATCTATTTTTTTAATACATGGAAAAAATTTAAGAGTATGAGGTTTCATATTCAAATAATGAATTTTTGAATTTTGATTATATGAATTGATTACCCATCAAAAATGCTTCTGATCTTTATCCTCATTCATATTGATCAGATAAGCTTATCTATATCCCCTTATACTCTTCTTTGGTATATTACCTTGATTATTGATACATTGTAATGAAAATTACCACAATAATATACTGTTGAAGAACTAGATATTATTGGTATCCTTCCTTTCCTTATTTTATCGATCTAGATAACATTATCACATGGAATTTAAAAGACTCACATAACCTTTATGTATATTCCAATATGTTTCTTCAATCAATCATCACATAATGGAAAATATTTTAAATTATTATTTTTAAAAAAGTTATTTTATGGTTGTATTAATTTGTCCTATTATTCTCCTGATTCCCCTATACAATATAAGACATATAAATTTTTATATTTGTTTTGATGGATCATTAATATATAACATCATATGATGAAATAGTTTTGTAAACTAGTAAACATAAAATAATGGTTTTAATCCGATCAATGAAATTGTTAGTCTAGCATTCCATAATGTAAATATAATCAATATAATTCCTCGATTACCATGAAATGTAATCTTCAGTATCCATAATAATTTATTCTTGTTTTTACATTTATTTTGGAATCTTTATATATATATAAATTTAATGATACCGTGGGATATATTTTTAGAAGTATGTTTTATTAAAATATCTACATTATGAGTCTTATATTTCCTCTTCCTCCACAGTATTATGGGTAAAATTCAAATATTGATGAATATATCATTTAAGAAGATATTTTACCATATAACCATTTACATATTATAAAATCCCAATTACATAAATTTATTTTCAAGGTACATAATCCTTTACTCAGCTACAACTTGATTAGTAATCCCAATTAATTATGTGGGATTCTATAGATAATGTTATATGTCATTTAATTATAATGTTGTGTAATAACTGGATTCCCTTATTAGTATTTTTACTAGGTATAAAATAGGCCACATTCCCTAATATAGAAATGATCTACTCAGTTCTAACAGAAGTGGTCTTCTCTTTCTTAGCATAGAAATTTTAAATTGACTGTGAGTATTGATATAATTATTTATTATAGGGTCCATTTTTAAACATTGGAATATAATAGATTAGAACATAAAATTATTATATTTTAACCATATTATATGAATATAAATTTGATAGAACACTTAAAATAAAGTGAAACACTATGCATTCTGAATCATGTAATCATAAAATTTGTTTATTTTGAAATATCATGAAATCAGAAAACTATTTTCAAATCCATCATAATGTTTTTTAAATAAAAACTAAATTATTCTAAACATATTCCTATAGAGTTTCAAACATCATGCGTTCTCAATATTTTCATCATGCACCACGTGATGATTGAGTTAAATACTAATGTTCCCTTTACAGAGTTACTACCGATAAGTACAATTGTGTTAGAACGATGTCAACTTGTAATATACGAAAATGATGTGTTTATAGTAAAAAATCTATAATATATACTTTAAAAAAATAGGATATTAATAAATAATTGAACATATACTTAACATTTATCATTGGGTTATAATCCCTAATCAATGTTTTCCAGAATCCAGGTCCCATGGTTTATTCTAAAATTCCTCTGACACCAACTATAACAATTGCAACACTAGTAACCCAGATCCATTAGTAACATTATTATGTTTTCATAGATAAAATGGATATAATTGTGTTTTATTGATCAGTTTAGAACATATAGAGACATTGATACATACATGATATTTTTTTTATGTTGGGAATAAAATATGAAACATAACAAAAGAAAAGTCATAGCATCATTGAACCTCATTCGAAAAATTCCTATTTATATCCTTTGGAATGTGAACAAAATAATGGATAGTTAAAAATATCAACAAGGGTACATAGAGTAGAAGATATATTGAGTGTAAATATAATAATCAATATATTATAGTGTATAAATGAAAAAACATTCCATTTGAAAATTATCATTTACAAAAAAACACATCTATCGATAATATCAATGAAATTAAATCATGGGTAATAATAATTAAATTCTAATGGAAAGAATGATTAATATTGGTTGTTTTGACGTCATAATTCATCATATAAATTTAATTAATAACTCATACGAAGATAGATTGATTGATGAGACGGTATACACCAAAACAACCCAATTATTTTGTTCAGTTGATTCATCTAATGACACTACATATGCATCAAGGGGCTATCTATAATTGGCCCCCACTAATCAATTGATTTATAATGAATTCCTCAAATAATGAATGATTATTTAAATTTATAAAGAATATTATTTATAAATATACATGCTTAAATATTATTGTATACATATTTATCATGATTCTCCCTTGTTAATCAAATAACATTCATAATAAGGCCACTTATATAAAAATGGTTTTAGATTGTGGAAATTATCATATCCATGATACAAATAATGTGGAATTTTATGAGAAATTTAATTTATACTAGTAACAATAATGTGAATGATTCATGATGTGGATAGATAATATTGATGAAATAAGAAATAAGAGTTAAAAAATACTACATAAAAAATATAGGATTAGAAACAAAATCATATTCATATGATTAAGATAAAAATAGTATGAAAAATAATAATATAAACATTGATTTAATTTTTTTATTGTAAATAAATTAAATATGTGTCAAATAATATATGTTATATATAATAGCTATGATAAGGGTAATTTTCTCTGACAACATATACATCAAAATAAGATAATCCTTTTGACTTTTTATAAAAAAAATACCCTTTTATAAAACATTACAAAGATTACATTCAAACCTTTTAATAAATCAAGCATAAAAAAATATTCATTAGTGAAATATTTAATCAATAGAATGATATTTTTTTAAACCTATTCTAGAAAATAATGATATGGAAGAAACATATTCTTGATAATATGATAAATAAAATTGATTTTTCTTATAAACATTTAATTGGTTGATTCAACTACTAAATATTGGAAATTTTGGAACAAAATATATAAAATACAAATATATCAATAGTATAATAAAAATATTGGATATTATAATGGTTAAATGATATTATTCATTCAAATAAAATAATATCAATTCCAAAAGAAAGTGAGATTGTAATGTTTTTCAAACCTGAGAGGAAAAGTTTCAATTTTATACCTTCAAAATAATAAAAATTAATTACAAAATAAATCATCGTTAATAAATATTTATTCATATTAAATATAAAAAATTTGAATCAAATATGTCAAATAAAATTGAATAGGTTCATAAAATCACATTTGTCTCAATGGAATTGAAATATAAATGAAATCACTTACCTTATGCTTATATTTTTCTAAATGTACATTAAACTCATATTTATTATTTTACACATTATATTAATTTATGTCGTTATAATATTCAAATTTATAATATCAAATATGATCTTTTATATCATTTAATTATTTATTGGATAAAAATATCTTATAATAACTATTGTTTTGGGTGTTAATTACTTTTTTTCTCATGAATGTTTTGTCACGAATGTTGTGGTCATTGTGTATAGGATATAGTTACATGATCAAAATGATTATAATAATAATATAAATATCATATTTACTCATTTGATACATTTTTAGAGTCATTATTTAAATTTTTACAAGGAATCTGAATCATATAACTTCATCGAGATAGTAGGTTATATGTATGCATGAGGGGTATATTATTTCAGGAATAGGTGAATGATTAATAAATTGGATGATAAATTAATTATAAAAATAAATATAATTTCATAGTAATAATATATATTAATTATTTCCATTATAATGAACATTTTTGTGTGTCATTAATAGAAATAAAATTACATTGGTCAGTGAGCTCGTAGTTTGATGTTCACATGTGTCATCATTTTCATTTCTATTAGATAGGGAAGACGAAGGTTGAATATTTTAAAACTAATAAATATAATATAATTTTATTGGAGATATATGTTCTATTATATTGGTATTTTTTAATAATTTATTAAATGTGGTAAATAAAGATGCTTAAAAGAAAGTGTCTGGTGAAGATAATTACATTTTCTAATAGAAATATCCTTTAGATCTATTATTTAGGACACTTGGGTATGTTTTTGGAAATAAAAGAAACTAAATAATTTTTACAAAGATGGTGGGGAGTAATGTTTTAATATTTTTATTAATATAAATGGCTTAATGTGTGTGAATAAATTAGGGGACGAGGTTCCCTTTTATAATTGATGTGAGTGGCGCACATTTAATATTTCCTTGTGTATCAACAATTTCATGTCTCATTCATGGAAATATAACACAAATATGGTTTCTATTAGAAAGGTAATTGGATATTCCATAAATACTACCAGGAAAGGATGTTTTTGGAATCTTTTACATCATTTTGACAGTAATCTTTATAGGTTAACCCCTTGTAATCCCATTTTATCATTAACTACTATTTTTACAATTTTTATAGTTGATTAAAAACAAAAAATAGGATAACCTTATAAGATAATAAGATTTTTTAAAAATAATTTTTTTAATTCCATTTTATAAAATTATACTCATATAATTGGAAGAATTTCATTTAAAAGCTAACCTGTAAATCCAGTTGAATTTTTTTTCCCCAAATGAGTCTTTCATGAATATGATGATTTGATATTTACTTCTTCTCTAATAATAATACATTTATGGATTTAAATAAATATATTAAAAATATAATCTAAAATTATGATTTAGAACATTAATAATTATATATTATCTTAATTTATTAATTTGGAAAGATATTATTTCTTTTAAACAAAAAATCATTACTGAAATAAAATTTATTTTTGAAAAATCATAATTTTTACCTAAAAATTTTCATATAATTATTTAGAAAAAATTAATAGACATAAAATTTTTAATTCTATATATTATAAAAAATTATTATAAAAAAAATTTGGAATAGTAAGGTAAGAAATTTTCAATAATTCATAAAAGATTACTTCTAATGGAAATGTTAAAAAATAATTTCAGGAATATTTTTTTCAACTAATATAAAAAATATAAACCTATTAAATTAAAATTATTTTCCTTCGATTATCAAAATATTATTTTTAATATCTTTTTATATAAAAATAATTATCTATTTTTATAACATGGGATAGAGTGTTAGAATCTTATCCAAAACACATCAAATTAATAATTTTATGTATATTTACATTGGCTTCTTTAATGTCTTTTACATGAAAATAATGATAATATTTGGTAGAAATATTTATTTAATAATTTCTATTAATTAATTATTTTAAAACTTTTCATAAAAATATTATATTATTTATATAAATTGAGTGATATTTTTTTGTATACATTAATTAAATAATATTTATGCCATTTTCAAATCAAAATGGCATCATTTTTCTATATTTTAATGAATTATCAATGTAAGTAAAAAACTAAACATATAAAATAGTAGTTTGAAATTTTTTAGTGTCAATATATGCACATTACTCATAGTTTTAAACTATTTTTACTCACCTAACCCTTACTATTGTGATAAATTTTATGATCATAACAATTCATAATGACTACAAATAAATTAGAACCATTTAAAAAATTTTATTATTCCTATTAATATTATAGTATTAATTTATCAAGACTCAATATTTTTATGTGGAATAAATTTTTTAATGATGAGTGTGTAAAATTCTTCAAAAATAATTTTTTTAGATAAATATGCTTTTTTAAATATAAACTGATATGAAAATAAATAATAATATAGATTCAAATGTAAATAAATTGATTATATGTAATTA
Source organism: Viscum album (assembly GCA_963277665.1). Classification (NCBI taxonomy): domain Eukaryota; kingdom Viridiplantae; phylum Streptophyta; class Magnoliopsida; order Santalales; family Viscaceae; genus Viscum; species Viscum album. The sequence continues at coordinate 1,197,290,589 of OY728121.1, read as the reverse complement.
AAAAAATACTTCTGTTACATTGAGATAAAATTAAAATCATAATATGCCTTTTTAGAGAAAATAAAAGATAGTTTAATAAAAATTCGTATTTTCACAATTCGCTGAAATAAATAATCTATGAAAAAATCACAAATATTACAACATAATGTATTTTGGATATGATTATTTGAAAATTATTTTATTTTTATAAAATATTATTTCAAAAAAATTAATTTAAAAATTAAAATATTTTATCATAAAGATTAGTAAAATTTATTTTTGAATAAAATATATCTTTTAAGCATTAAATAACATTACTAAAAATTGAGGGATTATTTATTAAGCATTGATAATAAAATTTTATTGACTTTTCCATTATATAAATTTAAAAAAAATTACTCAAAATCCTGCATTTAAATTAAATAACTAGTTTTTTTTGTCACATTTAAATAATCATATTTTATGTTCATTTAAACATGGGGTTTCTTGTTGCATATTCTATTGAATAATGTGTGTTAAAATATATAGGTGCAACACTGGAAATAACGAATGTCAATATTTATTTAAATATGTTTTACATAAAATTATTTGATTTTAATATGATCAACCCCCTTTGAATATTTTTTATTTACCTACCAATCAAAATACTTCAGGAAAATCAACACCATCCTTTTACTAAAATTAATTTTCCACTATGAAAAAAACATAAATTTTCTTTTCCATTTGTGTATTCATTCAACTAGAAAACCCATTAATATTTTATTTTCTTCTTCCATTAAATTTATTTAGTTAGACTCTATGTTATAATGAAGTTTAATCGATATATATATTCATTAATAATGTAATTATAATATTTAGAATCCATATGTATGGTTACCTCTTCCATTCTCCCATGTTATTTTTAACCAATTAGAAGATGAAATTTCCTATCATCCTTGTGTATCATAGATATATTTTTCCCATATTTGATCTCTAAATTTAGTTGTTTATGTTTTACTTGTCATCTGAACTCTATCATCCTGTACATAAACATCTATATCCCTAACCTATAATGATCCCATGTGAACATAATCTCCGATTGAACATTCTAGGATATTTTCCATTAGTCTCACCTCTAGAAATTTTTTAATCATCCATGAGTCCTCTAGAATTTTAGATATATCAATTTTTTACTCAAATAACCTAGGACATTGATAGATTATTTTTAACCTTTAAATTATTCCCTTTAAATGATTTATCACTTCAATAAGACTTTCAATAAATCAATCATCTATGCTGCTGATGACAAACTATTTGTCATTATTTTAAGGTCTTTATATTAAATAATCATCACCATTCCAAAAAAAACATCGGTCATTTCCTAAAGAATGTATCAGCCCTTATCATAAACAATCATGTATCCAATTCTTCTAATGACTATGTGGTGGTGGAAATATTGATGTGTACTAGAACTTAACTACTCTAAATGTTCATGTCCTACTGTTTATATTAGACTTATATTGATAAGATGTTTCATTGAGTTGAGTGACTATAACAAAATTCCATTGAAAATTACCAGTTATAGTTTTATATATACTGACTTTTGTACAAATGTACTACTAATTCAACCAATATATTCTATTTTGGAGTTTTTGGTACGTTCTCTATAATCCTTATTCATTTTTAATAAAAAAAATTTATAATTATTATCTAGTTCAATCAACACTATTGTTGGTGAAATGTAATTTTAGATTATGTCAAATTTCCATTTTTGGTCAGACATTCTAGTGTATAAAATCTGAAATAAATCCAACTAGTAGTTAATAAATAATTATAAACATTACTCATTCCATAATCAATAAATGTTATAATTTAATATGAACCCTTTATGGAATAAATCATGGTAGGTCATCATATATTTGAGGAAACCAAATATAATTTATGAGATATGAGATTCTACAAATATAAATGAAAATATATTTCGTGTTTTTATATCACATGGCTTTTAAGCATTAAATGTAATTTTTAAACCACATTTAATAAACTTTTTTTAGTTTGTACCATCGTGTTATAATTGCCCGGATGACCAAGTTTATAATGCAAAACCTCATTATTTTAATGATGATGAACTATCAACAAATTCAATTTCATATATACATATATTCAAATAAATAATCAGATCATTTACTCATTCAACTACTAAAATGTTTCAAAAATTTACTTCCTAAACTCTATGAACAAAGTTAGTTCCACACACTACCTCATCTTGTTGCCATTCTAAAATTAGTTACTCGCATAGCATTGGGATATGTCTGAATTCATTCAGTTTTGAGATACACCCATTTATTATCCCAAAATGTATATCTCATTTTAATATGATCTCTACAGATACAACAACCTCCAAATATACTAATTAAAAAAATGAACAATTCATAAATTTCAATTAATTTACTCTCTCCCATTGAATGGAATAACACACCTGATTAAACTACCCAATATCGATTGGAATATTATAAATAATTATCAATAATGTTACTCTATATATAACACGAACAACGTATGATCTTCCTGTAGGTAAAATCATTATCGATCATTCATTGTTACTCATACAGTCCATGAAATGTTATATCATACCACATTTCCAAAAAGTGACACCAAAAATAGCCAAATTCAGAGAAATATATTCCAATGGTTTATCATCTGATGATTTTTCAAATAAATATTATGTTAAGGTGACAATCACATTCATTATGAAATAAAATAATTACCATATTGTTTGTGAACATCCATCTAATGAAGTTATTCCATTCATATTTAGTTCATGAGATCACTAAATACCAAATCTATTATTCCTCTATATCTACTAAACATATTTACTATAGATACATTTCTTTCTGGAAGTGAAAATTGAAATATGATTTCCTAAATATCATATACGAACATAACCTACATCAATTAAAGCAACCCATGGATCATATTGAAATTGTTAATGTGAACTACAAATTCCCATCCTACTAGTCACATTATCTTAAACAACAATTTCATCACAATCACTTTATACAATGATGTAGGTTTTCATACATATATTCTAATTACATCATCTTTTCAGGCATTTTCCTTATTTTATGAATGTTAAGGGTAATATTCCATCCCAATGAAATCGTCAGTAGAAATAATTCTTTTTTATTTATATTTTTCCATTCTTACTTTTTGACATTCTCCAGAAAAATTATAGTACATGGATCATCTAGGTCCATAAGAATTAGATGATCCTTCATATATATTATCGAGGAATAGAAATCCATTCTATTGTGACCATAAATATGAACCTCTATAATTTTATGTATTGTCTTATAATGATATAATACTCCCACTGAAATCAACATATCATCATTTCAGTAGTGATCGAAGAAACTGATGCTTCATAGAAACATGGATCTGCTGCCAATTGTGGGCATCATCAACCAGATTTAAAGACCTGCCCAAATTCTATTTCTTGGGAAATCTATACCAATTTTAGTTAAGATAAAACTATCAAAATAAGGATCATTGATCCACCAAAACATCTCATATTAGTTGATGTGAATAGGGGAAATGTTTTCTTCTTCTCCCTTTGAAAATGTGTAACAAAAATATTTTGACATTACATTCCAGTCAATAAATAAATCATCACATTCAAATACAATAAGGATCAGAAACATAAAAAGTAGAAAAAAATATACATTCAAAGAAAACAAGTTGAATTTTCAAAAAATATAATATATTAACATGATCCACAAAACTATCTTACACAATGCCTAAATTGGGTTATTACTAGGGTATTACAAATAAAGGCTAACTGTAATCCAATGATTCATTATAAAATGACCCACCAAAATATCTTACACCATCCGCAAAATCAAGGGAAATCTCTACTATCACTATCACATAACTAAGGCACACTAAAATTGTGTGACTATATTTATTATCATAAATATTAACTCTCATATTAGTTACCAAAAGTCCCATGTTTATGAAATGTGAATTGGAGGGTTATTCAATAATTAAAAATATCATCTTATGACCTAAAAATTTATCATCCCTTCAATAATGATCACAAGAAAAAATATATTATATCCAACACCAAATCAACACATACATCAAGAACCACACATGAAATGGGTGAAAAATATTGGGTTACACAAAGGATTTCACACACCCACACATTCCAAAATAAAATTGAATGGGAATATAATGCATCTATAAAAACTAAAATTGGATTATAATCCCTTTCTTAATATTTCTAAGAATATATATAAATAATTATTTATACATTTAAATTGAAGATACCATTAACATAAATTGAGGAATCAATACGAATTTTTCTAAGATCCATTGAATTCATAAAAAATCACCCCATTTTTTGAAGAATAAAAATTTTTTCCAATTTTTTTTAAAATCACAAATTATATAATATAATTATAAAATCATTTTATCAATTCTTTTAATTTCACATATTAATCAAAATTCTATGTAATCAATTTTTCATAATTGATAATTCACATAAATTAAATTTATGTACCCACTCTAACAATAATTTATAAATATAATTTTGGAAATAATGAATTTGGAATCCTTAAACCCAAAATGAAATGCTATATATTATTATAAAACAAAAACACCTACCGTGTAAAACATGTAAATTATCTTCAATGATCTGAACCACATCACCTTCAACGGAGAATACCCAAAAATGATTTAGAATGGCCCCTGCATAATTTAAACCAAATATAACCCACATTAGAACAAATGAAAATCCAGAATATTAGAATAATAGGCTTCGAATGTTTTGATCGGAGGTGAAATTGAGAGGATATGAGAATGAAAGGAAAGATGAATGGGGAAGAAGAAGGTAAAAGGGACACACGTTATAGAATTTTTTTAAAATAATGATTGGACATGAAAATTAGTGGAAAGGAGGGAGGATTAGATGTAATTCGATAAACCATATAACATTCAAATGAAGGAAGGAAAAGAAAAGGGGTGGGAATCCCTTATAGTGGACGATGGGTATGTTTTTTAGAACTCCTAATTATAAAATATAGGTAACTCAGTGGTTTTGGAAAATGGTGAAAAAATCATGTAGGCTCTTTATGACACACAAAACACCCATGGATGGTTTGTCAATATGGTTTGGTAAACTGTATTCCAAACATTCAAAAACCTCAGTATCATCTACATCATTGTTTCATAGTTTTGGAATAGATATATCTAACCATGTGCAATACACTATCCAATATCCCATGGATAAAAAGTTTCATTTATTTTTTTCTATTAACACTCATGATTTCATCAATACTATATGCTTATCAAGTAATAACAACCATGTTTAGACATAATGAACTAGAACATCCACTACCACAGTAAATTTTATAGTTCCTTCTATCCCACAAACAAAAAACAATTTTGTAGAATGAAAAAACAAGGAATACAGGGAAAATCATCCAAATACTTTTAATTTAAAATATATACCACAAATAAATAAAAATAAGACAATACTAGCACCCTGTTGTGAAAATAATCCACACTATTCCACTTGCTATCCCTAATAATTTCTTGATAATAGAAGATTATTATGGAAAAAACATGATGAATTTTACCTATGGAAAGACACTTGGCACAACCAAACTGTGGTACTATTAGAATGAACCCTATGGAAAATAGATACATAACAATGGTCACCCAACCATTTTAATTCTAATATATATTGGAGATAATTTAACATGAAACACATATCATGAGGAAAATCCAATTTACACCCAAATTTTACTAAAAAATCAAAAACCCTCAAACCCAAAAAAATCAAAATGGCTATAAATGGGTCAAATCCTAAATGTAAACGTGAAAAATATTCCATAATAATTATATAAATAAAATAACATTCACGCCAAATTTAGGAAACCCTCCACTACCTGATCAAACTAAGACCAAATATATTGGAATCATCTCAGGGACACCCAAAAAACATATCCATGACCCTCAGGTGCTCATCAAAAACATCATGGATCCTATTTACCTAATATCCAAAACAATAGGTCTACCATGATTTATCCACCATGAATAAAAACATCACCTGTCAACACAAATTGTATAGACAAAACAAATGGAACATGAAAATCATATAATCACTTAAACCCACACAAGGTAAATCATAAACCTATAATAAATCACATCCATAAGAGAACAAGTGAAATTTATTAAATGAAGTCCATTTCTATGCATTAAAATGACCACAGAAAACACCAATTCATACAATAAAAAACAAAAATAATAACCATAATCAATCACTATAAAACAAATGGTCCTATGATATTGATTATCTCTAAAAAACATGAAAAATACCCTGAATATGTCTTATTCAATGAAAATGACCTCCCAAACTGTTTTATAATAGCCCAATAGACACAATAAATAAATTTACTCAATTTTTATGATTAAAATGAATACTCTCTCAAAATAACACATGATTACTCAAACATGTTTTTCTAGGATTCTGATTGGGCCATTATAATTTGAGATGTCATAGATATAAAATAGTGAATATAAATATTTTTTCACCTTGCACTTGTGTATGAGTAGAGGTGCAGTAAGAAAGCAGTTGAACTGCTCTTAAGTGGTGAGGAGAAACACAATAAACCTCAATCTAATTAATGAACTTTAGACATTTTTTCAAAGACTCTATATGTGGAATATTATTATATTCATAAAACATTATAATATTTACCCACACTATAAAAACATATAAAACCATTTCTAATAAGTCAAATTACAAAAAATAATTCTTTTTTCAACATCCTAAAATTTTTTCTTCAAAATAACATCTCATTAAAGACATCACACCACTACATTTATTTAAAAAACCAATATATTTTGATAATTAAGATTCATTTATAAACATCTAATTTGAAATTAAAAACTATATCGCCCCATTAAAAACATTTTCATTTTATTCCGAAAATATATTCAATATAAAATTAAATTCACATAAAAAATATCTTTCATTTCAATAAATTTGAAAAAAATAATATTAAAATAAAAATCCTTTTTTAATTTAAAAATTTATGAAAATATTAATTCTATTTAATTTTACAATTGTGAAACACACTATTACATTTTAAAAAATCCTGTAAAATACAAATGTTCTCAAATAAATACAAAAACTATTTCCATCCCCTCACAAAAACAATTTTCAAAACATAAAATTGACCTTTATAAATTTAAAGGATAGAATTTTTGCATAAAAATGGATCCAATTTGAATCCCCAAACGTATAAATCTACAATAAAAATCATTTTCATGTTACTGTCCATAATGGTAAAAACATTGGACATAATATAGGGATTAAAATAAGCAAAATATATTATCTAGTGGTGAATCAAATGTGTCCAAATTTTATCTCCATAGGTTGGAAATCAATTAACCAACCATGTAAAATCCACTATAATTGTTCCAGAATATACATCATAGGCAGTTATTTGTAATCTATTTCATTCATAAGTATCCTATGTATTTTGTTATTTATCATTTTCTGTCTCTATCTTCAATATGATCCTAAAAATCATTGTTATTCCCAATGATGATCCAAATATTGAAAAAAATAACACCAAATTTACTCTAAATAATTGCTTAACCAAAAAAATCCATTGGTAAATGCAGTTTCATTATGAAGCATTTAGATCAATCACCCAATCGAGACTAACCTCTTCAGTTTTAGTGACGATCCTAATTTCTTTTATATCTGGATGAACCCTAAATATTATAAGGGTCATTTATGAAACCTAGTGATTATTTTAAAAATCATATGCTCTGAAACATTTTATAATTAACTAGCCTAGAATACCATATTAATCAGCAACTAAATTAATCTACCACTAGTCCTGAAGTGTGTTCCCAATCTCAATAGGCTGTAAAATAGAAAATGGTCATCAAGGAAACACTCTCGAAAATATATTCTCTGAAAATAATTATATGGAACTTAAAATAAAATATACAAAATTGAATAATAAATCATCAAATAACCATAAATTATAATAAATTTAACATTAAATAACTATAATTGTTTAATAAAAAACAAACATCCAAATAGGGAACATAAATAGATACTACCAAAAATTAACACCAAAAAATTAACTCTTATCTAATTCCACTATATAACACATGGTCACTAACCATATTCAAATACAACATACACTACTTTGAAATTAATGAGAAACAAGAAAGGAATCACATCCATTGAAACGTTAATGAGTGATATACGAAATGTAGTCACAAAATTTTGTATGTAGGGTGTGAGAAAACAAGTCCAAATAAGAGTCGACTAATGATATATACAGATTTATTTTAGAGATAAAATAAATTTATTATGGTTTTAAATTCAATAAAAAACAGTATTATCTACAATTTTTTGAATTAATTATTTATTGAACACATTCCTTATTAATAGACAACATATTCACTTTAATAATACCAACTTATACCATTCTACTAAAAATTAATTTAAAACCAATATATGAAACAACACATAACATATAAAATAACACACTTCTTCCATTTTATAGAACATTTCAAAAGAATAAAACAAACCTTTAGTAAACCAACTCATGTTTTATAATTAAGTAAAAAAAATATGGAACCATAATATCAATAAAGAAAAAATATGGTAAACTCCCATTAACTCTATATGCATAAATCTAGTATGTGATCTAAAATAAGAACAATATTATCCCATGTGTTATAACACTAACCCAAAATAAGGTTTCACACAATATATCCATGGACATAATCTTACATTATACAGGATTTTACCAAAAGGGTCCCACCATCATCCAATTTAATATCCTAAAAAAATCCACCAAACTAGATCGAACCAAGACTAGAATCAGAGGTCACTACACAGTAACCTTATCAAATAACGAATTTGAAACCATAATATTGTCACTATCTAGGATTGTCGAAATTTCGGCTTCCTATGTAGTTACATAGATTTCCATAACAAAAAAATGAAGGTGGGTCCATTTAAGAATTATACAGTCATCACAAGACATAATAATTCGCAGTCACCTCTAACCACATCACAAAAAACCCCTATTTATCTATCACCTTGTCACTATATACATCAACCAAAACACATTAAAATAAAAAAAATTGAAATGGCATAATGTTTTTCTCACCCACCAACACAATTTAAAATTCAATGGAATATTTAAAATATAACTTTTATAAACACTACTATTAATTTCAATTAATATAAATTTATTTCCAATATATTTGATAAAATAGTTCATAAAACATTTAAATTCATTCAACCCTTAAAATCAACTATGGAATTAGAACCTCTTTTTGTGATATCCATTGAATGAAAAAATCATCACCAGATTTCTATAATCAAATGACCCAAATATAGTCAGAACATTTATAATCCTCTCATATTATTTACTAAAATTCATAAAAAATGTTATCAATACATAGAATTTCAAGTATCACATGAAATGAAAAGTAAACCTATATTCCTAATTGATAATTCACATCAATACTATTTTAAATAAAATGAAAATATAATTAAATAAAATAATTTGGTAAAAAATTAATTAATTAACCACAATCATATAGAGATAAGCTAAATAAAAAATAAAAAAACCTACCTTAGGAAATCTTTTATCAATCTGAATGAATTTGAAACACCATTCCTTCCGAAAATAATGCCCCAACATGAAAAATTACAACTCTAAAAAACATTAAACAACTATATCCTCACAATATAACATCCTAAATCCCCAAATTATTTCCCTTCCAAACATCTATGACATAAGATGGAAGAAAAACCAAGATGAAATGATTATATGTGAAAATGAGAAGATGAATAATGGTATGTATTTCTTCAATGTAAATGCATAAAAAATATTAGAGGATCAATATAGAGAATGGGGATGGGACATAGTAAGATTCACCCACGAATGTTCAACTAAATGAGGATATTAAATGGGGTTAAATCCCCATAAAAAATATAGGGAAATATTTTGAACTCTGAAAAAATCATATATAGGAATCTAAGGTGATTTGGAATATCATACTCCAACTATACACGATCTACTAGAAACTAACAAAAACCTTTTAAAATTAGTCCATATGGTTTGGTAAAAACATGTGTCAACCATTTAAAACTTATTTTTATTATAAAAAACAATATAAAAAATTAATTCTAACTAAATGAAATTTGTACACCAACACCCCAAGATCACAATGGCTTACATGGTTTCACATGTAACTATGAAAATTTCATCCAAACAACACACATTTGATTAAGGCACAACGGTTAAATAATAAAACCAATTGATGTTTTTTACTCCCCCAGGACATTGTATTGTTTCTCAAATCATAGGAAATGAAACTATGAATCTGAAGGAAAAACTGAATAAACAAAAAAAAACCTATAAATCATCTATTATTAAAATAGATCCTAGAATTATATAAAATCTAGATAATAATAGAACAAGTGAGGAAATATTCTCTCCAATATACTATTTTATCTCCCTATAATTTTTATTCTCTAGTAATAATATTTAACAACATACTTTTGAAATTTTACCTAATTAATACCACATGGAACAACCCAATACCTCGGCCGCATTGAATGAACTTATACGAAATGGAGACCTAACATCTGTATCCCCACCATTTGAGGAATTATCTTGAATGATGGGAAGAATATGAGATACATTCCATGAGATGAGGCACCAAATAGAACTTCTATTTTGTAAAAATACCAATAACACTCAAACCATAAGAATACTCAATGGACATTAAGGATAAAAATAGATTCCATATAGAGAAAATTAACCCATTAGAACTATAAAATATATTTATTTTTTATCATATATCATGGTTCCCATGCTCCTATCTATAAATACTGTACCACATATAATGGATCCTTCTAACAAAAACACAAAAAACATTTCATGATTCCATATGACTTCAACACAAAAAATACAGCATTAGTTACTTGAGAACAAGATCCATATGTCTCCCATGACCAATCCAACATGAAGCCAAACTTAATAAGGTCACACTATAAGCATCCAGAAACATATAGAGAAAATATCCTAAATCAATATGTACTTTTCAAAAACCAAACTCACCTCATCGCATAAAAATAAAATTTTGCAACTCCAAGAAAACACAACATTAAGGGAAAACACGAAAGATTATATTTTAATACAATGTTCAACCCTAAATGAATGCCAAAAAACCAATTGAATTCATTAAAAAAATCGTAACTGAACACATTGAAAAAATAATAATTTCCCATAGATAATTATGATAAGTTAAAAACCTCAAAATAGCACCTAAAATTTCCTCATCCAATACATTTACCACATAATACATTTAATGATTTCCTAAACAACCACACTCAAAAGAGAATTTCAAACCTCTAAAATAGTTTAATTCCGTATAAAAACCCTCAATACATATGAAGGACCATTATTCTAGGATATCGATGGGTGAACTGTGATTTTTTTTATTTCTAGATAATTTCAAATGGACAAGAAATTTGTTTGGCTCCACCACTAGATTCTCAGTATAGGTAGTGTATGAAACTAACAGACCCACTACTATTATATGAGGAGAAACATGAAGATTCTCAACATAAAAAAATATTCCTACATATTATTTAATAAACATAGGAAGTAATTTTATTTATTGCCTAATAGAAATTACAATAAACCCACACAAGAAACTAGATTTATCAATTTCACACAAATCAAATTCCAAAGAAAACACATTTTGAAAAATGTAAAAAAATACATTTAAATTGCATGCCATTAAAGACACCCCCCACTTATTATATATAAAAAACCCCTCCTATATTTCTAAAATACACACCAACATAAAAATATAACATTAAATTAATAGTTCCACACACCTTTAAATTTTTTTAAAGTCATTCTAAAATTCCTTCCATATAAAAATAAAATTATCATCAACACAATTCATTTATAAAATTTTTGAACACAAATTTTCAAAAAAAAAACTACATTAACAACAATATTTAATAATATATTAATTTTAATCAAGATTCTTCTTGTCAATCTAACTGTATGATTTTAGAAAATATTATAAATGATAGAAAATTTATAATTAAAACCAATAGATTTCATTTTCTTTCCCAAATCTATGTTAATAACATTAAATCTACCAATATAAAAGTTAACCTAAAACCACAAGCCCCAAATATGAGTCAAAATAAAAACCATAAAATTAATCTATATTATTAAAATCCATATAGATTCACTCATTTTAATGTTAAAAAGTATTAGAGTCAATCTAGAGATAAAAATAACCAAACTGATGATCTGATATTTCAAAAAAATCACGGTTTAGCCACATAGAATAGAAAACCACATTTCATCCATGAAATGACAAATATGATTGTTCATTATTTGACTACACAGACTATACATGTTATTATAATATGTATCCTAGTAATTTGGTGACATTATTTCATCATCATATTCATCATAGAACATTAACAACTCCCTTTAAATCACCATAACTCTTAAATGGGTTGCAAATATTTTTTTTAAAATAAAAAATTATTAACAAAAAAAAGATTTAAACTCTATTATAATATGTTTACACATTTTCATACTAAAATTTGGGGATTAAACACCTATTGAAGACATAACATTCGAGTTCCATTTAAAATCCTAATCTCAAATTTTTTCAAACACACCAAAGAAAACATGAGGCCTCTTCAAGAGCCAAGGATACCTTTGAATAACCTATGATATGTAATCTTTTTTAATGAATAGTTTCTGATCACCAGCTAAAAAATCACCCCAAATGTTCCTCTACTAGGCCCTAAGTGTATTCACAATAACCATGGTCTAGAAACTAATTCATAGGAATCTGGGAAACACTCTTGGGGATAGTTTAACCCAAAATAAATGAGAACAAATATCTAGTAATAGTATAAAAATTTTATAATCAAATATTTCAAAACCAATACAATCAACAGAATAATGAATAACATCCATCAATAAATAAAAATTCAAAATTCCAAAGGAGGAAACAAATATATAAATCCCAGTCAATAAAATCAAAACCTTAAAATACTTCCTAATTTATCCATTTAACCCATTGACACTCAATAAATCCCGATCTATCTTCCCCCAATGCTATCTAAATTCCAAAAAAGTAATGAATCATAGATAGAGAAACAAAATATTGATACATTAACACTATATACACTAAATGTTTTATGCATGGTGTGAAAAAAAACACTAAATAAGATTTGAATATTGATTTTGTGTAATAATTTTTGGAATATATTTATTTTATTATATGATTATCTTAAGTTTATAATTTTTTCTAAGATAGGTGGAATGAATCAAATAATTAAGAAATTATTTTTTAATGAACAACACAAACCCTTTAATAATAACATCTTGAACCATTCCATTGAAAATAATTGATTTCAAAAACATTAAAAAATATCCATATAAAAAAACAACATTCCATTTTATAAATTCTATTAAACTGTATTATTATTTTATATACATAATTGAGGAAGTCAACATGCGTTTATTGGTTTCTATGTAGATGACATTTAACTCACTGAAAATAATTAACTAACATTCATCCAATAAAGGGATGGATATTAAATTGTTTCTCACATATATTAATGGGAATAGAATCATACAAATTAGGTAGGAATAGATATAAAATATATATAAAATTATACTTTCACCATGTTAAAATTATTTTATAGGTAATGATCTCCTGATTTTTCTCATAGAGGACTCTGAGAAGGAATCCTTATAAATATTTCCTGGAATGTATCTTATAAAGAATAAATCTTATTTAAATGTTATATAGATGTGAAATATGGAAATGATCCCATATTTATTAACCATGGGATCTATCATTTATGTTATTTTGTAAAATTTGTAAAGACCCCAAATTTAGAATGTCAGATTTTGTGGGTAATTTATTATATTGGCACTATATACAAGAAAAGAAATACCAAAAGTCTGAATACATTAGTAGTCATATAAAACAAAAACAATAGTTGAATATATCATTAAATTTTAATATATAACAGAACACAATTTTTTCATTGAGTAAAAAATTATTTTCTTTATCATATCTTTATATATCATTCATTATTCTTTTCCTAACATTGTCGAAAAAATATGCATAAGAAAGGGGTTTGGTATGATTCTCATTAAGTGTATATGTACTATTGAAATAGAAAATAATATATATTGCATAAAAACATTCCTAGGTAGGTATATGAAAAAATCAATTTCATCAATTACATAAGCATGAATAAAAATATTGTATGTTTTATTGATAAAAAACACTTATAAATAATCACACGATATTGAAACATATAACTAAATATCATAACTATTCTAAAAATCCCATGGGAATAAGATAAGTAATCTCATAATGAGGAAATGGATAATGGAAGAAATCATATACATTCCTTTGTGCCCTTAGGCGAAGACATATTACAAAAAAGTGTAAGGGCTCATCCTATATTAAAACTAGGTTGTCTAATGTTACATATTAATCCATATAGGGATTTTAGATTCCCCCACACATCACATACTAAGTCCAATTCATTCTTCATATAAAAGGGGTGAAATAAAATTGATATAAAAAATCATATTGTAACTAGATTATGAAACACTAATAATTACATTAATTAGAAAACATAATCCTAAACCAGTCAGATTAATATAGATACTGTCATAAAAATACTACAACCATAGTAAAAATGATCATAAACCATCCAATAAAATATGGCAGATAATATCATTATAGAATAACTATAGTAATTAATACCATTCAAAAAATGAAATTTACATCCATAAAAATATATTAAAAATCTCATAGTAAACTTATTAAGGAAAATACCCCTTTCACTTTTAATTTATTTATTTATAAAAAAATACATATTTGAAGAAAAAATTTTATTTTAAAATAACCATGTAAAATTTTAAATTAATCTTAAAAATAAAATATTATTCATGATGGTGGTAGTATCTATTAATGTTTTATATGTATCATCCTGTTACCGATCTGACAGGCATGTCCGAAACCTTTTCATGGTATTTCCCTTTTTTGACTGGGTAGGGTTGTGAATGAAGTGGTATGATACCTACAATGGGGATGTCCGGTATTTTTTTGGACACTCTGTTTTATCAATCCTTTTTCCTGAATATATCAGAGGGATACATATTGTTTATCAAGGTTACACATTTTGCATTTATTTATTATACAGACTATTAATGGTTAACGCTGTGAGGTGTACTTGACTGGATGATTCATTACACATAGTGAGTGAATTAAAGATTAGTTCATAATTCATAGCTTCAGTTTTTAATTTCAGGATATTTGTTTTTCAATTGTTAGGGAAATTTAATATTTCACTGTGTGTATTGGAGTTACATGTCATATAATATCCCATATATGGTTTTTATACTTGTATAATGTATGTTCTATCCCTTTTGGATCCCTTAAAAATCATCTACTTCTACCCAATGTCTTCCCCATGCAATCATGGAGCTATTCAACCCTTCCAGATCCACTCATTTGGCATTCGATCATCGTTACAGTTGAAGTGTGATTACCACATAATCGTTTTCCCCTATTCTTTATTTTTATCCATTTCTGATCCTTAAGATATCATAGATGATCCTTAAATTGATATATCTATTCTCCATAATGTTGGAAATTATTTATTGATTGAGTATTTAGGGCTTTTCATCATCTCTCATATAAATGGGATCATTTTTTATTGATGAGTTTTGTGGAAAAATTAAGTGGTTCAATTTTGATTATAAAAAATTATTAACCATTAATTGAATTATATATTTCAAATGTTGATTTAAATTCAATTCTCCATACTTTCTATTAATTGTTTTATAAAAATCCATTCCCAGGGAATTGGGATATTTAAAATAGTTTAGACATGAAAATATGGAAATCCACCAATTACATTGAATTGGGTGTGTTTATAGATGCTGGTTGATTTAAATTTTAATATTAGAATTTTAAATTTGATGATGAAGTTAATTATTTAAATGAATTCTGAAATATATGCAATTTTTTTTGAAATGATTTAAAATAATAGAAAATGGATTAAGATGTTTTGATAAAATCACAATTGATCAACATTGATTAAAAGAAATTTTTTGATTAAAAATTCTTTTGTTTGTATTGTAAAATTATAATTTTAAATGTGGAGTGATAAATAATTGTAATATAATAGGTCTTAAAATAAATTGCACGTTGTTGATTGTTCAAAAGCACATAAAAAATTTAGGTAGTTGGTGAGTTATTTGGACACAATAAACACTATTACAACATTCTAAAACATTAATCCATTAGGTCGCATCCCTGATGTATAGTGAGGGGTCTCCATTTTCTAGTGTTAGAGGGAAGTGTTTATATAATTATTTCTATAATCAAGTAGATAATGTGGAGTCATAGAGATAGAAAAATTCATACCTATTTTAGAGATGACCATGTTTTTGGCTTGTTTTATACCTAAGATATAAAAGTATTCCAATTTTGTTTGGACCGCATTATAGGCCTTTTAAATTTACATAAAATATTTTCTGTATCTATTTTATTTAATCCAAAATTTTATATTTATTCCATCACTTGTAAGCCTTTTCATAATGTAGTTTCCGTCATTTGAACAAAACAACATGACTTGTTTAAATATTCTTCAATATTCCAAACCTATATAATTATAAATTGAAAAATTACAGTAGTTAATATATTATTGGAAATACAAGTGGATAAAATTATATAATTTTTTCTCAAACACTACATGTTTATTCATTTTTTTGTATATTATATCATTATAGGTTCGAGAAAGGGGAGAGGATCACAATGTGGTGGATCATGATGTTGAACATTGGACTTATAGATTGTGTCTTAAGGGAATTTGGGTGTTTTACTTTATTTTGGTTATTGTTTTATTGTACTTTGGTCTTGATTATGCCTTCATGACCTCTGGTACATTAATCCTAGTGAAGTTTATTTTGTTATGTATATTTTCTTATTTGATTTACATCTGCATTATTAGATGAAAAATCATTCCCATATTCTATTTTTGTGTCTTCATGTGCAATTCTTCGACACATGGAGATTGAGAATTCCCTTTAGGTTTAGTCATGTGTGGCCAAGTTATCAAGTTACCACAATACAATGGTTGGTTTGTAAAAAAGTGGTATTAGAGTTCTAGGTCGAGCTTTTTCCTGGAAGTGAGTATGTAATTGTGAAATAATTTCGGGCCCTATGTGGTAGTTATGATTGAGAACCTAGACACATCTCATCAAAATGAAACATACGTCACTTGGGGTGTTCAGGGAAAAACAAATTTTGGTTTTTTTCTAGTGATTTTCTTATTCTTATTTATATAGAGTGAAATCCAAATATTTGTTGTTTTGTATGTTGAGAATAATTTCACATGTTTCTCATTTTGACTGTCAATATGATTTCATCTTTGTACAATATTGATGTTGTGAATCAAAATTAATATAAAAATATGTGTGAATCAAATACACAAAGTGTTTGTTACTAAACTATATCGAGTGAATCATATGATGGACCTGAATCAAGTTGAGGTGATTTTGTGCATAGTTCAAACACTTCCATGGGAGCCACCATCAGTTCAAATTCATTGTACATATATGGAAACATAGAGGGATGCACTCAATGTATGTTCTCAAGAGTTCCATCACTAGAATCAACTAGTTTTCAAAGTCTCTACTAATCATCAACATGTTGAGGAATGGATTTGAAATATTGAATGTTTATTTGAGTTCTTGGATACACTATACATCATCAAAGTGATGTGTCCTACCTTTGTGTTGGAAGGACCGATAAAATGATGGGGTGACATGGTGGTGATTGGAATAAAACATGAGTCCATATTGTGGAAATACAACAAGGTTATTTTCGGTGAACAATTCTATCCAGAATCAATGGTGTTGGCTAATGATTTTGATTTTTTCAATCATAATAACTACAGAAAGCCAGGACTGATATTCAGATCACATTGAAGATCTCCTGCAGTTTGAACCATAGATTGTATCTAACGACAGAATGAAGGATTGACAGTTCGAGATGAGGATTTTATTATATATCTATTATCATGTTATCTTATGTAATTTTCCATTTTATGGTGATGTGTTGGATATAATGTTGATGCTTGAGATAGAGCTAGATATCATTTCTGGGTTATGGGGAATTTCATCTCTCCCCAATCATAACATTAGTTCCTCAAATTGAAAATAGATGCTAAATTATTCTCACATGATTTCTTGAAGTTATAGTTATTACAGACCTCCTACAACACATGGAGGATGTTTTTTGATTTTCTAATAATGAGGAAAATGAGGAGATTCTAATAGTGTTTTCACTAAGGGGCCCGAAAAATATGTCTCCTACAGACATCTAGGAAAGTATAGAGATTCTTTCGTAACATTTATACTCTGCATAGTAGAATAGGATCATCAAAACCTCCTAAAACATTGTGGGCAATCATATATGTCAATTATAAAATGGTTCCAACCACATAGATCTAGAACAAAGCTAATTTACATAGTGGAATAATATCTAGAGGAAGTGGATATGGGTCCAACAATTATGAGAGGTATCATTACTATAACTTCTTTATAATTAACATATCTATTTTATAATGGTTCTTCTCCTTCATTTATTTCAACTCATATGATAAATTTTATTAATCTTACTACTGAGTTTTAATCATTTGTAATGGATATTAATACACCTCTTGGTTTGAAGAGAGATGGCGTTTGTATCCCCACATATTTCTTATATCTATCAGATATTGAGATGTCATGCAGTTTAATGGTTCTTGACATGAAGCCTCATGAAATCATACATGGAATGAATTGTCCCTTTTCCAATAAATCACAGATTTATTATTATCTTTTATTGGTCTACCTTACCACACCCAATGGTATATATCTTTTATTTCATGGATATTGGGATCCACAATCGTATAGAGCCTGACCAAATTATTTAGAGTTTGGGAATGTAATATCAGTTTTTCTTCTGATCTTGTTGTGGGAATAATTCAAAAATTATATTCCTCTTGTTTTCATCATGATTTCTAATATGTTTCTTTATCACTTCATTGTTTTCCACCAGAAACGTAGGATGGGTTTCCAATTGAAGTAATTCCTATTGCACTAATACATTTGATTCCCAATAACTTCATGGATCTAGAATATTTAAAAGATCCAATTTCCTAATTGTAAAATATTCGTGATAATGACTTCATATGCCCATGTTTTTCATGTTTCTATGTGTCAGCTCTCATTTGTAAGAAAGATGATGGTTTTTTTCACCTATACGTTGATTATCAAATGCCTAATAAATTTCTGGTAATGAAAAAATAAATGATTTCACTGATTGATGGTGTTTTGGATTTTTTTAAAATTAGAGATGTGGTTTTCAAATATCGACCTTCGATCTGGTTACAATTAGTTCAGGATAAATGAATCTATTATTTAGAAAATTGCCCTTCTGACTAGGTATATAAAATATGAGTATCTTGTTACACCCTATGTTCTAGCAATTTCTCTGGTATTTTTCATGGATTTGATAGTTAGAATTTTCCATTAGAATTATGATACCATTGTGGTAGTATGTGTGGGTTAAATTATTGTTTATTATAAATCCTTGGAGGATCATGTGCATAATCTGAGAAAAATTGGGGGTCTTCTATGAAATTGAAGACGTTATGATATGCCTTCAAAGTTTAATTTCTAGATTGGGGATGTGAAATTTTTGGTACATGTGGTTTTTGATCTAGGAATATTAGTTTATCCTGAGAAGGTAAGGGCTATTATGACTTGGGAGAAATCCAAAAATAACATTGAGATTCATAGATACATTCCATTTTTTTTGATATTAACATAGATTCGTGATGGACTTCTCTATGAAATCTTCATTAATGACTGCACTAACTCAAAAGGGGTTGATGTTTTATAGGAATGACAGATGTCATTGTTCTTTATTGGAGCTAAGGTGTCTTTTTTTATGTAAAATAGTCTTGACTCTACCAGATTTTAGTCTAGGGTATGTGGTATTTTCTGATGCACCAGGTTTAGGATTTGGTTGTATATTTATGTATAGTGAACATGTGATTGGATGTTGATCTTTCTTTCAGAGGCCACACAAGAAGATTTATCCTACCCTGGACATTTAACAAAAAGTAGTGATGCACTCAAATAATAGTTTGATGAATTACCTTTATAGGGAATGGTTTTACATTTTCCGGACCATAAGATCATAAGTTATATATTCCCTCAAATACACTTAAATCTCCACTATATGGGTTGGGTGTGATACATAAATTCTTTTGATTTGGACATCACCTAATCACCTAGTGAAGGGAATGTCATTTCTAATGAGATGATCCAGAAAAATCTATCCTTTTAAGTGAAGGAATATTCATAAAAGATTAATTTGTTTTTTCTCTTTCCACAATTTCATATTTATTTCAATTAATTAAGTGATGAGGTTTATTTTTTCCACCATTATGATATCAGCGTCACTTCTCAATATTATTATTTAAGATCTACCACTTGATGATGAATTTCATATCATTAGGGACTCTATCAATATGGAGAGATACCATCCCATTGGCTGATCTCCAAAGATGGTGTTCAATATTATTGTAATAGAAATTTCCTTTTTTTTATGAAAAGAACGGTTTTGATGGGGAATTGACATCATTCCTAGTGGTTCACACACCCAAGAACCAAAATGATTTTCTTTTACATGTGAGTGTATTTGTGGTGGCCATGTTTGATATGGGGAATTTAATTGTTTTTCTCTCATTTTAAAATGTTCCAGATGGATAAAGCCATGAATTTGAACCCTTCTTGTTTTCTTCTTCCAATTTTTGTCCCTATAGGGTTGTTAGATGACATATCTATAAACGTTTTGGATGGGCTTCCACATTCTTAGAGAAAGAAGAATTTGATTTTGATTTTGATTAATAAGCTGTCAAAGTCATATCACATCATACGCATTCATCATAGATCCAATGTGATGGAGTGTGGATATATATTCCAAAAATAGATTGTTCCTCTATGTGATGTACCATATAATAGAATATATAATAGGGATACACATTTAACTTCTCACTTTTGGAGAGGCCTTCAGAAGAAACTGGGATATTAGATCAATTTGGGCAGAGAATACCATCTATATTCTGATGGCCAGATAGAGAGATGTATATAGATTCTTGTAAATTTCATACGCGCTTTTGTTCTCTACTACATTTGGGATTTGGATGATCACTTTTTTTTTGGTTGAGTTTTCTTATAAAAGCTATTACCATTCAATAATCCGATTGAATCCTTTTGTGGTCTTGTATGGATGGACTTTCAAATATCAATTTTGTTGTTTGGAGATTTCTGAATGTTTGTTTGATAGACCATGTTTGGAGAAAGAGATGAATATAATGATTTGTTTAATTCATCAGGGATTGTTGATAGCATAGAGATGGTACATGTCTTATGATGATTGTTTTAGAGACTTGAAGCTTAACGTACATGGACATTACATTACTTTTTTGGAATACATAGTACATAAAAAAACACACACACAAGGACCGTAATAGTTTAGTGTCTTTGGAAACTAGGAATATAATCGTATAGTCATGGTGAAAGATATTCAACATCTCCCATAAAGATATTCTATTTTTTATACCTAATACCTTTCTTTATATCCTGGGGAAAAGAAAACATAAAAGGGTGAGCTCAAATGCTCAATAAGGGTAAACAACAAAAATATCAATCACATCATATTCATAAGAACATAACATTTTGGAAATCATAACCTGCAATAGAGATCATAATATCATAACATGGGATAAATCATAGTAGTGAAATGTAATCCCAATAATCATAACATAAAACATGAAACATTGTGGCATACACACATAATCATAGAGAGTCATTTCTTATTAGTCAAGACTCATTTCTAAGACTATCTAAGTGGACAATGTCCATTTTTGAATCGAGTTCACTCCTCGTTTCAGTCTTGTTTCACTAAACCGGTTTAACCTGCCGTTCCAGCCATGTCTATCTCATGAGATATAAAATCATTACCCAATTCATTGGAGGGAGATATAGGTCCCACCCATCTCATAATGATACCATTTTTATGTGTGCCACAAAATCATAAACCGTACATCATAGCGTACCCCATGTAATAAAAATGGGATTCTTAAACATCGTGACATCATAAAACAATTCATATAATATAATGGAATTCATAAAAATATTCCCATCACAACATAATCAAATCCATGTAATAATAGGGATAAAAACATAACACTATATTATCTTAGATGGAAAATTATTTTGATGAAACTCTTGAACTTCATTCTTGAGGAAAATATCCTTTCTACTTGAAAACTATTTTTCATTTCTTAACATGTCATACAATTTTAAACTAAAAGAAGTTGATTAAAAATAAACTTGAAAACTTGTAAAGGAAGCTTCTTCGAAATAATGTTTCACAAATCAACTCATGCCGTATATGTTAAAATAACATTCTTCTCGTAATTTTGTCGGAAAAGTCAAAAAGTACCTCGTACGAAAAATGACAAAAGACTCCTTTCATATCTTTTACTAAACACTCACCGAAGGGTAAAATTGGATATAAACTATTGTAGAATAATATAAATCTTATATATTGAGGAAATATGGATGTGGATGATAAAATACACCCCAGTAAATACCATTGAATAAACAATCTCGGATAAAAATGAGATTGTGATATTTTCCCTTACCATAGGTCTAATTTGCTTCGTATGTGTCCTAACCTCCTGTATAATGATTTAAATAATTTCATTGACTTATTCCAGAATCATACTAATTGTTATGATATCATATATGGTTCACTTATGACTTTATTTTACCCATTCTTTTGTAAATTCCATGTTAAAGAGTGTTTTGGGTAAAATCGTTTCATTTGTCGTCCGTGTTTTGACTTGTAATTATTCATATGATTATGTAGATCATGATTACATAATTCCATAATATAAAACATGATTTATATATAATATATATTCAGAATATACATATATTTAATAGATTAGTAAATGGAATGAAATACACCATTCATGGAGACGGTAGGCCGTACGTACGCATGAACGCTGTTTTCATTTCCTTATTGAGTTGAATGGAATTAAGTAGATGACATACATATATATACACATAAATCCAGTATCATTATTATGTCATATATTTCATGATTAATTATTATATATACATTATAATCATTCATGAATGTTTAACGTGGAGAATGAATCTCATCACGTCGTGGAGACGGTATTCCGTACGTACGCACGCGCGGTGATTTCATTTTCCGTAGGATGGATAGATGGTGGGATAGGGTTGTTTCATACTTATAATAACATATCAGTATATTAGTGATACTGATGTTATAACTTCATAATGAAACAACTAAATAAGAAGATGTGGAAGAAAAATGAAGTTGAATGAATTTGTAACGGACATTACCTCTTCTTGAAGCGCCTCTTTGAGATCTCCTTTTAGGGCACTAAAATTGGTATTTGAAGAATACCAGGACCTCTAGGATTTTTCTAGGAGAGTTGATAGGAGATATTGGCAGGGGTTGGCCGAGCTTGAAGGCTCAAAGTGGTGTTAGGAAGAGGTGGAGGAGGTGCCCTTTTATAAGGGAGGAGAGGGGCTCCTTTAGAAAAACAAAAAATATTATTTTATTATAAAGCCAAATTCGGTTTTAAATAGCTCCAAATTTATTTATATATAAGCTAAGGTGGGTATGGGTCTAAATACTCTAATCCAATATAATTTAGACAAGTTTAGGTTCCTATTGTAACCATATCATTTAGATTTAACATTAAGTAGAATAATTTTTCTTTTACCGTGTCTTCTTGTGTTCTTATACTATATGGTTAATAAACATTCCATAAGCAGCCAAACGAACCCCAAGATGTTTATTATTAATATATATAACCTTATCTATGTCATTTTTACGATCCTTAGATTTTTAGGAATAAAATAACAATTAATAATATAATATTTGTCTTAAAAACTATTTTATGTCAATTTTAACACTATTTATTAATTGATTTTTGTGAAAATCATAATAGAATTATTAGTTATAAAAAAGTTAATTAAATACATAATAACATGTAATATTAACCTAGAAAATTAGTGGAATTCAGAAAAAGTCTCAAATTACATTTATTTGGATATTTATAACATCAATTATGTCAATATTTCATTAATAAGATAATTTCTTCATAATCTTTGTGACATAAATAAATTAACTTATTTAAAGTATAAAAATTACAAATAAAATACCATTATGTATGAAAACATTTTAGTTTTCTAATTAATATATATAGGCTAATTTATCATATGTATAAACCTATATTAAAAATGATATACTTATTAAACATTGATTTTAACTATTTTTACCCTTCTTTAAATAAATTAATAATAAATGTCCTAATCTAATACAAGTGGGCATAAATGGTCATATTTTATTCCTAAGGTTTTTTTGGTCGAATTACACTTATCCAATATAATTAGGACATTTTAAGGGTAATAATAATATCATTTTTACCCTTAATTACACTATTTACTTTTAACCGTGGTAAAAAAAGTAAAATGATACTATTCACCAAAAATTATTTTCATCTCATTGAACCACATTATACTCTCTGACATAAACTGTGTCTCTAGGATTTTTGAAATTCCACTTTCAAAAGTGGTAAAATTATGTTTTATGAAAAATTCATTTTTTTAACTACCACTCAGTGGTTTCACTATTCATCAAAAAAATCAAAAGCTTCCAGAAAAATACCAAAAATTATGCATAAGCTATATTTGATATTATGAACTCAAAAATAATGTCTATTTTACAAAATTCAAAAAATATCACTTGCATTAATTAATTTAAAATTTAATTCCCGTCGTCAGAACAAATAGCGTGTTCTTAAGAGATAATAACGATCAAAGGATTCACACTTGTATATGTCTGGTTTAAATGTGAAATTAAATCCAATGACCAACATTGTATTAAATTGTAAAAATATAATTTAATATACATTAAAACCTCTCAAATTATTAATT
Organism: Viscum album; assembly: GCA_963277665.1. Taxonomy (NCBI): domain Eukaryota; kingdom Viridiplantae; phylum Streptophyta; class Magnoliopsida; order Santalales; family Viscaceae; genus Viscum; species Viscum album. The sequence continues at coordinate 1,197,265,399 of OY728121.1, read as the reverse complement.
TATCACTATTAATTATTTCGATTAAAAAAGTTGTTTTTAATTAAAATTTATTAATTTTCACTATTCATCAGAAAATGAAAGTTATCCAAAAAGTACCAAAATATCACCCTAAGCTAATTTCGATTTTCTGAATCCAAAAAATGATGTCCATTTTGGAAAATAATATTTAAAAAATATCAAAAAGTGGTTATTACTATTCATAATGGCTAGTTTTAATAATTCTTTAATAGCATATTGTTGTTTAGTGAAACTCGGTATTGCGTACTACACACGCTATCGAGGAAGGCAGTGATTGCGTGTAATTCAAGGCAAGTCAAGTATGCATTTTTTGCAAGCTCATTTTGGTGTAGCGGAAAACAAAAGACATTAATGAAATTAAAAAAAATATTTTTCATAAAATCTCGGGGTGTTACATTCTACCCCCCTTAAAATGAATTTCGCCCTCGAAATTCGTCGGGGTTATAAATGGTTTACTACTCGAATGTTTCTTAAATAGAAACCCACATCTTAAAAAGGAATACCAAAACCTATCTTAAAAAAAACAAAAGAATGGAATGTAACGGTTACCCAAATAAACTAATCACTAGGTTTCCACATAAGTGACAATATAGATATGGAAGAGAAATCTAACCAGCATGTTATGATTGAGAGTGGTAGAGAACATGTCTATAGTAAAGCCAGAAATCACAAAGCCATAAATTTGTGACGATCTAAGGTACCATCTGATTCATAAGATATAATATCACTAGGACAACATTTTTGGATTTCATGATCATTTCCCTAAAGTTGATGAAATTGGAATTAAAAGAAATAATTTTGTTATTTTGGTATAGTGTCACAGTTGGTCGTTCGTTGGACAATTTCCACTTCATCTCTTAATGAAATGAAGTTGAATTTGACATTCATGATGTGTTAGTACATCATGTGATAGAATGATGGGTCATTCCATCTATCTCAAACAAAAGGTAAGAAAAGTTATAAAAACTTACTTAAGCCCATCTATAGTGAGATTAATCATATATGGTTCCAAAAATGGACTTATACTTCATATATCATACTTCTTAATATAATAAAAAAAGTTTCTACTAAACATGGACTTCCTATAGGCCATTGGTAGGCGATAAAGGCCAGTCACACTTCGTTTGTGGGTTCGATTCCCACAGCCTTGTCTGACGTGATGGGCTATCGCCCGTCCTGCAGGTTGTCCTTTTTCCAAAACTACATTACAATAACATCCCATAAATAGTATAAAAAAAGTTCTATCCTTAAACAATACTAACTTATGTCCAACATAATCCATTCCAATTTTTATGCTTATCAAAAATACTTCGGTCCAAGCTCATTTTATAAAGAAAACGATTACTTGAAATGTCATCAACCAAGCATGTGAATACCTTCATTTATCCCCCATATATCTTGTTGGTCACAGCCCAATCATTTGAATACCTTAGTCATGTATTCTCTTGAAAAATGAGTACCCATTAAACCTTAGTGAAAACATGAATGCTGTCAAAAGTTAACTCTTTCCACATACCAAAATCCAAATATTCTATATACTCAAACCATGATATAACCTTATCCTTATATCAGTCATGAGCTCATGAATACTATCAAACATTAAATTTTTTCCTTATCCCTTCATTATGCGCATATCATCTATATTCCAAATATATCTGAATAACCTTTAATGGATACTGGTGCCATTAATCATACACTTTCAAAACTCAAGGAAAGACAATAGTGTAACAATCCTTAGTTGTATCTTTATTCCATAGTACCATGATATTACTTATACAACATTACACTTGATAAAAATGTAATCCTTCCACTCCCTTCATAAACCATTGACCGAGCTTCAACAATTCTTCCATCTCACATATCATTTGTAGTCTCTTCATCATCATCAGCATAAATACTACCCATATGGCCGTACTGATTCTCTTCATGACACTTTCCCTTAGGGAATTGGTTTTCATAATGCCCGTACATTCCACATTTAAAACATTTAACCATTGTTGATGTCGTAGTAAGACCATTATATTTATCCATGGTGTTAACTGAACCTTTTCCTTTACACTTACTGGCTTTGTGTCCTTCTTTTACACACCCAAAGCATCTTCTAGTTTTCTTGAAACAATCTCCTCGATGACTCTTCCCAAATTATTTACATGAGGTAAATTGAACTTTCTTTCCTCTATGATCATCATGAAAATCCATCTTTCTCTTATTATCTGATTCGGAAAACTTACCAAAGTTGAGATTATTGATCATATTATGAGATTGCTGATTATGCATAATAACGATGTTTGGATTTCCAAATCCCGTTTCATTTGGTTTCTCATGAAGAATATCATTCCATTGTCCGTCATATCATCCATTATTATGAATATTCTTGTTTCCATCCATTTTCTAAAACCCAAAAAGAATACTGTGAGAGGCCAAAATCATGCTAGGGAAAACAACATAGTAAAGGGGGAGCACCCTCAATATCTAAAATCTTAGGTTAAATTCTAATATCGTTAAGGTAGTTCAAGGACTATATCCTATACGTATAGTTATCCTTAGGGACATCCCTAGATATACCATAGAAATATCTCTAGGGATCTCACTAACATTTTTGCATCTTTGTTTCCAAAGGTTGACAAAACCTTTCCTCTGATACCAACTGTAGAGACCTGAAGGTTAACGTACATGGAAATTACATTACTTTTGCGGAATACTTAGTACATAAAAAAACACACACACAAGGACCGTTATAGTTTAGTGTCTTTGGAAACTCAGAATATAATCTTGTAATCATGGTGAAAGATCTTAAACATCTCTCTTAAAGATATTCTTTTTTTTACCTAAAATCATTCTTTATATCCTGGGGAAAAGAAAACGTAAAAGGGTGAGCTCAAATGCTCAGTAAGTGTAAACAAAACAAATATCAATCACATCATATTCATAAGAACTTAACATTTTGGAAATCTTAACCTGCAAAAGAGATAATAATATCATAAGATGGGATAAATCATAGTAGTGAAATTTAATCACAATAATCATAACATAAAACATGAAAATTTGTGGAATACACACATAATCAAATATAATCATTTAATATTATTCAAGACTCATTTGCAAGACTATCTTAGTGGACAATGTACATTTCTGAACTGAGTTCACTCCTCGTTTTAGTCCTGTTTCACTGATTTGGTTTAACCTGTCGTTCCAGCCATTTCTATCTCATGATATATAAAATCTTTACCCAATGCATTGGGCGGAGATATAGGTCCCACCCATCTCTTAATGATACCATTCTTATGTGTGCCACAAAATCATAAACCATACATCATAGCATAACCCATGTAATAAAAATGGTATTCTTAAACATCGTGAAATCATAAAACTATTCATATAAGATAAAGGAATTCATAAAAATATTTCCATCACAACATAATAAAATCCATGTAATAATAGGGAGTGAAACATAATCCTATATTATTGTAGATGGAAAATAATTTTGATAAAACTCTTGAACTTCATTCTTGAGGAAAATATCCTTTCTACTTCAAAATTTTTTTTCATTTCTTAACATGTCATACAATTTTATACTAAAATAAGTTGATTAAAAATAAAAATGAAAACTTGTAAAGGAAGCTTCTTGGAAATAATGTTTTAAAAATCTATTCATGCCGTATAAGTTAAAAAAACATTCTTCTCATTCTTTTGTTGGAAAAGTTAAAAAGTACCTCGTACGAAAAATGACAAAATATTCCTTTCATATCTTTTACTAAAAACTCAAAGAAGGGTAAAATTGAATAAAAACTATTTTAGAAGGATATAAATATTATATATTGAGGAAACATGGATGTGGATGATAAAATACACCCCAGTAAATACCAAAGTATAAACAATCTCGAATAAAAATTAGATTGTGATATTTTCTCTTACCTTAGGTCTGATTTGCTTCGTAAGTGTCCGAACCTCCTGTATAATGATTTAAATACAGTCATTGACTTATTACAGAATCATACGCATTGTTCTGATATCATATATGGTTCACTTATGACTATATTTTACCCGTTCTTTTGTAAATTCCATGTTAAAGAGCGTTTTGGGTAAAATCGTTTCATTTGTCGTCCATGTTTTGACTTGTAATTATTTATATGATTACTTATATCATGATTACTTAATTCCAGAATATAAAACATGATTTATATATAATATATATTCAGATTATACATATATATAATAGATCAGTAAATGGAAAGAAATACACTATTCATGGAGATGGTAGGTCGTACGTACGCATGAACAATGTTTTCGTTTCCTTATTGAGTTGAATGGAATTAAGTATATGACATACATATATATACACATAAATCCATTATCATTATTATTTCATATATTTCATGATTACATACTATATATAATTTATAATTATTCATGAATGGATAACGTGGAGAATGAATCTCATTGCGTCGTGGAGACAGTATTCCGTACGTATGCACGAGCAGTGATTTCGTTTTCCATAGGATGGATAGATGGTGAAATAGGGTTGTTTCATACTTATAATAACATATAAGTATATGATTCATACTGATGTTATTACTTAATAATTAAACAACTAAATAAGTAGAAGTGGAATAAGAAATAAAGTTGAAAGAATTGGTAACGGAAATTACCTCTTCTTTAAAGATCCTCTTTGAGATCTCCATTTATGGAACTAAAATTGGTCTTTGAAGAATACCAGGACCTCTAGGATGTTTCTAGGGAAGTGGAGAGGAGAAATTGTTAGGATTTGTTCGAGCTTGAAGGCTCAATGTGGTGTGAGGAAGAGGGGGAGGAGGTGCCCTTTTATATGGGAGGAGAGGGGCTCCTTTGGAAAAACTAAAACTATTATTTTATTGTAACGCCAAATTCGGTTTTAAATAGCTCCAAATTGATTTATTTAGATGATAAGGTGGATAGGGGTCTAAATACTCTCATCCAATAGAATTTATACATGTTTAGGTTCCTATTATAACCTTATCATTTAGATTTAACATTAAGTTAAATAATTTTATTTTTACTGTTTCTTCTTGTATTCTTATACTATATGGTTAATAAACATACCATAAGCAGACAAACGAACCTCAAGTTGTCTATTATTAATATTTATAACCTTATCTAAGTCATTTGGGCGAATATTAGATTTTTTAGGATTAAAATAACAATTAATAATATAATATTTGTTTTAAAAACTATTTTATGTCAATTTTGACACTATTTAGTAATTGATTTTTTTGAAATTCATAACAGAATTATTAGTTATAAAAATGTTAATTAAATCACTACTAGCATGTCATATTAACCTATAAAATTAGTGTAATTCATAAATAGACTCAAATTACATTTATTTGGGTATTTAGAACATCAATTATGTCAATATTTCATTAATAAGATAATTTCTGCATCATCTTTTTGTCATAAATAAATTAACTTATTTAAAGTCTAAAAATCCAAATAAAATACCATTATGTAGGAAATCATTTTATATTTCTAATGAATATTTATAGTCGAATTTATTTTTTGTATAAGCCTTTATTAAAAATGACATACTTATTAAACATTGATTTTAAATATTTTAACCCTTCTTTAAATATATTAATAATAAATGTCCTAATCTAATCCAAGTGGGCCTAAATGGTCATATTTTATTCCTAAAGTTGTTTTTAGTCGAATTACACGTATCCAATAGAATTAAGACATGTGTTACGGTAATAATATTATAATTTTTACCCTTAATTACCCTATTTACTTTTAACCGTGGTAAAAAAAGTAAAAAGTTACTATTCACCATAAATTATTTTCATCTCATTGAACCATATTTTACTTACTGACATCAACCGTGTCTCACGGATTTTTGAAATTCCACTCAAATAAGTGGAAATATTATGTTTTACGAAAAATTCATTTTTTTAACTACCACTTAGTGGTTTCACTATTCATTAAAAAATGAAAGTTTCCAGAAAAATACAAAAAATTATTCCTAAGCTATATTTGATATTATGAACTCAAAAATGATGTCTATTTTACCAAATTAAAATAATATGAGTTGCATAAAATAATTAAAAAATTAATTCCCATCGTCAAAACAAAAAGTGTGTCTTTAAGAGATAATAACTATCAAAAGATTGACACTTGTTTATGTCGGGTTTAAATGTGAAATTACATCCAATGACCAACATTGTATTAAATTGTAAAAATATATTCTAAATATACATTAAAAACACTCAAATTAATAATTTATCACTATAAATTATTTCGATTAAAAAGGCTGTTTTTAATTGAAATTTAGTATTTTTCACTATTCATCAGAAATTGAATGTTATCCGAAAAGTACCAAAATTTCACCCTAGGCTAATTTCGATATTCCGAATCCAAAAAATGAAGTCCATTTTGGAAAATAAAATTTACCAAATTTCAAAAAGTGGTTATTACTATTCATAACAACTAGTTTTAATAATATTTTAATAGCATATCGTTGTTTAGTGAAACTCGGTATTGTGTGCTACACATGCTATCGAGGAAGGTCGCGATTGCGTGTAATGCAAGGAAAGTCAAGGAAGGATGTTGTACAAGCTCCTTTTGGTGTAGTGGACAACAGAAGACATTAATGAAATTAAAAAGAATATTTTTCATAATATATCGGGGTGTTACAATCGTTGTCATAGATCATTGGATATCTCAGTTGGCGGAATGTTGTTATTGAAGTATTCGCCCAATTTTGGAAATTGAAAGATTGGGATGTATGGGGAATCATTCTCTTAATTTTGTGGTACCATTCAATGCTGTTGATGTGGTTGTAAATTTGTCTTACTATTTTTCACATCCAACATATATATTGTTGATACATAATTTATTCCATGTATCGTAGCTAAGAATGTATATATCTAATATATCTCACATTTTGTTATGGTGTGATCTAGATATTGAACCTGACATACCTTTGACTAACTGGACATTCAGGATAGTTGATTCAGAGACCCGGGAGTTTTGTGGGGGAACAATTCCTTTTATTTTTTGTCATATGGATGCAATTTTTTGATGCTCATTTGTTGTGGGACCATGAAGAACTGATAAAAGAGAAGTTGCCTCATATTTTTGGCATGGAATCTCTTCATAGGATTTATAGGGATAAACGGTTTTTATATTGGGGAGGATAAAACATCTCGTTATCGATATGATAGGTACATACTAACCCATGTTGTGGTATTTAACATTATTGAACTAGGTTGGGATGATAATGAAATGCAGGGTTACAACTAATGGGGATGTTAGAATTTTTTTTGGACTTTCATCATTATCTGACCATTTTTTGTAGGCTATAGGAGGGTTACACCTCATGCAATTGTTCTACATACACACCATGAATGGTACCAGAGGTTAGGGGTATTGGAAATGATGATTCATAAAATTTTGTGAGGGAATTAAAAGATTTATTTATAATTCATATTTCTGGTTTTCAAATCTATGCAATGAGTTTTTCTACGATCATGGAAATTTACTGTTTCACGGCATGTCTTGGTGACACACATCTTGTAATATCATGAACACTACTTTTAAATTGGTCTCATGACTAGTATAACTCTTTTTAATCCTCTCTAAACACATCTACCTTGAACCAAATACTTCCCAATACAATAATTGGATCTCTAACAATTCTAGATCATCTCATTCGACATTAAATAGTTATTACACATGCAATGTGATTACTAGGTAACTGTTCTTCGTAGTTATTCATCATTCACTTTTTACCCCTCATTGGGATATCAATATATCATGACTAAATTGAAGGATCTCTACTCCATGATAATGGTTCTCATTTCAATGGAGAGTATTGAGGTCTTATTCACCTCTATTTTCAATGATGAGGGCAATTGTTAGTGTTGAGTTTTGGGAAAATGGTAGGTGGTACCATTATGATTTTCCAAATTTAACAACCTTGAATTTCATGATTTATTTAAATTCAACTGCAAAAACATTCCGTAAATTTATTTATTCAATTACAATTCTATTGAATTGATATATTTTAAATGATTTTAGAATGAAAATTTTGTAAACCCCCATTTCCAATGAATTTCAGTTTGTTTATGGAATTAGTGGATTTGAACTATATTATTTAAGTTGTATATTTTATAAAAATGGCATCAATTAAATTTTTGAATATACATGTGGAAATGAATTTTGAAATTTATCGAACTGGTATTGAAATTATTTCAGGCTTGTGAAAATGCCTTAGGTTGTGTTGTCAAAATTCTAGTGAATTTATCATAATAAAATACATGTTGTTGTTTATAGCATTTTTTTAATAGAAAATTTGAAATTGAAATGGGGAATGAGATTTAATTTCATTTTATGAAGGCATAATATAAATTCCCCATCATTGATCATGTAATATCACATTGAAGCCTTAGGTAGTTGGGGAGTTATTTGGACACACTCTAAGCTATACCAATTTTTTAAACATAAATAAAATGGGTCAAATCCATGATGGGATGTTTTTGAGTCCCCATTCGGTAGTGTTAGAGGGATGTGAGTACACACTTATTTTTTTGATAACATATAGAGTGTAGAGTCCTATAGCTGGTAACTATAGTACCTATTTGAATTATGATAAAGATGTTATCTTATTTTATATCTGAGATATAAATATATTCCAATGGTGTTTGAACTTCATTACCTGAAATATGAGTATGAATATATAATTTTATGTATACATATTATTTAATCTATATTTTTAAAATATTCCATCACATGTAAAAATTTACATAATGTATTTATCATCCTTTGAAATGTATAGAATGATTTTTTAAATATGCATTAAAATTACAAACAACATTTCTTTTAAAATTGATTTCATACTTTTAGTGAATCTATTATTGATATTCGACATGGAATCCATGTTGAGAACCTACTTGGTTTTTTCTCTCACCCTGTAGTTGTGTCGTAGGGTATTTGTATATTATCTCCTTTGAGGGTTAATGTAAGTGAAATGGTTAACATGGGGGTGGGTCCAGCAACCGAACTTTGGACATGGTGATTTGTGTCCTTAGGGACATTGGATTTTTTCATTTGTTTTGGAACAATGGTTTTAGTACATTGGGTTTTTTTTATTCCTTGTTCAATTCCTGTACTTTACTCACAATTGAGCTTCTTTTCTTATGTATATTTTTTGGTTTATATTACTTTTTCATTGTTAGTGTAAAAATTGTTGGCACTTTTAGGTTGTGTGATGCTAGGTGGTACTTACCAACGCGTGGGGAATGAATTCCATTCAAGCTATGTTAGGGATGCCTCAGATAACAGTTTACTAGGAATCCTGGATTTTTTGTGATAGTATATTAAAAAACATTATTTTTAAACTATTGTAAAAATTTTAGAAAGTAATTCATTCAGAAAATGACAAGTTTATTCATCTCAAAAGATTTTATAAAAAGTAAATTATCTGTTAAAATTTATCTAATAAATATGTATATAGAATTAAAAATATTATTTAAAAAATTATAAATAAATTTTTATCTATTAGAAAAATATCCCCCCAACCAGAACGTAATCATAAACAATCCTGAATAATTATGAGATTCTAAAATAAACCCTTACCGTAGGTTTGATTTCCAATGTAATGGTTCAATAACTCTATATAATAAATATTTAATGTTTGATAAAACTATTATATATTCATAAAAATATATTTCATAATATTTAACTAAAATATTAGAGTTCAAAAAGCCATGTATTATAAAATAGCATATTATTGGGTTTAAATCTCATCAACAAATAATATCTGGATAGGTTTGTGTGGCAATTTGAATCTTATATATTGGTTGAAACCATTAGTTAACCTATTTTATCATTAAACAGAATGACTTATTTTTCATTATTAAAGGGTTATAATATTACATGTAAGGTAAATATTTACTCATAAATGAACTAGGTATAACATTTTAATCCATATATTACCCACTTTTCCTCTTTCACGTTATTATTTATTTTTCAATATTTTAATGAAATATTTTTTGGATAAATTACAATGATTTTCAATTTCTATAATATTCAATTAATTAGACAGAAAATGAATCTATAAAAAGTTTTGTTTGATTAAAATTTATTAAATCATAAATAATATGTTATATTAATCTAAAAAATTCTTGAAACACTAAAAATCACATAATTTTAATAATTTTAATATCACTCATTTCAGTTATCTATTAATTGAAAAAATTATTTATTATTATTGTGAAAGAATTTATATTAATTGTGTAATTAATAAAAATTAAAAAAAATTATCATCAGAAATATAATTTATATTTTTATAAAATGATTATTTTTGTTCATTAATGACTTATATTTTTTCCAAATATGTACAAAAAATATATTTTTAAATCTAAGAGAGTGACATTTTGTTACATTCATTGATTTAAATTTTATATTTCTCATTTTCATGGAAAATTGTCCCTTAAATATATCAATATAGACCTTGAATAATAATTATGTAATTTCCATAAATAAATTATTATAATTTAGAAATATTATAACTTTTTCACTTGTCTTGAATCATGATTACCCTGAGTTACCTTTTATCGAGGTGAAAATTAAAACCATAGTAATTATTCATATTGACCAGAAATAAAAGGAATTTACATACAAAATTTGAACCATGATATTATAAATAAGGAGTAAACTTTTTAATATTCAAATAATTTTAATGGTAATTCTTTTAAAAAAATAAGTTCACATAATGGGTTGATGGCTGTGTTTTAGTAAAATACCATTTTTAAAGAATTAAACCAGATTTAATATCATCTTATGCTTGCTAAAAGATCAGGATTTATTTTAAAATATTTTACCAAATAAAATAATATTTAAATTTAATTAAAATAATTCACCAATAGTTGGTAATTATATTATTTATTATATAAATATATTACACACATTAAAATAATATTTCAGAGAAAATTTTTCTTTTAATTAAATTTTTGTATTTTTATTGATATCAATAAAATTTATTTTAAAAATTTTAATAATTTGGAATATGTATAATTTATTTATTACTATTAAGAAAATTTATTTTTAAAGGATGTTTTTTAATAGTGACATATTATACATCATTGTTCTATTTTACTATGTATTGGGTGAAATGAAATCTACCAAGTGGATGAAAATTATTTAAAAAGAAACATACATTAAAATAATGGGGGGTTTATATTATTCCCTCGATAAAAAAAATTCATCCATGAAATTTATATAATTTTTCCTAATGAAAATATTTTGTTAGTTCATCAACATAATTTCCATAGGTTCTCACATGACCAATTTTATCTTATGATTTTTCCAAAGTACATGTACTAGACATGTCATCCATTTCCTCAAAACTTATTCTCTAGAATATAGAATCTGGATAAAATCTATAATGTAAAATAAGTCAAGATAAAATTCTATTTCATTAGAAGTGAGAAAACTTATTGGTTTATGAATGTACTTCATTAAAAAATATGCATGGACCAAATCATATACATTAGATAGGATAGGTGGAATTTCTAAATGATAATCCAAAAAATCAATTATTTATTGGATTTAAAAATGTTTGATGTTCATAGGATTTTGAATTCCAGTGTTACCAAATATTATATAATCATTCAATAGATATACCTTCATGAAAACATGATCTCCCACATCAAATTTCCAATAATTCCTCTACTTATTTTCATATATCTTTTTCAAATTTAAGATTCTTTGTTATTTTTTTGTTTAATCATTAATATTTTGTTATATACTCATTATGTTATAATCCAATAGTCATTATTTCACCTATTTCATCACAATAATTTGGATTGTAAAATCATTTTTACATTGAATGATTTATATTGTTAAATTTATATACCCAAAAAGAATCTATTGTTTTAGAAAATCCCTTCTAATGGTAAATACTAATCTGAAATGCCTTGAAAGTCATGTGATCATAGCTTCTTCAAGCATTTTAAATTTTGGATAGATCATTCTAACTTCCCATTAGTTTTAGGATTATAAATGGAGAATAAAAGATCGTTCATATTGACAATTTATGATGAGTTTTCCAAAATTTTGATGAAAATAATGAATCAAGATCATAGAAAATTGAAATTTTATTTAAATTATTTCTTAAAAACCTCACTGATATTATGTTTTGAATGGTGTTTCATGGTAAAATATTCCCTTATATAATGTAAATCTAAAGATTTTGTATGTTGATCAACAATAACCTATATTGTGTCATTATTTCGATGTGTATATGGTAATCTAGTGACAGAATATATATTATTGACATTCAATTTCTATGTAGGAATATGGACACAATTCTTTAATCATCATGGAAGTTGTATCATAGACTTTAGATGATGGAAAACCAAACATCATGACACATAATCAGTAATTTACTAGTTCATATTATCCAATAAAAAACTATCCATGATATCTACTAATGACATGGTGTTTTTATTGTATAAATACATATATTACATTTGAGAATTATACAAAAATTCCATCTTCAACTAAGATGTATATGGAAAACAATTTATCTTTCCAAATTTTAGAACATCATCTTCATATATGAGTCATAATTATTTCCCATCAATAATTGAATAATTATCTTTTGAAAATTCTCATCATCGGGCACAGAAATTTTTTTATTTTCATATAAATATGTTTTTGGTAATATTTTGCAAAATTATTTAACCTTCTATATACATAATAATTCTAAATTCAATCTTTAAAAATTCAATGAAAATATGATCCATATCATAGTCATTTTTCTTATATCCCTATGATCCTTCCTACTCAATGCATCTCTAACATTATATTACCTCATTATGTGGTAGTGTATCAATAAATCATAAATTTTGAGTAACATGAGTCATCATATTTGACTAAATTAAAGATAATTCTATGAGAACATATATTCTAGGCTATTATGGCCAGTGTATATCTCACAAAATTCACCATAGAGAAAATTTGTCCAAATATTCAAAGAAATGATTATGGATGCAAATATTGGATCATGAATTGGACATTTTCATTAATCATAATTTCTTTATGAATATGAAATAAAATTATCATCTTCCATATATAGAGAACAAGTTCCCTTCTTCAATACATCACTATATATCTAAAATCCACAATTTTATGATGATAGACAAAAATTAAGATAAATAAAAAATGTCTTTATTAATTATTAAAATCAATCTCCACATTTTTTTCCAATACAATGTAAACCCCCAAAAGAATGAATGTGGTTTATCGATTCTCCAATTTGGAAAATTATTAAACGAAACACCACTAGTAACCCATAAAAGTGATGAAAATATCTACCACAATTATGTTAATTAGTGTAGGCCATTACTGGACTACCTTTATCTTCATAGGATCAATACATATTTCATTATTGGAGACAATATTTCAAAGAAAATTTATATCTAATGTCAGAAATCACAAATTATTAATTTCTCATAAAACACATATCTTTTAAGAGTCATAAGAATGATCAGAATTAGATTCACATGGACCTCATATGTCTTATATAACAACATTATGTCACCATTAAATACCATAATAATCTACCACGATTTTTCGCAAATACTCTATTTTTTAAATCCATTAAATGATATGATAAATTACACAATCTAAATGGAATTATTGTATACTCATAGTATCTATATCTCATTCAATAAATGATGTCATTGGAATATATTCATTCTTTACCCACAATTGAAGATATACATAAAGAAGGTAAATCTATGAAAAATATTATGATCCAAGAATTTTATTCAATAAAACCTCAATAAAAGGTAGTGGATACTTTTTAATTTTCAAAATAGCATTGATTCCTATATAATAAAAGCACAATTTCATGGATAGATCATTCTTCATAGCAATTAGATCGATAAATACCGAATTTGAATAACTAGGTTGTATAATGACCTATTCACAGACCTCATATTGTTGTTTCATTATCCCAAAAATTATACAAGGATGATTCTATAGGCGCACATTGATTTACATCTTTCTTATGATACTAAATCCATGTGAAACTAAATATCACACTCTAGATGGTTTCTATGTAAATCCATGTGGAATAAGTTAATGTATTTTTTCTGATAGGTATAACCTCGATTCAAATATTTCATTTTATATACAAATACTACATCATCTCTTCCCCCCAATGGATATTTTTAATAAGATCTTCTGGGGGTGGATCTTGACATAACTCTGATGATGTCTCCTCTTAAAATATTCTAAATTCCACATCATCACTATGAATTTAAATTTCCTTCTGTTTATTATGAATTTATTAAATAAATTATTCAATACATTCCATAAAATTAATTATATTATAATTGACCATAAGTATTATTAAAAATTCATAAATTTAGTCACATATATATATCATAATGGGAATAGACAAAAACTTCCTCATTATAGTGAGACTTATACTAACTGTCTTGACAAAAAATATCCTATATTATTGTGGTAGTTAAATTAATAATTTTCATTGTAAACTTGGGGAAAATAAATGAATCTTATGATCCTGAATATAAAAAATAATTGGATAAATTTTATGAAATTATTAATGTACATTTCACCACATAATTAGGAACATCAGCCTCTATTATTGTGTTTGTATAAGCGTAGATCTGACCTCTCAGAATATTATTGTTAATGCTCCCATGATGGATAGGAAAATAATTTTTGAACTTTATAATATTCATATAGATGATGAAATGAACACCGAAATATTTATTCTTCCCTTTCAATCAAAATTTTGGTGTCCCTTCCCTCCAAACAAGTATTATACTCCCATTAACATTAATTATGTTCCGCAGTGTTCCTTTGAATATTTATTTAAATTTTAATATTCTACCCTTCCCTCATTTACCTATTCTTTATTTTCATTTACAACATACTTATCAATTCTATTCTTAAATTTTTTTCATTCAAATACATATGAAATAGATAATTATTTCAATATAATAATAGATCATAAAACTATTTCAGAAAATGATATTAATGTTTGGGAGACATGATCCCTAAAAAATTTTGTCATTATACCTTCAACTAAATATTCAATATTGGCCTTTGGATAACATAAATATTCATTATCATTCCATTATAACCCTATAAAGTTGGATTCATACTTGACCACATATTCATTTTAATTTTGTTTTTTATTGAAGAATTTCCTCTCCATATCTTCTTGTTGTCTCAAGGAAAATATTATTCAATGTATTTTATTTAAATAATTTCTTTACGCCCTCTTTATTTTCTACCCATTCATTGTGTTATAACTTCATGCCAACCATTTATCTGTATCCCATATGCGAGGATTAATATAAATAACAACATTATCTATTTCATTATATCCAAATGAAGGAATATATTCTCTAGGGAAGATATCTATTATTTTGATACCAATAGATTTGAATATTTATTGAATGATATGTTTAGTTGATGAATAAAACAATCTGGAATTGTTACACCACAATTTGGATTATTATGATATTCCATACGGGAAAGGTTATTGTTTCAACCTTCAGTTTGTTGCCCCAATAAAGTTATAATATGATCATCACAAAATACATCTCCAGTCCTAGCTACATTATCTTTCCACAAAGGTGAATCCATACATGGATTGTATTCATTGACTAAATTTCAATTCATTACTCTATGAAACATTTCTAAATAATGGTATACACTGTATTAAATTATGAATCAAAATGAATATTATTAAAACATGTGAATCACTTAATATAAATTGAAAATTTATGTATATATAATAACTAAGTCATTATATTTGTATCTTGGGGAATATTTTTAAATTATAACATTTTATTAATTACTAATCTATGTTTCCAAAAATATAGTTCCCAAGGGTTCTAATAATCATTCTCTAAAACCAAATGTCAAAACCATAACCCAAGTAGGCCAGAGATCGTGGCTACATTATTATATTATTTTAAAATACAACCAATCCAATATAAAAGGACGAAATTGTTTATAAGTGTTATAAAAAAAGATTCATGGTTAAATATTAAATTAAATTTGAAATCATAATATAATATTCAATTTTTTCCAATATACAAGTATTCCATTTCTAATATTCATATATATCAATCATAATATGCTATGTAGAATCATAGGGAAAAATAAATATTATAAACGAGGGATCCCTAAAGCTATGAAATGGATTGAATTTAGTGGAAGCTAACATGAATAATTTAGGAATAAATAATATTTCAAAGAAAATATCTCCAAATAAATTCTGTAACTGTAACGGCCCGAAATTTTGAATAAATCTTGTTTCCTGATTTCATGTGTTATTTTATTTTATTTTTATACTCAACAAAAAAAATTTATTTGATAAACATGATTATAATTAAAATGATACCATTGGTTTTTGAGTGTTATATGACCATCGGTCAATATGACCACCGTGAACAAAATGTTTTGATTATTGTCTCTAAATTTAATTAATCTTGGTTAATTATTATAGAAAGAAGATTTGATGGCCTCACCTAGTAGTCATAGACCGATCGAAGCCCATCTAACAGAGCTTGGGAAGGAGGTAGTACCATTGGGCTTTTCTCTGGACCAAATCCAAGCCGAACTTCATCATGTGAAGCTAGAACGGAATCACCTTCGCGAGAAGTTCAAACTGATAGAAATTACTACTCGGGAAATGTTGACTGAGCCGCCCCAAAATTCTATCACCCTAGCACACCTTACTCTTAGGTCCTATGCTGGTATTATAAGGGGCTATGTAAGGAGACCGTAATTGCCTTGTGTAATCCTTGTTTTAAATAAAAATTGGGATTTTTTCTTATGATGAAGTTTATGAATTTTCAAATGACTGGATAAAAATAGTATGCATATTTTTGATGAATTTTCAAAAGGATATTTAAAAAAAATGTTTGTGTAAACCTTAAATAATTTAAAATGTGTAATGATTCTCAAAAAACGGTCTTCTACAATTATGTTCAGTACGAAATTTAGAGTCTAATAAGATCAACATGATTTTTGATGAATAGTAAATTATGAATAGTGATTTAATGATTAGGATTAGTAATATGACCAAATGGATTAATAATCTCACTTAAAGAATGTTTTAAAATAATCTAGGCACCTTGATTAAGTAATGCGATTCAATAAAATGGTTAAATAATGGTTTCATAAATTATTATTCAAGTATTAGTTTTTCAGGTGAATAGTGTTTTTTTTAATATTTAATTAAAAATAATTAAAAAATTATTTTTATAAAAAGGATTTTATTTTTGAACTCAGATCATCGATATTATGTTATGGTAATTTTTGGGGATTTTTCAGAAAAAAATGAATTCTCGATGAATATTGTTTTTATTTAAAAATTAAATTAAAAATATTTAGAAAATTATTTTTATAAAATGGAGTTCATAAATGTAATTAGAGCATCTATATTTAGTTAAGGTGAAATTTTTGGTTTTTTATGAGAAAGATGAATTTTTCAGTGAATAGTAAAAATGCAGTTTTAGGGTTTCGGTATTTTTAATGACATCATAGTTGTGTCATGATGATGTCATGAGATATTTTAAGGGTTGGCCGGCCAAGGATGAAGAATTATTGTTTTGGGGGCCCCATGTGGCCTAACTCCATGATAAATGCCAAGGGAGAGCACATGGGGTTGAGAAAAACACATGTGAGGTGTCCCTTGGCCATTAATGCCTTGTCCTCTCACTTTCACTATAAATACCAAGCCCTCCTCTCATCAATTCGACTCCCCACTCTTCCCCAACGATGTTCGGGTCTCATTACTTCCCAAGGAGTCCTCCCAAGGTGCCCCCAAGCCCTCAAGGTCCCACCCATTGAGGTTTAAGAGTTACATTTTAAGTTAAGGGATCTGACCCCTCTCTTTCTATTCAAGTGATCTCTTTTATGTCATTCCTTTTATGCTCCATATTATTATGTTAGAGGATGTTCTTTTATACTCCTCTTATTGCCCTTTTTATTTTCATATAATGAGAGATCCCCTCTTACTCTAATTATTTCATTTTATAAAGTTTTATGTTGCGCCGTTATGCTGCCGAAATTTTTTTAACGATAGTATCTCCCTTCTCATTTTTCAAGATCTTTTATCATGTAAAGTATTTCAAGTTCCTTTTTGTTATGTTGGGGTATGATATCTAAATTTATCATACTGATATTTAATGATCATATGATGAGAGACCCCATTTGATCTCTTCAATTCAGTATTTTTAGGTTTTAAGTGGCACCGTGAGGCTGCCGAATTTTTAAGTGGTTCTTCACCTTTCTCGTTTTGAAGTTCTACATTCTTGTCAATTCTTTCAAGTTCCTTTCTATTATGTTGGGGTATGATCTCTAAAATTATCATACTGATATTTTATGATCATATGATGAGAGACCCCATTTGATCTCTTCAATTCAGTATTTTGATGTTTTAAGTGGCGTCGTTAGGCTGCCGAATTTTTAAGTGGTTCTTCACCTTTCTCGTTTTGATGTTCTAATTTCATGTCAAGTCTTTCAAGTTCCTTTCTATTATGTTAGGGTATGATCTCTATATCTATCATACAGGACTCTTATGTTCATATGATGAGAGACCCTATTTGATCTTGTCAATTCATTTTTAATGAAGTTTAAGTGATGCCGTTAGGCTGCCGAATTTTTAAGTCGTTCTTCACCTTTCTCGTTTTGAAGTTCTACTTTCATATCAAGTCTTTCAAGTTCCTTTCTATTATGTTGGGGTATGACATCTATATATATCATACTGATCTTTTATGTTCATATGATGAGAGACCCTATTTGATCTCATCAATTCATTTTTGGTTGAAGTTTATTTGACGATGTTAGGCTGTTGAATTTTCATAAGAGAAACCTTATTTTTGTCTTCTTTTCATGTTCTTCATTTCATATTGTATATTTTCAAATTTCATTACCATTTTCTTAAATCCCTTATATTATGTCCCCCTACTGTTTTATGGATCATTTATGAGTGTGTGACCCATGTCCCCTCTCTTTTTAATGTTTTCTAAAACCACGAAACATAGCCGTTATGCTGCAGAATTTTCGTCTCAAAATGCCTCTGTCTTTTCTCAAAATTATTTTATGTTATAAAGTGAATAATAAAAGTTCTTATTTCTACAGGGGTATTCTCATATATATCAAAATGTTCTATTTTAAATTCTGGAATTTACATACATGAAACCCTCTTTCCCTTTCTATGGGTTTAAAGTGACGTAAAGATCATGTCTTTAAAGCAGTTTTTAAAATGTTATGATTATGAAATGAAACCCATTTATTTTATGCTATATGGGTTATTTATGAAATTTTTGATGATGATATATGTGGATCACATGATAATAAATTCAAATTTAATGGTGTGCCCTGATAGCGCTCTAATGCATTGGGTAATGATGTAACCACTAGAGATTACAATTTTCACGATACCTTGGTGAATAACCTTGGTAATTTTCAAATGACACCTTAGGGATGGACCTTGGTGATATGTTCATGATTTTCTATGTTAAATTATGTATCCACATATTCAATTTATGAAAAATGATATTTTTATATGATATATCTCATGATTTCTTTCTCATGCCTTAAAGTTATTTTCATGTCCTTATTGAAGTATATCAATTTCACATGTAAAATGTTCCTCTTGATTCCCTTACAGGGCCTTCTGCTCACCCCTTCGTTTGATGTGTGTTCCCAGGTAATGAGATGCAGTAATGAACCAAAGATGAACTTGAGGAGAAGCCTTTCAAGTGTTTAAGAAGAATATTGTTTTTGTTTCATTTATTATGATCCTGGTTTCCAAGACACTAAACCTTAAAGAGCCACGGTTTTGTAAAATGTAATGAATGTTTATGTGATAAAAAGGCGGGATTCTATAGTTGGTATCAAAGGATGGTTTAGTAATTTGTGGAAATTAGGGTATAAAAATTTTAGGAAAAAACTCTATATAAGAGTTTAAATATAGGAAATCTTCCTGGTATTTTGGTGAGTATTGAGTAAGGGGTTTCCAAGCAAATACATCCCTGTCTGGATACGAGTAGGTAGAGGTGGCTCTGGCACAGATGTACATAGGGGTAAAACCCGAAAACACTGCTTTGAGCTAGACTCGAATGGGAACTGGTACACGACAACGGGCCTTGCTGCACTCTTGGTTACAACACTCCCGGCGGATAAGCTTTGGTAAATTCATAAGCTTTGTATGAACCATTGTTAAAGGAACAAAGATAAAATAAAATAGAGGTTCACATAAGAATATATGATCATGGATAACCAAGAAGTGAACCTAGGGGATCACAAGTTAGGGTATAATTTACTTCTAAATGTTATCCTTAGATTTTTTAAGTTTCTTTTCATGATTATTGGCTAAGTATTTAAGCCCCTAACTATAGATTCTTTTCTTAGTTAATGGTGGGAAATGGAAGAAAATTTCCCAACATCCAATGTGATAGGAAATGCTACGATTGCCGTATTAATACGACAGATATGATTAGGGGATTAAAAGATGATTATTATTTTGGAAGACGTTCACTATTTTGAGGACCATATATGATCATGGTAAATAGATTACTACGATATTTTCATTGAGGAGTAAGGTTGACTTATATTTTGAAGAATCAATGAATTTAAGGTGGACTTATTGTAATTTAGGTTACTTATGGGAATGATTATCCTATCTTGGGTTAAATATGTTTAGGTTAGATACTTTTGTTATAAGATGTTAGGAGTGGTTGATGTTGTTTGGAGATGAACAATGAAGTTTATTTTGGAAGACTATGTTATCAAATCCTTCTTGTATTTGGGTTTCAATCTTAGTTTGGTTTATTTGGACGAATTTTAACGACTGTTATTTATGGAATGGTCTATGATGAACTTTGGGTATTACCATGGAACTTTGAAGAATTAAAAGTAGTTTCCATTCCTATGGGATTCTTTTTGAAGAGTTGTTTTACCATACCATTTCTAATCTTTGGATAATGTTTAAAGATATAAGAAATAGATAGTTGATCTTTTGTGGATTATGTGATTCTCTAGAAGATGATTCTTGTATTTTGATGAGACCAAGTAGTTTTGAATGCTCATCGTTTGGAGAAAAGATTTGTTTTGGTAGAAACTTATTAAAGTATGAAACTCTACATGAAGGTAGATATACTTCCTTATGTTTTTTATATATGTTGTAAATGAATTCCTCAAAGTTATGAAAAGGAACATAAAACAAAAACGTTGTTGGTTTACGTTTCCTACTGGGTAATCAAAGACCGCTTACACACATCATAATTTTGGGATTTTCTGGTGGTTAACTTCTTCTTAATCATGTTTTCTATCACTCTCCTTTAAGAATGTTACCCTTTGTTATCTCCTCCATGTCCATGTGTCCTACATGGAATCCTTGTATGAGTAAACTGGGGTGGCCTTTGTACTTCCTTTTCTTTATTTTAAAGTAATGGTGTTACAGATTCTTTTTCCGATGTGGGACTTTAAATGAAATTTCAAAACCCAATTTTTTAAAAAATAAAAAAATAAAAAAAAATGTGAGGACGCAATTTCTTAAGGGGGGAAGATTGTAACGGCCCGAAATTTTGAATAAATCTTGTCTCCTGATTTCATGTGTTATTTTATTTTATTTTTATAATCAACAAAAATGTTTTATTTGATAAACATGATTATAATTAAAATGAGACCATTGGTTTTTGAGTGTTATATGACCATCGGTCAATATGACCGCAGTGAACAAAATGTTTGGATTATTGTCTCTAAATTTAAGTAATCTTGGTTAATTATTATAGAAAGAAGATTTGATGGCCTCACCTAGTAGTCTTGGACCGATCGAAGCCCATCTAACAGAGCTTGGGAAGGAGGTAGCACCATTGGGATTTTCTCTGGACCAAATCCAAGCCGAACATCATCATGTGAAGCTTGAATGGAATCGCCTTCGCGAGAAGTTCAAACTGATAGAAATTACTACTCGGGCAATGTTGACTGAGCCGCCCCAAAATTCTATCACCCTAGCACACCTTACTCTTAGGTCCTATGCTGGTATTATAAGGGGCTATGTAAAGAGACCGTAATTGCCTTGTGTAATCCTTGTTTTAAAAAAAAAATTGGGATTTCTTCTTATGATGAAGTTGATGAATTTTCAAATGACTGGATAAAAATAGTATGCATATTTTTGATGAATTTTCAAAAGGATATTTTAAAAAAATGTTTGTGTAAACATTAAATAAATTAAAATGTGTAATAATTCTCAAAAAATGGACTTCTACAATTATGTTGAGTATGAAATTTAGAGTCTAATAAGATCAACATGATTTTTGATGAATAGTAAATTATGAATAGTGATTTTATGATTAGGATTAGTAATATGACCAAATGGATTAGTATCTCACTTAAAGAAAGTTTTAAAATAATCTAGGCACCTTCATTATGTAATGTGATTCAATAAAATGGTTAAATAACGGTTTCATAAATTATTATTCAAGTATTAGTTTTTTCGGGTGAATAGTGTTTTTTAATTAAAAATTTACTTAAAAATAATTAAAAAATTATTTTTATGAAAAGTACTTTATTTTTTTACTCCGAGCATCGATATTATGTTATGGTAATTTTTGGGGATTTTTCTGAAAAAAATAAATTCTCGATGAATAGTGTTTTTAATTAAAAATTAAATTAAAAATATTTAGAAAATTATTTTTATAAAATGGATTTCATAAATGTAATTAGAGCATCTATATTTAGTTAAGGTGAAATTTTGGGTTTTTTCTGAGAAAGATGAATTTTTCAGTGAATAGTAAAAATGCAGTTTTAGGGTTTCGGTATGTTTAATGACATCATAGTTGTGTCATGATGATGTCATGAGATATTTTAAGAGTTGGCTGGCCATGGATGATGAATTATTGTTTTGGGGTCCCCATGTGGCCTAACTCCATGATAAATGCCAAGGGAGAGCACATGGGGTTGAGAAAAACACATGTGAGGTGTCCCTTGGCCATTAATGCCTTGTCCCCTCACTTTCCCTATAAATACCAAGCCCTCCTCCCATCATTTCGACTCCCCACTCTTCCCCAACGAATTTATGGTCTCATTACCTCCCAAGGAGTCCTCCCAAGGTTCCCCCAAGCCCTCAAGGTCCCAACCATTGAGGTTTAAGAGTTACATTTTAAGGTAAGGGATCTGACCCCTCTCTTTCTTTTCAAGTGATCTCTTTTATGTCATTCCTTTTATGCTCCATGTGCTTATGTTATATGATGTTCTTTTATACTCTTCATAATGCCCTTTTTATGTTCATATAATGAGAGATCCCCTATTACTCTAATTATTTCATTTTATAAAGTTTTAAGTGGCGCCGTTAGGCTGCCGAAATTTTTGTAACGGATTCTTTCTCCCTTCTCATTTTTCAAGATCAATTATCATGTAAAGTATTTCAAGTTCCTTTTTGTTATGTTGGGGTATGATCTCTAAATTTATCATATAGATATTTTATGATCATATGATGAGAGACCCCATTTGATCTCTTCAATTCAGTATTTTGATGTTTTAAGTGGCGCCGTTAGGCTTGCGAATTTTTAAGTGGTTCTTCACCTTTCTCGTTTTGAAGTTCTACTTTCATGTCAAGTCTTTCAAGTTCCTTTCTATTATGTTGGGGAATGATCTCTAAATTTATCATACTGATCTTTTATGATCATAGGATGAGAGACCCCAATTGATCTCTTAAATTCAGTATTTTGATTTTTTAAGTGGCGTCGTTACGCTGCCGAATTTTTAAGTGGTTCTTCACCTTTCTCGTTTTGAAGTTCTACTTTCATGTCAAGTCATTCAAGTTCCTTTCTATTATTTTGGGGTATTATCTCTATATCTATCATACTGGACTCTTATGTTCATATGATGAGAGACCCTATTTGATCTTGTCAATTCATTTTTAATTAAGTTTAAGTGATGCCGTTAGGCTGCCGAGTTTTTAAGTGGTTCTTCACCTTTCTCGTTTTGAAGTTCTACTTTCATGTCAAGTCATTAAAGTTCCTTTATATTATGTTGGGGTATGATATATATATCTATAATAATGATATTTTATGTTCATATGATGAGAGACCCTATTTTATCTCATCTATTCATTTTTGGTTGAATTTTATGTGACGCCGTTAGGCTGCTGAATTTTCATAAGAGAAATCTTATTTTTGTCTTCTTTTCATGTTCTTCATTTCATGTGGTATATTTTCAAATTTCATTACCATGTTCTTAAATCCCTTATATTCTGTCCCCCTACTGTTTTATGGATCATTTATGAGTGTGTGACCCATGTCCCCTCTCTTTTCAATGTTTTCTAAAACCCCGAAACATAGCCGTTATGCTGAAGAATTTTCGTCTCAAAATGCCTCTGTATTTTCTCAAAATTATTTTATGTTATAAAGTGAATACTAAAAGCTCTTATTTCTACAGGGGTATTCACATATATATCAAAATGTTCAATTTTAAATTCTGGTATTTACATACATGAAACCATCTTTCCCTTTCCGTGGGTTTAAAGTGACGTAAAGATCATGTCTTTAAAGCAGTTTTTAAAATGTTATGATTATGAAATGAAACCCATTTATTTCATGCTATATGGGTTATTAATGAAATTTTTTATGATGATATATGTGGCTCACATGATAATAAAGGAAAATTTAAGGGTGCGCCCTAATAGAGCTCCAATGCATTGGGTAATGATGTAACCACTAGAGATTACAGTTTTCACGATACCTTGGTGAATAACCTTGGTAATTTTCAAATGACACCTTGGGGATGGACCTTGGTGATATGTTCATGATTTTCTATGTTAAATGATGTAGCCACATCTTCATGTTATGAAAAATGTTATTTTTATATGTTGTATCTCATGATTTCTTTCTCATGCCTTAATGTTATTTTCATGTCCTTATTGAAGTATATCAATTTCACATGTAAAATGTTCCTCTTGATTCCCTTACTGGGCCTTCTGCTCACCCCTTCTTTTGATGTGTGTTCCCATGTTACGAGATGCAGTAATGAACCTAGGATGAACTTGAAGAGAAGCCTTTCAAGTGTTTAAGAAGATTTTTTTTGATTCATTTATTATGATCCTGGTTTCCAAGACACTAAACCTTAAAGATCCTCGGTTTTGTAAAATGTAATGAATGTTTATGTGATAAAAAGGCAGGATGTTAGAGTAACACACCGAACTCAGTTACCCAGAGTCGTTTCATTATTACATAACATTGTCATGATCACAAGAAAGATCATGTATCGAATGACCGATTAGTTTAGTAGCCTTGGAAACACTAGATATATTCATAAGTCTTACATTAAATCATAAAAATTAAAACTACAACAACATATTTTCTTCGTAGTCCACACTCATATCCCAACATACTATCCCTACAGTTCATTCATGAATTTACTTATTCACATCCTGGGAAAAATAAAATATTGAAAGGGGTGATCTCAAATTCCCAGTAAGGATAACAATTTAGAGGAAAATTTTATAAATAAGAATAAACATTTAAGGAAATGTATAACTAAAACAAATGCCTTTTAAACATGAACTTCATCATAGTATGGAAAAAATAAAATTAAATAATTCCATTTACTTATTCACATGGATATTCTACTAATCGAATAAACACATGAAATATCAATAACCACTTTCATAATGATGGAATGCATAATTCCAGACTATCATAACCACATAGCCAAGGCCTCATGCCAAGACTACAAAAAATATTTTGTTAAGGCCTGGTTCCAAAACACTAGTTTGTCTCATGAGACATACCGATGCATAGATGAGCTATAGCGGGCTCCACCCGTCACATATTAAGTCCAATGCATTCCGTTATGAAAAGGTTTAAACATAACATAATCATTCGTATTAAAAATAGAATACGAAATGTCAATACCTTCACCATAAATCATGAAGGGTATAAAAATAAAATATCCATAGTGAAACATATCACAAAACCTTCAATACAATATGGAAGTTTTGTTTCATAATAAATCAGCTTCAAATAAGCTTAAAATCCATCAAAGGATGTTGACATAGATGAAATCAAAACCCTTTTTAGAGAAATATCGCTTTTTATTTTGAAATCATTTATGAGTCATATAATATAAAACGTTTTCATTGAAAATATTCTTATAAGCTTGGAAGGGAAGCTTCTACGATTTTATAATGGTGGAAAATATTCACACCCACTGTATAAGTTAAAAAACATCCTTACCTTAATTCTGTCGAAATGGTTAAAAAGCACCTTGTTTGGAAAAAGATGGAAAGATTATTTTATAAAACTCTTATAAAAAGTCAAAAAAGGGTATAAATTAATTTAACCCATATTATAGTAAATATTAACAAATTTTTTGAAATACATTTGTAAGAATCATGGATGTGGATGGTAAAGTAGTCCAAGTAGATTAGTACGTATAAACAACCTCGGATAATGAAGAGAATGCGAAATAAACCCTTACCTTGTAATTTTCCTTGGTTGGGGGTAGGTTAACCTCCCGCATAATGGTGAAATAATTGTTATTAAATTATACATGAATCATATATATTAATATGATATCATATACGATCTTTTAACATTGATTTGTTAATAATATCTTAGTATTATCATTGTTTCAGATGTTAATTTACTCGTTTTATTTTATAAGTTTTGTTAAGTAAGTCGTTTTTGTCATGGAAAGGTTGTATCATAATCATATCCATAATTATATCATTTCCTTAGATACTATTATTTATCATCGAATGATAATTAGACTTGAATGGATACGATGGAGAATGAATCTCATCACGTTCATGGAGACGGTAGTCCGTACGTACGCACAAGCGACAATATCATTCTTTTTATATTAAAATAATATATAATTGAATGATATATCATATATACAAAATCATTATCATGTTATATTTATTATTTACATGAATTAGACATCATTATTATACCCATTCAAATAATAATATATTGAATAACAATTACACCACGACGTGGAGACGGTAAGCCGTACGTACGCACGTATGCTGACATGTTATGAAAAGGATTGATAGAATACTTAAATATGGTAATAAAATGATTATAATAACATCAAATTATATATAATATACTGTATTTATTATTTTATAATGGTAATAACAATGAAAGAAGAAGTGTAAGAAGAAAGGAACCTGAAAAAGGGTGGTGAAATCATTACCTCTTCTTCGGGTTCTTCCTTTTGATTTGATCAAAAGGGCTCCTTAAAATGGCTTTATGACTAAAGGAAGGCCTATAGGATGAAGTGAGGGAAGTTTAGAGATTTATTTGGGCAGAGTTTGGCCAAACCAAAAGGCTTTGAAGGTGTGAGTTAATGAGAAGGGAGAGTGCCCTTTTATAAGAGGGGAGAGGGGCACCTTTGGAAAAGCTAGAAATATTATTTTATAATAAATTTATATTCGGTTTCTAATGGCTCCAAAGTGGATTATTTAAATTTTAAGATGGGGATGGGTCGGAAACCACTCATCCAATTGAATTTATACAAGTTTGGGCTACTATGTTAAGCTTATCGTTAAGTATTAACAATTAGTTAATTAGTTTCACTTTTACAATGTCTCTTTGTATTTTTATATTATATGGTTAATAAACATACTATATACATCCAAGAGACCCCCAATTGTTCCATTAATGATACAACCATCATGATATAAGTCTCTTGGCCTAACCTTTGATTTTATTAATTTAATATCAATTAATAATATAATATTTGTTTTAAAACACTTTTATGTCAATTTTGACACTATTCAATAATTGATTTTTGGTAAAATCATAACAGAATTATTACTACAAAAAAAGGTTACATAAGTCAATCCTAACATGACATATTAACATAAAAAATTAGTTTAATTCATAAAAAGTCTCAAATTATATTTATTTGGGTAGTTATAATATCAATTATTCTAATTTTCCATTAATTAGGTAATTACTATATCATCATTGTGTCATAAATAAATTAAATTATTTAATGTCTAAAAATTATAAATAAAATATAATTATGTAGGAAATCATTTTAGCCTTCTAATGAATATTTACAATCTAATTGATATTATTTATAACCCTATATTAAAAATGTTTTAGTAAATAATCTTTGATTTTAACTCTTTTAACTCTTCTTTGAATTAAATAATAATAAATATCCTAATCAAATCCAAGTGGAACTAAATGATAATATTTTATTCCTTAGGTTATTTTTGGTCGGTATACAATTGTCCAATAGAATTATGACATGTGTTAGGGTAATATTAAAATCAATTTTACCCTTAATTACCCTATTTACTTTTAACCGTGATAAATAAAAGTAAAAAGTTACTATTCACCAAAAATTATTTTCATCACATTAAACCAAATTTTACTCCTTTATATTTACCGTGTCTCTTGGATATTCAAAATTCCAATCACAGAAGTGGTAAAATTAATTTATATGAAGAATTCAGTTTTTTAACTACCACTTAGTATTTTCACTATTCATAAAAAAATTGATGTTTTTTAGAACAATGACAAAAATTCACCCTAAGCTATAATTGATATTCTGAAATCAAAAATGATGTCTATTTTACAAAATTCCAGACATAGAAGTTGCATTAATTATTTTTATAATTAATTCTCACTGTTACAACAAATAACATGTTTTTAAGAAATAACGTATATCAAAAGATTGACAATTGTTTATGTCCAATTTCAAAGTGAAATTATTTCTAATGAACACCATTGGATAAAATGGTAAAAATATATTCTAATTATACTTTAAAACCACCAAATAATATAATTTTTCACTATAAATTATTTTTATTAAAAAAAGTTGTTTTTAAGTATTTTTCATTATTCATAAAAATAGGAAGTTCTCAGAAAAATACCAAAAATTCAACTTAGGATAATTTCGATATTCTGAATCCAAAAATGAATACCATTTTGAAATTTAAAAATATATAAATTAAAAATGTAGTTATTACTATTCATAATGGCTAGTTTGATTGGTTGTGGTGTGTTAGAACTCAATGTTGTGTACAACACACGCTATCACGTTATTCAAAGAGAAGCATACCATAGAAGCATGGGGTGTTAAATTCTCCCCTCCTTCAAATAATTTCATCCATGAAATTTCTAGAATACTACCGCATGAAAAGACTCGGGATGTTCTTCATCATATGTATCTCGGGTTCCCATGTTGCCTCTTCCATCTTATGGTTTCTCCACAAAACATTTACCAGACGCATCATCCGATTTCTTAGCACTTGTTCTCTCATATCAAGATTCTTGACAGGCTCTTCGCAATAAGACAGATCAGGTTCTAGTTTTAATTCCTCATAGGTGTGTACATGCGTTGGGTTAGGCATGTATTTCCTCAATAGTGATACGTGGAAAACATCGTGAACTTTGGAGAGACTTGGCGGAATTTCCAATCGGTAAGATACAACCCCAATTCATTCTAGAATTTCGAAAGGTCTGATGTACCTGGGACTTAATTTACCTTTCTTACCAAAACATATGAATCCCTTACATGGAGATACCTTTAAGAAAACATGATCACCAACTTGAAATTCCAAATCCTTCCTCAATTATCGGCATAGCTCTTCTTCCTACTTTCAGCTGCTTTGATTTGATTTTGGATTACCTTCACCTTTTCCATTGTTTCCTCAACCAGTTCTGGACCTACAAGTTTTCTTTCCCCAACGTCATCCCAACAGGTTGGTGTGCGACATCTCTTTCCGTATAATGCTTTATATGGTGGCATTTGAATACTTGAATGGATGCTATTGTTATAGGAAATGTTTACCAGAGGTATATATTGATCCCACATACCCTGAAAGTCAAGTGAGGAAGATCTCATCATGTATTCTAAGGTTTGACCATTCTGATTGACCTTCTGCCTGAGGGTGGAAGGAAGTTCTAAAATGATGTTCAGTATCCAAGGATTTCTAAAGACTATTCCAGAATCATGAAGTAAAATGGGGATCACAATCTGAAACAATCGATAGGGGTACACCATGATGTCTCACAACATCATTAATATATAGTCTTGCTAGACGTTCCAGTGGTAGATCTTCTCTTATAGCAAGAAAATGTGTAGACTTGGTATGATGATCAACAATAACCCATATTGCATCGTTCCTTCTAGGAGTCTTTGGTACCCCATGACAATGTCCATCGTAATATTGTCCCATTTCCTCTCCGGTATGGGAAGAGGTTGCATGACTCCTACAGGTTGTTTCCTTCCATCTTTCACTTGTTGACAAACCATAAATCTTGACACAAAATCAACAATCTGTCTTTTCATGTTGTCCCACCAAAAATGTTCCACCAAATATCTATACATTTTGGTGCTCCCAGGTTGTATAGGGAAATTGGAACTATGAGCATCATCCAACAATTCCCTTTTTAGATCATGTATATCTGGAACACAAAGTCTCTTCACGAATTTCAAAATTCCATCTTCACACACAAAGTCTCTCAATCTCCCATCATTCACAGCTTTAATATTATTTTTAAATTCATCATCATCGGTCTGAGAAATCTTTATCCTTTCTAGTAAATATGGTTTGTCAACCATTTGAAAAAGAATTGATGTTTCACCTTCCATGGTTATTACCATGTCCATCTTCACTAGATCTATGAAAATTGGATCCCTTTCAATTCTCATATTGTTCAAAACTCCATGATCTTTTCTGATCAAAGCATCGTCCACCTTTTTTGATTTTCCTAGGTGGTAGTGTATCATACAATCATAATCCTTGAGAAATTCCAGCCTTTTCTTTTGCCTCATGTTGAGTTCTTTTTGTGAGAAAATATGCATCAAACTCTTGTGATCAGTATAAATTTCAAATTTTTCACCATAGAGGTAGTGCCTTCATATCTTCAAAGCAAAGATCACAGCTGCTAACATGAGATCATGCATAGGATAGTTTTGTTCATGAGTTTTCTACTGTTGTGATGCATAGGCAATAACCCTATCATTCTGCATAAGGACACAGCCAAGTCATTTCTTTGTTGCATCACTATAAATAACGAATAGATCATTCCCCGATGGTAGAGTCAATATAGTAGCATTGAATAATATTCTCTTTAGTTCATCAAAACATTCTTCACATACTTTTTCCAAAAAAAAATTGACCCCTTTACGTGTGAGCTTCGTTAATGGGTTAGCCAATCGGGCAAAATTCTGGACGAAACGTCGATAATAATCTGCTAGACCAATAAAACTACGTACCTCAGTTATACTAGTAGTTGCTGGCCATTTTTGGATTTCCTTGGTCTTAGAAGGATCAACAGAGATTCCATCTTTAGAGACAATATTGCCAAGAAAAAAAATCTCCTAAAGCTAGAATTCACACTTGCTAAACTTCCCATATAATTCATGTCTTCTCAGAGTCTTCGGTATAATGTCCAAGTGATATTCATGATCGTGGTAGCTTTTGGAGTATACCAAGATATCATCAATAAATACCACCAAAAATTAATCGAGATATTCCTTGAAAACGTTATTCATCAAATCCATGAATACAGAGGGTTCATTAGTCAATCCAAAAGGCATTACTGTAAACTCGTAATGCTCGTACCTGGTTCAAAATGCTGTCTTCAGAATGTCTTCCTTATTCACACACAACTGATGGTATCCAGATCGAAGGCAAATATTTGAAAAATATTGATCGCCATGTAGTTGGTCAAATAAATCAACAATCCTAGGTAGGGGATACTTGTTATCTATTATTATAGCATTGATCTCCCTGTAGTCGATACATAACATCATATATCCACCTTTATTTTTAACAAAAAGAACATGGGATCCCCATAGAGAAACATTGGGGGGAATAAATCTTTTATTACTAAATTCCACTAGTTGTTTATTTAGTACGACTAATTCCATAGTGGCCATTCTATAAGGGGTCTTCGATATAGGCCTTGATCCAGGAATTAAATCAATGGAAAACTCAACTTCTTCTTCTGGAGGATGTCCAGGTAAATCATCCGTAAATACATCTACATATTCGTTCACAATAGGTACATCGTCTATTTGAACATTCCTTTCCTCACCCACAATAATTTCTTTCTCTTCCTACCCAATAATTGAATTTAGTTGAGATACTGGGTGTGGATCTAGATAAGAATTAGGTGGTGATGATTCTGCTCTGAAGATAAGGTGTTCCTTATCATCATCATCAAAAATCATAACCTCCTTATTCTTTCAATAAATAATCGCATTATAGTCTGAAATCCAATCCATATCGAGTAATATATCAGACTCAATCAAAGGAATGACGATGAGATCAGCAGATAAAGATCATTTATGTGCTCTATTGGGGGATGATTCCCAAAACATTGTTGCAATGATAATTTCCATAGGATTTTTAATTGACAAATACCTTGCTAAATCACATTGGAAATATCTGATTTTCATAAAAAACTAGGAAGATATGAAACAATGTGAGGATCCAGAATCAAATAATGCATTTTCTAAACTTGAGAAAACCAATAAATTACCTGCCACCACGACTTTCAGAGCTTCTACCTCTGTAGTAGTGATAGCATAAGCATGGCCTTGATCCCTTGGACTTTTCTAAGGTACGTTCCCCTGACACATAGGACATTTCTTTTTATAATGTCCCATCTCCCTACAATTGTAGAACTGAACATTGGTAGCTTCCTTATTCTCTTTGCAATCATGAGTTTGGTGGCCTTTTTAACCACACTTGTAACAAACACACATTTCCTTCAAGAAAGTACTGGGGTGTTTCTTCCCACATTTACCAAAAGATGGATATTCAACCTTTCCCTTCTTCCCCTTATTTCCATTCCCAGATTGATCAGCAAATCTCTTCTTCTCTTTCTTTGCTTTAAATTCATAAGACTCTGAGAATTACTTTTTGGTCTTCATAACACATGAGATGATGTCTTCGTACAATGAAAAGGATTGTGAGACTAATTATTGATGGAGAAATGGTTTTAACCCATCAAAGAAACGATCAATATTACTTATGGGGTTAGGTATACAATCTCTAACATACCTTGCAAACCTTGTAATGTTAGCCTCATACTTTGTGACATTATCATCCTCCTTTTGTCTCAGACTCAGAAATTGCCTTTCCATATCTATTCGATGGTCGCGAGGAAAGTATTTTTCTAAAAATAGATCATTGAACTCCCTCCATTCCATATTTGATAATTAAACATCTTACTTTATGTTTTGAATCAATGACCACCATTGATCAGCATCTCTAGTGAGGTGCTAAACTGCCATGATAACCTTTTCCCTATCACTACTCCCCAAAGACTGAAATATGTTCTCTAGGAAATTTATCCATTGCACAGCTACTAAGGGATTTGTACTCCAATTTAATGTTGGTGGTTGTTTCCTCATGAATCGA
Source organism: Viscum album (assembly GCA_963277665.1). Classification (NCBI taxonomy): domain Eukaryota; kingdom Viridiplantae; phylum Streptophyta; class Magnoliopsida; order Santalales; family Viscaceae; genus Viscum; species Viscum album. The sequence continues at coordinate 1,197,231,942 of OY728121.1, read as the reverse complement.
TCTAGCATTGATCCTCCATGTTGTGGATCAGGGTGCTCCATACGGGTAAGGTTATTATTCACAACCTGAGTGAGTTGTCCCAGTATGGTGATTAGCTGATCGGAACCAGTTGCATCACCAACTCCATTTTAATTATCTTGAGCAGGAGGAAAATCCCTACATGGAGTGAGTGCATTGATACAGTTTCCATTTATTCCACGAGGCGCCATTTCTAAACAATGCATAAACTAGATCTGTTTATGAATAAAAATACATAATTTCATACTTATAAAACACATAACATAAATTGAACTATTTATGGATATAATCCATAATAATAAAAAATGTTATCTTTGAGAAGTATATACTCATAAACCCTTCATAAATATTTATAAATAAAATGAGAGTTATCCTAAGAATATCCCCTAGGAGTGTCGTAACCAAGAGAGCCGCAAGGCCCGTTATCGTGCACCAGTTCCCGTTAGAGTCTAGCTCAAAGCGATGTTTTCAGGTTTTACCCCTAGGTACCTTTGTGCCAGAGCCGCCTCTACCTTCTCATATCTAGACAGGGATGTATTGCTCAGAAATCTCACAAAATCTATACAATACCAAAATTCTAGGAAGTTCTTCTATACTAATCGTCAAATTTCATCTTAAATCTATGTGCTCTAATCAGAGTTTATCTAAATCTAGCTTCCAAGGTTTGTACTAAACATCCTCTGATACCAACTATAATGCCCCGACCTCCGTTACCCAGAGTCGGTGCATTATTACATAACATTGGCATGATCACAAGAAAGATTGAGTCTCGAAAGACCAATTAGTTTAGTAGCCTTGGAAACACTAGATATATTCATAAGTCTTACATTACATCATAAAAACTGAAAACTGCAACAACATATTTTCATCATAGTCCACACTCATATCCCCACATACTATCCCTGCAGGTCATTCATAAATTTACTTCGTCACAACTACGGAAAAATAAAACATTGAAAGGGGTGAGCTCGAATGGCCAGTAAGGATTACAATATAGCGGAAACATTCATAAATAAGAATAAACATTTAAAGCATTGTAAAACTAAAACAAAATCCTTTTAAACAATAACATCAAAATTGTATGGAAAAAATAAAATTAAATAATTATATTTACTTACTCACATGGATATTCTACTAATCGAAAAATCACATGCAATATCCATAACCACTTTCATAATGATGGAATGCATAATGCCAGACTATCATAACCACAGAGCCAAGGCCTCGTGCCAAGACTACAAATAAGATTTTGTCAAGTCCTTGTGCCAAGACACTAGTTTGTCTCATTAGACCTACCAATGCATCGAGGAGCTATAGTGGGCTCCACCCGTCACATATTAAGTCCAATGCATTCCCATATGAAAAAGATTAAACATAACATAAACAATATTTTTAAAACTAGAATACGAAATGTAAATACTTCCACCATAAACCATAAAGGGTATAAAAATATCATATCCATAGCGAAACATATCACAAAACCTTCAATACAATATGGATGTTTTGTTTCATAATAAATCAGCTTCAAATAATCTTATAATCCATCAAAGGATGTTGACATAGATGAAATCAAAACTCTATTTAGAGAAATATCTCTTCTTATTTTGAAATCATTTAAGAGTCATATAAAATAAAACATTTTATATGAAAATATTCTTATAATCATTAAGGGAAGCTTCGAAGATTTTATAATGGCAGAAAATAGTCGCACCCGCCGTATAAGTTTAAAAAAACATTCTTACCTTAATTCTGTCGAAAATGATAAAAAGCACCTTGTTTGGAAAACGACGGAAAGATTCTTTTATAAACCTCTTATAAAAAGTCAAACAGGGGTATAAATGAATTTAAACCATATTATAGTAAATAGTAAAAATGTTTTGAAATACATTTTTATGAAACATAGATGTGGATGATAAAGATGTCCTAATATATTATTACGTATACACAACCTCGAATAATGAAGAGATTGTGAAATAAACCCTTACATTGTACTTTTCCTTGGTTGAGGGTAGGTTAACCTCCAGTATAATGGTGAAGTAATTGTTATTAAATTATACACGAATCATAATATTAATATGATATAATATATGATCTTCTAACAGTGAATTGTTAATACTATCTTAGTATTATTGTTGTTTCGGGTGTTAACTTACTCATTTTCTTTTATATGTTTTGTTACGTAAGTCGTGTTTGTCATGGATAGGTTGTATCGTAATCATATCCAGAATTATATCAAGTTCTTAGATACTATTATTAATCATCAGATAAGAATTATATTTGAATGGATACGATGGAGAATGAATCTCATCACGTTCATGGAGACGGTAGTCCGTACGTACGCACGAGCGACAATTTCATTCTTTTGATATTAAAATAATATATAATTGGATGGTATATCATATATACAGAATCATTATCATGTTATATTTATTATTTACATGAATTAAAGATAATTTTTATACCCATCCAAATTATAATTTATTGAATAACAATTACACCACGATGTGGTGACAGTAAGCCGTACGTATGCACGTATGGTGACATGTAATTCAAATGATGGATAGAATACTGATATATGGTTGTAAAATGATTATAATAACATAGAATTATATATAATATACTCTATTTAGTATTTTATAATGGTAATAACAATGAAAGAATAAGTGAAAGAATAAAGGATCACGAAAAAGGGTGGTGAAATAATTACCTCTTCTTCGGGTTCTACCTTTTGATTTGATCAAATGGGATACCTAAGATGGATTTCTGACTAAATTAAGGTCTCTAGGATAAATTGAGGGAGTTTTAGAGAGTATTTGGGCAGATTTTCGCTGAACCAATAGGCTACGAAAGTGTGAGTTAATGAGAAGCGAGAGTTCCCTTTTATAAGAGGGGTGAGGGGCACCTTTGGAAAAGCTTGAAATATTATTTTATAATAAATTCATATTCGGTTTATAATGGCTTAAAAGTGGATTATTTAAAGGTTAAGGTGGATATGGGTCGAAAACCACTCAACCAATGGAATCTAGATAGGTTTTCGTTACTATATTAACCTTATCATTATGTATTAACTCTTAGATAATTAGTTCCACTTTTACAATGTCTCTTTGTATTTTTATATTATATGGTTAATAAACTTACTATATACATCCAAGAGACCCCAAATGGTCCATTAATGATACACATATCATGATATAAGTCTCATGTCTAATCCATAAATTTTTAGGAATGTAATATAAATTAATAATATAATATTTTCTTTAAAAACTCTTTTATGTAAATTTTGACACTATTCAATAATTGATTTTTGTGAAAATCATATCAGAATTATTACTTCGAAAAATGTTACTCACATCAATCCTAAATTTTATATTATCCTATAAAATTAGTATAATTCATAAAAAGTCTCAAATTATATTTATTTGTGTATTTATAATATCAATTATTCTAATTTTTCATTAATTAGGTAATTACTACATCATTATTGATTCATAATTAAATTAAATTATTTTATGTCTAAAAATTATAAATAAAATATCATTATGTAGGAAATAATATTATCTTTCTAATTAATATTTAAAATCGATTTTAGATTATTTATAACCCTATATTAAAAATGTTTTAGTAATTAAAATTTGATTTTAACTATTTTAACTCTTCTTTGAATTAAATAATAATAAATGTACTAATCTAATCCTAGTGGACATAAATTATAATATTTTATTCCAATGGTTGTTTTTGGTCGAGATACACTTGTAGAATAGAATTGAGACATGTTTTAGGATAATATTAATATCTTTTTTACCGTTAATTACCCTATTTACTTTTAACCGTGGTAAATAGAAGTAAAAAGTTACTATTCACCAAAAATTATTTTCATCTCATTGAACCACATTTTAGTCCTAGATATTAATTGTGTCTCTCGGATTTTTGATTTTACAATCAAGGGAGTGGTTAAATTATGTTTAATGAAAAATAAAATTTTTTATCTACCACTTAGTATTTTCATTATTCATCAAAAATTGAAGTATTTCAGAACAATGCGAAAATTTCACCCTAAGCTATAATTGATATTCCAAATCCAAAAATGATGTCTATTTTAAAAAATTCCAAATATATAAGTTGAATTAATTAATTTTATACTTAATTCCCGCTGTTACAACAAATAGCATGTTTTTAAGAATCAATATATATCAAAAGATTGAAAAATTTTTATGTCCAATTTCAAAGTGAAATTAATTCTAATGAACACTATTGGATAAAATGGTAAAAAAATATATTCTAATTATACTTTAAAAACACTAAATAATTTAATTTATCACTATAAATTATTTTATTTAAAAAAATTTGTTTTTAAGTAAGTTTCACTATTCATAAAATTGGGAAGTTCTCAGAAAAATACCCAAAATTCAACTTAGGATAATTTCGATATTCTGAATCCAAAAATGAAGTCCATTTTGAAATATAAAATATATATAATTTAAAATAGTTGGTATTACTATTCATAACGGCTAGTTTGATTGGTTGTGATGTGTTAGAACTCGATTTTGCGTACAACACACGCTATCACATTATTCAAAGAGAAGCATACCATAGAAGCTAGGGGTGTTAAAAATTCTATTTAATAAATAACATTATCATTAATAATAACATGGAAGGAAAAAATTAAGATTATATACTGTTATAAAAGTAATCACATGATCGGGAGCATTATCCCTTGATATCAAAACTAATAAAATAATTTAATGTATACAAAATAATTAGTCTCATAATAATGAAACACATCATTAAATACATCATAAATATGTGGTCAAGGAAGCATTGTAATTCATATTATATAAATGTGTATGACCTTATCCATTACTCAAAAAAAATTGTCTCATGGGACATACCGATGCATTGAGTGACTATATCTTGCCTCACGAAACCCATAATAAGCTTAATTAATTACACATATGAAATGGGATAATCATAATTGTCATAAACATACATATTTAAACTAGTATATGAAATGATAAAAATTACCCCAACTGACAATTATAATCCAAATTATTTAAGACTAATAATGATAATTCCATCGAAATTGTACCTACCTTGAAAACATGATAAGAAAACCTCCAATAATTTATGGAATATGGTATCATAATATAATAACCTCAAAAAAAATTATTCAATAATTTAGTTTACATAGATGAAAATGCATAAAAAATATCATTGCAAAAATCTTGAGAAAAAAAAACCCTTTTCACTTTGAATGTATTTATTTTTAAATGATTATAAATCTGAAGGAAAACATTTTATTTAATAATAACATTGGAAACATGTAATTTTATCTTTAATATTTTTCATGTTTTTGTTGAAATATTATCATTCCTTATATGTTATGAAATCATTTCATGCACACTGGTTAATAGTTGTGAAAAAGCTGAACCATGAGAAAATTAAAAGAAGATTCCTTTCAAAAAACATTATAAAAAGTCAAAAATGGGAAAAAATAACACTAATAAATCTACGGTGAGTTATAGAAATAATATTTAAATTCTTTAAATAAAATATTTATATTGATGGTAAATATTCACTCAGTAGAAACATTAACATAAAAAATCTAAGATAATGATGTGACAGTTAGATAAACTCTTATCTCATGTGTAATTTCCTTTGTAAACGTTAAAAACTACAATGTTTAAAATATATTTTTATTATAAATATATTCATGAGCCATAATCATAAATATAATTCCACTTATGAGTTACTTATTAACATTTATAACCCATTTATTAAAAATTCATTTGTTAAAAATTCATTATTTCAGTTAATAAGTACTTCAATTTTCATTTATGTTTTGTTTGGTTGTTTCAGTCATTATAATTTTTATGATTCTTCATAATATGGTAAATATTAATAATATAAAAAATATAATGCATCTTCATTATATTTTTACTAATATTAGTCCAAAAAACTAGAGATGTAAAATTAATTACAACATTCATGGAGACTGTAGGTCGTATGTATTCAGGAAAATTGTTTTCATTTGTTAAGGGATATAACAAAATAATATTAAATAATAATTCTCCTTTATATAATCATTATTATATCATATAAATAATATAAATTAATAATGTAAATTCACAATACCATCCATGTAAATTATAAATGAAAAACAAATCACTTCAATTCATGTTGGTGGTTGTCCACATGTACGCATGAGTGACATTATCCTTTCCCAAGTGATTGGAAGTTATGAAGGTAGATATAATATTATAATTATATAGGTATAATAATTTCAAATTTTTTATACTTAAATATTAATGTAATAATAATAAGAAACAATAAAATATGGTGATGAGGAATGAATTGTATCACTATGTGGAGGTGGTAAGTCATTAGTACGCAAGAGAATTACATTCACCTCCAATTTATTGGGAAAGAGGGTGGGTAATGGTGCATTAATATGAATAATAACATATAGGTATACTGATGATATTGATGTTTTTATTTTATTTAAAATTAAAGAGACTTTGAAGTGGTATATTTATAAATAAATTGAACGATGTTGTGTAAGACAATTACCCCTTCTTCGAGAAACCGTCATTAGATAATTTCAGAAGGATGTTATGGTTATTATTTTTGGGATCCCAAAACCTCTATATACTATATTAGGATACATATAATAGCAATGGTTAAGGATTAGTTTATCTATTTTTCTCAAAGTTGTGGGTAGAAGTGAAGGAATGGGTTCCCTTTTATAATTGATGTGAGTGACAATTTTTTTATTTCATAAAATATAACATTCAATAGATAAATTAAAAAGAAATAATTCCTCAAAATTACTAGGTATTATAATAATTTTAAGGATATTGTTGAAATATAATTATCAAATTTTATTTTAGTTTTTTTTCTAGTTTGATGCATATATTTCATTTTACCCCCACGATAATGTATTTCTCCCCCTTATATGGTTTTAATTTTAAATATATGGAAACTGTTGACATAGAAATTTTTTTTTTTGAATTTATATTCCATATCATACCCACTTATCACCTATAAATTATTTGTTGATTTTTAAAAACATTTCAAAATATAATATTTTGATAAATTGTCTTTAATGTTAATTTTGACAATATTAATTTATAATGACATTAAATGCATCAATAAAACATTTGATTTAGAATAAAATTCATATAAACAAAAATAATATTTTATATTTATCTAAATTTTTTTATCACTATAAATCAATAAAAATATGTCACTTTTATTATTTTTAATATCATTTATTTTTGTTATCAATTAACTGAATAAATATTATATTAGCGTTGTGCAGACATTTATGTTAATTATGTTATTAATAATGATTTCAAGATAATTATAATTATAGAATTAATTTCATATTTGTGACAATTACATTTATATTCCATTTTTTGTTATCATGGATATGTGTCCATAAAACATATCAATTTCGAGAAAAATGATATGGGTAAAATTAATTACATTATATAATAATTATTATTAAATATTATGACCCTATCACTTAATTTTAATCAAGATTAACACATTTTTCTCTTTATCAAGGTGATAAATTTTACCCATATTACTAATAATATTGTCCATAAATATCAATTAAAATTTTAACAAATTTTGACATCCTGATACTATATATGTTATTTATTTTTCCAAATTAAATATATATATTTTTCTTTAAAAAAATTAAAAATATGACCCCTATTTTAATGAAAAATGTTTTTAAGAAAAGGAATATTTTTTAACATAAAACTAGATTTATTCTTATCCAATGTATGGTAAAAATATAAATTAATGGAATAAATAATATATTAAATATATATTACTAAAATATAATAAATAAAATTCATCAATAATTACTAATTCAATTTATTATTTTATATATTTATTTCACACATAAAAATTGTTTTTCATAAAAACATTTGTTTTACTTTCTAAAGATTTTTATTTTTATTAATTACCAAGAAATTTATTTTGTAAATGTGTAAGACATATAATTATTATAATTTATTTAGCCCTATTAATACCCATAATATTTAATTGATATGTTTTAACATTACCAAAATAATAGATCTTGATTCTTTTGAAGACAGTGTTGTGTGCAACAAAAGATACCAAAGTGATTATATTTATTTAAAAATATACATACAACAAAATCATTAGGTGTTAAAAAAATTATATGATGTCTAATATTTTATTAGAATAACTATTACATACAAATAAAATCCTAGTGTTAGTCATAGGATAATTTCTATGAGGATTTTTCTTAGGTCATTAAGATTAGGAACATCTCGTTATTGGGGGACACACAAATGCAATCTTCCAAAGTGATAAAGATGTCATGATGTCTCATTTTTGGTACATTTTTTCATAAAATATAGAGATATATAGATGAAAATTGATAAATAAAACACTATGAAAAATGAAAAAATTGACTCCACATATATCTTCACATCAGATACAATGATAGAAGCTATTTAAATTAATATTTTCAATATTATGACCTATATATTGTTACATGAATTAGATAAGGAATACTAACTAATGAAGGTATAATATAAAAATTATATTATCTATGATCTGTGATAGATAATAGTACAATAATATTTTATTTACAGGCCACTCGAAGTGAATACAATCAAAATATTCAAACACAAATCAAAAAGTGTGTTCTTCAATTTTCTCTAGCATCATTTATCAAAAAAAATAATTATTTATGTTTACTATATGAAAAACATCTCTTCATGAGTTGAGAATGTGATATCCCTTAGAATATTAAAATCCCCACCTTTTAGTATACATGATTTATTCTTCCAAATTAATCCTCTTTTTTTGTATTACAGATTCTTGTTGACCTTTAAAACCTCCCCACATAATAATAAAAAATCTCCCTAAAAAATATAAAATATCTATATATTATATACAAATTTTAACATTTAAAATAATATATAATCCCCGATATTATCATTTGAATGTATTTTTTACATCATAATTCTTTTCAATTATAATTTAAATGAAAAATAATTCCCTCATAAAAACAATTACTCAAAAAACCAACAGTTTGATCTTGATAGATATTTCTAACCATACGTATTATGATATAACCTATCTCATTGTGGTTAAATATTCCTTTATAGTAAAATTGTATATTTTTATTATGGAATGATCGTATATTCGTAACATCTAGTGATAAAATAATTTCAGGTCATTATACATCATGATGTAACAACCAAGAATTACTATACAATTATGCAACCATACAAAAATCAATTAAACCATCATATTTAAACATAATGTTTTCCCGAATAATGTCATATTGAATAATTATTTAACATTTAATATTATAAAAAACAAGGATAAAAAAATTATTATTAGAGATTTATATTTAATTTATAATATTCATGTATCCTCAAATAAATATTAATATTTCACAATTATGATTCTGTGTGAATATTGACTCCTTTACAAAATCACATCACAAACATCTCTCATATTCAAAAAATATCTAATCTTCTTTACCGTAGAATTAATACATCTGTTAACTTATATCTATAATAAACACAATCTCATTCTTTCATCATTAAAAAAAACCCCTAATATTTACACTTGATCCCAACATTCTCCCATTTTCTAATTTGTGTTCTAATATTCTCAAGTATGATTAACTTTGGTTCCAACATTATATCTCCTTGGGATTTTTCAATATCATAAATAATATTCACTTTCACAATAAATATGAAAACATATAATTTATATAATAAATTTACCATCACATTAAGTCAACATAATCAATTCTCGATATAGAATATAGGATATAAATAGATAATCATATTTTTTAATGAAAATATCTAATTAATAAATTGTCAAGATATAATGGATTATTACTTCCCCATTCTTTATGAAATACTTGATTCTACTCCATATTTGTTGTATCTTACCTATCTAACATACCAATTACCCCTTCGATGTTATATTTCTTCCTCAGGATGTTAGAGTTAATAATAGACTCCACCTGTTTTTTTCATCATGAATTAAACACATTTTTTTAAACGGAATCAAATTGAACTAAATTTCTCAACATTTAATAATCTTATCTAAGGTAATATATCTAAAAATAATTTAACAACTAACTGACATAATAAGATAAAACAGGTAAACATTATTTTTTAATCTTCCATAAGACGAGGGGAGTTGTTGAACCCGAAAATTAAATGAATTAGTCTTAAACACAAACATTTCCAATGGTTCAGTAAATATATCCATAACATATTGATTTTCATAATGTTTTCAACCTTTGAAACACCTTATTCTACATTTCCATAAATATAATTATACTCAATATCCATCATCATTGAATGGGATTGTTGTAATTTATTTTTTAATAATTTGATGTCATTTTTATATCATTTAAAATAACTGTTGGTAATTATAATTAATCATCATGATCCCTAAATTTTTTTTCATATAAATAATTGGGTACCTAAATATTGGGTCAAAATTTATTCAACTCTACATTTAATAACTAATTTGAAATATTATCACTTGTCGAGCCATAAAATTCAGCTTCTTATAATAAACATTTAACACCATCTTAAATATTTTATATCTAATACTTAAATAAATCGATATATATCATAATACACAAATTAATCATAGTAATTTACTACATAAAACAAAAAATAATAACCAATAGTACATTGATCATCCACAAGATTATTCTCAATGTAGTGAGACATATTTCTTTTTGGTTACTTTGGTCCAACACATCAAAATAAGTTGAATAATTATGTCTAGAATTATATCCATCAAGAATAATAGCCATATATACATTCTTGGATAAAATTATTGATAAAAAACTTTTCAATTTTAATTATTAACATGTTTATCTCCTTCTTTGATTATAGTTGAAATGTGTTTACCATCAAACAAATAATAATTCTTTAGAAGTTACTTTATATAATATTTTAGAGACAATAATATATTAAATAGTTTTTTTAAATGTCCATGAAATTATATTGTATCACCATTCTTGGACATCTCATCCTCTAATCTCATTAAAATAAAAATTTCATAATGTATTATTCATCAGCACAATATGATTTTTTCATCTTAGAAGGAATCCATGAATCACATCTCTATTGATTAGTTCACATAATGAACATATTCAAAAACACCCTTTTTCTAAATTATATATTCTCTGATTAAGGATCCATTGAATCATACCATTTTCATTTTTCTTTTATGAATTTTTATAAATCTTTATTTAGTCTATGTACCATTTCATTTTCATTTCAAATTTGTAATCTCACATGTTTTTCAATATAGACATTCACCTTAATCATTCCATTCATAATGAATAAAAACAGTCCCAATATTATACTATATGTAAGAAATGATATAATAAATTTTGTGTCAAATTTTGTTTAAATTTTTCTTCCTTTTTTCTCTCTAAATCATATAATTTCTGTGATTTAGAAGTATTTCCTTGATTTAGTAAAAATTCCCATTCCTTTCAAATGTATTTATAAACGACCACTTGGTCTTAAAAATATAATGGAAATTTTCCATCTTCATAAGATTCCATGTATATTTTGTAAATATTTATCATTCAATTAATTCATGTATTTATACTATGGTTTATATTTTTTTCACTTATTCAAATTTCACCATATCTAAATGATATAAAAAAATATAATGCTCATGATTATTCATCCTATGAGTTTAAATTGAATAGGATTTATCTCCAATATGTTGGAATCATGAATATCATGTATCAATCATCTAAAATTATATTGATATTAATTATATTTAATATTAAATTTACCCTTTTATTCTACCTTGTAATCATCTTCTTATGTAAGATTATTTAAACATGTAGAATTTGTGACATGTACATCTTCTTATTCATGAATTTCCTCTAAATCGCAATGTATTTTTTCAATTAATTTGTTATATTCAATAAATATAAAATGTGTTATTTAAATGATCTTAGTGAACATCTTATTGAATTATTTATATCTTTAATCTTGGATAAGTTTCATAATAATTTACACCAATAATATATATAATTTTTTCCATTGGTTCCTTCCATGCTTTGAATATAAAATTTATACACAAATAACATAATGTGTTTTTCTATAGGATTTCATCCATACAAAATTTAATAAAGGGTTATGTATTTTCCAGGACTTAGAAAAATGAATATTTTTTGGTATAAATTATTTTTTAAACTAAATCATCCTATAATGATACGAAATTTCACATTATATAAGTAATGCATTTTCCATGTTTTTACCATTTTAATATTACTTTCAAGGAAATCATTTAATTATGTATTTTTTCCAATGATACATCATTAATGATACCATGCTTCACTAAATAGTTTTTGACCTTAAAAAATGAATAATTTTAACCATTTTCATAATAAATAATTTTTATTGACCTTTCTATTTATTATTCATCTATGATTTAAAAACATTTTATATATTCCACAAACACATTTTTTTAGAAGTCATAAAATAAAATATATATTAGCATCATCATTAATATATATATCATAATTTTCTATTATCCATGTGTTTTGGGATATGTTATTTTTCAGAAAACATTGTTATGGAAAAATGAATTAAATTTTCATTACCCCTTCTTCATTTCCCAATTATTGTTTGTCACTAACATTACTCTCATGGAATCATTATTATATTATAATTTATCCCACATATTTATTAATATTAATCACATCATTTAGAATTAAGATATTTTCATTCTCTCAAAATACATCCCCAAGTATTACCCCACCTGGGTTGGTAATGATAGAATTGATATGGAGACCCCCTCCCACAATGCATTCCCTCAATAGATTACGAGTTGGGGACATGAACTGATGGTATAACATAAATTCAAATAAGAGGAATTACCATAGTAGATAGGCATTTGGGAAGAGATATTACATTATTAAACCATTTAAATACTATTTGAATAAATATTAATTATATCCCAAGTACATACATGAAATTTCATTCAAAACAAGTAAATCCTAAAATTTACAATAAGTAACAAAAGATTAACTTTGTAGTTTGCATGAAGAAAAAACAACCCATTTACAACCCTGAGCTAGTAATATCTAGTACAATATCCAAAATGATCCTACTAACATAAAAAGTATCAAAACTCTATATATGTTGAGAATAATATATTTAATCATTTGGATCCTCCCTAGATTCTCCCAAAAATGATAATGAATTTATAACAATTCCAAATTAAAACATGTGATGTTAAATCATCACCTAAAAAATATTCCATGTTCTCAGGCTCACTATGGATATCTCTCACAATTTATCGCATACAATATAACATATAGTACAATATAATATGAAGGTACCCCTCCAGCACTTCCCTAGAGGATTTATTCTCTTCACCGACATCATATTTCTGAATCCACCTCTCCCAAAAATTAGATAGCCTGAAAACACGATGGATAAAGTGTCAAAAAAACATAACGTATATCATATCATCTTATAATCCCATTAAACATTTTTATATTGTAAAACTATTGTTTCTAGGATCCAAAATAGCTCATATGTCATGAATTATACAATTGGTGTCAAACATCTGTCTATCACATCCCATATGCTAATAAATGTACCACAAGCCATCACAGCCTATAAATGACATACCTATATCATTACCCAATATATTTGTATATATGAGTGTTTAAAAAATTCTTTAATACTCTCTAAAAACATATATAGTAAAAGATAACACTAATGAATAATATAACATAATACTACAAGAAGAAGAGAGAAGGTCCTAAGGGGGTAGTTTGTTATTCATACCTCACCATCCTTGATGTTGGGAAAAACGCCTCCAAGAGTACACTATGATTTTGGTCCCCTAATGATGTTGGGGGGTTCTAAATCATATCAGAAAACAAAAAATATATAATATTTCACAAAATCAAACTATTTCCATTTGTCACAACCCTTCCTCGGGGGCCTATGCCTTGATTACCCCAAGCCCGCCTTCAATAGGCCAGGGGCTGGAGACTAGCTCTGAAAGGCGTATGCACTAGGAACTGGAAAGGCATTCCCTTTTTAACCTATAAACTCAAAAAACTAAGCACAATGTAGGATACAAGGACAATGTAACCTATAATGTAAATAATGTTTGTACTGAAAGTAAAAGAGGGCCAGAATACAAGCTCTATTGAAATGAACAAGTAAAATTAGAATATACAAGTAAACTAGAATGTACATGTATAATTGAAAACAACTCCTGCAAAAACTCTCCAAGTATCATACCTGAAGGGTAGTTAAAGCTCTCGAACAATCTTCTCTGCGGTATGCCTCGTCCAATGTCCACCTCCGAGCTACCTCCAGTGTTGGTATTCTCGTCCCCAGTCAGCACTATTTATCGTAAGCATCAAACATTTAGCAACTCGAGTTTTTGGCCCTGTTAGACTTTGGAATATTTCTACGAATAATGCTGGAGCTAGGTGTGAAGACGGCGTGCTATTCCGAGGCCCGGTGTGCCCAGAATTAATTTTATAAAAATATTATGTATATTTATACTATGCACATGGCGGGGTTGTGATATCTCCTAAAAGGTAGCTCGGAATGGGAATCTGAGGGCATGGTTGCGTTCGGAACGTGTTTTTTAGCCTAGGCAAGGTGTAAACATTGCGGGCGTGGGCCTGCGGTGAGAAACGCCACCAGCGGTGTTTTTGTAAATAAATGGAGATGTTAGTGTGCGAGCTTCGGCTCGAATAAAATTGGAATGGAGTCTTGGTTGGAAAATCCGAGTTCATTGTTGCGTTCAGAACGGTGCGTTTTCCCTTTGGGTGACCTTACCTTTGTTCGCATCGGGTGTGGGGTCTGAGGTGGGTTTGGCGCCGGAGGGTGGCTGATATAAATATCAGCACCCCCTATCATTCCTCTCGGCGTTCTTCATCGTTCTTCACCACAGATCAGCCGAATCGATAAAACAATGTGCCCACGAGCTCGGAATCCGATGGTGGATGTTCCAAGAGCACGCAACGGAAACTTTGGAGCGTGGATCTAAGGCAGAACGTCGTCATTTCGCCCGTGAGGTAAGAAGATTTGACTTTTAAGCCCTGATCCCGTTTTTGCTGCATTTTCTTGAAAATTGAAGTTGTAGTAGTGTAGATCGGGTCACGAGGGTCGCACATACGCCTCCTGATCCCATAACGGACCATTGGGGAGCTCCCGGAGGTCCGCGAAATATTCGCTGGTGCGGCGGTGCTGGCGTCGGCGGATGGTGGCCGGCCACAGCGGGCCAGGCCGGTGAGGTGGCTGCGGCTGCCTGGAGCGCGGCGGCGCGGCGGTCCCGTGGTGGCGTAGGCCCACAGCTCGGTGGCCGGACCGACCAGGTGGGGCCGGTCTGATCCTTTTTTGATCGGGGGTTATAAAAACCCCCTGTTTTGTGTAATCCAAAGGTCTGAATCGCGCGCCGTCTGCGGTGATGCGACCCTGAGATTGAGACAGACCTATTGGGATGGGTTCGGGTTTTTTTCAAGCTGGGTCCATTACCCGGGGTCACAAAACGTTGAATAATAATATTATTCTAATTATTATTCGACTTTGACCGACCGTAACGTTTTCATGAAATGTCCATTTGACGTGCCGTCAGTGGCGTTGTTACACTAAGGGTACGATGGAATTTTTGAGATGGTTTCCGTGTGTTGGGACTAAGAATGGGATGTGGGCCCCAAGAGGTCGGGTTTTGGGGTTTGCGGAGAAACGCAGATTTCGCACCAGGAGTCCAAATTTGGTGGTTGATTAGTCGATCCTGTGTGTTTTTCCAAGATGAATGCAATGGTGTGATCCGTTCGATGTGTTTTGGGATCGAGGTGTGGGCACCATCCAGGTTGGCCTTCGGTGAATAGTATCTTTTTCACCGGGTGTCCCTTTCGGACGAGCGAGTAGTCGATTCGGAATTTTTTTCCGAGGGGATCGCTATGGTATGATCCGATCGATGGGTTTCGGGATCATTTTGTGGCCCCGCACGAGCTAGCTACAGTGAATAGTGCCTTTTTCCTCGCTGCTCCGTTTCGGGCAAGTAAATAGCCTATCCTGTGTGTTTTTCCACCTGGAACATGATGGTGTCCTAGATTTTGGCCTTGGAGGTGCGCAGTGTGGCGTTGTTGTGGGTCGATCGGGTGAGCGGCATTTTAGAGCAGCAATGGTTGAGGGTACTCCGTTGGTTCATTTCAACGAGGGTTCATATGGAATCAAAACCTTCGTATAGGTTTGTGATCATCTCGATGGGATGTTTAAACTATTAGAGTTATGGCATCCCACCGGTGGGCTTAGAGCGGGATCCTCTAGCATCTTTTCCCTAAATCAGGTTCTTAGTATCATTGTGACTGCTTATCCACTGGCGGCGATCCCTTATCTAGCTGGTTAACCCCGTAGGGTTTGTGGCATCATCTAGATTATGATCCCCTACGCGGTGGTCCGTACAGAGTAGGGTTGTGGCATCATCAGGTATTTGATCCCCTACTCCACCTGAGGTGTATATTAGGGTTGTAAGATCATTGTTTATGTGATACCCTACTCAACGTGTGGTTTTTGTAGGGTTGTGGCATCATCGGTTCGATCCCCTACACCGTGAGTTATACTAGATAGGGTTCCAGTATCATCATGACCAACTTTATATGGGCGATGATCCTCCATCTGAGTGATGTGATTCTGTTGAGCACTAGATCGGGTTGTGGTATCCCCCAGTGGATCCTATGTGTGATCCCCTATCTGTAGAACTATGTATGCCAGATCGTGTCGTGG
Source organism: Viscum album (assembly GCA_963277665.1). NCBI lineage: Eukaryota > Viridiplantae > Streptophyta > Magnoliopsida > Santalales > Viscaceae > Viscum > Viscum album. The sequence continues at coordinate 1,197,215,107 of OY728121.1, read as the reverse complement.
TATCCCCCCATAAACTCTTTGAGTGATCCCTATCTATGAGATCTTCATATATCGGAGTGGGTCTTGGTATCCCCTACCGGACCCTAGGAGTGATCCCCTATCGGAGGAGTTTGGTGGTTATGTTGTTTCGGTGAGTTATCCTCAGTGGTGCCCACCGACGAGCGTGATCTCCCAGGTGAGCGTCAAAGAGGATTGTGAGAAACCGGATGGAGTGTATCTCTCGGATGAGTGTCATCTGGGATGACAGTGATCATGGAGTGTACTCTCCTAGTTGTGGAAAGTTACTGGTGACGAGGTCGGTACCTCAGGTGGCTTGTTGCGTGAGCTGGATATATCTGGATTGTATAGGGTGTATGAATGGGCATACACCTGAGCTGAGCTGACTAGTTGTGTTTAGCAGAGGATGGTCACTAGATGTAGTTTATTTTTCATCTAGGTTCCCTCTGGCTGGGATGAGCGTACTGTTTCCTTTTAATTTCTCTCTTTGGTTTTGGGTTTTTGGGGTGCCTACTATGTATGTTTATACTCACCCCTGCATGGGCTTTGCCTGCACATGTTTGTGTCTTCTGTAGACCACATGACTTTCGACGGAGTCCCTTGAGGACCCAGAGTGGGCGGAGCTAAGTGAGCGAGATTGACTGGGGTGTTTTCTAGTGCGGTGATGAGGGAGATTTTCGGCGGTGTTTGTTGCAGTATTACCCTTCTTCAGAGCTGCTTGGATGCGCTTTTGTAGTTTACTTTTGGTGGGCCCTGTTTTTCCCTTTGTACTTCTGCTGTAATCTGGTTGTGGGATATTGTATGCGTGCATTTTATTTACAGTTTTATATATCTCTGCACTGTTGCATGGAGTTGTATCTAGGTGTGTGTGTACAGGTACCTGGGCCTAATGCCTCCCATGTCTGTGATAGCCTACTCAGTGCTGGTCGTCAGCCCCTGGCCTATTGGAGGAGGGCTTGGGGAGTTGCGGCTTGAGCCCCGTTGGGTCGAGTCATGACAGAGTGGTATCAGATGAGGTTCCAACTTTGGGATCTCAGAGCGTAGCTGGTCTATCTGTGAGTTTGGTTTGGGTTGCATTGTGGTAGTGTTAGGATGTTTCGAGTACGACTTTCAGGCCAGATACTCCAGTGTTGGTGCGGCGGCCGACGTATCCATACACCAGGACTATGATAACCTGCCTTTCGACTCAGGACATTAGTACACTGGTCGTAGGGACATAATGTTACATGTAGTATATAGGACTGGGTTTTGGGTTTTCCTTGTCCTTCTTGAGTCAGCTCTCCAGATATACTCTTTAAATGTGGTGCGTCTTGAATATATTTTAGGATGCCTCCACGACGACAGCTAGCGAGGGTTCCGCAGAAGGATTGTGCTGATGACCCACCCCGTGTAGAGGCTATGGAGCGGGGTGCAAGTTCTGAGGTTGCACCTCCAGGTGGTCTGCCATTTGAGCCACCACTTGTCAAGTAGCTGGTTGTGCCGACAGTGCAGGATGAGGTTGAACATAGGCTGAGTGCGCTGTGCAAGTTCCAGTGGTAGTGACCTCTGAGGATCGGGGGGTGATCCAATCCCCCAGGCTGCTGATGATTGGCTTGAGTAGGTCACCTGAGTTTTCCGCCTACTGAGGACACCTCAAGATCAGATGGTGGTCCTAGTGGCGAGACTTCTACATGGTTTGTCTGGGAGATGGTGGAGCTCGGTGACACAGTCCCGTGATGAGGAGACGCTCACGTGGATAGAATTTTAGCAGTTCATCAGGGAGGAGTTCTATCCCGTGACGCTGAGGTCCGTACGGATTCAGGAGCTTCTGCAGCTTCGACAGGAGGGCATGACTGTGTCGGAGTACTCGGCGAGGTTTACAGACCTATTGTGCTACTCCCTGGATATGGTTCAAGACTTTTTCTTTAGGGCTCGGTCCTTTGAGCAAGTCCTACTCTGTGACATCCAAGCAGGTGTGGTTTCCTTGTACCATCACACCTATATTGGAGTGTTAGAGCGAGATTTGCTGATGGAGAGTTTTGTGGTTGAGAAGATTCCCCCTGTTAGTGCTGGGCACGTGAGAGCTGAGACTTCGTCAGTCGGATTGGCATCTGGTAGCCGACGACAGAATTAGAGGTCTAGACATGGTCAACATTTCAGGAGGCGACCCTAGGGTGGAGGATATGAGGCACAGGGCTCACAGGGCTCGCAAGCCAGTTTTGGATAGCCGCAAGAGAGGCTGTGTTATGCTTGCGATGGTCGGGGACATCTTGCTAGAGATTGTCCGACCCAATGTGCAGCTGAGAGGGAGCCGGTCGATGGACCGCCTTGGAAGAGGAAGCGTCTCGAGCAAGGAGGTCCACTAGCCAGTGGACTTAGCGGCAGAGCCGGTGTAGCAGGAGGTGGGGGTAGGCAGTACTAGTTGCCACCACCCCCACCACCAGGTGGTCCATGCCATGCTCAGGGAGCTGGTGGTCGAGGTTGAGGATAGCTGCATGCCCTGGAGGCTGTTGACCCAGAGACTCCATGGATGGATAGAGGTATGCCTTGTGTATTTTCTACTTTATGTAGTAGTTTGATAGACACTGTTTAGTGGTACCCTTCCTTTTGATTCTTTCTCGAGTTTTGTTCAGGGCATTGGTAAGACCCTGTGTGGGTGTTATTTGGCATTCTTCGAATGCATTTGGAAGAGGGATCCTTCCCCCACCGAGATGCATTTTTGTGACGCGATTAAAACTATGCGGGTGAGTCAGTGCATTCCAAAACGGATAGTGTTGAGGTCTGGGGGATGAGTCCCTCTGACATATGTGTTCAGGCATGGGTGTTTGTGGTTGAACTCGCTGGTGTGCGAGACCCAGTTGAGAGTCCAGTCGCATTCCTTGTGCTTAGGGATTTTTGGGGACGAAAAGTTCTAGGGGGGAGGATGTAGTGACTTGGGTTTTTGGCCTTGCCAAACTTTGGAATATTTGTACGAATTATTCTAGAGCTAGGCGCGAAGATGACATGTGATTTTGAGGCCCGGTGTGCCCAGAATTAATTTTATAAAAATATTAAGTATTTTGATACTATGCACATGGAGGGCGTGTGATATCTCCTATACGGTAGCTCAGAACGGGAATATGAGGCACGGTTGCATCCGGAATGTGCCGTTTACCCTAGCCGAGTTGTAAACAGTGTGGGCGCGAGCCTGCAGCGAGAAACCCCACTAGGGGTGTTTTCATAAATAAATTGAGAATTTAGTCTGTGAGTGTCGGGTCGAATAACTTTTGAACGGTGTATCTGATGGAAAATCTGAGTCCTACATTGCGTTCAGAAGGGTGTGATTACCCTATGGGTGACATTACCTTTTTTCGCATCGGGCGTCGGGTCCAAGGCGGGTTTGGTGCCGGCGGGTGGCTGATATAAATAAAGCACCCCCTCCCCCCTTTATCGTTCATCTCGGCGTTTTTAATCGTTCTTCGATGCCGCTCCACCGAATCGATCAAAAGAAGCGCCCACAATCTCGGGATTCGACAACAGACATTCTAGGAGTGCGCAACGGAAGCTCTGGATCGTGGATCTAAGGCAGAACGTCGGCGTTTCACCCGCTTAGTAGGCGGATTAGAGTTATAACCCCCGATCCCGTTTTTGCTTCTTTTTCATGCAAATTGAATTCGTAAAAGTGTAGATCAGGTCCAGAGGGTTGCGCAGAGGCCTCCGGATTGCAAAACGGACCACTGGGGAGCTCGCGGAGGGCCGCAGAAGATTCACCGGCGTGGCTCCGGTGACGCGGCACCGACGGATGGCGGTCGGCCGCGGCGGGCCGGCCCGGTGAGGCGGCAGCGGCCGCCCGGAGCACGGCGGCGTGCCGCCCGATGTGGCAGCGCGTGCAGCGGTGTAGCAGAGGACCGCCGGCCAGTGCGGGCCCAGAGTGGCGGTGCCCGGACCAGCCGGGGTTGGCCGGTTCGGGACGGCTGGACCCGCCAGGTGGGGCCGGTCCAGTCCTTTTTTGACTGGGGGTTCTAAAAACCCCCCGTTTTGTGTAATCCAAAGGACCGAATCACGCGCCGTCTGCAGCGACGTGACCCTGGGACTGAGAAGGACCTATTGGGATAGGTTTGGGTTTTTTTCGGGCTGGGTCCGTGACCCAGGGTTACGAAATGTCGAATAATAATAATATTTTAATTATTATTCGACTTTGACCGACCGTAACATTTTCATGGAATGTCCGTTTAACGTTCCATCAGTGGCGTTGGGACTCTGATTGTATGATGGACTTTTTGAGATGGTTTTTGGGTTTTGGGACTATGAACGGGGTGTGGGCCCCACGAGGCCAGGTTTTGTCATTTGCGGAGAAACACATCTTTCACACCAGGAGTCTGATTTTGGCAGTTTAGTAGTCGATCCTGTGTGTTTTCTCGAGAGGATCTCAATGGTGTGATCCATTCGATGTGTTTTGGGATCGAGGCATGGGCCCCATCCGGGTCGTCCTTCAGTGAATAGTACCTTTTTCACAGGGTGTCCGTTCGGACGAGCGAGTAGTCGATTCCGTTTGTTTTTTCGAAGGGATCGTCATGTTATGATCTGCTCGATGGGTTTCGCGATTACTGTGTGGCCCCCTAATGAGCTAACTATGATGGCTAGTTCCTTTTTCACTGGTGCTCCGTTTCGGGTGAGTAAACAGCCTATACTGTTTGTTTTTTTGTGTGGAACGTGATGGTGGCCTCGGTTTTGGACTTGGAGGTGCGTAGTGTGGCGTTGTTGTGGGTTGCTCGGGTGAGCAACGTTTTGGACCAGCAGTGGATGAGGGTAATACTTTAGTTCGTTTCCATGAGGGTTAGTATGGCATCACAATCTTCGTATAGGTTTGTGATCTTCTTGATGGGATGTTTAGACTATTAGACTTGTGGCATCCCTCCGGTGGGCCCGGAGTGGGCTCCTCTAGCATCTTTTCCCTAGATCGGGTTCTTGGTATCGCTATGACAGCTTATCCATAAGCGGTGATCCCCTATCTAGTAGGTTAACCCCGTAGGTTTTATGGCATCATCAGGATTATGATCCCCTACGTGGTGGGCCGTACTTAGTAGGGTTGTGGAATCATCAGGTATACGATCCCCTACTAAGCCTGAGGTGTATAGTAGGGTTGTAGTAACGTTGGTTATGCGATCACCTACTCAGAACGTCGATTCTCTAGGGTTGTGGCATCGTCGGTTCGATCCACTACACCACGAGTTATACCAGATAGGGTTCCGGTATCGTCGTGACCACCTTTATATGGTAGATGATCCTCTATCTGAGTGATTTTATTCTGTCGAGCACCATATCGGGTTGTGGTATCCCCCAGCGGATCCTAGATGTGATCCCCAATCTGTGAGAACTATGTATGCCAGATCGTGTCATGGTATCCCCTAGAAGACCCTAGGAGTGATCCCCTATCTGTGATATTGTCATATACCGGAGTGGGTTTTGGTATCCCCTAGCGAACCCAAGTAGTGATCCCCTATCCGTGGAGTTTGGTGGTTATGTTGTTTCAGTGAGTTATCCACAGTGGTGCCTACCAACGAGCGTGATCTCTCGGGTGAGCGTCTGAAAGGTTTGTGAGAAACTCGATGGAGTGTATCTCTTGGATGAGTGTCATATTGGATGATAGTGATCATGGAGTGTACTCTCCGGGTTGTGGACAGTTGCTGGTGATGTGGTCGGTACCTCAGGTGGCTTATTGCATGAGCTGGATATATCTTGATTGATCAGTGTGTATGTATGGGCATACACCAGAGTTGAGCTGACTAGTTGTGTTTAGCTGAGGACGGTCACGAGATGGTGATTATTATTTGTCTGGGTTCCCTCGGGCTGGGATGAGAAGACTGTTGCCTTTGAGTTTCTCTCTTTGTGTTTGGGTTTTTGGGGTGCCTACTGAGTATGTTTATACTCACCCCTGCACGGGCTTTACCCACATATTTTTGTGTCTTGTGCAGACCACATGCCATTCAAAGGAGTCCCTTGAGGACCCGGAGTGGGCGGAGCTGAGTGAGTGAGACTGACCAGGGTGTTTTACAGTATGGTGCCAAGGGGGTATTCTGAGGGTGTTTGTTGCAGTGGTCCCCTTCTTCAGAGCAGGTTGGATGCGATTTTCTAGTTTACATTTGGTGGGCCCTATTTTTCCCATTGTACTTCTACTATACTCTAGTTGTGGGATAGTGTATGCATTCATTTTAATTTAAGTTTTATATATCTCTGCACTGTTTCATGGAGGTGTATGTGGGTGCGTGTGTACAGGTACTTTATCCTAATGCCTCCGATGTGTGTGATAGCCTACTCGGCAATGTCCTCCTGCCCTTGGCCTGTTGGAGGTGTGCTTGGGGAGTCACCGATCGAGCCCCGTTGGGTCGGGTCGTGACATAGTGGTATCAGAGGAGGTTCCACCTTTGGGATCTCAGAGCATAGTTGTTCTAGCTGTGAGTTTGGTTTGGGTTGCGTAGTGGTAGTGTTTGGATGTTTCGAGAACAACTTTCAAGCCTGGGACTCTAGTGTTGGTGCGGCAGCTGACATATCCATACACCAAGACTCTGATAACCTGCCTTTCGACTCAGGACATTCGTACACTGGTCACAGGGACATAATGGTACATGCAGCATATAGGACTGGGATTTGGGTTTTCCTTTTCCTTCTTGAGTTAGCTCTCCAGATATACTCTTTGACTGTGGTGTGTCCTGAATGTATTTCAGGATTCCTCCATGACGACAGCCAGTAAGGGTTCCGCAATAGGATTGTGCTGATGACCCGCCCCGTGTGGAGGCTATGGAGCAGGGCATAGGTTCTGAGGGTGAACCTCCAGGTGGTCTGCCAGTTGATCCACCACCTGTAGAGCAGCTGGTTGTGCCGGCAGTGCAGGATGAGGTTGCACGCAGTCTGAGTGCGCTACTTGAGTTCCAGAGGTAGCGACCTCTAGGGGTCCGGGGTGATCCACACCCCCAGGCAGCTGATGACTTGATTGAGGCTGTCACCTGAGTTTTCCTCCTAGAGAGGACACCTCCAGATCAGATGGTGGTCCTAGCGGCGATCCTTCTGCATGGTTCTTTTGGGAGATGGTGGAGCCTGGTGACGCAGACCCATGAAGACGAGACGCTCATGTGGGCATAATTTGAGCGGCTCATCAGGGAGGAGTTCTATCCCGTGACATTGAGGTCAGTGAAGACACAGGAGATTCTGCAGCTTCGACAAGAGGTAATGACTATGTCGAAGTACTAGGTGAGGTTTACAGACCTATCACGCTACTCCCTGTATATGGTTCGAGACCTGTTCTTTAGGGCTCAGAACTTCGAGCAGGGCTTACGCAGGGACATCTGAGCAGGTGTGGTTTCCTTGTGCCTTCCCACCTATGCTAGAGTGTTGGAGAGAGCTTTGGTGGTGGGGAGTATTATTGATTAGCAGATTCCCCCTATTAGTGATGGGCACGTGAGAGCTGAGACTTCATCAGTCGAAGCAGTATCTGGTAGCCAACGACAGACTCAGGTGCCTGGACGTGGTCGACGATTCAGGAGGCGACCCCAGGATGGAGGATCTGAGGCTCAGGGCTCACAGGGCCCGCATGCCAGTTTTAGTCAGCTGCAAGAGAGGCGATGTTATGCTTGCGATGATTGGGGACTTCTTGCAAGAGATTGTCCGACCCGTCATGCTGCTGAGAGGGAGCCTGTCGACAGACCGCCTTGGAAGAGGCAACGTCTCGATCAGGGAGGTCCTTTGGGTGTCGTACTTGGCGGCGGAGCAGGTGCCGAAGGAGGAGGTGGTAGGCAGCACCTGTTTCCACCACCCCCACCCCCAGGTGGTCCACGCCAAGCTCAGGGAGCTGGTGGCCGAGGGAGAGGACAGCTGCATGCCCTGGAGGCTGTCGACCTAGAGGCTCTGTGGATGGATAGAGGTATGTCTTGTGTCTTTTCTACTTTCTGTAGTAGTTTGATAGACACTGTTTAGTGGTACCATTCTTTTTTTTTCTTTCTCATGTTTTCTTCAGGGCGTTGGTAAGACCTTGTGTGGGTGTTGTTCGGCATGCATCGAATGCGTGAGGAAGAGGGATCCTTCCTCCACCGAGACACATTTTTGTGACGTGATTAAAACCCTATGGGCGAGTCAGTGCCTTCCAAAACCGATAATGATTAGGTGTGGGGGATGAGTCCCTCTGACTTATGTGTTCGGGCATTGGGGTTTGTGGTTGAACTCGCTGGTGTGCGAGACCCCGCTGAGAGTCCGTCACTTTCCTTATGCTTATGGCTATTCAGGGATGAAAAGTACTGAGGGGGAGGATGTAGTGACTCGGTTTTTTGGCCCTGTCAATCTTTGGAATATTTCTACGAATAATTCCAGAGCTAGGCGCGAAGACGGCGTGTGATTCCGAGGCCCGGTGTGCCCAGAATTAATTTTATAAAAATATTAAGTATTTTTATACTATGCACATGTCATGGGTGTGATATCTCCTAAACGGTATCTCATAACAGTAATCAAAGGGCACGGTTGCTTCCGGAACGTGCTGTTTACCCTAGGCGAGGTGTAAACTTTACAGGCACGGGCCTGTAGTGAGAAACCCCACCAGGGGCATTTTCGTAAATAAATGGAGAAGTTAGTCTGCGTGCGTTGGCTCGAATAACATCTGAACAGTGTCTCAGATAAAAAATCTAAGTCCACCGTTGCGTTCAGAACAGTGTGTTTACCCTATGGGCGACCTTACCTTTGTTCGCATCGGGCGTCGGGTCCGAGGCGGGTTTGGCGCCGGCGGGTGGATGATATAAATATCACCACCCCGATCCCATTTTTGCTGTGTTTTCTTGCAAATTGAAGCTGTAGCAGTGTATATCGGGTCCCGAGGGTTGCGCAGACACCTTCGGATCGCAAAACGGACCGCCGGGGAGATCTCGGCGGTCCGTGGAAGATCTGTCGGTGCGGCTCCGGCGTGACGGCGCCGGCGCCGACGGATGGCGGCCGGCCCCGGCGGGCTGGCCCGGTGAGGCCGCAGGGACCGCATGGAGCGCAGAGGAACGCCGCCCGGAGAGAAGGTGCGGGGGTCCCGCGGCGGCGCGGGCCGGGGGCGGCGGCGGCCGGACCGGCCAGACCGGCCAGGTGGGGCCGGTCCAGGCCTTTTTTGACTAGGGGTTCTAAAAACCCTCGTTTTGTGTAATCCAGAGGTCTGAATCGCGTGCCGTCTGCGGCGAAACAACCCTGAGATTGAGACGGACCTATTGGAATAGGTTCAGGTTTTTTTTCGGGCTGGGTCCTTGACCTGGGGTCACGAAACTTCGAATAATAAAAATATTTTAATTAATATTTGACTTTGACCGCACGTAACTTTTTCCTGGAATGTGTGTTTGATGTGTCGTCAGTGGCGTTGTGACCCTGATGGTACGATGGACCTTTTGAGATGGTTTCCGGGTGTTGGGACTGAGAATGGGGTGCGGGCCCCATGAGGCCGTGTTTTGGCGTTTGCCGAGAAACGCAGCATTCGCACGAGGAGTCCGATTTTGGCGGTTGATTAGACGATCTTGTGTGTTTTTCTGAAAGGATCGCAATGGTGTGAAACAATTTTTGTGTTTCAGGATCGAGGCGTGGGACCCACCTGGGTCGGCCTTTGGTGAATAGTACCTTTTTCACTGGGTGTCCTTTTCGGACAAGCAAGTAGTCGATTCCGCATGTTTTCTCGTGGGGATAGTCGTGTTATGATCCGATCGATGGGTTTCAGGATTGTTGTGTGGGCCCCGTTAGAGCTAGCTATTGTGAATAGTGCCTTTTTCACCAGTGCTCCGTTTCTGGCGTGTAAACAGCCTATCCTGCGTTTTTTTCTTCATGGAACACGATGGTGTCCTTGTTTTTGGCCTTGGAGGTGCGTAGTGTGGCGTTGTTGTGGGTCTATTGGATGAGAAACGTTTTGGACCAGCAGTGGTTGAGGGTACTCCCTTGGTTCGTTTCCACGAGGGGTCGTATGGCATCAAAACCTTCGTATCAGTTTGTGATCCTCACTATGGGATGTTTGAACTATTAGAGTTGTGGCATCCCTCCGATGGTCCCGAAGAAGGATCCTCTAGCATCGTTTCCATAGATCGAGTTCTTGGTATCGTTGTGACCACTTATCCACGGGCGAAGATCCCCTATCTAGCAGGTAAACCCCGTAGGGTTTGTGGCATCATCGGGATTATGATCCCCAATGCGGTGGGCCGTACTTAGTAGGTTTTTGGCGTCATCGGGTATACGATCCCCTACTCTGCATGAGGTGTATAGTTGGGTTGCAGTATCGTTGTTTATGTGATCCCCTACTCAGTGCATGGTTTTTTTTGGGTTGTTTCACCGTCGGTTCGATCCCCTACACCGTGAATTATACCAGATATGGTTCTGGAATCATCTTGACAACCTTTATATGTGCGATGATCCTTTATCTGTGTGATGTGCTTCTGTCGAGTGCCATATCGGGTTGTGGTATCCCCCAACAGATGCTGGGTGTGATCCCCTATCTGTGAGAAATACGTATGATAGATCGTGTGGTGGTATCCCCTAGCGGACCCTGGGAGTGATTCCCTGTCTGTTAGGTCTTTGTATAACAGAGTGGATTTTGGTATCCCCTTGCAGACCCTAGGAGTGATCCCCTATCCGAGGAGTTTGGTGCTTATGTTGTTTCGGTGATTTATCCTCAGTGGTTCCAACCGATGAGCGTGTTCTCTCGGTTGAGCATCTGAGAGGTTTGTGAGAAACCCAATGGAGTTTATCTCTCGAATGAGTGTCATCTGGGATGACAGTGATCATAGAGTGTACAATCCTTGTTGTGGACCATTGCTGGTGATGAGGTCGGTACCACAAGTGGCTTGTTGCGTGAGCTGGATATATCTGGTTTGTTCAGGGTGTATATATGGGAATACACCAAAGATGAGCTGACTAGTTGTGTTTAGCCGAGGATGGTCACGAGATGGAGTTTCTCTCTTGTCTAGGTTCCCTCTGGCTGAGATGAGCAGAATATTTCCTTTCAGTTTCTATCATTTGTTTTGGGTTTTTGGGGTGCGTATTGAGTATGTTAATACTCACCCCTACTCGGGCATTGGCCGCACATGTTTGTGTCTTGTGCAGACCACATGCCTTTCGATGGAGTCCCAAGAGGACCCAGAGCGGGTAGAGGTGAGTGAGCGAGACTGACCACAGTGTTTGTCGGTGCGGTGCCGAGGGAGCATTCCGGTGGTGTTTGTTGTAGCGTTCCCCTTCTTCATAAAAGTTTGAACGCACTTTTGTAGTTTACTTTTGGTGGGCCCTATTTTGCCTTTTGTACTTCTACTGTACTCTGGTTGTGGGATAGTGTATGCCTACATTTTCTTTTCAGTTTTATATATCTCTGCACTATTGCATAGAGGTGTATGTGGGTGCGTGTGTACAAATACCTTAGTTTAATGCCTCCCATGTGTGTGATAGAATACTCGTCACTGGTCTCCAGCCCTCGGCCTTTTGGAGGCGGGTTTGGGGAGTCACAGCTCCAGCCTCGTGGGGTCGGGTCATGACAAAACACAACAAGGTGCGAGTATAGACCATGCATGGGTGAGTATAACGATACTAAATAGGGCCCCTAAGACCCTCAATCGTCTCACAAAATCCTCAAAGGATTAACCAAAATTTATAAAGACAACAGAAACCCCTACATAGGTATATTACCATACATATATCTCTGTTTTTGAATACACCCATCTCAATCTTGAAAAAATACATGACAAAACTCAAATCCCAATGCTCAACTGTTCCACGAAGGAAGGAATACCATAAAGGAAATGACTCATCTCTCACCAGGTATAACATAGGTACGGTTGTAAAGATGATTAGATGTAACTATTGAAACATTTTACTATTTAGAAAGGTAGACCCACATTGGATCCTAAATCATCAGACCCATATAGGATCCTATTACAGAATACCCAGGTAGGTTGCTATAGTAGACCCACGTGAATTAATAGAGCGGATCCCTATGGGATCTTGGAACACATACCCACGTAGGATCCCAAACCAAAAACACACATAGGATCCCTTTCTCATGGTACAGCCGGAAATAGGGTTCTTGCACTATGTTTTCTTGATTCAAGGTTTCATACTTCCATCATCCTTCTTCATTAACAAAACCAATTCTCATCAAGGTCACAAACTTAGCTGAACAAAATGTCACCACAATTGACCATAGAGATATACTCCCAAATCATGAAACATAGATGTTTCCAACTGATATAGATACATAGTGACTGTAGAAGAACCTATGTGTAGATATATCCCAAAACAAATATCTCATAGAGGGGGTAACACTAGATCCTCATCAGAAAAATTATCGATGTACTCTACCACAAACCTATCAAATAATGATAGTTATCCCTTTGATGAGAATAACATTGTCTCAGTCATCAAGGATGATATAGATTGAAGACACCTAACATCCATATTAGGGCCTCTCTCCCTATAATAAAAACATTCACATTTCTATAAAAACATAGAAAAAATATATCTCCTCCATAAATTCAGAATAAACAATAAAGAATATAGATAATACATACCAAGTATGATCTCATAGGATTATATCCATAATCATAGGAAGTATCCCAAGTAGTGGTTATGGCCCAATAGTAGGTCACATATTAAAATAATTAATATAGATAAATTAAACCTCCAACTATTATTTTCGTTTCCATGGGAACTAGAAAACTCACTACCTAATGTCCCAACACATGATCAATTTTCAGTGATATAAATATATTTTTACATCCTTAATCAATCAAGGCATTAATGAAAGTCTAAAACCATAAAAATGTATCTCAAAAAATGTTTGAGCATCCCAATACTAGAAATAAGAGGATATTAAGATATAAATGTTTTTTCTCAACAACCTAACTAACCCTGAAGATAATCAACTTGATATTGTCATAGTACTCTACTATGACACGGAAAATCACAAGGGATTCTTAAATTGACCATGTATTCCATATACTAATCCCTTGACGGAGAATCACACTACTCATACCCTAGTTTAATCTACCTCAATAATGTAACCTAATGTGTAACAATATGTACACAGTGCATTCTATAGAATAATATGAACTCACCCAATTGATTAACTAATCCACCACAAGAATAATAATCATTTTCTTCCTTGAAAAAGTTATGAGAGTTATGTCACCCAGTGAAATGAGATGGTGACAGTTGAGACCTACCCCAATATAATAAAATTATCATCTATCCAAGAAACTGGTAACCCAATACCATAGCACTACATAATGATAATTTTTAATGACAATCCACTTCATATTACATGGTTTGGATCAGAATCCTCTAAACAGACTTTGTTCTTACTAAGCCCTCATGATTGATGTGAAAAATCAATTGGGTAACCTATAACATCATATCTAGACATGTAGCCTTATTGAAAATTTTCAAAATATCCTTCTCATCTATAAATAGGTTGTATGAATATTGGATACAACTCTTGGAATAGGTCCTCAACTATTTTATACTGGAACCATATTATAGATGTGTAATAGGACCATGGTGACCAGATACCACTATTGTTCAACAAATAATATCTAAAAAAACATGTCCCTAATCATATAACATGATATCTACAACTCCTCATAGTCCCCATCGAATGATATCCACCACTTCCCTGTTGATCATAACAACATCTTAAGGTCCAATGATTCCCAATGCTCCTTCTAATCTATGATCGAACTAAAGGTTAGCTCAACATCCAATATCCAATCATTAATCCTAGAGTCCAAAATGGATCCTTCTTAATTCTATAGGATATTGAATCGATACTATATATTTTTTAACCCCTATGTTTCAATGGAATTGATCTATATTATGTTGTGATCATTTTAGATGTCCTTCTGAACATTCTCTATACAAAACTGACATGTATATTGACCTAGAGGCATACATTTAAATGAAAAAACAACTATATGATCCTAAACATATAACATGGAATACCTAATAATAATAATGAATTATTAAGATTATCATTATTTAAGGATTATCTTATCAAAAGTTATACAAATTTAATATAAAGGTGCAATAAATAGTAACGGGTGATCCATTGTTATGTCTCCACCCTTTAACCAATATCACATAACTTAGTAGTTTAATTAAACATATAATTATGGGAATCTGATAATAGTGGGATCTAAATACCCATGTATTAGCTCATATACCTTGTTTACAATTCATACCACACATAGGTGACAACATTTCCCAACTAACCCATGTTGTCTCGCGTGTTTCAAACTCTAAACTCTATCTTATCTATCAACATGAACCTCTAATACAACTCTTTCCTAAACCATTACCACTAATGATACCTCATATCATATTGACATGATAGATGGAATACTATGACTTCTCAATGCATTCCTATTATAGGCCACAGGTTGGTGAAAATCACAGTGAGTATAAAATACATAGAAATGGGTGGCATTATCCTCAAACAAAAACATGATTAAAGACATGTAAGACATGTATATTGGTTAAATATTTTTGAAAATAAATATAATGGAGACCAAAAATATATATATTCAATTTGATGAAAAAATATTTAAATTGAAAAGAAACATCAAGTATAAAAGGACAAACTCAGTAGTGGATATGAAGCACAAACAACACATAAAAATCCAAAATCATGTAATATCGTTCTAGTTCTTCAATCATATCCTATTTTCCAAAAACAATTATGTACATAGGGTGAACATAATAAGTATACACAGTTGGTTCTTACCATGATCCTATAAAGAAAATTATAAATAAGTCATACTAATGACTTGTATAAAACAAGTGAGCCTAATTAACCCCCTAAATAGGTAAACTGTGTTCCATGCCTCGCAATGGATATATCAAAAAAATTATTTCATAATTTAGATATTATAAAATATTTTAAATTTAAGGATACCCTCTGCCACTAACCCACTTCATTTCCATTTTTCCCCAACATTGTAGGTCAGGATCCATATCTCTCCAAAAGAGTCCATCTTGAAAATAGATTGGATAATGTATCGTTGCATGTATCTCATGCATTATATATTCTCATCATCCAATGAATCATAGACATATTGTAACCTTGTATTCTATGTGATCCATCACAACTTATATGTCATTTTTTACACATCGAGTATTATTAATGACTCCATAACTTCCCATACACTATGTGATTTTCCACAATCAATCATATCACAAACATGAAATACCTATAATAATCCTTAGGAAACTGTATATGATGATACATATGTGTGAAATTACCAAAATACTTAACATCCATCTATAAAAATATTTATGGAATGATAAATACCATGAATACCAAAACCTAATACCACCAAGAGAATACAGTGTGGCCAGATGAGGATAGTAATCAATTTGTACCTCTCCATCCTAGGTGATGGGGAAAATTCCCTCTCATAGTCAACTGTGTGACAATTTTTCTATCGAAATTGTTGGGATAGAATATAAAACCAAAAATAGAGAATATGATATACATTTTAGATACACTAATGAAATTAACCTTATATGTATCTTGACTGAAACTATCCTCCCTCAGAATCACATCTACCACAGCTATGAACTACAAATCCTATAAGCACACATAATCATTAAATAAATTTAAATTAAATTATCATTTCTATTTTTTAATTATACATTCACTAATAAATTCATGAAAAAATATTTAACAAAACCACCCTGTAATGTACATTCCCTCTCAGAATAACCAAACCTAGCCCACGATTTCTTAATATGAACATTATATTCATTATAGTAAAAACCAACACCATGAGTTAAAACATTTATTAGTATTTTATGATTTAATAAATTTTTAAACTCTATAAAAAATCTTATTCTTCCCTAAAACAAATTAATAACCAAGCACTACCTATCCCCTCAAGAAATGGGGAATGGATTGAAGTTAAATAAGAAACAAGACCATCTACCCTTTATATTTGTTTTATGAAAACATTCCAAATGTAAGCCCAACATTGGGTGATCCTTGCTTTAACCCATTCCTTCAACTTTGGTTCCTTTTCTAATAACAACATGCATATCATAATGAATTTCCCCATAAATGGGGTCAACTATTTTCCCCATACTCTACTACTCCCTACCAATAACATATCAGACATTTCTACCAACATAACATCTAATAGAATGGGTCAAATACAAATAAACAACTAGTTAATAAAACAAAAACAAAAGATCAACTAGGAATCTAGGGCCCTGAAATATGATATTCATAATGCACATAAAAATAGTCTCACTAATCTTGAAAAAATAGGGAATTCAACATTCATAAAAAAATGGAATAAATCCTCCCGATAAAATTTTTCTTTTTTAAACAAGTTTTATTACAAAATGAACTAAACAATTCATTTATTAAAAGATAAAATTATGCGAATCCAATGACATAGGCAATAATAAGAAATTTTTTTATTTAAATGAGATAATTAATACCAATTCTAGTTTACATAAACATTGAGATAGTTTCTAATTTTAGAGGAATTAATCTTATTATACATTAAAATAATTATGTTCATAATGTTCTTTATAGATTTAAAATAACATAGGTAAGAATATTGTTAACTAAACATTGATCGTGCTTCAATTTTATTACCATCAAATTTCAAGAATCTATGTATTTTATAAAAACGTCAGTTTATATTTTTACCCACCTAAAAAATTACAGGCATTATGTTCATTAAACATGCCCATCAAATATCACATGATATTATAATAATATCAATAATTCTATAAAAAGCAATAAATATATATGATATTGTCTAGTAAACTAAGAGGTAAATACCAATCATGGTGGAAGAACACATTTGATCACTAACCCTAAAACACTTCTAAATTTAATCGTGTTCAATATTTCATTATGTTAATTCTAATATCATAAAAAAATAATAAATCATGATAACCATAATATTTCACATAATATGAATATATTAGCAATGAATCGTCTACTAGAAGGAATTAATGTAATTTATTTGAGAACAGGACAAAAATGTGGATCTCAGATCACCTCACCAATAATGAAATATATGTCCCTATAATAATGTCATTACACAAAAACTAAAAATGTAGAGGAAACATAATTATAACATTTGATATCAACCTTCATATCATTGAATGATATTTTGAGTGAAAATGAGATGAAATGGATAATAAAACACACAAAAAGAGGAACAACTCACCTCAAGTCAACATGGATAGAACACAAGGAAATTGGGATCGAATTTGATTTATGTGGGATTAAATTTCCTTCCAAATAATCTACTGGGTACCTATTGTTTGGTAGATAATGTGGGGAGAAAACATGTTTTAGAGGGGGTTTATGAATTAATAGCCCAAAAAATAAAAGGTAAATGTGAAACCTCTAAGACTATGCTATGGAATTGTATAACACATTGGAGACAATAGAACTACATAAGGGACCATGTCATTGCTTTCTAGATCAAACCCACATTTGTGGAGCATGATGCATCCCACATAGAATATATTAAAAACCCATGGAAGTACCATGTGATATCCAAAACCATCATGTTTCTAATCTCACTTTCTAAGAAGGAGGCTACATCACATTCTATCCACCACACAGTATTTTCACGAAGAATTGGTTGAACACCCCTACTACCCCATAGAAACTACTGTAATCTCCATATCAAAGACACTATACCTCTATGGAAGGTCATTATCGATAGTTTTATACTAAAAGAAACTATATAAATATTGGTAACATCATTGAAATACACTTCCTAGGACCCAACACCATAGCTGGACTCTCAACAACACACCCACTTCCCATACTATGCATCCAATATCTCAATATAGTAGATTCCCTTTTAATATTATATTATATCATACCTCCCCGACCTCATCCATTATACGCCTAATCGAACATCCAACACCACTAACATGGAAGGTGATGGGATACTAAGATCTGCACCTATACACATTGTTTTTATTTATATATCTAATCCATTGATGTTTTAAATAATTCTCATATTAGATAATTTTTCTCATTATCCTCTTGATATGGATTTATATTTTCAATATATATTTCAAATTATTATATTCTATCCATTCATTTAATTAGAAAACACTTCTACATGAATAAGAATTTGATTTCTCAGTCACATAATTGACATACACTCAAGATATTCTAGTAAAGTCTATCAACATAAAGTACATCCATTATTTTAAATTCATATATAGAGAGGTATGCTTTTCCACTTCTTAGATCATTAAAGCACAATTGTTTCCAAATAGATCTATTCCATTTCTTTTCCTTATACATTATTCCAATAATTCATATTCCATGACATATAGGATAAAGACCCACTCTCATGAATAAATGTGAATCTGTACATAGTTACATTTATATATTTTTGGAAGGAATATATTTATCCTTATTATTATTTTATTTACTTGTCATAATGTTTTATGTTGTGTAATAAGAGTCTATCTCCAGAATCATTTAATCCATAATTGAATGTTAATTTCTCTCTTCTCCCAATGGAAGAAAAGTTCATAATGGAATCATGTTCATTGATCTAGAATATATTCTTCATAATGAAATATTGACATTATTTAACTGCTTAAAAATAATAATAAATTAATAATAACATTGAGGTAGATTTACACTTCCTCATAATAAGTCATAATGTGATATAATTATCCAAATAATTAGAACATAATTAAGTGAAAAAGTGTCAACTATATTCTACTTTTGACAACTTGTGAGTAAATATTTTTTATAAGAATAGTTAGGTTTAATTTCATCTAGAAAACATTGATTACATTTATCATTGACAATGTTTTCCCCTTTTTTAAATTTATATGAATTAAAAACAATTCTAATCTCGCCCTTAATATTTGTGATTTATCATTCAATACCTTCTCAACATTGTCAAACAACTTTCATCTCATACTTTCATATTTTTATTTGATAATTTTATAAACTACCACTTCTTTTTTGAATATTTTTTTTTATTTTAGCTTCATGTATCATCTTTAGTGTTACTAATTCTTATCCGAGGTTTAAATATTATTTATTTACAAATCAACGGAGTCAATGTGTAAAAAAATCAACATATGTTACTTCTCAACCACTAGTTAGAAATCAAAAATATCTCCAAGAATTTATTTTATAATTTATTAATCTTATACTACCCCTTTTATAATAATAATTACAATTATTTTATAGTATCAATTCCTCAATTTCTACTTTAGTAGAAATCCATTTTTCATTTTCTCCTTTTAAATTTCAATATATTGAAGATACCCTTCGAGATCATCCTTGAGATCTATAGATCATTCTGATTCATTTTCATCCCCGTATCTGTATTTATATTTTCTCAACCATTTCCAAAACAGAATCATTTGAATATGATTTAAATCGTCTTTATCCATATTCAAAACAGTCATCACTGTTATCATCTTCCATGATCACATTAAACATCCATTGATTTTTTTTTGTATTTCTATATATGATGATTCATTTATGAGGACACTAATATTTATTTTTTTGTTCAACAATATTTTGAATCTCCACCATACATTCATATACAACATGATGAAATATATATCTTATTTATATAGTTGAAACAATCCTATGGGATCTTTCCCAAAATATTTATTTATTAGAATATTACATTTATATCCCTGAATGATATGCTTTCATCACATTCATCAAATTATTAATTGTATCTTCTATTGTATTCAGGTTTCTTTATTCCTTGATTTTCATCATCATGGATGAATATAGTGACATTCCTTACAGATTCATGTGTATATCATTTGCTAAAAAACTAATTTGAAATCATCTAATGATATCTCATCTTTGTTTACTTCATTAAAAATAAGTAATTTGTATTATAAAAGGGTGTTAAAATCATAAAATGTATCTCCAATATGTATAAATCCTAGATTTCTTCATCAACACCACGAATAGATCATACAACCTCATTGATTTAGTTAATGAAAAAAAATAATTTGAATACATATTCATATCATAAAACTAATTATAAATAAATAATAACACAACCTCATTAAATTTATTATTAACCTCTTAAATATTTTAAAATTTATCCTATATTTTCTCAGTAGATATGTTGCATATGACTTTCTTATACATATTATTTTTAAATTCTTCATATAAGGAATTTTATTTATGAATATTGATGTTATGTATCATACTAACTATTTTGATAAAATAAAACTTCATGGGATC
Organism: Viscum album; assembly: GCA_963277665.1. Classification (NCBI taxonomy): domain Eukaryota; kingdom Viridiplantae; phylum Streptophyta; class Magnoliopsida; order Santalales; family Viscaceae; genus Viscum; species Viscum album. The sequence continues at coordinate 1,197,194,889 of OY728121.1, read as the reverse complement.
AATAAAATTATTTATATCTATATAGTGGTGGTGAAAAAATAATTTTTTATAAAACAAAGATGTGAACTCATCGTTTTTCCAAAAATATGATAATTTCACTATAGCAACCATGATCATTATTTCGTATTTCAAAATGATTGATTTCATAAATTTTCACTTAATACAACTAATTATATTTGGATTTATAGTGTCTTTTGGTATTTAGGTACATTACATAACAAATTATAAAAAAGAAAAGGAATATCATTATTCAAAACATATTTGGCCTGACCAAAACATTCCTTCTTACTTTATAAAGAATTGGATATCCTGAGGACATACATAAAATTGGGATGATATATATATCCCAATAACTGAATAAAAAAAGAATAACATGAGGATAAAATACATGTTATAAAATTGGAATATTAAATTATAAAAGGAACATGAAAAATAGGGAATGATTTAGATTGATAATCATAACATAGGAATGTTTAACCAAAGTAAAACACTACACCAAAAACATAGGTCAAGGATAAATATTTTGAGAAATCATTGTGGACCAAGTCCCATAAGGTTATTGGGTAAATAAAATATCCTAAAATGATGTACCATGATACCAACCACTACCCATTGCATTGGAACAATATCATGGTACACCCTTTATAATCACTTCAATCTCATATTTAAGTGTGCTGCATAGATCATAAAACATGGATTCATTCATAATCATAATTTATTCTTGGTAAATGAATGTAGAATAGATACTTTTAATTCCTATATAAATATATATTTGTGAATAAAGGTGAATACCATTGATATAGAAATGGTTGTGGAAGTTACTAGAAAATTATTTTGGCATGAGAAATCACATTGTAATTTCAGCATGGTAACAGGTTTAAATAAATTTTATTTGGATGTTTAAATGAGATTGAATGATACATCATCATTTATAAATCAAAATTATTATAACATGGTATTTAATAACATGTCCAAACATATGAAAATGGATATTAAAGTGATATCATAAATGGGAATTCTTGATAAAAGGGGAGGATGGATGATCACATACAAAATTTCAGCATAGTAACGTGTGTACATATGTTTTATAACAGGGTTAAGTGAGAGTATAATGGGTTTAATTCATTTATAAGTATAATTTATAGTGACCAAGTTAGGTTATAATGTATCCGAATATTATAAAATTGAAATTAAAAGGAATATCATAAATAAAGTACTTGATCAAAAATGAGAGGGAAAATATCTCACCATTATATGTCACTCTATAGAATTTGGAGATGTTTCATGGGATAATAGGTCTTCTTGGGATGAATCTATGTAGTATAGTGTATATTGATGAAAATCTCTAGGGGGTTTGAGTAAAGAGAGATGGGATCTTGGGTTCGTTTATATATGAATGGAGCGGAATTTGAATATAATTTTTGTTCTGGACAAAACATAAAATATTCAAAAATAAAAAACACCAAATGGTTATTTACAATGGTTTCTAGAAACATATATTCGTATAAGTTTTTTTATATTTCCACGGTTTGAAGTTATTAATATATTTCATTTTCTTTTGTGGAGGTGAGTCACACTCTCAATGAAATGATTTTAAAATCTAAAAATATTTATAAGTCTTATAGATTTCACTAAGCCTTATCCAAAAAATTCAAAAAAAAAAATTAAAAATAAAATTATATAAAATATAAAACACATATTTTTCATGGGATAACTTTGATAATATTTATTATATCACTTTTGGGCCATTAAACCATATATTTTAAAGGTATTTAATTTTTCCATAATATTCAACTGTCTGGGAAAATTAAGAAAAATTAAATATTTGATAATACTGATATTATAAATCAAAAGATAATATACATTTTTTATAAATAATTTCATAAATATGTAAATTTTCCATTTTTTTAAAAAAATCCCTCTTTTAAAAATTAACGTGTTTTTGACAAAAACAGATTTCAAACCATAAAAAAAATTACATTTGACGTAATAAAATTCATATTATCATTTGTAAATATTAAAAGGTATTTGATAATAATATTTTATTAATATATTATTTATTTAAAATATCTACTAATTATATATAATATATTTTTCTATAAATCCAAAATACAATTTTGTTCTTTAAAAATCCTTTACCAAGTAACAATAATAGGAACAAAAAATGTATTATTTTCTATAAAAAATATGGCACACATTAATAATACATGGGTATTGATTCATATCCCTTCATTACTTCAGTATATACTTTATGAGTATGGAACGTGATATCGGGGATTTTTTTAGGTCATTTATTGAGCATTGTTTGCGTTTTCATCCCAAAGTGCATGAGTTTATCTCATAAATAGTTTCTCCCATCCATATGTTTATTACATATCAACATGGTATTTGTCATGGGAAATGTCCATAAATATTATCTCACTTAGAAGCACCAATAAATTGTCTTCATATGGTATGATCCTATAGTTTTATGCCGTCAATTTTCATTGTTTAAGCCAACAAGAATATGTTAAATACCTTTATTTATACCAGACATGTTATAAATATTAAATGTATATATTATCAATGATAATGATCCAGAATTTTCATTTAAATCAAATTGTATATAGTAATGAAATATAATTTCACATGTTTTTTATATCCACAAGGCATTTAATTTGATAAAAAAATGGAAATTTATTAATAAATGTCTGGGATGTTATAACCTTCATCCTTAGGGAATTTCTCCCCCTTGAAATTTCCTTTTCCCATACTAAAATAGATGGTTGTAACTTTTCATCATCAGTTACTCTTGATCCCACATTGTTTCATTAATATTGTGTGTTCTCCATAACACATTAATGTGGGGTATTGTATTATTTCATAGAACATTATTTATATGATGTAAGATCATCACCTATAACTACTCAAAGGAATGGTTACTCTCAAATGGTACAACAACATGATTTACTACACGTGATGGATCTCATATATATATTATTATTTGTGATTTGTGGAATACATCATATACTTGAGATAGGATTGAGGGTAGTGATTGTCGACATGTCACTGCTCTTTTGAAAACAACAATCTCTAAAGTGATGATGTCACTAGCACTGTGTTTCCCCTTTCTCCAAATATCATCACTCTCTTCCATGTAGAAAAGCAAAGTAATACCATTCCTCCATCACAAAACCCTAGATCTCATTTATGATTGTTAGCATTGTTTTTTGTTCACTATTAGTATCATGTATGTCTTGTTTTATGGTATGATCATTCTCCACCATTTATTATTCTATTTTCGGACATAAATTTTTCATTCCCCAACATTATCCCAATAGGTTGGTGTTCTATGCCTATTCCCATAAAGAGATTTATAAGGGGCCATTTGGATTCTCAAGTGGAAAATATTGTTGTAAGATAAAACCACCTAAAAAATTTCATTCTAATATAATATTGATGTCAATTGAGAATGATTTCAAACTGTCCTCAATTTTTTGGATATTCCACTCAAATTGTACATCATTTTGATGATGAAAAGATACCAAAATGTTAATCTCACTGTTTAGAGAAAGCTATAGTATTTAATAAAACATAAGTGTTAATCATGGATTTCAATCAAACCCAATCAATAGTTGTACTCCAAGATACCTTACCATGTTTCTAAGGTATATATGTGATAGTTGATCTAGTGATAAATCATCTAGAATCATAATAAACTGTGCATTCTTTGTATGACGATCAACAATAACCTAGATAGTATTTTTCTTTTGGATGTCTTCGGAAGCCTGTGATAATGTCTATGGTAATGTTTTCCCATTTCTATGATTGAATTCATAATGTTTTCATCACCCCCCCTAGAATTATACATTTCAGCCATGATTTTCAGGCATACCAGAAACCTTGATGAATTTTGTTTTATCTCCTTCTTCATGTTTTCCCACTAATATATATCCTAGATATCTCGATACATTTTTGTGTTTCTAGGGTGAATTGAAAAATTTGAACTATGTGCATAAACCAATAGTTCCTTCATAACATAAGATTTAATGGAACACATATTGGTGACCTATATCTCAAATTTCTTTTTTCATTAACATTTAACTCTAAGGATTTCACATTTGGTATTCATTCAACATTCATCTTAATTCTAATATTCAATTTTTTAATATCCTTCATCCTTTCCAAAAGGGATGGTTGAGAAATAATTTGTTGAAGTTCTTATGATGTTCCATTTTTTATGATTTTCATATAAATCTTCCTCAAATACAATATAATTGAATCCTTTTAAATTCTCATCGATGAATGGATTTTTGTGTCCTTTATAATTAATGAATCATCCACCTAATTTGGATTACAATGATGTTAGTGCATTTAGATGTTTTAATCCATGATGATCTCTAAACATCATCATTGTAGTATATTATTCTATTTCTAAGTAAATATATATTTTAGGCTCTTGTGATTAGTATATTCCTCACACATCTCCACAAAGATATAATTATAAAAAAATTTCGGCATAAATATCATTTCTTCCAACTCCATATCTAGTGTAGGATAGTTTTACAAATTAATTTTTAACTTCCTTGAGGTGAAGGCAAAGACATTGTCATTGAAAACCAACAAACATCCCAATCCCTTCTTAGAATCATCCCTAAAAATTACAAATAGATCCCCACTTATAGTTAGTTTGAGCATAGGGGAAGTGATAGAACCTCATTTAAACTACATGAATCCATCATAATATTCATCCTTACATTTAAATTAGACTCCCTAAAGAGATATTTTGGTAATAGTGTTTGAAAATCATGATAGTTTTCTAAAAATTCGTAGATAATATCCAAATAACCCTTGGAATCTATGGGTATCTATCTCTAATGTTGGCATCAACCATCCTCGGGATAATTGATTCATTGAAAGAATAAAATATATACCATTTCATGTGACTATATTCCCCATGAATGAGACTTACATAAATTAAAACCTATAGTTTTTGGAATTATAATAGAGCTTCACCATTCAGAAGGACTAAAAATAGTTCTTAGATGCTCCTCATGCTCATTCTTTGTTTTTAGAGTATATTAGAATATCAGTTATATAGAATACCAAAAAAATTTCGAGGAAATATATGAAGTCTCTACTTATCATGTTCATGGATATTAATGGATAAGTATTGAATATATATGTCATCACTATTAAATCATAGTTCATGTACCATGTACAGAAATAAGTCTTAGGGATAACACCCTTTTTCATCCTTATTTGGTAATATACCAACCACATATCCACTTTGGTGAATTATTGTGCTCCAAATAACCTATCATACATTTCATTAATTAATGAAAATAGATACATGTTATTATATTTATATTTTGAAGTCGTGATAGTCAATAAAAAGACACATTTAACCATCATTCTTTATGAAGTGGATTTGTGGACCCCATTGTGAAACACATGTGCATCTAAACCCATTATCTTGAATATCATGTAGTTGATTTTTTTCTCCTCATGTTCCAAAACAGAATCCCTATATAGAGTTATCAATATTGTAAACACCTTAGGTATATGTTTGTTAAAACATTAAATATCCCTTCTTAGTGGATGAACAAGAAATTCCATGGGAGACACCTCAATGAATTCCCTCAAAATATGAATTTATTCAAGGATGGTTCATTCCATTGAATCAGTAATTTGATCTAGACATTCTTTCTCTTAGAGAAATAATTTCCATTCTTGATACGATGGTGTCAAAGAAGATTCATCCTCATCCATGAACTTGTAATGAATTGGATTCAAATTCTCCATAGAGAGTGAGATTTCCTTTTCCTATAAATTTAGTTTTTTCCTATATAGGGAATAATGATCCATGCCTAGAATTACATCAAATTCCACCCAAGTGAGTAATATGAGATTCACTAGGATGTTCATCCCATAAACATTTAAAGAGGAGGAGTTAAATACATGGGATGAAATAGTTTCACCATCATCCATTTTCACTGACACCTATATTTCTATTCTTTAGGGTTGTGTTTGGATTGTTCTACTAAACATTCTTGATATAAAGGTATGTGTAAAACCAGAATAAAAATGTATTTTCACAATTATTGAATGAATATCTACTGTAAATATCCCCTCTTAGTTTTTATTGCTCACATCAGATGTATTGATGGAAATATCTCAACCTTGATGCTACAAAAATTGTTGGATGCCTCAAAAAACACTTCTATTAGTCCACTTGATAAAAAATATCCATGTTTCCTTAAAATTGTAGTAATGAACACCACATTTGGGGTTGAATGGTGTATTACATTATTCTATCACATTGGTTAGTTTCTCTTGTCAGTAGTCATTTGCAAAGGTCCCATCTCTTCCATTCCTAAAGAATTTTTTGGTTCCCCAAAGGAAATTTTCAGTGTTCTTCTTTCCAAAACATTGGATAGTGGGGTGATAGAATTTCATAGAACCATTGGATTTATCCATCAGGTTACTAGAATTACAATCAAATTTCAACTTTTTATCCCCATGTTACCTGTAAGAATTTATGATGATCATATTGACTTTGAGTCCACATCAAACAATATTCTTGAAGATTACAAAGGCCCGTATAACAAAGGCTTTTCATAGACTATGCCTTATTCCACCAAAGACATCAATCTTATATTAATGGTTAATGAAAATAACAGAGGATTATCATAAATTTCATGTGATTTTTTACTTGTAATAAGGTAAAGATACATTGGGATTTTTCTTCAGTATAAGGAAATATCATTCCATCAAAATATGTAGGGTGCAGGGAAAATATTTATATTTTTTTTCCGGAATTCATTCCACTCCATTTCATTGATCTCCACCCCAAAATGTTTATTCCAAATCAATGTCCACTATTGTTCATCTTTACACTCAATTTTATAAATATACATTAGAAGCATATTTTTTTTGAACCCTGAATCTTGTATATGATCATTTCAAATGGGTAGATCCATTTTTATTTTATTATGGAATTGGATGATCCATTGAATGTAAGAGGCATTTGTCCCATAATGCTATCGTATATGGTTTTATCTCTCACGTGTATTGGGGCTCTCCTCTATGCCATAGTTTCAATTTATAATGTGAGTTAACTAAGAGAGTATAGTGAAAATTTTGTTATTCTCACTCCAATTAGGTTGGGCATCTCATTAGGCCAATCCTAAAACAACACTTCACATTGGTTGTAAGCACGAATCCACCTATTTCAAGGTTTTGGATATAATAAAAGGATAATTGTTTTTGTTAATGATAAATAGTTATAAACATAATGTGTAATAAAATGGAAATGTATGGATAACATACAAATTAATTATATCTACTGAACATATGGGATTTTAGGATTCATCCTATATTGAACACAATCTACTTCCTAACATATATTCTAATTGAAATTTGTAAGATACGTTTGTAATTATTTCAATGAACATATGTATTTAAAAAATATTTTCTCATTGATGTGTGAAAGAAAGTTTATAGTAAGGCTCATTTTCACGTACTAGGTTACCCCACATCCGGCCCAAAACACTGTATCATAGTTATTATGGATTGGTAAATATATTCCTGAACAATGTCAAATTTTAGTAACTAGATAGGGATTTATTTTATTGATAATCATATTATTGTATACATTAAAATTTATTTGGATATTTTCGTAAACATAAATTTATACCTTTTTTCAATGGGGTTTTCTAATAATAATCCCTAAAATGACTAAACCTATACTTTTATACCAACTATTAAAACCCACTGATTATTTCATATTTAAAATTGACGTATTACATAAATTTTCACATAAAAAACACAAAAGATCTATAATTCTAGATTATTGGGGAAATTAGATACATTACATATCAATAGAAAACATGAATGGAAACATATATTCATAAAACATCATTTTCATGTCCAAACTATACCTTTGTACATAACAATTCATGGTATAAAATGATGATATTCAAATGAAAGGGTGGAGATATAAATCCCAGTTAGGTAATAAACAAAAAATAACACGAAGATAAAAAATTTATAGAATTTAACAATATTAGTGGTCTATAAAATGAACATAAATAATAAGGCATGATACAGAATGATAATCAAAACTTGAGACTTTGGAAACAACATAAAACACTTCTTCATAATCATAGGTTAGGTCTAACTATGACAAGACATTATAGTGGACAAAGTCCCATTATGGAATCACGTAAATCCACTTTCCCAATGTGACATATCATGATACTAACCTTCACCCAATGCATTGGGGACCTATGAGGGAACACCCTTCCTAATCATTTCAATCTCATTCTTATGTGTGCAACATAGATGCTACAATATCAATTCATCAACAATATAATTTATTAAATGATTATGGTATATGGAATACATATAGGTAATCCCAAAATAATTAATAATATGATCATTATGGTCAATAACCTTTATAATGAAATGGGTATGGTATTCACTACACAATTATTTTTTCATGAGAAGTTGCAGTGTAATTTTAGAATGGTGATAGGTGTACATAAATGTTTTTAAGAGGGCTAAATGAGAGTGAAAGGATATATCATAATTTATAAATCTAATTTAAAATAAGGGGGTATATAATAATATAACCCAGAATAGGTAAAGGTAAATGAAAATACATATCATTAAAGGGAAAACTTCATAAAAAAAGTGGGTGGAAGATCCCTTATAGGGTTTCATTATTTTAATGGGTGTACATAATGGTTTATAAGAGGGGTAAATGTGAGTTGAAGGGGATCCCATTATTTATACATCTATTTTAATGTGTTGTTTATTGGTAATAATATATCCCATCATAGGAAAAAGAAATTTAAAAAGAATATCATAAATTATTTCTTGATAAAAAGATGGGATGAAAATTCCAATACTTGAATGAGTGACCCAATAATATTTGGAGAGGTTTGTTGGGAACTGAGCCATTCGATTAGAGGAATTCAGAGTGTACAGGGTAGAGTGTGGATGAGCTCATCTAGGTTTTAGTGATGATAAATGGGTTCTTGAATGGCCTCATATATGAATGGGGGTGATTTCATTATTATATTGGATTTGGAGACTACATACTAAAATATTCAAAACTACAAACCATACCATTCGTTTATACCATGATTACTTGAAAGGGGAGTGGAATAAGTTATTTTATACTAACAAGTGACTTATATATTAAAATAATTAACTTTCATATGTGTTGGGGAGTCACACTCTTAAATATATGATTTTAAAATTCTAAAATATTTATAGGTCATTGATGATTCACTAAGGGATTATAAAAAAAATCTAAAAAACATTTTTAAGGTTAAAACATATATGATTCTAACAATACCTATTATAATAATTATATCATCCTCATTGTTCCACCACTCAGTATATTTATATAGTGTTTCATTTTTACCGAAAAATTTGACTATCTTAGGAAATTTAGAAAATTTCACCATTCGATAAATTCATTGTCCTGATTCAGAAAATAATGTTAATTTTATCTATATAATTTTCTAAATTTGTTAATTTTCAATTTTTTAGCTGAATACTATGAATTTTTGAAAATGGACTGTTTTTGACAAATACAATATTCAGACAATAAAACATTTAATTTTAAAATCACATAAAAATATGAACATTTATATTTAATAAAAGTTATTTAATAATTTTTTCATTAAAATATTATTTATTACAATTTTTTTTATTTTATCTAAATATATGATTAGTTAACAAAACAATTGGTCCTAAAAACTCAATTATAAAGTAACTATAATATGATGAAAATATATTCGTTTTATAATTGAAAATAATATTCATATTCTTAATGCTAGGTTCATGATAAATAAAAAATTATTAAACTATCATAATCTATATGAGTATGGTGCACAATGGTGGGGATTTAATAGTGCCATTTAGTGATCATTGTATGGTCAAAGATCTTGATGACCTAGAACATCTCATTTAAATTCTATCACCCATGCTTATATTCCCTGATCTTAGCATCATATTGGACTAGTGTAAATCCCAAATATGAATTCTCCCTCATAAGCTCACATTAATGGGCTTCATAGGGTACGATCCTATTGGTTAAGGCCATCACATCCTTCGTTTTTTCCAAAAGGATTTGTTAAAACCATATATATATCGTAGTCATGTGATCATTGTTCAAATGCTATATTATCAATGTTAAAGTTACATAAAAATAATTTTAATCCAATTGGATACTATAAAACAAAATAATTGAATGTTATTTATATATCAATAAGTCATTTAATTAAATAAATTATGGAAGATTATTTCATTCATAAATGTTCGGGTCATTATATTCACCCAAAAAAATTAGAAATCATTTCATATTTTTATTTTTTTTAATGAAAACAACATTCATACAATTTATCCATCAAAAGGAACCATACAGATCTCATTCAAAACATTTCAAACACAACATAGAAAACACCATATGTATTTGTGAATAACGTTGTATATTTCTTTGTCACGTTTAAATACATGTTGTTCAAATGTATTCAATAAAAAAATAAATGAGTCAATATAAGGGAAAAATAAATAATATTTAAATATTTAACATAAATTCAGTGACATAAATATCATTCTGCATTCCCCAAAAAGGGATAATTTAAGGATCATAAATCAATAGTGTGTTAGTTAATTAATTAAATCATTATAGTCTATATTTTTTTATAATGTCTCAACAAGAACAACTACTCTCTTATTTTTATACAAGCACTAATACATGTAAGATTCTATGAAAATATATCATATAGGTCTTTGACAAGGACAATAATAAAAAATCCAAGCACCAATCAATATGGTTGTTCTTTGTTGTTCTCTATCTTCCTTCATTAAATTTGATCCATCAATGATGTTCCTCATAAATGAAAATCCTATTTGAAAATTCTAAATTTATTATAATTTCCTTATCCATAATAATTTTCCCCATTTCCATGTTTATAGATTATATATAATATATATATTAATTTTTCAACCAAAATAGTCCCTTATAAAATTCTACATGTCATCCTATTAATGGAAATAAAAACTACCAACTATAATTGAAATTATATCACTAAAAATTTCCTATATCGAATGATTTTAAATATATTTGATTATCCTTAAAAATTTAAGTCCATAAAAATTCATTGTAATGTTACACATTATAGATTATTTATGTTCAATTTCAAGATCCTCATAAAAACATGTCTGGAATAAATATTTCAACTATAAAATCCATGAAGTTGATATTTCTTATTATTTATAACCAAATGTGTTGTGATGTGACATTAGTGATTAAAAAAACATATTCACTCTATCAATTTCATACACTATATTATGATGTGATAATTTCAGCATAACTTACATTGATAAATTAATTTTTCATCAAACTATACTTCAATATGTGACAACCATGTATTATGGAATAATTTGACCTCCCAAAACACTCAAATTTCAATATACGATCAAATTTAAATTTAATTTTTTTATCATAAAATCCAATGGTCAATAGTTAATATCTATTAAATATTATATAACAATAATTTAAGCGTAATAAATCACATTGATGTGATATTTAATCTTCAATTTAAAAAAATATCAACAAGTAATACCATGTGACCAGTATGATTGCACTATGAATTTAACTCCTCACATCTTCACCAAACATATCTAAGTCATAATTATAGTATTGATTTGTCGATTAATCTATTTTTACTATAATAGAAGACCATTTTTTATCTTTAAAAACCCATCTTTTTGAATCCATGATATAATCATTCTCCTATTTGTTGAATTGGATTCTAATATTATCCACCATTAATAAGCTTACTTTTCATAATATTTATAATTGTATCATAATAATCGTAGAAATTTTTTTCAATACATTTTTCTTTTATTGGTATTTTTCTAAAATAGTGAATTGATATTACCACTCAAATTTTGAAATTGTTATATCATTAGTCAACAATCATCATGGAGTATTGTAGGTTGAGATGATATTTTCAGATTTGTGTCAATATAATCTCATATATTTTATAGAGTAAATTCATGTAATAATAAAGAGAAATTTGTTATCTATTCTGACAAAAAAATTATATCACATGAATATTATAATTTCAATGATATATTTAGGTGTGTTTGATATTAATGAACCCTCATTACATGAGGTTATAAAGATTATATTCATTTCAACATTCATACGATGAAACCATTCTTATGAAAAGACTAATGTAAAGATATTCATGTGTAGTGGGTATTTTTTTATTCATTTTATAAAATATTACATACCAACATTGTTTTTTCTTCTCATATAGTAATTATAATGATGTGAATTGATAATAACACACATTCATATACAATCATTTTAAATATTTAGACATTATATCTACAATAATACACTCTTTAAAACCATAAATGATTAGTCTTTTTTGGGAATAGATATATAATGAACGTATTTTTATCAATATTTAACATATCTCAAAAATTTCATATTATATATTAACCTTCATAGGAATACCTTACTAAAAAAAATTATTCCTAACCATGGGAAATGGAAACATAAGAAAGGGTATGCTTAGATGATCAGTAAGGATAAAAATGGGAGATGTAAATTTATATTTATAGGATAGAATATGATATTAATATATATATGATAACATAATCATGACATATGAAAATATTCACAACAATTCACAGACCGTAAATCATGACTCCTCAAATAATGATTTATCATAACAAATGACATGAGTCCTCTGAGTGTGGAATTATCAAGTATAAATCATGAGTCCTGAGAGCATACCATAAGTATAAGAAATTTATTTTTGGAAAACACATAATCATATAAAATTATGTCTTTTTTTAATGATATCTATGAATACCATTGTAAAATATTTTATAGAGTCCTATTATAAATTGGGTTTACTTTACATTCCCATCATCATTTTTGATAGACCCCTATAGTGGATTAGGTTAACATAATATTTCATTTCATACTCTCTCATAATATATCACGATTTTCCCAATTAATTTTAGGTCAATATAATCCCATTTCCACCCATCACATAGTGAAAACCATATATATGTGATTAACAAGATAATAAAAATTTTATCATAACTTAATTAACCCATGGAAAACTAAAAAGGATTGATCAAAACAACCTTAAAATATTAGAATGATAAAACAAATCAAATAATATTGTTTTTATAATTATAAAAAATTACAATATAATCATAACAATTACCAAATTATATTGACGTAGATGATAAATACTTTCACAAAATCATTACAAATTTTCATTAAAAAACATGAGGAAAATTCATTTTCGTTTTATGTAATTTCCAAACTAAAAATTCATAAAACCATGGAAATAATATCACATCTGGAGAAAAACATGGTAAAATGTAAATTAATATTAATAATAAATAATCATCATGATGGTGTTAAATGTCATTCAAGCCTTTAATGTCGGAAAACATTATTTCCACACCATTATAATGAAATTCATAATTATCCAGTATAGAAAATGTTAAGAATTTTTCATTTTATAATACTATAAAAAATTCAATGATATTTGAAAATGGCCATAAATAATCATTTTCATTTATAAAATAACATTCTTGAAACTAATTAATGAATAATGATATATAAGAAAAAAAATCCAAACTAAAAATGATAAATAAGGTTGAATTTTCTTAAAAAAAGATATTCAATTTTTTCTACACCAATGATGGGGAAATATAATGAATACTTGAACACCACAATAATAATCATTGAATAACAATAAATTTGTTTTCTATGATAGAGAAAAAATAAAATTCACTCATTGTCAATTGAATTATAAAATGTACTGAAAAACGTTATATTGAAAAATAAAATCATTCCTTAACTACTGACTTTGATTCAATGTGATATGACATCATGTATATAATTTTTTGCTAATTTTATATATGTTATAAATATTATTCAAACTTTTATTAGCATATATAATTCTATCTTAATTAATTATTTTTTTTGTAATTATTCATTAAAATTAATATCTTGATATTAGTTATTCTATGGTACATGAATGTTTCAGTTTGATGGATATGTACTTGTGTCTTGGTTGTTGTTAAATAATCATTATATTTTTATAAATATAATTCTTTTTACAATAATAAATTTCATAACCATGTATGTGAGGAAAAGATGAAAAATAGAATACATAGCTTCGTAGTGGTGGTCTCCTAGACGTTCACATAGCTGATGTTTTCATTCTTCAATGGAAAAATGGATTGAAAAGTAAAAAAATTATATAAAAATATCAAAAATATTTTAAAAATATAAATTATATTATTTAAATTAATATTATTTACCACATATATGTGCTAGTGATGGAATATGAAATGTTATTCATCATTGATGTGCTAGTCCATACATACCCATGATTGTTGATTAAATTTTTTATTAGATGTAATGGAGGTATATAACAATATTAACATAAAATTATATTTATAAATTGTATTTATATTCATTATAAAATTTTTTTGGTTGTTATGGACGATTTTTATAAGGTGGATGATGAAAATAACATGAAATAACTTGATTATGAATACTTGATATTCTTTAGGTGTCCACCATTTTTTTAAGATTTACCCACTATAGGTTAGTCTATTGGGGATAAAAACCCATTTATGATATGTATTGGAGATTAAAGAAGTGATTTAGATAGATCATGGTTCATTTAGGGTGCTCCAAATATGTGAATAATTTAGTATATGAGGTTTCATTTTATAAGTGAGGTGAATGTCACCCTTGTAAATAAAAATAACATTTAAATAATATAATGTCATTTTCATTGGAATGTGTCAGATAATAAGCCCAATTAATATTATAAGCTGAGGGAGGTTTTAAAAACACTCATCTAACCATATAAATCTATTTTTTTGTTATATTTGAAGCCTTATTGATTATTATAATCTCTTCAACCCAAAACTAACTAATATTCGGTCTACATAACACTACCCACATAAACTGTTCATTATGAATAAAAATATAATTTCACATATAACTAATTTTTTAATTATTTATTCAAAATTTGGAACCCATTTTATCAGATTAAATGTCTAATTTAGATAGAATATAAATCTAATATCAATTAACAAAACAAGTAAATGCAATTTTTAGTAAAAAATGTAATTTCACAAAATATAGAAGAATTAATTTTTATTCATTGACATGTAATAACAACTAAATAATTAATACATTATTTAATTTAATATATCATACAAAATTATGAAAATATTTTATCGTTAGTGATAAATTATATATATTATGTGAAAAATATATTACACACATAAGAAAATGGGATTTTTTTGAAAAATTCTTCGTTTTACCTAAAATTTATTAATTATAATTTTTAACAGTTTGACAATCATATTATGATTGATAATTAATTTTTATAAATGTAAAATAAGTATTTGTCCCTAATTTTAATACTATAAATATATGGTATTAAACATAAATTAAAAACATAAATATGAAAATAATATTTTCCCAGAAAACATTTTAGTTGTGTTAATAATTATTAGACTATTTTTCTGTATAATTAGAAAAAAAATTCATGGATGTCAATAACGTATCATAATAATTTTTTATTAAACTATACTTTAAATTTTATTAATATTATTCTAAAAAAATATAATACTAATGAAATATAATTATTCCCAATAAGACATAAAAAAAGTCTCTTTAGAATCAATTCTATTTTCTTATGTGAATTTACCTTTTATTTTATAATTTAATTTAATTATCAAAATAATTTTACTATATTACAGAGTCTTACATTTGTATTTTTTAATAAATCACTATTCATTAATTTAATGGATTTTTTTCATTATAAACTATCAAACACATCGAATTTATTAGATTAAAATATATTATAAAATCGTGAAGTGATACATTTTACCCACATAAGAGAATTTTAATATAAAAATTATATTATTATAATGTAAAATTATTAGAATACTCGTACCTATAAACATCCAAATATTCACTACAACATATCAGATGTAATTATCCTATAAATACACAATTTATAGTAAATATTTCTATACAAAAAATCCCATGATCTTCTTGATATAAAGGTTTAAAAAATTTAAAAAATTATTATTTTACTAAAAAAAACCCATTTCATTCTCATCTTACAAAAATTATTCTTATTATATTAATAAATAATTATTTAAATGTAATTCTTCAATATCTAATAGAAAATTCCCCATGTATGTTACTCTTCAAGATAGATCATGTTTATTAAATATCATTAATATATAGCGAAATTGTAATATAAAAAATGATAGATTAAACACTAAATAATGGGAAAATATATTTAAGTCTATGATGGAAGGAAAAATATAGAAGTAACAAATAAAAGTAAAATAAATATATATAACTAAAAATTTGAGTTCAAAATAATATCATGAATAACCTAACAACATAAAAACATGTGGATAATAATAAATGATTTCATTGTGATAAAATATATAATATTTGAAATGATTTACCATCGTGGATTCAGAAAATAAATTTATATAATTTTTTAGGAAACATACATGAAATTATAACTTTTATCAAGGTTCCAAACAATACATCATGATTGTGTTAGTAATGAATACACAAAATACCTAAAAATTTTCTCCAAAAAAACCAAATGACACATAGATGGGATATATAATCATTGGTACCAAAATTCAATTAATTAATTATACTTTATATTACATAATAAATATAATAAAAATGATACAATGACAATGAAATTTACCTTAATAATCCACAAACATATTAATTGATTTACGAACTAATTGAATGCCAATAGATCCCCAAAAAACTAATGGAATTACATTCTACAAAAGTATCTGTAAAACTATAGATAAATTAAGTAATGGTTATATGATTATGTAACTAATTTAACCAAATAAGTCAATTTATAGTTGTCTTGTTGAATATCCACCAATAAATGAACACAAAAAGGTGTTCATAGAGTATATGAATTAGAAGAAAAATAATTCCTATGAACAATTGATGATTATGAAATACAAAAAATAATAATTTAATATCGATGAGGATAACCCCCCAAAAAATAGTTTTTGACGACTTAGAAGGTAATACATTGAATAAAATATAGGGTTTTACCTAACAATTCATTCAATAAATAAATGAATAAAGAAACATTAAAACATAATGAAAGGGGATGTGATTTATCAAAATCCTTTATGAATTTGGTAACTTTCAATCAAAATTCCATAAAAGAGAGAAATTGAAATTAAATGATAAATCCTTGGAATAAATATTTTTAATGATATTGATATAAAATTGTTAGTATAAATTCTTTATAAATGATATTTATTGTATAATACAAAAAATGTAATGGAGAAAATAATTTGATATAGAAAATCCTTACAGTAATGGTAACATAAGACTTAGAAGAACATGAGAGGGGAAAAAAATTAATATATATAAAATAAAATATATTAATTAAAATATAAGTATATATATAATTGAATACAACTTATAATATGAAATATGGTGTTCAATATCAAAGACATCTTATGGAATTGAAAAAGGAGACAAATAACACATATGTTTTATAAAAAATTCAAATCAAATCTAGTTGAAGTATATAATTTACATTGTAACATTATATACCATAAATAATAGGATAATAATGATATGAAAAATAAAAGGGGAAACAATTACACCATACAAAGAAAGAATTTTATATGACATAATCATTTCTCATCAAACTCAAATTTGAGACAAATAACCCTAACCATATTTACTACAATATTGAAATGATCTATAACCTACTATATAGAACAAATAGGTATCTTAATCACCTATTTATTTAAATTATTCATATATATATATATATATATCCTATTTTAATATTCATTTATGACCATATATTATATTTATATTTGTCGATTATATTTTTTTCATCATCGGGTGCTTGAAACTATGATTTGCTGGTTCCTTCTAGTTTTGTAATGGTAGGGTCAATTCCTTTTTTTTAATTTTAATCATTCTAAAATTTTCCATGAAAATAAAATTAATTTTTATTAAATGAACCCTGATATCAAATATTCATTTAGTGAATGATAATGTTATGGATTATAAAAATGGAATTTTATGTTGAATTTGTTTCATCATGTTTAAAATTCGAAAGGTTATAATTTAATAAATATATTAAAAATATTTACAGCTATATGAAATTTTTAAAAAATGTTAAATAAAATATTATAAAATAATATTAATATTGTATTAATATTATATAATATTCTTTAATCATTAATAATATAAATATTATAAAATCTGTAATATGTGTTAGAAAACCAATACAAGAGGCAGCTTATTTTAATGATTTATTGAGTAAAAAATAGTTTTTAGGGAATGATAATATATATTTTACTAAATAGTAAATATGTAATCATTATCATATATATTTATTAAATCCATTCCTAGAAAAATCCATGAATGGTGGTGAAGACAAATGAAATTTAATTTTCATAGAGATGATTATCCCCATGCATTCATAATTAATATTTTCATATCCGAACAAAAGGGATGAAATGAAGTTATATGATATATATAATTTTAGAAAAATAATTTTATATATACTAAACATAATAGTTCAGAAAATTCAATCATATAGAATATATTATAGGTGGTGATGAAAATCAAATCACATGGCTTCGTGTAGGCGGTAGTGAACATGTACGCATGATTGATATTGTTTTTTAGTTGATGTAAACGAATTAATTATGGTTGATCCACAAATATAATTACAATTAAATATATTAATAATACATATTTTATTATATTAGTGTTGATATAAATATTTTTTATGAAAAAGGTTTAGAAAAAAATGCAATGGAGTGAAAATTATGAACCATGAGAACATGGTATTTCTCTTGGAGATATCAATGAAAATGAATGTCTTATGCATAATAATTTCCAAAACAGACATATAAAAGATGATGGAAACTATAGGAGAGTAATAATTTTTTACTTATATATGTTTAATATAATGAACTTATGTATCATTATATTGTGGAAATAATATCCTATTATAAGTTAAGAAAATGTTAATTTTTGATGTTTGGATAATATTTCAATAAATGTACTTCCCTATTCAAGGGTCAATGTCCCCAAAAGAGTAAAATATTGGAAATTGGGTCTATAAGGTCATTAAAACAATTTAAATTATTTTTTGAAATTTTTTTTAAAAACATAAAGTCCTTCATAATAGGGTTTTAGACATTACCATTTTTGTTATTAGCATGGTAACAAATTTTCACCCATGTTATTTATATATATTTAAATATAAAAGACATAAACACTTATCAAATTTTGATTTTATTAACCAATATTTAATATCCATTAAATAATTTCAATTTCAAACTAATATTAATTTAAATTTAAAATGAATATATTTATCATATTAAAATTGTTTTTTAGGAAAATGTTATTTCACCATTACACTTATTAATATAATTTAGTAGTGATTTCTAATTTAATATGTTTTATATATTAATATTTCAGTTTAAAATTATATTAGAATCATTTTTAGTCATTGTTAATCAATTTTATTATATTAAAATTAATAAAAAATCATTTAAAATTACAATTTTTACATTTTCGTAGTTATTTACTACAACAATTGTGATCTTATATTTATACCAAAAAATGATATGATACTTTTTATAAAATTTAATATTATATATTAGAAATATACAGACCATTATTCAAATAAAATTTTACTGTGTGATAATAATAATTATAAACACAATTACAATTAAGCCACATTATAGAAATATTTTTTTATGTATAGATGTTTTCATGAGGGGAAAATTATAAATTTAATGAATTTAATGAGATCATATGGTTTATTATTAACATAATGAGAGTTATGTGACTTGAAAAAAAATCCAAAACCTAATTTCTCAAAATCCAAATATAACTAAAATAAAAATACTAAAAATTGTTTTCATAAGATAAATTATTTCATAAAATGATGAACATAGGTTTTCTGAATTCAAAATAGTAGATTTAAATATATTATTTCACATAATAAATAAATTTTTAGGTGTAAAATTATCTTATTGTTATTTATCAACCCAAATTTTATAAATCAATTTATTACTACTAATATCAAACATGCATTTTCATTGAAAAAATAATAGGAATTTAACAAAAAAATAATATTTATCAATAATTTATTAAATTAATAATTAAATGTTAATATCATCTTAATTTCTAATAAATCATCCCCTTATCATCTTGATGTTAGACATAAGAATAATATAATCTCTATTAGAAATCTTGTGTGGTGATTATGGTATCATGGATCTCATTGAAGCATCATGTAGTTTGACATTCTCTTATATATGATTTCCCTCAGACAGTAATTCTATGAGTTCATCAAGGTTTTTGTCCAAGGAAAAACAATGTGATATTACCTCCATTACAAGATCCGAAAAAATGACCTTGATAAAGGACAGTCCCACTTTACGATGTCATTTCATCATGTTGATATTTTGATATGGTTATTATATTTATTCCATCTTACCAAATAGTTATTTTATAATGATTTTGATGAGTTAATAAGTACAATGTATATCATAGTTTTATTTTAGTTCAATGTTTTTAACATTATAATTTATCTATAAAATTTTGTTTCTGAAGTAAATATATAATTTTAAATAAAGGGGAGTTACATTGAGGAGACCCATAAATTTTACAAACATATATATTTTAACATTTTTTATGAATATTCGTTACATATTATAAAAAATATTACATATAACCAAAAAGTATTAAATTATTTGGAGGGAAGACACATAATCATAATATTTTATGAAATATCTTCAACATATCTAATTAATATCTTTTAATATGATAAAATTCCATGGCATACACTACATAAAACATTTAATCATAAACATGGGAAAATAAACATAAGAAATGATGTAATGAGATGTTCTGTAAGTGAGAATAATATATATACCAATTAATGATCCCAAATAATATTAAAATAAGCATAAGGATATTTGAAAAAGATCATAACACACCATAGTCAAACCAAACCAGTCAATCATAATTATTAAGAAATGATTTTATGTGGATTTTTCCTAAGAAAATAAATAATTTATAAATATGTAGAATTCATTATTATTCTATCACGATCCATTATAACATATCATAAGAATGAGTCACATGTTTATAGAATACAAATAAGAATAGGAAATCACCTCCATAGTTATGGATCACCTCTAAGGCAATCATAGAGGATTGGGTTCACCTGTCAATCCATTATTTACATAGTCATGGTTCACACCCATTATTGTTATAGTTGATAGTGTCCCTTACTAAATTGGGTTCACTCCCCATTTCATTCCTTATTATATCTTGAGATGTAAATATTTATCAAACTAATTTTAGGGACATGTAATTTTCCCCCACCTATAACTTAATAGAAATCAAACATAACTATTATATATAGTCATGAAAGACCAATCATATAAAATTAAGACCCATTGAATAAAAATAAGTTTCATAAACAATCCAACTTATCATCATGTCATAACTCATGGAAAATAAGAAGTTTTTATAAAGGTTTCATCATATCTAAATTAATCTATATGAAAGAACCATATTTCATACAGTCACAATTAAATAATAATTATCATAAACTATATAGTGAAATAATGTAAATGGCATAAGAATATCATATCCCTAGTGAACTATAAAAATATAAAAAAAAATTTGGGATAGATGAAAAATATATTTAAATGAATATTTCAAACATTTCATTGAAAGGATGCCAATATTTACACTTATTTTCATAAAATTTTAACAACATTGTTTATTATATTTCAAAAAAATTATAAGAAATTATCCAATGAAACATGTAAATTAATCTTCATTGAAAAGAATGTTCCTGAGAATCGGAAAATCATTTCATGGTTTATCTATTAAAAGAATAAATTCCTGTAAAACTTTTCTTTGAATTCAAATATATGTTTTTAACAAAATATTACTAATACTATTTTAGAGACATTTTATATAATGTAAAATGATGTGGAAATAACCTTTTAATGAAAATTAAAGAATACATCAGATATTTTAGAAAGGAATTTTGAAGAATGTATACAAAGAAGAAAAGTTTCATCTTCAAAAGAAAACATAAGTTTATCTTTTCCATTAAAAATTTTCACAATAATTTTTGATACAGTAATGACGAAACTGGTAATAATACTTAAAAAATTATAAAAAAAATTAATAGAAAATTTTATGGCATTTAAAGTATAATATCCAAGAAATTTCTCTCAATATAAATATAGAGTATACAATCTAGAAAAGAAATTAGATTGTAACATAAACCCATACCCGAAATAGAAAATTTCATCATAAATTTTATAATATCCTATATAATATATCATGATTAATTATAAATATATTATATAACTATATTAATACATAACATTCTAGGTCTCATTCCTTTATAATTTCCAATTATCTTTTTTTTGACTATTTTAATATTAAAACAATCGTTTTAGTGAAAACAAGTTTATTTTATTTTAATGTTTCAATTAGATGATTTCAATACCACCACAATGGTCACAGTAACATAATCTACATAATATTTATATTGAAATAAATATAATATCTTTTGACCATATATAATTTTTTAATTATTCATATAATGAAATGATGTAAAACAAATCATATCTTTGTGTGAAGGTGGTAGTCCGCATGTTTAAACGAGCATCATTATCATTTTCCAATGAAGTGAAAAGTAAGATGGTGCATAAAATAAAATAATTAAAGAAGAATAATTGTGAAATTAATATCTTATATAATCATTAATTCGATAATAATAACAAACAATGAATGATATTTATGGAATTTTAATCATATCACTATGTGCATATAATAGTCTACACTTATGAACAAATGATATTTTTATTTTTAATATTATGGAAAGAAAGAAGAAAATTGTAGATAAATCATCATAATAAAAATTTAGTATATTAAATATGTTTTATTAATTATTTTACAATGGATTACATTGATTTAGAGTAGGAATTAAATGTATAAAAATTTAAAGTACTCAGTTAATAGTTATGCATATTTTTTGAGAAACATAATTTGGAGTACACCTAATGCCTATGAAGAATTGTATAATGATAAAACCAAGACCTCTATGACATGGGTATAGATTTTATTAATTGATTATGTTAGGTATACAATTATATATGATGCCTATTGAGTGTGATTAATAGAGCCTAGGATGTAATATTTTATTATAGATGGAGAAGTCACACTTGGAATTTTTCATAAGATTAAAATAAAATAATCATTACATTATTCATATATATTAACAATGATATAGATCCAAACATAAAATTAAAATGTTGAAAATAAATTATATAATAATCTAAATCAATTTTTTCATAATATTTTATACCATAACTCTTAAACTAACCACCAGTAAACCTGTTTTATCTGTAACCAACATAACACTTTGTTATTTTTTAATTGTTATGTATAAAAAATCAATTCATACCTATTTAAATATAGTAATTTTAATTATTAAAAATATAGAATTTTATTTACATGATTCAATATCTATATGTTTTTTAAATTTATTTTTAAATAATCCTAAAAAGGAAATGAATATGTAATTTTTTTCAAAATTATTTTTTATGAAAAAATATCACAACCCCATCCCGCAAAATAAACCCATCATATTCCAGAAATGAGAGAATATGGATACTAAATCCATGAATCCCACTTCTTATTAGTCATGAACATGTAAAACTAATTGATAGTATATCATACATACAAATGGGAGTCCTTAACTTCTAATTTGAAACACGTTTAAGTGAGATATAAGATATATACACTAAAAAATTCTTCTTAGATTGGAAAAATGAAATATGATGTAGATAATTTTTATTTCATACATAACTAAACAATAATAAAATGAAACCTAATATACCAAAAAGTTAAAAAAAATTAGGGACCAAGAAGCTCAAAAAATTCCTAGAAACCCATAAGCTAGTAATATACAACCCAAACTATAACCTTCTCTGACTAGCCTATGTAACACTTTATATATATTTTATGTGATCATAATTTTTCACATAGAAGGATACTCCAAATATCGTCTGATGATAAATATAATGAAATCATGTTAATATATATTGAACAGTAGTATAATTAACTCATAGCATAAATAAGTAAACTATGTTAATAGCTTTAATAAGGCTATATCTCAACAAAAATCACATACCCAGGTCATATATTATAGTAAAAAAACATGGGTACCCCACTACCACATCCTTATTAGATTTCTTCTATTAACTAATTTTTTATGTATTGATACATCTCTCTCTAATGGAATTTATCTCAAAGAAACCTTGGATTTGTATCACAACATTTATCTCACACACCATATCATCCCATCCACATATATATATAGTTCCCAAGTTATTTCTAGAAGATATCATAGCTCATATATTGTTTATCATGCAACTAAAACTATACCTCAATCCATCATATCCCATACACCATATAATAGTCCTCAAACAATCACATTTCATACACGTCATACCTTTAATAACAATTTAGACATTATCATGAGAGCTACATGTGTGAATAATAACCCATATCCATTACATACCTCCAGACACACATATATGAAAGAAAAACGCCATGCATAGAAGCACATAAATCTACTAAGGCTGACAGTGGCTAACATAGTTTATAGTGATACATCTATCTTCATCATTAGAATATTGGGGAATATATCCTCCTAGAGTCCACCTAGGGCCCATTTCCATTTTTATCAGGGTGGGGTAGTCTATGAAATCACAAAATGTATAAGATATAATATATCCCACAACCACACAATGGGAATAACCAACTACAAAGCGAAAATAAATATTTCGTCACTACGAAACCCATCTTACACTATTATGGATAAGATATCTTATAATAACATTTTAATTTATGAATAATTTCATTGAATAATTTCATTATGTCTCAATTTTAGGCTTTAGTTAATGAATTAATTAACAATTATTTAAAATTATTTTAACTTCATTTCATTAACCATGAATTAACATTGATCTTACCACAAATTAATATCCTCAAGTGAAGTCAATTCCCACCAAGAATATTCCCACAAAATCCATGGTTTTAAAAGATTAATATATTTTTCATCCAACAAAGAATAAACATTTAGGGTTAAGAATTTTTTAATCATTCAATATCTCATAATTCCTTGTACTATTGGAAACATCCAAATATACTATAAATAAAGATGCAAAACCAGGAACATCCCACTGCCACAATTATTATTGAAAATAATGCTCAAGAAATATAAACTCATCCATTTGAACATTTAATAGAAACATTCACATGTAACCATTTATCTTCCTACACAATAAATTGTAAGCCCAACATAATCATATTCCAACATCTCTAGTTCCATGCATATCACCCTCACACATATCACTATGAATCTAACTATCACAACCATCAACTATTTCCAAAACCTGATGCCTCCCCACCCATATCTCATCTTCCATATCATAATCACAACTCATCCCATAGTAAGGATCACATATATATATATATATAGCATAAAAGGCTGTAAATAACAACTAGGTCAAAATGGAAACAGAACCTTGAATAAATGAATCTATCATTCTCATGAAAATTTAATCTCACCAACCAAACATTTGGAAAACCACTATTACAAGAAATGGGAAACCATAGACCAAAACATTTATCTTTATCATATAACACTTTATATTCCATCTTGAAATAACTAATTCTATTGTTATAGGGTCCAACTTCAGATAAACAGAGGAATCAACTATAACATGTTATTAATATGATATAATCATTCTAGATTCATTAATTCATTTTTCTAAAAACTAAGAGAAGAACCATTTTAATTTTTCATGAATTTTATTAATATTAACAAAAAAATATTTCCAACTTCCATTTCATTATACAATTTCATTAACACGTTGAATTAAACATAAAATTAAGCAATAAAATTGCAATCAATTTTATTTACATGCAATTTATTTGAAACCCTTGATCTTTTAATCTTAATTCCACATTAATTCTTTATAATAATAAAAATTTATTATCAACATTACATTTCCTAAAAGTAATAACAATTAAAACATGCTAAACAAATCATAAATTCATAATAATAAACTAATATATATATATATATATATATTTGTGTAACTCTATCAAGAAAATAAAGAGGTAACCCATTATCATAATGTAAAAAATAATCATGTGGTCCATATAACCATAAAATAATTTCATTCTCTATTCAATTTTAATCTTCATAAGGTTAATTACACATCCCTCTATATTTACAAACCAAGTATATTTTATGATAGGATGTAAAATATATGAATGGAAATGAATCATATGCCTAAAAATCATTAACATTCATCTCATTATATTTGATCAGTGTCATGGATCTCTGATTGCCTCTCCCACAATGAAACTGTTAAATCTAATGTATTTAATTCCATAATTGCACCAAAAAATGATAGTGGAAACTCTAATATAATTATTGATATCATCCTCCATAAGATAGAATGGATAAATGTTAGAAAATTAGAACAAAAAGAGATAAAAACTTTTAATAAAGAAGAATAACCAACATCGCATCACCATGAATTGATCTCCACTATCCAAGGCATGATCACATTATAAGGTTAATTAAATTACTTCAAAATAATACTATAGGGTGCCTCGTGATTGACATAAAAGAGTGGGTGAATGATTGGTTTTAATGCTTGTGTGTATTTGTAGGATGAAATATTTTAAAATAACCATGGTGCATCCCCTAATACCACACCACAGACTTTCTAGAACACTGAGTAGGATGAGGAGACAATTATGCATCCCTTTATCAAATAAAAAAAATGGGATCCCTGACTCGATCCATTGAAGAATTACTATTTATACAAGGGGATGGGCATTTGTTCAGTTTACACCCCACTCCTTAAATGGAATCAATATACATGAAGCCTAAAAATGTATTGTTGAAACCAACACACTCCACACTACATCCCATTAAAATTGAGAAGGACCTTCACAACATCTAACAGAAATGGCACAGAAATCCTAAAATGTAGTATCCCTAATTTTCCCACTCCATGCTTCTCTATATCATTGCTAGGAGTCCACACCACATAATCCCGTCTTACTATGTAGCTCTTGTATCCATGTCGTATTCTAGACTCAAATGGTAGGGGCACTGCCTACCTTCTCCATTTACCATCCAAATTTTTTATAACCTTTTCTAGGAGACTCAATCACTAAAAATATGCATGCTCAAGGGGAACTATAGTTAGTGACATTATATGAAGATTATGTTTACGTTCATTGCATGTGGTAAAAAAACTATTAGATTAATATTAAAATATTTTACTGAATATATTATTAAGAAATATCATTAAATGCATTCATTAATAGAGATTAATTCAATAAATATAAAAACATATTCATTACATAAAATTATTTTTTCAAAAAAAACATAACTTTTCTTATTCAACTACTTTTATATTAATATCTAAAAATTTAAAAATAATTGATATCAATTTATAGATATTAAAAAAATATTTTTTCATAATTTATTAATTAATATTAATACCTTGTAATAAATAATATAGTTTCCAATATTCACATTAAATAAAAATGTTTAGTTTATAGTTAATTTAATATTAGTTTTTCATTAAAAAACTATAAAATTAATCATATATATTTAAAAATAAATATATCATAAAATATTGTGTCTCTAAATTCTACCCCCATATTATTATTTCACCAATGTAATATATTATTTTAATGTAATGAACTAGGTACACACCTACCACATCACATCATCAGGTTCCCACATAGCTGCATGAAATTTATGGTTTTGTTGTAAAAAAATTTCTTGCTGAGTGGTACTAATATGTATAACATTATATTTTCTAAAAACAATCTCCACCAATTATTATATATAAGATAGATCATGCTCCAATTCTACAACCTATCATTTCAGTGCATTAGAAAGATCAATTATATATTTTTTCAAGGGAGATACATGGGCCACATCATGAACTTTAGATAGATTTAAGGGATGTGTCAATCGATAATAAATTTTCCTGATTCCAACCAAAAATTAGAAGGGACTAATATTTTATGGGACCAGTTTTACCTTATTTACAAATTCAATTAACATATTATTTAGATAAATTCATAGTAATAACTTATCAAAAATTCAATCGTAATATATCATCAATGATTTATTACCATTGATGTTCTTGAGAAGTTATTACTATTAATTTATCTAAATAAGATGTTAATTGAATTTGGAATGATTTTAAGCATAAGTTTTATATTAACTCTCATATACCCATATTATATACTAAAATTAGCTATCATTATATATTATTTATTTAGATATATGAGGTCCCAATAGATTTAATTCTAAAACATCATCACTAGAAATTTGATATTTTCACATCATATTATAGAGGGATTCATAAATAACCAATTGAATGATAGAGAAAAAATTGTTGTTGTGAGAAAATATGACCATAAATAGGTGTTGATTTAAACCACCTTTATGTACAATTGATAATTATCTCAACAAATATATTAGGGTTTTAATGATCCTCCCAGACTGACCATAAATCCTACAATGATATAATGTTTTAAACCTCAAATCTATATTCGAACTCTTCTAAAAACATCTCTAGAACATTGAGGAAAATATCAAATCCCAATCAGATATAATAAAAATAGGTATTCCATGAAATAAAAAAACTTATTGAATTTATATGCTTGAAATATGATCAAGATTGAAATATTCAATTTTTTCATAGGTGAGTGTTCAATTTGTAAGGTGATCAACTATAAACCGTAGATAATTATTTAATCTAAATGCTTTTGAGAGTAAAAAATTGGGATCCATGCTATCTTTTTCCCATTTCCAATATTATATAGTTTATGGTTGTATCAACCAATTAGAATTATATCTATATGCATTATCTTCTTTAAATAGAATAAAATTAGATAAATACTATATAATAACCCATTTTAGGTTATCCCACCTGAAATAAATTTAAGGATCTTTATACATCTGTGTACTTCTAAAAGGAATAGAGAATGATGAACTATGAGTATCATCCAATAAATCCTTATTCATATATGGTATTGATGGGAAATATTCAAGGTTCTTGAAAATTATTATTTTAATAAATTCATTGTTGAAGTTAGTAAAACATTTCACCTACTTCTATAGTTTTTATCCTTCTTCTGCACTTTATTAATCCTGTCATGAATGGACAGTTGAAATTAATCATAGAGATATATGATTTTCCAATTTCCTCATTATTTCATGACTGATATTTTAAAAATTAATAAATATTATTCACCTTTCAATCCAAATTTTGAAAAAACTATCACGAAATTATTAAAATAGAGAATCATCCACCTTGTTCACCTTCCCAAAGAGGTAGTTTATTAAATAGTCATGATCATTAATCAACACGAACCATCTAATATAGTTTATATTCAAAAAATTATATATGAATTTATACATTAAGATTATATCATTATTATATATATCACACCATTAACTATAAATATAATGAAATTGTATTCTTAGTTAAACAATTAATACTGTATACTCCAAATCATTAGTTGGGTGATTTCTCAAATGAATATTAATTTTTCATGGAGAATTAGTTATCAGGATATAATTATTCAAGAAAAAAACCCCAATACCTTATTTTAAGTTGCATAAAATATGAAAAACCATTCTCTACTAAAATTTAGTGTATGTTTATATCAATTAACCAACCTTTCTTTAAAATCCTTGAAATTTTCCTCACATTCATATATCTAATGTATCTTATTTCTCTTATTTGTCAACAATGTTATTGGATTATATATTCATGGGTAATATCTCAAAAATATTTAATCATATCCTACATACTCAAGAAAACTATCGATCATAGTTATTCTAGTAATTCTACTTTGTTTCATAAAAACATCCATCAGTTAAGGATCCAACGATATAGCATCACATGAGAGTATATGACCCAATAATGCTACATTTTGTAGGAAAAATTTAAAATTTGATGAATTTTCCATACAAAGTCTACATTCATTTGGTATTTATTATAATTCTAAAATAATATTCATTATCTTAATTTATCTTTAAATTTATAAGAATATAATCTATAAAGTGTAATGAAAATAGATCAAGGTAATCTCTAAAGAAATTATTCATTAGATAAATGAATATAACAGGAGCATTGGTAAGTCCAAATGTCATCCTTATAAATTCATATATATCATACATTGTATAGTGAAATATCGTAGTTATATCCCCTTCTTAACATTCAATTGATGATAACAAGAATAATTTTTAATCTTGGAAATTAGTTGACCTCTATGAAGTTGATCATAAAAGTCATCCATATGGGGTATTGAATAATTTTTGGTGACTATGATTATTTTATTTTATTTATAAGAAAATAAAAGATAAATTAAACCATATTTCTTCTAAACAAAAAAATATCGGTCCACCCCATGTTAATGCACTAGGGTATATAAATCCCTCATCAATAATCTCCGTTTTTTGCTTTTTAAAACCTTACAACTCAATCGGATCAATTATAAAAACAATCTATGGAATAAGTGTAGTACTATGTATGTGTTTTTTTAAAATACTCACTATCCTAATTCGGTAAATGAATATTAAATTCTTTTGGAAATAAATTAGTATAATATTAATCAATAATCCTATATTTGATGTTGAGAATTTCCCATACAATTTGAGATAAAAATCCATCATTAATTGGATGTAAGACCCATACCATAGAAATATCCTCCACTAAAATTTCTTATTCAACCTCACACTGAATGATATTCATATGTATATATGGAATAAAAAACATTGTATAATTCCTTAGAAATCGATATGGGATATATATAAAGAGATCCATCCAGGATTGAAATTGTATAAATTCCCACATGAGGGATGATAAAATGATTTTTAAGAAGTATATTCCCATAAACGTCTAACATAGAGGAGTTGAAGACATGATATGCAATCATCTAACCATTATGTGTTCTTTCTAAAAACATAACATCTAGTCATTTAGGTGGTTATGTGATGCAATAATAAAATTCATTATATATAAAATATTCATAATATCTAGAATCAATGATGTTGTAATTAATTATAGTGTACGATGTAATATACCTTTCACTACATAATTATCATGGCCCTATACAATACTTGATCACATGTGCACTTTCTATATCATACGGATTACATGTTTTTCTATATAATATTATAATCATTAGTATGTGGATTCATAAACTGATTCGTGTAATGTCTGCACTCCATTCAGTTATATTATTTTAAAGTGGGTGGGGGGTACATTTAGATGATTTCAATCACTATTACAATCATTGATTGGTCTTCAAAATGACTCCACCCTTCATTTGAATGATGGCCATATTTTCCACAGTTAAAACATTTACCATTACCTATAGGAAAATTTACACTATGATTCCTTCCATTATTATGAAATGATACAAAGTAATTTTCTTTCCTATATAGGTTTGATTATTAGAATTTTCACAAAATGGGAACTTCCAATATTGGTCCCCAAAACATCAAGAACAACATGAGTTTCTATTTTTAAATTCCAACATCAAAGAACAATGGATGATATCATCATAATTAGTTATGTCTCATATAGAAAAGTCATTTTTCAGAATTGGACTCAATCCTATAATGAATTGGTTAAATTTTCATTCATGGATGATGATAGAACTAGATGAATACCATCAATGTCTGGGGACATTTCCCACATATGGACTAATGGATTTGATATCCTTCTTATAATATAAAAAATTCCCTCCCCAATTTAATGTGAAGAGTTATTAGAACATAATTATTAAAAAATACATTCATAAAATCTTATCATTTTATAGAGTCACTTTCATCCTATTGCCTAATATTATTTGTAAGAGTACACCATTTTTATCCGCTTCCATATGATATTCTCTTAGGATTACCTTATCATGTTAGAAACACTAGATAATGTAAATTATCAATTAAATGGTGCTCATCTATTTCACATAAATTAGTAAATTAGAAAACCCACTGAAGGAAGGTTGACATTGCTGCATCTGAGACTCAAGAATGAGTTGATCCTTTATCTGTATATTAGAAATAATATAATGGTTTATATTGACTTTCATATTTTCAGAGAGATGGGTGAAAATAAAATAATTATTTCACATCTCATATCATATTTTATTTGGTTTATAATGAGGTTATTCATTTCATTTCCCAACACATTTAACATTTTAATGAATTATCCTAGATCCAACAATTGACTACGAATCAAAATAACAGTATGAGTGTATCAAAATTACCCACCAATGCCCACCTGGCCAATGGAAGGATGAATTTTGAAAACCCTAAAAACACCTCCATTTCTCTAAGGTCCAGTGTCTAGCATCGAGATGTCAAAACACACATTATATCTAATATCTAAAACGAGGGGACTATGATAATATGAAACCATTGATACAGACAACATTATTCCTAGTTATCTATGATCTGGCTTCTCTAATTCCTATATAAACTTCATATATTAGACTGTCATCTACATAAGAGACAACACATATGGGTATATTCCATTTAAGGGTCATTATAACAACTATATCGACCTGAACCTTTTATTCTTATAGTATGTTCCTACTACTATTACATTGTCATAATTACTAGTAAATGATGTATAAATTTCAAATCAATTAGTATTATTGGTAAACTAGTTATATACATGGGTTTTTTATCACAATAAATAGACTAATTACAAGATAATTTTTTCTTCTTAGTAGGGGAAAAATATTCTCACTAAGAATATCCTTCCATATGCTTCCTAGTATAGTTCATGGAATCTTGGGGAAAGGAAAATTAATAATTTTGAGCCCAAATTGGTATTAATGGTCTTGTATGGAAGAAGAAATCATGAATCGTTTTGAATAATAAATATAGAATGAAAATAACCAATGAATCCTTCCATGTAATCAACAAACAGTGACAGAAGCGTGTCAAATATATATAAAGGTAAATAACTAGAATCACATTCCATTTAAATAACTATATATGAAAAAATAAGTTTAGAAAGGTAAAAAAATGATAACATGTCCATTTTAATCAATAATATGAGAAAGAAACGAATCTAAAGAAAATTTCCATGAAAAACCCTCACGGATAATAACAACAAAACTGATAGAAATAAATAATTATTTGATGTCATGTATGTGGTACCTGATAACCAATCATATTGAGATCATTCACATGGTTGTTTAAAAAAATATGTACAAACCTATTTAATATGATCAAAAAATTTGTATCATGAGAACCAGTAAGTGCATCGAGGGGGTATATAAATTTTTATCCCTACCCATCATTACAAGTCCCACAAAATCCATATATCGATTAATTGATTTTATTAATGTACAATATAACTTATCAAATATCAGTATTGAATAAGGAATATGACCTTTTCAATACTTCCCATGATAATAAAATAAATATAAATGTAAACACTAAATGTAAAAATGGTACATTGTTTATGAAATAATAACATCTATCTCTCAGGAATCTTTATATTAAGCAAATATATCAATCAAAATGATTTAAATAAAGTGATTTTTTCAAGATGATGTTATTAATCACCAAATAATCTGAGAATGTAAATATATCTTTTATCATAGGGTAATTTTCAAGGTAAACCCCTTGGGTGATTAGATTTGATGTTAAACATAAAACATCATGAATTGGATCATAATAATGAAAAAATTATCAATAAAATGTTTATCAAGATATTAAATGACAAGGTGTTGTATATAGAACTACGTTAATGTGAATTTGATCATAATAGTGAACAAATTATCAATCAAATTTTAGTTGACATTAAATCCAAAACCACTATGTAATCACATATTTAAGAGGATTAAAATTTATAAAGGAAAAAAGTTTCATTGAAAATAACATTTTAAAATAATAATGTCTGATTTAAAATCATCTGGTTTCATAATGTTTGTATATTCTTCTCATGCCTTATAAATTAAAAAAATAAAAATTTAGAATCAGTTTTATTCTATTTTAGGAAACAACTTGATGATTCAACTTAAATAATTTAGTAAAAATCCCCAAGTGGGAAAAATTACATTAAAACACCATCACTACTGGAATGTTGGTTTTTCCCCACAGTTACATACCAACGATTTCATAGAACCATTGGTGAAGGAGGTTTTTCCCAACGGTTCATTAGAACCGTTGGCATAGATGTTCCCTGGGAGGTTTTTTCCCAACGGTTCATGAGAACCGTTGGGATAGATGGATTTGGGGAGGTTTTTGCCAACGGTTCATCAGAACCGTTGGAATATATAGCTTTTCCCAACGGTTCTCATGAACCGTTGGGATAGATGTATGCTTTGGGGAGGTTTTTCCCAACGGTTCTCTAGAACCGTTGGGATAGATATACATATGCCAACGGTTTTTAAAAACCGTTGGCAAAGGTTCTCCCCAAATTCCCAGCCGCCTGTTCTCTCCCCCATTCACGATACACAACCCTAAAACGGGAGCAGCAGCAGATTTAGGCGATTTTGGAGGTATTGGCGGCCAGACCTTGAATCTTCCAGCTCTTCTTCAGGTTATTATTCTTTATCTAAAAATGTATTCAAATGTTTGGATAGTATTTAAACGTATTTTCATTTTTCCCATCAGTTTAGGCGATTTTGGAGCTACTGCCGGCCGGACCAGCCTAAGGGTGAGTTTTCTTGAAAATTCCTTTTTGGAGTTTACCCCTTGAACATGGGATGTCATTTGTGAAAGGTTATATAAATCGAATTGATTGTTCGATTTCTGAATTGAATTGTAAATTAAATTAATGAAGGGTATTTTATGGTTTTCATTCCCCTTTTAACACATGAATGCCAATTATTTTTTAACACATGTTTTAATTGTATTGCCTTGCCAATGTGAGTAAAGTAGAGACTATGCTATGAATCTATGAAATTGGATTTAATTTATCTTATAT
Source organism: Viscum album (assembly GCA_963277665.1). Taxonomy (NCBI): domain Eukaryota; kingdom Viridiplantae; phylum Streptophyta; class Magnoliopsida; order Santalales; family Viscaceae; genus Viscum; species Viscum album. The sequence continues at coordinate 1,197,159,669 of OY728121.1, read as the reverse complement.
TTTATGTTACCATGTTAGATATATTATAACTAATGCATGTGATATCTTTATAGTCTTGTTAAGAGTGGTCTATTAAAAATTCCCATGTGAGTACTTGAATTTTCATTGAATTGCTAGCCATTATGAGTTATGTTGAGACCATGATATGGAATTGATTGATTAAGCAAGGGAATCTCATTATCTTTTCATTACAACATGTGTAAATGAAGCTTCATTCTTTTCAGGTTATTATTTGATTGAGTCGCCAGTTTGAGGTGAGTTGTATTAAATACCTTTGTTTTTGACCTTGGTATGTTTAATGAATTGTTTAAATGAAATGGAATTCATTAAATGATTAATAGTAAATAGTGATACATGGATTCTATTAGGATTCCAGGTATATAATCTTGTTTTTATTAACTTATATGCTTTATGTGATAAATGGATTCACAGTGGAATTCCACAGATAGACTCATTTCTTTGAATATTGATTAAGCCATGGGTGATACATGGATCCAAGGGAGGGATTCCATAGATAGACCTATTGAATGTAGAATTATATTCCAATTGATACATGGATTCTTATGATAATTCCATAGATAGACTTATTGAATGTAGAATTATATTCCAATTGATACATGGATTCTAATGATAATTCCATAGATAGACTTATTGAATGTAGAATTATATTCCAATGTTATGCGTCTTGTGTGGTGATGGTGTGGTTTATGTGTTTTATGGTAGTAGTGAAGTGTGTGATTATGTAGTTAATGTGAACCCATAGGTTGAGTATTTTGTGCTATCTATATATCATGTATTTTTATGTTATTTCTACACATTCCCAACCAGAGTTGGATAAACTTACCAACGATCAGAGGTCTTGAGTTATGAGTATTTTTTCTAATATCTAGGATGGTGGTTATATGTTTGGATAGCTACCATTTCTTCCCTACTCTTCCTTCAAAAGTGATTGACCATGTGTTTTTAGCCTAGATGCGATGTGATTGTCCATGTGTCTTCAGGTGAGATGTACTATGATTTCCCTAGTGTTTTTCGGTGAGGTGTGATGTGATAAGGCTATAATAAGATGTGGCATGTGGTTGGGGTCATGTAGGGTAGGAGGATGGCACAAGGTTGATGTTATTCATGTTCATGATACCCTACTAATATGGTTATGGGATGATTCATGCTGTTATGTGATATAACACATTAAGTTCTTATTGGTTTTACATTTTTTCAATAACACATTTGTATGTTTTTTTGACATGTGTAGTTGATACCTTGATTATTTTCTTCCTTTATCATTTACTTAAATGTATTTTCTCTTATAGTTAATGCCTATTGAATTGTTTATGACAAAATTACTTATATAAATTCTTTTTACAGAATGGATAGAAGTTGTATGTATGAAACTGATCGGATCTCAGACGATTTTCAAAAAAATTTGGAGAGCTTTATAGATTTTGCATTTCACAATGCTTTAGATAGTGGTCGCAAACACTGCCCATGTTCCCATTGTGTTCGTAGACCTTGGTTGAGCCGTGAAGAAGTCAGCTACCACATAACCAAAAATTGGTTTCAAGAAAACTACTTTCTGTGGTATCACAATGGGGAGAAAACGAAATCTCAAATTGGTGATGATCGAAATGAAAAGACTGGAATGGAGAATTTGTTAGATGATCGGTTTCCGTTTATTCGTCATCATGAAAAAGAAAGGATTTCGACTCAATAAGACTTAGATATGAGGACAGCTGATGCATCTAGTGAAAATGATGATATTGATAGGGTGAAAATATTGAATGATGCTGCCACGACTCCAGTATATCGACAATGCGATAAAATGAAAAAGCTGGAATTTTTAATCCGATTATTTCATGGGAAAACTATGTATGGGATTTCTAATACAGCAATCGATTACATTTTTACCCTCTTGAAGGATTTACTTCCAGATGATGCAGATATTCTCTCAAACCACTATATGGCATGGAAGTTAGTTGAGGAACTTTGATTTTCAAGAAACAAAATTCATGCTTGCCAGAAAGATTTCAGTTTATTCTGGGAGGAAACCGCTGAACGAAATGAATGTATAAAATGTGGCACATCCCGCTGGAAGTCAAAATTTAATGGAACACCATCCCGCATTCAACATAAAGTAATGTGGCACTTTCCATTGATCCCCAGACTCTAGAATCTTTTTATGTCTGATGACATATCAATAAAAATGAGATGGCATGATACCGAGAGAAAGAAGTCTCATGATGAGTTGGTTCATCCTGCAGATGGATTTGCATGGAAGAGATTTGATGCCCGACATCCGGATTTTGCAAATGACGTGCGTAATGTGAGGCGGGGTCTTTCATTCGACGGTTTTAATCCGTTTGGGCAGATGCTTACTTCACACAGCACATGGCCCGTTTTTATACACATTTATAATCTTCCCCCATGGTTGTGTATGAAAAAATCATTCACTTTCATGAGTATACTCATATCTGGTCCTTCTGATCCCAGCATTCATATTGATGTATACATGCAACCTTTAATAAAAGAGTTGAAACTTCTTTGGGATATGGGTGTGCGCACATACGATGCATGTTCGAAAGACATATTTCAGATGTGCGCTGCACTTATGTGGACAATCAATGATTTACCAGCTTATGCAATGATGTCTGGATGGAGCATGAAGGGGAAACTGTCATGTCCAGTTTGTATGAAGAATACATGATCCAGAAGACTGAAACATCGTTGTAGTTTCAGTTTTATGGGACATGGACGATTTTTGCCAAAGGATCATCCATATAGAATGAATCGTCGAAGATTTGATAATACTATAGAGACTGATGATCCACCTCAGTGTATGTCTGGAACTGATGTGCTTAATGAATTGAAAGATTTCAGTTTTTCGTTCGGGAAGGGTCAAATGAAATCTGGAAAGAGAAAGAATGTTTCCACAGAAACCTGTTACAATTGGAGGAAGAGGAGTATCTTTTTTGATTTGCCTTATTGGTCAACCAATTTTCTACGTCATTGCTTAGACGTAATGCATATTGAAAAGAATATATGTGAAATGTTGCTTTCAGTTCTTCTAAATTTCAAGGGGAAGACAAAAGATGATTTACGATCTCGACGTGACTTGGTGGATTGGGGCATCAGACCGGAATTGCATCATGTGCGTATCAGTGAAAATAAATGGAAACTTCCATGTTCTTCTTATGTGATGACACCTACTGAAAAAAAAAACAATTTTTGGAAGTATTAGAGACTATTAGAGTTCCTGATGGCTATTCAAGCAACATATCTAAATGGGTCAACAGAATAGAGTTGAAGCTAAAATCAATGAAGACTCATGATTATCACGTTCTACTGCATGAGTTGCTTCCAATAGAAATCCGTCATCTTTTGTCCAATAATGTAAGGGTGGGTGTTATTCGGTTGTGCCATTTTTTAGAGATCTTTGTGCTAAGAATTTGTCCAAGTCTTTCTTGCAAAAAATGTTGATAGATGCCCCATTAATTTTCTGTGAGTTGGAGAAAATATTTCCCCCATCATTTTTCACATGCATGATGCATCTGACTGTCCATATTCCAACTGAAATACTTCTCGGAGGACCTGTTTCTTTTCGTTGGATGTATCCAACTGAAAGAAATATGTTCACATTAAAGTCTTATGTTCGAAACAAGAATCATCCCAAAGGTTCTATCGTTAACGGTTACTTAGCTCAAGAATGTATGGATTTCTGTTCAATGTATTTGTCTGATCTTACTACAAGAATGAACAGACCAATGAGAAATGAAGAAGAACAATATGAGCAAATTGAACCCAGTTTTCCATCACTTCCTCAAACAGGAGGAATTCCTGGATCATATACATTGAAGACATTAAGCCATGAAGAGTGGGAGATGGCACATCGCACAGTTTTGTTCAACTTTGATTTGTTCGATGACTATATCAGGTATCAAAATTGAATATGTATATCTTACATATATATCTGTTAAACTATTCATATTTTTTTATCTACAGGGAACATAAAACAATGATAAATAGGAAGCATCGTTCTTTATCTTTGAGAAGGAGAGAGACTTTGCATAACAAAGAGTTTTCTGCTTGGTTAAAATTGAAGGTAAAAATATTACTGTTTAAATTAATTATTTCAATATTTACTTAAGTTTAACTATCATTTATATTGCAGGTATTGAGTTTGTCTGCTGACTCTGTCTCTGAGGAAATAAGATCTTTGGCTTTTGGTCCTAATACCGTGGTTCGTGACTGTAAATCAATTGTTATCAATGGGTACATATTTATTGTCACTGAACGAGCCAAAAACATGAAAACACAACATGATGGTATTATGGTTACTGCCACAACAAATTGTTATGCCAGTGCATCAGATAGTAGACCGCGACTTGAAAATGTGGGTTATTATGGAGTCGTTGAGAAAATAATAATATTGGATTATTACTCTCATGGATGAGTCACAATGATGAAATGCCATTGGTTTGATTCGATGACGAGACATGGAACATTTATTGATGATTGTGGATTTCGAGTAATTAATATGACCCGCACTCTTGCAACCGAAGAACCATATGTGTTGGCATCAATGGATAAACAAGTTTTTTATGTCAAAGATCAACTTCAACCTGAATTTGGTGTCATAGTTGAAGTAATTCCAAGACATATTTTTGATGATGCTGATGATGGAATTGACACTATCCCTATTGCCATTGGAACCAATCCATTTATTTCTTTTGATGACTCCAATAGCTCAATTGTCAGATTTGATTGTGAACTTGAAGTTGTGGTTGGAAATATATAGAATCATTCATCCATGTTCTCAATTCTTTTGGTTTACCTCAAGTTGGGTTGTTAAGGTTGGTAATATTCATATTTATTTAGTATTGATCACAAATATGTATTAGCTGACTTGACCGTTATGTGAATTTTCAATGTTTATTGGTTGCTATTTTATTTGAATTGCTTTTTCTAATTTGGAATTGAACTGTATTCAAACCAAATCAAACAATATTTCTAACTTGGTGAAAATTACAACTTGTATGTTTTATTAAATTCATTCAAGCTCTTCTAAAACAATTGATAGCTAAATTACCAATGAATCCCCTCATTACCTCATATATTTAGTTTTTTGGTTTACACATTAATTTTCTTTTTCTAATTAATTACATATTTGTTTTCCAATGCAGGAAATGAAGCCAATTGAAGAGAGACGAAGAAAAAAAATGGCGGAGAACAATCGTCGGATGGAGGAGATGGGCATTCCACCATTAGTGCCTACAATGAGTACTTTATTTCAAATATATATATATATATATTTACAGAATATATAATGTCATGTGATTAATTTTTTTTGTAAACTTTTTTGTAGGATCCACCATTACGTCGACAGTTATTCGACGAGGAGACTAGTACTGGTCCTAGTACTCAGGCTGGTGGTACGAGGAGGGTTCGTACCAGAGGTGGACATAGAGCTGCGCGTGCCAGACTAGACCCTGCCCCTCCCACTGACATTTCAGCCTTCCCACATTCTGATCCCGGTGTGTCGTTAGGGACACACAGGATATTTAGACCTCCCATGTTTTCGCTACCTTATGCATCTTCTGCCCCATCATTTTCACATCCCATGATGATTCCCACTACCCAGTTAGCATCAGGTCATACAGTTGTTCCATCTTCTTTTCCTTCTACTTATATCTCTCCGATCTTTTATATTCCATCGTCTTCGACTCCTGTTCCACCAGAGGGTGTTCCATCAGGTTATGTGGATCCGGCGCCACTCATTGATCAGACTAGCACAGGTATATTTATAAAACCCTAAAAAAATTTTATAGCAATATTTATTTTCATTATAACATGTTTTGATAAATTATTTGTTTTTCTTTCATGACAGATACATCTACTGACATGAGATGGGGGCGGGGCCGTACACGCATGCTTTCGGTGTGGAACCGTCACACACAAGTTATGGTGGAATATAATGAAGACAATCAGATGGTTGAGAAAACAGGGCAACAATGTCGGAGTTTTATGGCGACGCTTGACAAATACTCCGACATCATTCCCGTCAGCCCGCTGTCGTGGAGACATTTGCCACATAAGGTCAAAGATAGATCTTGGGCAGAGATATGGGTAAAAAAATCTGTTGTTTTTAATGCCATGAATTTTTTTTGTATTTATATAAATTAATATTATCATTTTAGATTCGATTTAATTTTCCTGATGGTGAGGGTGCACGACTGGAACGTCTAAAGGATTTAGGTGAGCTTTGGAGAGCCTACAAGCATGAGCTGTATATTGGCTGGAGTGCTAGAGTTGGCACTGAGTTAGAGGCGGTACCAGTCGTGGATGATTGTCCTATAGAGCAGTATCGTCAGATGATTACTCATTGGACGAGTACCCAGTTTAAGGTATGAATTACATTTGACGTATTTAAATAATAACTTTCAAGTTTTGCATTAATATTTTCTTTTTCATTATCGAATTTTATTTAGGAATCATCTGGAAAAAATAAAAAAAACATTGATGCAAAAAAATACCTCCATACACTAGGACGCACGACGATGCAGGATCATGAGAGGCAGCAGATATGACAATTGTTTATAAGTTTTCTTTACGACTTACATTTTCTATTGTTTCCTCAATTATTTAATTATTTTCTGAAGTCTTTATATAACTTTTGTTTTCAATGTCATTGTATAGGCAAGTACAAAATATTGACGGACGTGTGCCTCGAGAAAAACTGTTTTACTCGAGTAGACGAAAAAAGGAGGGAAGTGCTGTCAACGAAGAGACTCAGCAGCAGATTGTAAGTTTTAATCTGTTGATTTTATATTTTAATATCTATTTTGTAACTTAATAATATATTTATATTTGTAACAGGATGCTTTAGAGGCCCTCGATCCCCAAGAAGGAGACAATTTTGGGTCATCTGATCACTTACATCAGGTGTTGGGAGAGGATCATTCTGGCAGAGTACGCTGCTGACCTAGGATAGCCCCGACGAGGTATTGGCCTGCCTCAGGTAGGAGTTGTAGTGCCACCGAGCTGCAGCAAGTTAGGGCACAGGCAGAACAGGCTGAGAAAAGGGCCACAGAGACGGCAGAAGAGTCTGCTAGGGCAAACAGTGCATTTATGAAATTTATTGAAGTTCTACGTCCAACACTTACAGCAGAGGCCAGCCCAGCGATTGATGAATACATGTCATCGATACATTCTATATATGGTGCACCAGGTGGCAGTTCCAGTGGTGGTCAGGCCAATGTCCAGCTTGAAGATGATGATGGAGAGCAGTTTGATGCGGAAGAGGAGGGAGATGAGGAGGCCGAGGAGGAGGGCAAAGGCGAGGAGGAAGGCGCTGTGGAGGGTGAGGACGATGAGGAGGACGATGACATGGGCGATGATGATGATGATGATGGTGATGGTGATGCTGATTTGGGACATATTGATCCGTTACATTTTTTAAATGAGATTTGATGTTTAATCTATTCTAGTTGTTGGTTTTATCAAGACTCATAGTATAGTATTGGAGTTGAGTTATTTTTATATATTGTCAGTTTTTATGGATGTTGTTGTCTTTTAGTGGTTGTGTGTTTGAGAACTCCCCGGACAACCCCCCTCATTCTTGGACCCTGGACAACCCCCCCCCCTCCCCCTTGGACCCCGAACACCCCCCGAACACCCCCCGGACAGCCCCGCGGACAGCCCCCTGGACAGCCCCTCGTACAGCCCCCTACCCTCCACCCTGGACCCCAGATAGCCCCCCGGACAGCCCCTCGGACAACCCCCCCACCCTCACCCTTGGACCCCAGACAACCCCCCAAACACCCCCCGGACAACCCCCAGAACAACCCCGGACAACCCCCTGAACAACCACCGGACAGCCCCCTAAAAAACCCCGGACAACCCCCTGAACAACCCTCAAACACCCTCCAGACAGACCCCGCACAGCCCCCCCACCCTCCTCCTTGGTCCCCGGACAGCCCCCCGGACACCCACCGGACAGCCCCCCCGGACAGCCCCCGCGGACAGCCCCCGCGGACAGCCCCCCGTACAGCCCCCAACCCTCCACCCTGGACCCCGGATAGCCCCCCTGGACAGCCCCCCGGACAACCCCCCCACCCCCCCTTGGACCCCGGACAACCCCCCCCCCCCCCGGACCCCAGACAACCCCCCAAACACCCCCCGGATAGCCCCCTAAACACCCCCGGACAACCCCCTGAACAGCCCCCTGAACAACCCCCAGAAATTCCCCTGAACAACCCCGGACAACCCCCTGAACAACCCCCAAACACCCCCCGGACAGACCCCGCACAGCCCCCCCCACCCTCCTCCTTGGTCCCCGGACAGCCCCCCGGACACCCACCGGACAGCCCCCCCCCCCCCGGACAGCCCCCCGGACATCCCCTCCACCTTCCTTAATTTCATTAGCTCTGAAATGTTTCATAGCACAATCAACTAAAATCTAATCCATACTAAATATGATATAAAAATATTCTATATGAATTTCCATAAGATTTTAAGTGAAAACAAAAAGTGACATACGAAAAACTGACCAAACGCATTCGAAATGTGTTGATGCTTTAGGACAACGATCCATGGGTCATATGTGACATGTACGAGTCATCCCCGCCTCAATCCGAGGCGCGGTGTGGTCGGATCAACTCAAAGTGTATGTCTTTTGTTTTAAAAGGACATCATTTTAAGTGAAAAACATCAACTGGCATACGGAAAACCGGCCAACCGCATTCCGATTGTGTTGATACTTTAAGACAACGATACATGGGTCATTTTAGACGTGTACGAGTCAACCTCACCTCAATATGAGGTCGTCCGCTATGAATTTGACCGTTTGACGCCCGTTTTGGCCATTTATGACACCGGAACTACGTTGTCGGTCACCGCGGGCACACGGCACGTCCGATTGACGTGCCGTCTGCTCGAACACTTCATAAATCAGTCACCCGTATTTGTCGTCTGATATCAGGCCATTCTGAAATCGTTCGGCCCGTTTAGACCCCCCTCACGCGCGTTTACGAAGCGCGAACATCACTTAAAACACGAATATTGAGCCGTATCGCGCAAACCGCATGTCCGATTGACGTGCCGTCTGTGCGTACACGTCATGAATAATAATTAGAATGTTTCTCGGTTGTTTCAGGTCAATCCGAGGTCGGCCGCTATGAATTTGACCGTTGGACGCCCGTTTTGGCCGTTTGTGACACCAGAACTGCGTTGTCGGTCACCGCGGGCACACGGCACGTCCGATTGATGCGCTGTCTGCTCGAACACTTCAGAAATCACTGTCCCGTATTTGTCGTCTAATTTCAGGCCATTCTGACTTCGCTCGGCCCATTTGGACCCCCTCACGCTCTTTTACGAAGTGCACGCATCACTTAAAACATGAATATTGAGCCGTACAGCGCAAACCGCACGTCCGATTGATGTGCCATCTGCGCGTACACGTCATGAATAATAATTAGAATGTTTTTCGGTGGTTTCAGCTCAATCTGAGGTCATCCTCTATGAATTTGACCGTTGGACGCCCGTTTTGGCCGTTTATGACACCAGAACTGCGTTGTCGGTCACCGCGGGCACACGGCACGTCCGATTGATGTGTCGTCTACTCGACCACTTCAAAAATCACTCACCCGTATTTTTCGTCTGATTTCATGTCTTCTGACTTCGTTCGTCCCGTTTGGACCCACCTCACGCGCGTTTACGAAGCGCACACATCACTTAAAACACGAATATTGAGCTGTACCGCTCAAACCGCACGTCCGATTGACGTGCCGTATGCGCGTACACATCACAAATAATAATTAGAATGTTGCACGGTGGTTTCATCTCAATCCGGAGATGCGGTGTGGCCAGCACGACTCAAAGTGTCCGTCTTTTGTTTCAAAAGGACGTTATTTTAAGTGAAAAGAATCAACTGGCATACGGAAAACCGACCAAACGCATTCCGAATCTGTTGATAATTTATCCCAACAATCCATGGGTCAGATGTGACGTATACGAGCCAACCCGGGATGAATCCGAGTCGCGGTGTGGCCGGGATAAGTCTAAGTGGCTCTCTTTTGTTTAAAATGAACACCATTTTAAGTACATACGGAAAAACGACCAAACAGATTTGGTTTCCGTTTAAACTTTAGGAGATCGATCCATGGGTCATATGTGACATGTACGAATCAACCCCGCCACAATCAGAGACGCGGTGTGGCCGACACCACTCAAAGCGTCGGTCTTTTGTTTCAAAAAGACGTCATTTTAAGTGAAAATCATCAAGTGACATACGAAAAACCGACCAAAGGCATTCGGACTGTGTCGATACTTTAGCACAAGGATCCATGGGTCGTATGTGATGTGTACGAGTCAATCCCGCCTCAATCCGAGGAGCGGTGTGGCCGACACCGTTCTAACTATGTATCTTTTGTTTAAAATGGAAAGGATTATAAGTGAAAAGAACAACTGACATATGCAAAACCGACCAAACACATTCTGAATCTGTTTATAATTTATCACAATGATTCATCAGTCATATGTGACATGTACGAGCCCACTCGGGCTCAATCCGAGTCGCGGTGTGGACGAGATCAGTCTAAGTGGCTCTATTTTGATTAAAATGGACATCATTTTAAGTACATACGGAAAACCGACCAAACGCATTCGGTTTCCATTGAAACTTTAGAAGAACGATCCATGGGTCATGTGTGAGGTGTACGAATCATCCCCGCCTCATTCCGAGGCGCGGTGTGGCCAACACCGCTCTAACTGTGTCTGTTTTGTTTAAAATGGGTAGGATTATAAGTGAAAAGAACTGGCTTACGCAAAACCAACAAAATGCATTCGGTTTCCATTGAAACTTTAGGAGAACGTTCCATGGGTCATATGTGACGTGTACGAGTCATCCCCGCCTCAATCCGAGGTGCGGTGTGGTCGGAACAACTCAAAGTGCATGTCTTTTGTTTCAAAGAGACGTCATTTTAAGTCAAAAACATCAACTGGCATACGGAAAACCGGCCAAACGCATTCGGATTGTGTTGATACTTTAACACAATGATCCATGGGTCATTTGAGACGTGTACGAGTCAGCCCCACCTCAATCAGAGGTCGTCCTCTATGAATTTGACCGTTTGACGCCCGTTTTGGCCGTTTATGACACCAGAACTGCGTTGTCGGTCACCGCGCGCACACGGCACGCCTGATTGACGTGTCGTCTGCTCGACCACTTCATAAAGCACTCACCCTTATTTTTCGTCTGATTTCAGGCCATTCTGAAATCGTTCGGCCCATTTGGACCCCCCTCACGCGCGTTTACGAAGCGCATGAATCACTTAAAACACGAATATTGAGCCGAACCGCACAAAGAGCACGTCCGATTGACGTGCCGTCTGCGCGTACACATCACGAATAATAATTAGAATGTTTCCCGGTGGTTTCAGGTTAATCCGAGGTCGGCCGCTATGAATTTGACCGTTGGATGCCCGTTTTGGCCGTTTATGACACCAGAACGGCGTTGTCGGTCACCGCGGGCACACGACACGTCCGATTGATGCGCCGTCTGCTCGAACACTTCAGAAATCACTGTCCCGTATTTGTCGTCTGATTTCAGGCCATTCATACTTCGTTCGGACCGTTTGGACCCCCCTCACGCGCGTATACGAAGCGCGCATGACTTAAAACATAAATATTGAGCCGTACCGCGCAAACCGCACATCCGATGGACGTGCCGTCTGCGCTTACACGTCACGAATAATAATTAAAATGTTTCTCGGTAGTTTCAGCTCAATCCGAGGTCGTCCGCTATGAATTTGACCGTTGGACGCCCGTTTTGGCCGTTTATGACACCAGAACTGCGTTGTCGGTCACCGCGGGCACACGGCACGTCCGATTGACGTGCCGTCTACTCGACCACTTCAGAAATCACTCACCCATATTTTTCGTCTGATTTCATGTCATTCCAACTTCGTTCGTCCCGTTTGGACCCACCTCACGCGCGTTTACGAAGCACGTGCATCAATTAAAACACGAATATTGAGCCATACCGCGCAAACCGCACGTCTGATTGACGTGCTGTCTGCGCGTACACGTCACGAATAATAATTAGAATGTTTCTTGGGGGTTTCATCTCAATCCGGAGATGCGGTGTGGCCGACACCACTCAAAGTGTCCGTCTTTTGTTTCAAAAGGACGTCATTTTAAGTGAAAAGCATCAACTGGCATATGGAAAACCGACCAAACGCATTCCGAATCTGTTGATAATTTATCCCAACAATCCATGGGTCATATGTGACGTATACGAGCCAACCCGGGATGAATCCGAGTCGCGGTACGGCCGGGATAAGTCTAAGTGGCTCTCTTTTGTTTAAAATGAACACCATTTTAAGTACATACGGAAAAACGACCAAACGGATTCGGTTTCCATTGAAACTTTAGGAGAACGATCCATGGGTCATATGTGACGTGTACGAATCAACCCCTCCACAATTGGAGACGCGGTGTGGCTGACACCACTCAAAGCGTCGGTCTTTTGTTTCAAAAAGACGTCATTTTAAGTGAAAATCATCAAGTGACATACAAAAAACAGACCAAAGGCATTCAGACTGTGTCGATACTTTAGAACAAGGATCCATGGGTCGTATGTGACGTGTACGAGTCAATCCTGCCTCAATCTGAGGAGCGGTGTGGCCGACACCGTTCTAACTGTGTATCTTTTGTTTAAAATGGACAGGATTATAAGTGAAAAGAACAACTGACATACGCAAAACCGAACAAACGCATTCCGAATCTGTTGATAATTTATCACAACGATCCATCAGTCATATGTGACATGTACGAGCCCACATGGGCTCAATCCCAGTCGCGGTGTGGCCGGGATCAGTCTAAGTGGCTGTCTTTTGATTAAAATGGACATCATTTTAAGTACATACGGAAAACCGACCAAACGCATTCGATATCCGTTGAAACTTTAGAAGAACGATCCATGGGTCATATGTGAGGTGTGAGAATCATCCCCGCCTCAATCCGAGGCGCGGTGTGGCCAACACTGCTCTAACTGTGTCTGTTTTGCTTAAAATGGGTAGGATTATAAGTGAAAAGAACTGGCATACGCAAAACCGACCAAACGCATTAGGTTTCCATTTAAACTTTAGGAGAACGATCCATGGGTCATATGTGACGTGTACAAGTCATCCCCGCCTCAATCCGAGGCGCGGTGTGGTCGGAACAACTCAAAGTGTATGTCTTTTGTTTCAAAAAGACGTCATTTTAAGTGAAAAACATCAACTGGCATACGGAAAACTGGCCAAACGCATTCGGATTGTGTTGATACTTTAAGAAAACGATCCATGGGTAATTTGAGACGTGTACGAGTCAACCCCACCTCAATCCGAGGTCATCCTCTATGAATTTGACCATTTGACGCCCGTTTTGGCCGTTTATGACACCAGAACTGCGTTGTCGGTCACCGCGCGCACACGGCACGTCCGATTGACGTGAAGTCTGCTCGACCACTTCATAAAGCACTCACCCGTATTTGTATTCTGATTTCAGGCCATTCTGAAATCGTTCGGCCCGTTTGGACCCCCCTCACGCGCGTTTACGAAGCACGCGCATCACTTAAAACATGAATATTGAGCCGTACCGCGCAAACCGCACGTTCGATTGATGTTCCGTCTGCGCGTACACGTCACGAATAATAATTAAAATTTTTCCCAGTGGTTTCAGGTCAATCCGAGGTCGGCCGCTATGAATTTGACCGTTGGACGCCCGTTTTGGCCGTTTATGACACCAGAACTGTGTTGTCGGTCACCGCGGGCACACGACACGTCCGATTGATGCGCCGTCTGCTCGAACACTTCATAAATCACTGTCCCGTATTTTTTGTCTGATTTCAGGCCATTCCGACTTCATTCGGCCTGTTTGGAACCCCTCACGCGCGTTTACGAAGCGCGCATCACTTAAAACACGAATATTGAGCCGTACCACGCAAACCGCACGTCCGATTGACGTGCCGTCTACGCGTACATGTCACGAATAATAATTAGAATGTTTCTCGGTTGTTTCAGCTCAATCCGAGGTCGTCCTCTATGATTTTGACCGTTGGACGCCCGTTTTGGCCGTTTATGACACCAGAACTGCATTGTCGGTCACTGCGGGCACACGACATGTCCGATTGACGTGCCGTCTGCTCGACCACTTCAGAAATCACTCACCCGTATTTTTCGTCTGATTTCATGTCATTCCGACTTCGTTCGTCCCATTTGGACCCACCTCACGCGCGTTTACAAAGCGCGCGCATCACTTAAAACACAAATATTGAGCCGTACCGCTCAAACCGCACGTCCGATTGACGTTCCGTATGCACGTACACGTCACGAATAATAATTAGAATGTTGCACGGTGGTTTCATCTCAATCCGGAGACTCGATGTGGCCGGCACCACTCAAAGTGTCCGTCTTTTGATTCAAAAGGACGTCATTTTAAGTGAAAAGCATCAACTGGCATACGGAAAACCGACCAAACGCATTCCGAATCTGTTGATAATTTCTCCCAACAATCCATGGGTCATATGTGACATATACGAGCCAATCCGGGATGAATCCGAGTCGTGGTGTGGCCGGGATAAGTCTAAGTGGCTCTCTTTTGTTTAAAATGAACACCATTTTAAGTACATACGGAAAAACGACCAAACGGATTCGGTTTCTGTTGAAACTTTAGGAGAACGATCCATGGGTCATATGTGACGTGTACGAATCAACCCCGCCACAATCGGAGACGCGGTGTGGCCGACACCACTCAAAGCGTCGGTCTTTTGTTTCAAAAAGACGTCATTTTAAGTGAAAATCATCAAGTGACATACGAAAAACCGACCAAAGGCATTCGGACTGTGTCGATACTTTATCACAAGGATCCATGGGTCCTATGTGACGTGTACGAGTCAATCCCGCCTCAATCTGAGGAGCAGTTTGGCCGACACCATTCTAACTGTGTATCTTTTGTTTAACATGGACAGGATTATAAGTGAAAAGAACAACTGACATACGCAAAACCGACCAAATGCATTCTGAATCTGTTGATAATTTATCACAACGATCCATCAGTCATATGTGACATGTACGAGCCCACTCGGGCTCAATTCGAGTCGCGGTGTGGCCGGGATCAGTCTAAGTGGCTCTCTTTTGATTAAAATGGACATCATTTTAAGTACATACAGAAAACCGACCAAACGCATTCGGTTTCCGTTGAAACTTTAGAAGAACGATCCATGGGTCATATGTGAGGTGTAGGAATCATCCCCGCCTCAATCCGAGGCACTGTGTGGCCAACACCGCTCTAACTGTGTCTGTTTTGTTTAAAATGGGTAGGATTATAAGTGAAAAGAACTGGCATACGCAAAACCGACCAAACGCATTCGGTTTCCATTGAAACTTTAGGAGAACGATCCATGGGTCATATGTGATGTGTACCAATCATCCCCGTCTCAATCGGATTCCACATATAATTGTCATCTAAATTTTAAATTGAATTCTATGTGAATTATGTATGTTTATGAATTGTAATTTAATTATGGATGTGTATAGTTTCAGGATCCATTATATGTTAAATGTGTATGAATTTGTTCGTAATTGTATATGCATGATTTATTTTATTACAGGTACAATAGTTGGATTGAAAAGGAGGTGAAAATGAGGCCTGATGAGATGAGAGGTGCCTGATGTACATGGGAGAGGGGCTGTCAAATTGCAGGTTGCTGCAATTTGAAGCATAGGGTATACCAACGGTTTTAAACCGTTGGCATATAATTCTAAATAAGTTTTTACAAACGGTTCAATGAACCGTTGGTAAATATCTCTTTTCCCAATGGTTTAGAACCGTTGGGAAAGAGTTCACCCATGGAAAACTATCCCAACGGTTTTGAAGAACCGTTGGGATAGTTAAGGTATATTTGGTTTCTCCCAACGGTTCACCCAAACCGTTGGGATAGAGTGCCTTCTGTCAGCCTACCCCAACGGTTTCCAGTAAACCGTTGGGAAAGGTTTTCCCCTTGGCTTACTTCCCCACAGTTGAGAGAACCGTTGGTATATTATATACCAACGGTTTGAGGGGCTTTCCCAACGGTTCACAACCGTTGGGAAATAGTGTATTTCCTGTAGTGCATAAGGGAATAAAAAAATTGAAGAAAATTTTATAAAACACTAACATGGAAGTTAAATATTCCCCAAAGGAGACATAAACAAAAACAATCCTATATAATGATGAGATTGTGAAATAACCCCTTTGAACATTTTTATCAATATAATCATATATCTCATGAAAGATATAATAATATATTGATAATAAACTACCACAATAATTTGAAAAATACAAATTAAAGATATTATAGATAATTATATCTATTACATAGAATAAATAAGCATTTTATATGGCTTTTGTCCCATAGAAATTAATGTGATACAAAAATACCTTACATTGTGTTTCCTTTTGGGGTAATGTACATAACGATCGGGTATAATGGTATTAAATTTTTTATTAAATTGTACTATATCCATAAAAATTCTTATTATATCATATATTATCTACATATAATATCTTAATAAACTTTTTTAGTAATAATTCATTATTTTCGCAATTTTTGGGTGTTATATACCTAGTTTTTCTAATATGTTTTGACTTATTACCTATTATTATAATTATTTAGATCATAATTTCATTATCTAGAGAATGTAATCAATGATTTAAATATCATATATATTCAGTATATGTGTATTTTTAATAATCCATAATATTTGATGATATGAAATGAAATTCACATTTGATGGTGACGGAAGCTCGTACGTGCACTTGAATGCTACATACTACCAAACAATTATTTATCACATTCTCTATATAAAACACTTTATGTTTGAGTGGGAACCCTACCAGAACAAATATCCAAATTCAACGCAACATTAATTCATTAACAAATCCCATTTAAAATTCAAAATTTGAAAATTCAAACTCAAAATATTGAATCCTAGTTAAGAGGCCACCCATGAAACCCTAAATTCATTAAACAAAACTGACATCATTGCATTGAAAATAAAATAATCATGAAACTATCACTATAATCACAGATTATCATCACTACCATCAGTAGAATCTACATCACCGATGGCCACCACCAACCCCCAAAACCCTAGCATCATCCACTCACCGGCCGAATTATGAGTCCCATCCACCACATTCATCAGCCAACAGAAACTCAAATAAATCCTCCTAGAGCATTCCACCCTGAAACACCAGTCACATCCTCACAAAACCAATAAATAATAGTGATGCTTGAAAAAACATTCCTCCACCAGAACCCACCAAACACGATCAAAAAAATAAATTCTCCTATAATTTGGAAAATCAAAAACCCTGCAAAACTATTGATCCATCAGATGAACCCATCCCCGTAGTAAATCGACACAAACAACAATGAAACAAATAATACCCCTCTAACCGATGAGCTGAAACCACAATGTGTCAATCCAGAAACCATTGATGAATTTATGAAGATGTAACAAAGATGACTGTAATGGAGGAAAAGATGATTTGTGGATGAACCCCTAAAGGAATTGAAATGTTTTGCCTAAAACCCGAAAGGGAATAAGAAGTAGACACCAATAAGATCTTTGATTTAAAGAATCTATCCAAAAAGGAATATATTACATTTCACTAGACCCATCCTATATAGGAATGGTAGAACATAATTTTAGATCATTTCATCATATACAAAGGGAAAACTCAAACCCCCCCCCTCCGATGTGAAGAGACGACCATTTTTTAAGGTCATTTTTGAGAATAACCCATGAATGGGCACTAGAAGATGCATAATAAAATATGATAAAGGGAGGAGAAGAATAAATTAACTAATATTGTTTTATGAAAAAACCATAAGTCCATGAGAGGGATTTTCAAGAGGGAATATAATGATAGGGGAATGTAGATCCATCCCTGAATGTCACATCCCATTATTTATTGTTTTAAATGAATGGAAATTAAGTAATATATATATTCTTATATGTTAAGTAGAATCAAATTATTATATCCATTTCATATATATCACATATTTTTTTAATTATATATTTTATATGTTCAATGTACAGTGTGAAAAAAATACTTAACATTCCAAAGGTAGTAGTCCTCAATTCAAAAATGATGTTATCGTATATAAACTAAATGATCAGATTGAAGGAATGTTATATATGAAAAATCATGATGTGTGAATAAAATATAAATATATATATATATATATATATAATATGATTACAATTTTGCAATCATAATTCCCAACCATGAGAGGCGATAAAGGAATGATGAATAACATTATTTCGTGAGGCGGTAGTTCACCCTACATAAAGGGTGTATTCATTAAGCATTTGATGGATGTGAGTAGGTGCAGGTAAAAAAACTTACTTAACAACAATTATGTATATTTTTATAGTATTTTTATAAATAATAATGTAATAATAAGTAATGAAGAGGTAGAAAAACAAATAAAATGTATGTTCACATTAAAGAATGTTACGTCTTATTTGGGTTACTCAATTAGGTATATTCCAAATTGCCTGATTGGATGAAATCCTACCAAATTTTATTCAACTATGAACAATATATGGATGTAATCATGTAAAATGGTCCAATTTTGGATGATCTAGAAGGAAAAATGTTGATTGAAGAACTGAGGGATGACGTTCCCTTTTATAATTGAGCCGAGGGAAATATCGGAAACACTAAACATAGTAAATTTGTATTAAAACATTTTCAATTAAAAATTTTATTGAATGTGATTTAAATTGAATATAAGATGTTGGTGGGTCAAAATAATATCAGTAAATAATTTTTCAATATCTTTAGATCAAATTATTACCCCTATCTTTTGTATTTAACCCGTAATTTTACCCTTTAACTCTTATTGTGACAAGTTGAATTGTTACACATTAAAGCAAAATGTATTAACTAT
Organism: Viscum album; assembly: GCA_963277665.1. Classification (NCBI taxonomy): domain Eukaryota; kingdom Viridiplantae; phylum Streptophyta; class Magnoliopsida; order Santalales; family Viscaceae; genus Viscum; species Viscum album. The sequence continues at coordinate 1,197,140,690 of OY728121.1, read as the reverse complement.
AAGATTGAAAAATAAACATAAATTTGGTTTGGATAAAATTTTCAAACTTCTAAAAATAATTTGTAATAATTTTATATATTTTGGAATTTTTTATCATTTAATAAAATATTAGTTGTTTTAAATATCATTAATTAAAATTTTGACACTATTCATTTCATTCGTATTTAATAAAATGAAATCCCAAGATAAAAATTTAAAAAAACATTTACTATATCCCTAATATTTATATTTCATATTGAAAATTAGTTTATATCGATAATCATAAAAATATATATTTATTTTAACATTTTTAAAAAAATTTATTTGATATGTCCATTAAGTAAATAATTACATCATCATCAATGTGAATGCCATTTATTTAATAATTTGTTCCCTAAAAATAAAAAAGAAAAATATCATTATGAAGATAAAAATTGAATAATTTTAATTATTATTTATTTTTGAATAGGTCACCTATATTACCGTATATTAAAAATATTTATCTTGTTAATAAAATGAGTCTGAAAAAATTGTCTTTTCTTCGTATAAAATACTGTAAAAATATAACATCATCCATGTGGTTCCAAGTGGTTATAAAATTAGATTAATGATGGTTCTATATGCAATCAACCATTCAATGAATTTAGGATAACTTTTAGGGTAGTATTTTTATAATATTTTTACCTTTAGTTACCAGATTTACCAATAACCATGGAATTAAAAAGTAACCAAAGATTACTATTCTTATTATGTTAAAAAATAAAAGGGGACCAATAACTAAATTTTCATATTTTGATTTATAATATAGAATCCATTTTTAAATCTTGATAACTCAAAATTTTATAAAATTAATTTATATTAAATACCACAAACAAGTCGTCAAAGCTGGGTTTTAAAGAGAAAATGTTCAATGTATTGAATTGTTTTTATATTCTTATTCAATTTTATATTGATTATAATGAAATAAATTAGATAGATAATAAAATACGTATCTAATTATAATTTAAAAAATTTTAAAATATATTTCAAAATATAAATTATTTAGACAAAAAAATTTGGTTTTAATTAAAATGCAATATTTTATCACTATGCACCAAAACAAGAAAATTAGAAGAAAAGGACAGAAATAAAAAAAAAGAGCATTTTTATCTAAAAATTTAGTGCAATATGTTTATTTGTTCAGTATAATATATTTATGTTTCAAAAATATTTTTTAAAACAGGTTCATCATTAAAAGGCGGTAATACATCATTAAAAATATATATGATTTAATGCGAAACATTTGGTTTGTTCTTACCTGGAACCTATCAAATCTATTAGATAAATGTAAAAAATATTTTATTGAATATATAATATATAAATTATATTATTAAAATTTACATACAGTTAATATTTTTAATTATTATGATAATAAACATTTTAGGAATAAAAATTAATTCTTTTTATTCAATTGGTTTTTTATTTTTATTATAATTATTGAGAAACCAATTAATTAATATTAAATTAGTATAAAAACATACTTTCAAAATCTTTTTAAGCCTATTTATCACCCCAAATTTAATTTCTCAGTTATATCTTATTATATTAAATAATAATACTTTAATAATATATTTTTCATCGATAAAACCAAATATTGTCTGTAATGTGGGATATCGATGAAATTCATTGAATTTGTCATTAAAGATAACTTTGTATCTTGTGAATTTAATGCAATATATTATATTTATTTTATTTTAAATAGTAAATATATTGAAAATCATATGAATAGTATATTCTCTTATGCACTTTGTGTTTTGTGTCATACACATTATCAAATAAAATATTCATACATTAGAAATTTCGGGTGTTTCAAAAATAACCCTTATGTTCCCCAGAAAATAGAAAATAAAGGGAAAACTGAAAGTAAATGGTCCCCTTGACCACCATTGGTAGAAGAAAACTCATGCAAGAATGTTAAATAAACTCCAACCCAACTGTTCCTAAGGTTTATATGACTAGTCAGCTCATCTCTACATGGTTTGTCGACCATAATTCATCATGTGGAATCCCAGAATAACATAGATATTTTCATATCAATTCCATGTATCATCGTCTCAACCATATAATTAGACCCGTGATTCTACTCGACTCTCAATGGTATCTCTCATGTAGGAGAACTCACTCCATGAGTTATACCATCCCAAATGAAACCCATATATCATATATTATTAATTGGGTATACATATTACTTCATATATAGCATTCATCCACGAGATCTCACTCATTATGTATCATTAATCTAATGGAACATTCCCCACATCTCTGATTGTATACATCAATGATGATAATCTTTTCAGGTCCCTCTATAACGAAATCCAGGATGGAATCCATTGGACCAAGATAATCTGAAAGGATAACCCTCCCATCCCATATTGGGGACTCTATGAACCAAACTAAAACAAATATGATATTAAATCATAGAAAGGTGATCACACCGAGGACCACTGTGGGGAACTATACATCTATTCGGGAACTTCTGATATCATGATGCTCAGATATGGGATTAAACCCAATACTACTAGGGGACACCAAGAACCTTACTGAGACTCTGAATCATAATACACATATATGGGATCTAATTCAGCACTACTAGGATCTATTGAAAAATTAATCTGGATATATCCTCTAGGTAGGGGATTACACACATCATGATACCAAAAACCCCAATGAATCACCCCTCTTCATAGTTTATCAAACACCATGAAACATGCTCATGTTGATACCACATACTCGACATTAGGATGAAAAGGAAATATAGATCCCCACATTGGTATCTCATAGGGAAACATGCACACTATCCAAACTCATCCTAACAAGCAGATCACAATCCAATGTAGAGGACATAATACCACAGGGTACCCTCACAAGGATAGATCAAGGGAACACTTCCACTGATACTAATCTACGTATCATTAATCAGAATCCCACAATAATCACCTTTTATCAAATCTAACACACAAAAACCAGGGTCACTATTACATACCACATCGAAAACTACTCACGATGGGATACCCGTAGGTTGATTCCTATTCCGGAAGATTATGATGTGCCAAGTAGAAACCCTTGAGGGAAGATCATAGTATGTACCCAAAGTGCACGGTATATCTCTCGAATCTAGAACCCTGGTCCTATCCTCACTCATTACACAACATGTATAGATATATTTCAATTTATTTTCTCCATATAACATGTTGTGTGACCTCATTCGATCACTTGGGTGATTTCTCATCCACACATCCCTAATTTTAAAATTAATATACATTGTGTGAATACTGGGTACACAAAATGATCCTCTTGATAAGTCCCAAGCCTGTTTCCATGGTCATGCTATTGTGTAGGATCCCATTATATTATGACATAGTCTGTTATGACACAACTTTTCATGTCCAATGGACCATGTACAACAGGGATATAGAAATTTACATTCACATTTTCATGTCCCCTAACATGGAATGTCTACCAATTTAATTGGACACATGTCCCGGGATCAATACATGTCATCAACCACTAAAAAATGTTCTGTATCCACCAAAATATCATCATCCTAAAATGATAAGGACAAATATTGTGTACTTTGACACAACATGTCACATGATTGGGATTTCAAAATGGGAAATCCTTATGAGCCTCTCAAATCCAAAAATTTCACCTGAAACACTTATATCTTGCACTAATTGACCTATAAGAGTCTAAAAAGGGATCTAAAACATTAAAAAAACACATAAATGGGTAATAGTATATAAATATTATATATCTTTCTACATCATAGTGATATTATATTTCATTTGGTATAACATGTTAATGTAAGTTGTTTCATCTCAATCTAGTGATGATTGTCATCAAAATCAAGGTCTAGTGGAACACCTTTTCATTGGTTCCTCCTTAGTACATCAATTTTCATTGGACAGAACCTCCCCTCTCCATTACATATAATGGAATCCATGTTGAGGGGTCTTGTTTTATAAATTAAATTTTACTAAATTAATAATCCTCAAATTAACCCCCATAAATAGTCACCTACAACTAGGAAAGCAATGATAAATAACATTACATAAATCCTAGGTTGAAAAACATGTTCTGAAAACTTCCATGATCATATATTTCTGATATGAATATTTTCTCAAGATTTATTCAAAATTTTCAAGAAGAAACAACATGCACACATTATAAACTATTTAATATTTGAATAACACAGCACGAAGGTTCTCTAGACCCCAAATTCCCATGATGACATAACACCTGGATTCAGAATTGTTTTTTGAATATTCCATGAACTTATATGGAAAATCAATATTTATTAAAATCTAAAAAACAATAGTCATTTCATCCAAAAATGAAAAATTCATTGCAAAAAATCGTAATTGTCCTCTCTTGAGGGTTTTTATGCAATCTACAAACATTATACTAGGGGAACCACATGCCTATGAAGGGTCACAATAGGTTAGATCTGAAACACAAAAGTGTACATTAAAAACATCACTCCATAGATAACAACCATCTTAAACTATGTCTATATCATGCAACGAAGTGTGTGCATGTCTCCTCAGCTTCGACTAGGGGGTGAACACCTATAATCTTTTCTAACTGAAATCATAGGTTCCAATTGTAAACCGCATTGAGTACCCAATGTTGACAGTTTCATATCTAATCAATCATCATACACCCCATGGTTGTAAAACCCTATTGTTTTGAAAATAAATATTGAATTTATTAGACATTAAATCTCTTGAAAACAATACATTTTATAATAAATCCATTAAAAACAACTTTTCGTATATAATGTTCTGAATTTCGAAAAATGGTCATCTTGAGTTGTGATCAGTATATCATTTAGAGTCTGATAGATCAAACATGATCTCTGTGAATTGTAACAAACCCTTATGAATAGTAATTTGAATAGTAAAATGAATCTTATGAACATTATATAATAATATTTTTTTACATTCTTAATGTAATAAGATAATGATATCTTAAATAAATTTTCAATGTGATATAAAACTAATTATACTTTAAAAGTAGTTATTTCGAATTAATTATGACTTTATTTAACAAAAATATTAAAAATATTTTGATTTTTTTGAAAAATTGATTACATTTTTTAATTCTACATGTCTAAAAAGTGTTATGGTAAATTTTTGGGATTTTTCTGTAATTCTGGAATTTTTTATGAATATGGAAATATGATAACATACAGTATATACCAAGTAATAGTTAAATGCACCATTTACGACAACATAAGTGATGTAAAACCACATGTTCTAAAGTCACATGCACTTATCACTATTATGGGTCACATGAACCAACACTATTAGTTTTCTGGAGGGAATTTATAAAATAATTAATTAAAAATAGAATGTTCACTCCTCTCCTCTACTATAAAACCCCCCATCACCCCCTCTTATATTAACTGCTATATGACTTAAATCTCCCCAATGTTCTATGAAAATAACCTTACCTAGTCACTTCCCACATCAATGAAGCTCTTGGTCTTTCAAAAAGACTGAAACCTCTTCCCTCAAGGAGGTTCTCAAGGAGGTTATTCCAAAATGTAAAGCACTATTCTTTTTCATCATGTTTCATTTCAATTTTTCTTTTTTTGTTATCCTCTTTATACTTCATCTACCCAAATGACCATTATAACTCCATTATCATCTATATAATGGAATAATATCCTGTAAATAAAACAACCATAATCAATATTCTTACTCTATCCATTTCTATTAAAAAAGAAATCAACGTCCATGAGGTTCCAATTTATAACCATTGTGGATAACGAAGTTCTGTTCTTCAACTACTCCTTCATTAAATGTCATGAAACTATATTGATGGTTCAAACTAACTGTAATATATCTAATATACCCTAATTAATATTCATTAACCTATATAAAAACATATTATTAAATCAAATTACCAAAATTGTTCATAATAATCAAAATACCACTAAAATAATCAATGAGAATATCATAAATATTTCATCAAATGATTCATCTTATTTTCATGTCATTAAATGATATACATTAACATTAACACTTATAAATGTTCATAAATAATATTTCATTACATTTCGTGAGATTTACATCAATTCTACATGAACTCCATTACTTATGAACAAGCAAACTGATTATGGAAATCAATAGAACGAACACTGTAGGACGATATAATTTATTATAATAATTTATCAATAAAGACATGAATAAACTAAAATTAATTATATAAAACTATAATCATGTCTAATATGTTCATAAATAAATTATTAAAAATTATAATTTCATATTCTATGAACTTATGTTCCCAAGAATAACACATTCAGACTCAAGGTAAGTGTTTTTTCACCCAAACATCCATTTTCATTCTGGTTAATTTTATTGTCTAGTTACATCAAAGAAATTATTGTGTATTTTTATGTTCTAATCATAAATTTTGATTTATTCTTTAATATATTTTTACAAACTATAATAATACATTCATTTAATGGTAGTTATATGTTCTAAAATGATCTTTTAATAATCCTTCCCGAAATACATGCTCAGTTCAATGTAATTTCTAAAATTCATACATATTTTCAAGGGCACCAAATTTTATTATCTTGGAAAACATTATAATTATAAATCAATAATTTTAATATTAAAATAATTTTTGTACATCACTTCTAGTTTAATATAGATATTTTTCCAAAATTACTCATATTTTCAATGTAAAAGGTTTTAATCTCAAGAATTACTAAATGATTTTATCAGAGTATCTTCATCTATTTAAACAATCTTGTTGATTGATATGTATTATTGGTATTAATATTTCATGGAGTCATATAACATATTTAATTTACATTGTTATGATTATTTTGGATATGAATGTGATATCTTAACACCCTTTACTAGTTTACTCCAAATGATTTCTATTTATGCATAATGATCATTGAATGTTATTTAAATTTCATATTCTATATTCAATATGAATGTATATGTTTTTTATATTTATCGACATTTATATTAGTAATGATTTGGACATAGGAAGTATTAGGTGGGGCCTTCTATAACCCCTCGGTGCATTGGTAGGTCTCATGAGACAAACTATGGTCTTGGCCCAAGGGCCTAAAAAAATGACAATTAATGGTGCTTTCAAAAGGCCATAATTGTATGGTGATGATTTCATGCCTTATGAATTACCTCATTATGAAAATTTTATTGATGGATCATGTGTTTTTTAGACTAGTATAATATCCATGTTTATGTTTTATTAGGGGTTTACTTACTCATCTAATATTCCATCCATAATGTGTGCATGTTTTTGTTAAGGGCATTAGTTTTTAGTTATTCAAATTTCCAAAGGTTTATATATATTCCACTGAATTTCATGTCCATACAAGGAATATGAGCAAAAAAAAATCTTAAAATTCACTTTTTCAGGCCATCAAGAATTTTATTATATTATTACAAGTAAAAATATCCAATAGTTATCGATGTTGTCTAAGAAGTTTCAATGTCGTATTTCCTTTCAAGTTGTAATGTTGAACGTATGTATGTATCATGATTCCAATAATACTAAACATATCATTCCTTTAGGATTCATTTTAATTGTTTATATTGAAATGTAATCATATATGAATCTAGCTCTAAGTAACTGGGGTCAGGTCCTTACAGTTCATATCAATGGTTGTTTTGTAGAAATCCCGGAAACTAGATTTATAAAATGTAGATAGGGGGAAAATCCCAGATGAATTACTTGAAGAATGAAATACAATAATATCCTAGAATCATGGTAATGAATATATTATGTGGATATTTATATAAAATACATACATGTCTACACACAAATAGGTAGATGTGGATTCGGCACAGATGTACCTAGGAGCGAAAACTCTGATAGGGAGTTTCAAGCGTGACCCAGGGTATCATGGTACATGAATACGAGTCTTACTTCACTCTTGATATTGAAACTACTAGGAGATATGCTTTTGATAATTCACATTTTCTTTACAATCAATTATGAAGTATTTAAATGTAATTTCTTCCTTAAAGATACCTTGTTTATGATTGAGAGATTAGATACGTATAGAATTTCAATTAATGCTATTTATTTTTTCCTAAATTTAAATTTCATAGTAGGATTCATAACCTAATAAATTTAATGCCATTATTTATAAATGGATCTTAGTGGAGGGAATGTAAACTGCATGTACTCAGGTGTCCCATGTAGGGATTTCACTCCGATGCAAGATAATAATGATGGCACTGGTGCTATGACTGGTTATTAACAACTTATAAATATATGGGGAAATGTTACTCATGTTATAAATAATATCCTTACTTGTATTATCATCTGGATCCATCACATGGAGAAGCTTTGTTAGATAACTTTATGTGAAAACTACCTCCATCATTCAATGAGACAAAAAACTTGTTTGTAGTAGAGTAGTGGATATCTTCCCTAGAGATGATATTCTTTTCATTAGGATGTAACTAAAGAGAGAATGTTGTCATGGCATTATATCATCTATCGGAAGATGTGGATCAGTGGTGGTCATCAATCCAAAACATAAAGGATGTGGATGAAATTGATGAAATTGAATATAGGTATTTTATTGAAATATTCCCCAAAAAATATTTCCCCTGCTAAAAATAAGTAGTTATGGATAGGAAATTATTGAATATGAGACAAAATGAGGATTAATGTGTTTCCACGTATGAAGAAAAAATTAAAAGGATGGAATGGTATGTGAAAGACTACATATGTAATCCAATGAGAAAAATTGATCATCTCAATGATGTTTTAAAACCATTCCTCTGAAGGGATCTAGTGTACCAATGATTATCATTGTTTTGAAGATATATTATCATGTTCTATCAAGATAGAAAATTAATTTTCCTTGTATTATGGAATTATAGGATACCCTGAGAAAAAGTGGGCTTCCAATAACTATATAAATAAAGAAATGTGCAAAAAGACATGAGTTGAACATACTTACTACAATAATTGTTTAAAGAATCACCATGTCACTTTCCTGAATGAAACGGGGGTCATTAACATGTTCAATGAAAAAGACACCTATATTAGGGTTGTAAGAGGAATAATGATGCTACAAATGTTCAATTATACAATTTCAATGAGATAATACATAATTCATATGAATGTACAATGTGTTAGAGAAACGTTCCCAGAGGAAGGCCAAGGGAGGAAGGCAAAGAATATGTACTCACAACATCAGAAGATGAAGTTCCTAATGAAGTGGTTCAAGTAAATTAATCATTTCATAAATATAGTTAATGATTTTTTTGGATTCTTGATCATTTAATTCTATCATATCTCCATATTTTTCTTAGAAAATATGATATTTCCAATTTGATTTAGTATGGGAGTTAACAATCCAAAATCATAAGGGATGTATCATTACAAAAAAGATGTGTAAGGACGTCTCCATTATGGTATATAATCATGAGTTATCTACAGATTTTATTGTCATAACAATGATTCAAATGGATATAATACTCAGTATGGATTGGCTTTCAAAACATTATGCAATAGTTTATTGCAATAAGAAGGATGTTACATTTTATGAGAATGATGTGGAATACCTGATCATTAGGGTTGAAACAATACCATCTGATTCTCATTTAGATCCACCCCCAGTAGATCTACAGAATTCAATTATTAGGGATGAAGGGAATGAAATAATAGTGGGAGAGGTAAAGAAGTATCAAATAGTATTTGTACCTATTGTATAATAATATCTGTGCTTTTTTCCATAGGTCTTTCCTAGACATCATCCAGAGTTGGAAATTGTGTTTTCCATTTACTTAATTTCTGGTTCAAGGCCCATATCAAATACCTCTTATAGAATTTTGAATTCGGAGTAAGTGGAACTAAAGAAAAAACTATAGGAAAAGAGTGATAAAAGATTTATTGTCCCTTATGGTACACTTTGGGGAGCCCATGTTCTTCTCATTAAGAATAATGATGGGTCTATGAGTTTGTGCATTGACTACTGGTAGATCAATTATATATCAGTAAAGAACAATTATCCCTTACCTCATATGGATGATTTATTTGAAAATTATCAAGGATACCAATAATTTTTATAAGATTGATCATTGGTATTGATATCATATGTTTCTTGTGAAGAAGGATGACATTCCAAGTACTATATTTCAAACTAGGTATGTGCATTAAGAGTTAATAGTAATTCCTTTTGGATAGACTAATGCACCATTTATATTAATCAATCTAATTTTTAAAACATTCATTGAAAATTAGAATGAATTCGTGGTGGTTTCAATTAATTATATGTTGGTATACTCTAAAATCTATTATGATCATGAAAATCACATGAGAACTATTTTGAGGACTCTTAGAATAAATTAATTATATTGAAAGTTAAGAATGTGTTAATTTAGGATTCATTCAATTTCATTCCATGCCACATTGTCTCTAAGGATTTAATATTTATTGATCCTATGAAGAAAACTGATTTTTTGGAAAGGCCTACACCAATGAACAAAACAGAGGTAAATATTTTTATTGTTTAAGTAGTTTATTTTTGAAATTTTTTTCAGAACATCACCCTTTTAGCCAACGCATTGACCAGGCTCACATGAAAAGTGGCAATGTTTGTAATGACCATGGAATGTGAATAACTTTTTATTGAATTTAATAGATGATTAGTGAATTATCCAATCATGATTCTACCATCAGGGAATGATGGATTTGTGAACTATATTTGTGCATCAATGAAAAGACTTGGTTGTGTCCTTATGCATAATGATTGTGTGATTTTCTATTCATCTAGGTAGCTAAAAATTCTTGAACGAAACCATCTAACTCATTATCATGAGTTAGCAGTGGTAATTTTTGCACTGATTAATCGGAGACATTACCTCTATGGTGAAAAATGAAATTTATATAAAGATTATAATAGTTTGATATATATCTTTATACAATCAAAACTCATCAAGATACAAAGGATATAGATTGAGATAATAAAGGATTAGGATTTCATAATAGAATACCACTCGATGAAGGAAAAAATGGTGTCAAATAGTTTGAATATAATGGACTACAAAATTCGGAACAAGATGGGATTTGAAAGGGATCCTATGATCATGGATCTAGTAAAGATGGATATGGGAATTATCATGAAATGTAACACATCCCTAATTATTGAAATGGTTACCAAAACTTCTTTACTGGAAAGGTTAAAAAGTTGTCAGGATGATGATGTGGAGTTTCAAATGTGAATAAATGTTGTAAATGATGGGTATTTGATAGACATTGTATAAAAAGGTGGAATTTTAAATTTTGGAAAGAGGCTTTATGTCCCTGCTAATCCTGAGCAAATAAAGGTACTATATGATGATTCTCAAATCACTAATTTCTCTATACACCATTGTATCACAAAGATTTATAGAGATTTAAACGAACATTATTTGTGGGAAAACATGAAGAGAGATATTGGTGATTATATATCAAGATGTTTGGCTTTTCAAAAGGAAAAGAATGGAAGACAACATCATGGAGGAGTCATGAAACCCCTTCTTATACCTATTCGAAAATGGGATGATATTATGATGGAAAAAGTCAATGGGAAACCAATGACTCCTAGAAATAATGATGTGATATTGGTGATTTTTTATTGTCTTAGAAAATCATCAAATTTTCTGGATATAATTGTATATTAACCACTTGAACAATTAGAAAAAATCTATATTAAGGATGTTGTTAGAGATCATGTTATATCCATATCAATTGATTCTGACCATGATCCTCATTTTACATCATAATTCTAGAAATGTATTCTGAAGTCCCATGATACTGATCTTCATTTGATAACTGCCTACCACCCCAGAACTGATGGATATTCAGAATGGACAATTCATACTTTGAAGGACATGTGAAGGACTTGTTCTCATGACTTTTAAGGTTTGTGGGATCAGTATTTAACTATCATAGATTTTCAAAAACAACATCATTCATTCATGTATTCATATGGAACCATTTGAATCCTTATATGGAAATAGATTTCATACACCAACATGTTGGGATGATGTTTGTGAAAGAAAGGTCGTAGCCCAGATCAAGTTATGGAAACAATAAAAAATGGGAATATTATCCAAACCCATATCAAAATAGATCAATGTTGGATAAATATTTTATGCTTATAACATAAAGAAGGATTTGTAATTTCAACAATGAGATAATGTTTCCATAAAGGTATCTCAATGGAAGGCTATTATAAGATTCGGTGATAAGGGAAAATAACGTCCTAGGTGTTTCAAAACTTTTGAAATTTTGGATAGAATTGGATCCATAACTTACCGTTGTCAATACTATCAAGCCTCTCTAAATTTCCAAAGGTGCCCCTCACCCCACTTATAAAATGGCACTCCTACTTATCATTTATTCACACCTTCAAAGCCTTTTCGTTCGGCCAAACCCTGGCCACATACTCTCTCAACTTCCCTCAATACAACCTAGAGGCCATAGATTGATCAGAAAGCCAACATAAGGAGCCCTTTGGATCAAATCAAAAGGAAGAACCCGAAGAAGAGGTAATGTTTTCACCACCCCTTTTCAAGTTCCATTCTTCTTCCACTTATTATTTCATTGTTATTACCATTATAAAATAATAACTCCAGTATAATATATATACAGTGATGTTATTATAAATATGGTACAACCATATTCATTATTCTATCCATCCCTTGAATAACATGCCACCATACGTGTGTACGTACAGTTTACCGTCTCCACGTCGTGGTGTAATTGTTATACAATATATTATTATTTGGATGGGTATAATAATGATGTGTAACTCATGTAAATAATAAATATAACATGATAATGATTCTTTATATATGATATACCATCCAATTATATATTATTTTATTATCAAAAGAATGATATTGTCGCTCGTGCATACGTACGGACTACCATCTCCCCGAATGCGATGAGATTCATTCTCCATCATATCCATTCAAGTATAATTATAATTTCATGATTTAAAAATAGTTTCTAAGGATGTGATATCATTCTGGATATGAATAATACACATCCCATTAATAACGAATATGGCTCACATAACAAAGAATATAATGTAAAATGAACCCGTTAACACCCGAAATGATGATAATTCTAAGATATTATTAACAAATCAATGTTAAAAGATCATATATGATAACATATTAAAGTAAATTATTCTTGAATAATTCAGTAACAATTATTTCACCATTATACAGGAGGTTAACCTACCATCGACCAAGGAAAAAGTACAAAGTAAGTGGTTTCTTATCTCACTTTTAATTCCATGAGAATTCCATTGTTCACCACATAATTATAGCAGGTGGTGTATGTGTACTGCCCATGATTGTATTCATTGTGTAATATACATTAATTTATGGGTATTTACATCATAATTGTATGATCCTTCTTTCATGGGTGTATGTCTCGTATGTTACCTAATCGATAAGGGAATTCCAAATTTCAATTTCCACTCATTCGGCTTTATGCATACTTCATTGACTATTTTACCCCAAGATTATGTGTGGAATCACTATTCATTTGAGTATGTAATAATTTTCACTCCCTTTTATGTGGATATAATTTTGACACACATAATCACTCCATTTATAATTTCTCAATTCATCGATATGAATTTGATAAGAGTAATTTTAACTCATTCTCCATTTATTGAGTTAAACATCCAATTCATTGGTGTTGTTTTTAAAAAATTATATGTGAATTTCTTTTGATTGTTTTACACTGAATATCCAATCATATTTAGTGTATTTATATTTTTCACACATAATTATGTCATTAATTTATCCTTAACCTAAGGATACAGCCTTTATGAGAGATTTCATCTCAATTTACATTCCATTGATACTTCTTTGTTGATATACACCAAATAACTTTTATGTGGTGTGTATAATGTACTATGAAAAAGTATATCATGAATCCCATTATTCTCATGATATTATAATGTTTTGATTACCTCAATTATTTGTATTCAAGTGTCTCTTTTTGTTAGAATCTCTAACTAAAATACCTTTTTTAAATTTTTTAAATACTTATTCATCTAAATCTTTCTCATTAATGTCCATGTTTTAAAAATGGTTTTAAGGATTTATTTATATTGACATTAAATTTTAGAAATTAAAACTCCATTTAAAAACTTTCAAAGTGGTATGGGACACATTGATTAAAAAAATCTTCTTTTAAATGGCTTCTTGAAAAATATTGTGACTTTGAAATGTTTTGAAGAAAAGGGGGATATTTGTCTCAAATAGTTTTGATGATTAATTACATCTATGTCAACATCCTTCATTATTCTTGATTGAGGTTAATGTGATACAATACAATCTTCCATATTGTATCGAATGAGTTATGTTTGACTGTGGATGTGATATTTTTATACCATTCATGGTTTGTGGTTAAAGTATTGACATTTCGTATGCTAGTTTTACTATGAATGTTTATGTTATGTTTAAACCTTTTCATATGAGGAATGCATCAGACTGAATAAGTGACAGGTGGAGCCCACTATAGCTCATCGATGCATCGGTAGGTCTCATGAGACAAACTAGTGTCTTGGCACAAGGCCTTGGAAAAATTTTATTTGTATTCTTGGCACGAGGCCTTGGATATGTGGTTATGATAGTCTGGCATTATGAATTCCATCATTATGAAAGCTTCTACTATAATGTTATCCTTACTGAGCATCTGAGCTCACCCCTTTCAATGTTTTATTTTTCCCATTATTATGAAGAAGTAATTTATGAATGACCTGCAGTGATAGTATGAGGGGATATGAAGACAAGATGTTGTTGTAATTTTTTTACCTTATGATGTAATGTAAGACTTAGGAATATATCTAGTGTTTCCAAGACTACTAAACTAATCAGTCTTTCGAGACTTGATCCATTGTGATCATGCCAATGTTATGTAATAATGCACCGACTCTGGGTATCTAGGGTCGGGGTGTTACAAAGACTCCAATGTTTATCTGTTGATTCGACCTTCAAGTTAATAAAATGACTTATACATCTCTCATAATGGTGAGATAGGGGGAGGTAATGGAAGTGTTCTAAGCGATATGGTAGGACATCCTTGTACTTTTGTAAGGGAAGTGTGTTCGATACAGTGTGACTATGAGAGGTATGTTACTGGTGGTTGATATTTATTATATTATCATGGAGAATTCATACATTTTCTGGGGAGTCCCCCCATCAATGAAATTAATTTTCAGATTTGGTAGAAAATAATGATATCTCATCTAAGATCTATTTGAATGGAATTCCAATTTTCTACTATGAAAGGAATATTAGTATTTGATCTAACATGGATATCATTGACTGATGTAGATATAAATTGTTTTGATGTAGTTTCTAATGAGCATAATGATCTCATTGCAGCCCTTTATGTTCAGATCAATCTTATGGTGATGAGTTTCCCATTAACAAATTCTATTGTGGATAAACATGAAAATATTTATGAAAGAGATAGAAAATTTCAGGAGGAAAAAATAAAATTCTTAAACAATTGGTATGACGATCTGAAGATGCATCCTAATGAGAATTTAGACTCCTTATTCAATAGAATTACTGAAGTGGTTTGGGAAACTCGATGTCTAGTTGAAGAAATGAAAAACATTGATATTGTAAAGAAAATATTGAGAATATTTGAACCCATGTACAATAAAATGATGTCTAACCTAGTGGATGGATATATTTATAAATGTTTACTTAATGATTAGCTGAGCATCCTGGTGAGATTCATGTTAGAAGATTCTATGAATTGAGTGAGCATGGAAATAGTTTCAAAGCCATGGAAAAGCTGAAAATTTCAAAATATAATTGTGGTGAAGATGATGTGGAAAAGTAATTTATTTTTTCTAATCACCATGATGTTTTTAAGGGAAAATGTATTTTTAATGGGAGGATTCCTCTTTCTTACTTTCTTTGGGGAAATGAAGGTTACATTTCCTCTCAGTGCTAAAGAATGTTTGATAATGAAAATAGAGAAGGTGAACACATTGAGAAGCCACAAAAAGATTTTTTTTCGAAAAAGGAGAATTGAAATATAGAATGAAAGTACAAAGATGAGTTATGTTTATAAAGATGATGATGATGATAATGAATTCTATGAAGTAGAAGAACCATAATTTAATGCTGGAAATCTGGCTTCCAAGATTGATATAATTGAAATATCAGAACATTCAATAAATAAATCTATAGTTAACCAGTTGAATACTATAGTGGATCTGTAGTTAAAACCTAAGGAAGTATTTGGTAAGATAGATAATAATTGTAATATAAGTATTAAGTGGAAGAAATTGGTTGAAGAATAATTAGAATATGTAGATCAGCTTGAAGCTGAAATTGAACGACTGGAAGAACTGTAGATATAGAAATCACATATCCCTGAAAGGTAGATGATATTGAGTAACTAAATCCTATAATCAATGATCATACAATGTTCATCAATGACCTTACCCTGAGACTGGGGGAGAAGTCCAAAACTATTTGGGGACTCAAAGAAGAAGTTCTTACTTTTAATAGTATGCTAATAAGTGACAAATGTTCAAAAGAAGAAAGGAACAAAATACAAGTTTGTTTGTTCTTGGATGCTGAGCTTCTGGGGAGAGAAAAAAAGGCTTTTAATAAGATGAAAATATTTTGAGTGATCAAAGACATGAATACATGGGAAATAGTGGAATCAGTAGTGATGTTAAAACCTTAAATGTAACTAATAAAGTGGACAATAATAAATGAAATATTAATGTCGGTCATGTTGTAAAATCATTAGAAAGGATACACTATCAAGGGAATTCCGCGAAACTCACTAATGAAAGGATGTAGAACAGAAGTAATCCATTATTAGGATGATAGAAAAGAAAATATCTATTACATGGATTTTGAATATGAAAATAACTTGTGGCATTGGAGATTGGGACACATCAATAAAAAGAGACTAGGAGAATATATCAAAAATGAATATTGTCTTTAAAAATACCATCCTAAAGATTAAATGTGAAATGTATCTTAATGCATGCATTAGGTGGAATCTAGTCTATAGTTCATATCATCCAATAAATAGAATGGAATCTCATCTCCTTGATCTCATTTATACAGATGTATGTGGACCGATAAATGTTTATGGAACCCATAAATAATGATACATCATCCTTTTAATAGATTATTATAATATAATTGGATTATTAATGATTAAGCACAGGAAATGAAATGTTCATGACTACATCAAAACATATCACAAATCACTAAGAATGATATTGGATGATCCCTCAAGGTGTTGTGATATGATAATGGAGGTAAATATTTTCCCATTGAATTTTAAAATTACCAGGTAAATTATGGGATACAACATGAAGTAGATGCGATGAGATCTCTGCCGAAAAATGGAGTTTTTGAGTGTAGGAATCCAAAGATAAACAACATATAAATAACCATGATGATTGAGAGTCGTATTCCTATATAATATTAAAAAGTTGTCATTCATGTTACAGTGTATATTTAAAATAAAATAGGAATTTATACGGGTGAATTGATGACACCATATTAATTATGGAGTTGAAGAAAGACCTCTTTGAAATAATTTTGTATTTTTAGAATTAAATGTTTAATCAATGAGAAAGAAGGAAATCAGGGGATTTATGTTGAAAATGAATAAAAAGTAATTTCTCGGGATACTCAGTGAAAATTAAGGCCTACTATTGTTTAAACAAGTGCTTGGGAAGGATTGTGGAAAGCAGCGATATTAAGATCCTTGAATAGAAATCCATAAATTCTTCAGGGAATTCATATTCTTATTTGATATAAGATGAGGAAGAAAGTGAACATGTATAAAATTCAAATAAATAAATAGAGGAAGGTGTAAAAAAATATTAGGATCAACATAATAATGTTGAATCAGAAGAAGAATATGACTAAGAAACCATGGATGGAGATAATTTGGTTGAATCACATTGAAGGAATCTAAGAGAGAAAATTGATCAATCTAATATTATTGGGAATTATACAACACCCACACCGACAAGGAGAATGAAAAAAAATACACAATATTCATTTCTATCTATTGTGTGACATTCCCCATATGAAGCAGCTACAAAATATGAATCATGGGTGAATTCCATGAATGAAGAGTTAGATTAGATTGAAAAAAATCAAATTTGTGACCTAATCAACATACTCAAAAGCCACAATGTGATTGGAAAGAAGTTTAACTTCATGAACATGTTTATGTGTATTAAAATGTGGAAAAAACTAGGAATGCTTGGTTTGTAAATTATATTAACAAATTGAATTTGCTGATATGGAAGATAAAATTTATCTAGTATCAAGATAAGTGTCAAGAAGAATATTTCATTCCATGGCAATCCAAAGTGGTTATATTCTTTATCAAATGGAGTTTAACACAGAATTATTAAATGGAATTTTTAAATAGGAATTCTACATCAATCAAACTATGGGTTTCATTATTGGAAAATATGAAATAAAGGTTTCTAATTTAAAAAAATTTCCCTGTGGAATGAAACTTTCACGATGATGATGTTACTCTCAATTGGACTATTATCTCAGAAATCATGAGTTTAAAAGTAGAGGAGTGGAAAAATATATCTATGTCAAGAATTCTCAAAACTATTAGATTAGGGTATTGGTATACCTGGATGATATTATTTTCAGTTAATGTATCCAGGCATTAGTGGATGAATTTTACAATCACATGAAATTAGAATTTTAAATTCCCATGAATAGTGAACTCTAAAACTTTTTGAGGTTGAAAGTGATTCAGATGAAATATTACCCACAACCTACTCTCGAAATTTAGTCAAGATATCATTTGCTGAAATTGAAAATGCTTGATTCCCAAAAAAATGAATGTGATAGCAGTTGGAACAATGCTGGGGAATCCTGATGGAGGGACTTATGTGGATCCCACCATATACAAAAGAACCATTTGAAGCCTCCTATACAAGACAATGACATAAACAGATATTATCTTTGCAAAATTTCTTGCAGCCCACATTCAGAGTAATCTGAAGGAATGACATATGGAGGTAGTGAAAATAATAATGAGTTACATTCAAGGATGTCATAATTATGGATTATACATTTCTCCAGGAAGAGAGAGTGAACACTCAAAATTTTCTTTTTGTTGACAAGGCTAGAGATGTTGTGGATTGAATGTCTACATGTGGTGGATCATTATATACCGGGAGGAAATTTCTGGGATGGTTATAAAAGAAATATGAAAGTACTTATCTTAGTACTGCTAATGCTGAATATATTTCTTCTACCAAGGCAAGAACTCAGATATTTAGGATGAAGCAGAAACTGAATGACATAGGTGATGAGGTGAAACAACCAACAGATATTTAAAATGATAACAAGTGGATAGTTGATCTTAGAAAGAATCATGTTCATCATTCATGTACGAAACATATTGAGATTAGATATTACTTCATAAAGTAAAAACATTGAAAAATGTGTCATAAAAATTGGCCATACGTGAACCATTGAGCAAGTGGTTGAAGTTATGAAAGAGAAACAATCAGTGGCTATGTTTGAGAATAATCTATTTAGCCTGAGTGTTTGGCCACCTCCTATACATAAAGAGATTACAATATTCCCATCTCCCATGTTTTTTAACATTTTTAATCTATTTGAGGTAATGATGCAGGTTTGAAGGGAGATATTATCCAGAGGAGCATGTTTTTATTATACAAGTCAATATTGGGTTCATTGGGATTACTAAAAATATGATATAATTGATAAATTCTATGAAGAGTGTTTTTTTCAATCATATTTCGGAATGATTGGGAAAACAAAAAAGCCATAAATGATACAATAGGGGAGAGAAGAAAACAATTAGAATGCAATTCATGTCCTCTCTCTTTTTTTAAACATCGATCACTACTCTTGTAGTCATAGTGTGATGGATGAGTTTTTTCATTATGGATTATGTTTTGATAATGGTTTGTGCACCACTGAATTTATATGATGATTTCAAACAGATAAAAAAGGGGTAGAGTAGTGAACCATGGAAGTTCTTTTTAAAATAACTGCATGGTTTGTGATTGTTTTCAATAATATCCTTTATTATCAGGAATATTTCAATCAAAATTATCATATTGCTCATGAAATAAGTATATTTGATGGTTATGTCATTTCCTAGTGTTTTTTATATTTTGGGGGTACAAAATTTTTAGAATGGATTCATTTGGAAATGTTGATTTTCTTGGAGGAATCAAGAAAATATGGTAAATACATGATTTTGGTACAGACGGGATTCATGAAGTGTGTTTTAAAAAGGCAAAAAATGATTATTATGGTTTGATCTAATATTTTAAGACATGCTTGGAGAATGGTTCTTTGTGGTGGTGCTTTATAGTGGTGTGAAGGATTTGTTAGAGATCTCTATGGTTACGAAAAGCATTGAATAGTTAGAGATGCACCATAAAGACATTTTCTACCGATCATTATTTCATTCATGAAGAAGTAGAGATCCGTGATCGAGTATGCTTAAAAAAAGTGGCTACCCCTCTTTATTCTAGATGATTTTGAGGGAGAAAATCTAGTAATAGTGTGAATTCGCGAAGAAAGTGGAAGTCCACGAAGAAGGTTTTTTTACGCGAGCTTCAGGTTTGTGAAGAGACATTTAAATTCAAGAATTATTCCAATGATTTTATGTTATATGAGATTCACGACGATGGGTTATTGCATGTTCTCTCAGTGAGCTTCGCGATGTAGGATTCTCTATGATGAAGTGACCATCAAGAAGGGTTATGATCTACGAGGAAATGAGCTCTACTAAGGATTTTTCTATATCATGATTTTAGATTTGCAATGTAGTCTTCTCTAAGAATGGTTGATCATTGTGAATGGGATTTGTGAGTAGTTTTATTGAGTATCAATGTTTTGGATTCAGGGAATTCATTGAGAATATACTCCTGTCTTTTATGCAAGGAGTGCCTTTTGATGGAAAGAGGCAAAGACTCAAATATTTATCTGTTGAAGCGACATTCAAGTTGGTAAACTGAGTTAGAATTCTCTCATATAAGTTAGATATAGGGATATTACATATGTGTTTTGAGGGAAGTTGTAAGGCCATACTAATATTTTGAAATGGTAGTGTGCCTGGCACAGAGTGACTATGACCAAACTCTTGTACTCCAAAACTGGGGAAGATAAGTGTATTTAGGTAAGACCGAGACATAGTTGGAGTATGATCCTTATAGGTATCCCTTTATAGTGAACCATGTAAATGTTTTGTGTAACCTCCATGCATTAATTTGACTGACAGTTTTAGCAGGTTCCTACCAATGTGGGAAGAAGATCCTTATCTTGATGAAGGAAAATTTGATACCCTAATTCACCCCTCAACTATTAGGGTGTTCCGAGGTACTATGTACATCATACCATTGGGTGTGTAACCACGTCTGAATACCAGGTCTTTTCCACCCCCACATGTCATGGATGACGATGTTTTCACACATTACAATAACACTTGGTATATGGTGTATTTCTCTTTCTCCAATAGAAGCTCATGTCTATGGTTACGCTCGTGTACAAGATATTGTTACCATGATTTATTGTTTACCTATTCACATCCCCTAGCCCATTTACTCATAGAAACTAGATTTGTATATCCAAAAAGACATGTCCCAAAATATTCCATGGTTTCTCATGTCCTCATTCATATGGCCTAGTATCACTTCATGGTATCAACCCTAGTAAAGGGTGTTTAGAAAGTTAAATTTCATCTTCTCTGAATGGGTTGAAAATATTGTGTTTTCTCCAACACTACATGTGGAGTGATATGTATTTATGAATTTGAAATCCCAAAGAGTCGCCTAAAACCATTGATTTCCACATGAACAACAAAAATCTACCCCTAGGGGATCTCTAAAATCCATATTATTTTTATAAAACCTTAAAATTTAATAAATAGGGCATGGTTGTAATTATAATAAATTGACCAACCTCATGGTGAAACATTGAAGATTCGTGTCCAATGTGATGCGAAAAATCCAATGTACCTTGATCTGTTGACGAACAACATAAAAAAAGGTTCATGTGGCGCCACATGTGCTAGATTCCTTCTCAGTTCATCCTTCACCGTGGTATTTAATATATCATCACCCTTCCATATGTAGGAATTCAAATGTGTTTGGTTTATTAATTTCAATTTATTGAATTAATAAAACTCCATTTAACACCTCATCAATTGTCACCTCCAACTGAGTGTGTGATACTGAAAAATAATATATTTAACAAAGGTTTTTATCCACATTTTGACCTCAACCATAGTCTCAAAATTATTATCCAAAAATCATCCCATGAGTTATTCAATATTACAACAAAAATCGAATCCATGTGATATAAAATATTTATTATTTTTAATATCATCGAACCAGGGTACTATTTGATCTATAATCCCATGCTAAATTAGATCATAGATTTAGGAATATATTTAAGAGTACTCTAATATATTTAATGGAGGAACTAGTGTTCTTATTGTGAGAAATAATAAACATAGTGAGTAATCATGTAATCTCGAAAATTAATTCCAATTATGATTGAATCATGATACCTTGTTTTGAATTAATGATACCAAAGGTTTATCCAATTTCAGTCATGGTCATCATCAATTCAAATCCTTCATAATGTATCATAATGAGATTTTCAATTCACTTATTCATGACCCTTAGGAGTGAATATCTAGATGTTTAATATTATTCCCACTCATCATGCATTGGTGGAAATCGGTTTAATACCTAATTCACCATATTCAATGTTGTTACACCTATGTGCATCTGGGTCATTACCATATCTACACTCCACTATAATGATAGGTATGTTATTTCTAGGAAAAGGAAATATCCCCTAAATTAAAAAAATCGCCAGGATTTTATAATATACATTATGAAATCCGTAGTGTTTTCAAAAATGTAATGTAATCCTGGTCTACAAATGTTAATAAAATCCTACTCTAATAAAAAATGATGAAATCCAGGATTCTCATATATATTTTTTACATCATCTTAGATGAATAAAAAATAAATTTAATAATAAAACATTCCAAAAAATTGTAACATTTTATACTCATTAGAGACTAGATTCCTAATAACATTATTTCATGAACGGTATTAAACATCTACAAAAAATATCATCTCACATAGTACACATCCTAAAAAATTCTACAAAATACCATTCTTCATAACATGAAGAATGAAAATTTAGAAGGGGTAACCTAAACTTATTAGTTAGGGTATCAATTAGACATATCAATTAATGATCATAATTGAGCATAAGATAAGAATAACTGTCTGATAAGATGATCACAACTTTCAATAACCAAATCCAATGAGTCAAAAATTATTAACTATAAATAATGGTATAATACTTTGTTAAAAGAGATTTTGTAAGTCCTACATGTGTGGAATCATCAATAACCCATCATGATCCATGAGAACAAATCATAAGAATAATTCATAAGTTAGTGGTATATAAATAATCATAAACTTCATTTACATTGTCATGGATCACTACCATGGCTATAATATTGGATTGGTTTCACTCCTTGTTGCATAATTTCCTTAGTCATGGTTCACTCCCAAGACTATCATAGTGGATAGATTAAATTAAAAAACATTATTCACTCCCCATTTTTGAAACATCCCAGGTAAATAAAGAATATGAAAAATTCATATTTATTAATACTTATGAATAAAATGTTAATATTACTTTAAAGGGTATGCTATGTTCTATGGCGTACCCAATACGCAACAACGGGTTTCTTTGAAATCATATGATGCACCCTAATAATAAAAAAATATTATTGTAAATGATTATAAACACCTAGCCGTTGTAATGGCAGGAATGAAAATAAATAACAAAACAGTGATTATATACGTGTGTTAAATATTTTTACATTTATCCAATAAATGTTAGAGGCTTAAATTGCGAATGAATCCAATTTTTTGCATAAATATTCTTATATTCTTTAAAAGGTCGAATAACCGCCTTTTGATGGAAACCCCTTTTTAAATCTATATTTTTTCACTTTTATATGTTATATATGACAAAATAAAATCCTCATTTAGAATCAAGGTATCAAAATTTACTTTGTGTGAATTTTTGGATTTTTCCGATACAGTTCATTTTTTAAGGAATAGTAAAAAATGTTGTATTTTAATTCAAAACCTCCTTTAATCTATTTTATTTATATGGTTAGATTAACTCTTCAATTGGTTTTAAATTTTAATTAAAATATATTTTTTCCATTTAATCCAATGGTGGGAATTGGAATTAATTTCACTTTGAAATTGGACATTAACAGGTGTCAATCTATTGATAGATATTGTGTCCTAAAAACACGATATTTGTTTTGGACATCCGGAATTAATTATAAAATTAACTAATGAAACTTCTTCAGTTTTAATTTGGTAAAAGGGGAATATTTTTTGAATTTGGAATATCAAATATAGATTAGGGTGAATTTTTGGTATTTTTTTTGAAAAACATCAATTTTTGATGAATAGTGAAACCACTAAGTAGGGGTTAAAAAGTGATTTTTTTTCATTTAAATGAAATTTTACCGATTCAATGAATTGAATATCAAGAATCCTAAATAAAATTTGTCATTATTAAGTAAAATTTGGTTCAATGGGATGAAAATAATTTTTGGTTAATAGTAACTTTTGAGTTTTATTAACCACGATTAAATGTATTTACAGTAATTTAAGGTAAAAATAATATTATAAAAATATAAAAATACATTTACACAAATCCCAATATTATTAGATGAGTCATGGCTAACACATAATGTCGATGGGATAATTTGGGGGACCCATGGATCCACTTGGGTATGATAATTTCTTTAATAATAAATAATTTAAAGTAATAACTAAAAATGTCACAAACATGAATTGTTTTACTAAAACAATTTTTACATGGGTTTATTTAAATTATTTATTTAACTATAAATATTCGATGGAAATATAAAAATATTTCCTACATCAAGATAATTATTTTATAATTTGTAGACATTATATAAATAAATTTATTTATGACACCATAATGATGTAGTGATTACCTCATTAATGAGCGATTTAAACAAAATTAAAAGATAAGGTAAAATATAATACATACACTATTCAAAAAAATGGTTTATGGGTTGATTTAGAACCCTTATCACCTTATCCTCAATATATATCATTGTGGGACCTTTTAATTCCTATAATCATTTTATAATAAAGTAACATTTCAAGACATTCCAAAATTGACCCCTACCTCTTATAAAAGGCCCCCACCTATACCACCATACACACACCTCTCAAGACACTGGATCATCCAACCTCTCCTCATATTTTCTCTCCATATCCCTCTATTACTCCAGGAATCCGCTTTTTTGGAAGAAGTCTTTCCAAGGAATCCTTTGGATCAAATCAAATTGAGTTACCTGATTTAGAGGTAATGTCTTCTCTCGAGTTTCATTCATTTATTTTTCCCTATTCAATCACCACTATCTTATTATTATTTGATCCCATAATAACAACATTATCTTATATATACTAGGATTTTTTTATGATAAGGATTATACTTACACATACACACACCTCCATCTAATGGATAATGAACATACTATTTTTGTGGGTGGCGAATTACAACCTCACGAAACGATGATTGTTCAATATTCTTTTAATATCCCTCATGGTAGCCATTAAGATGTCACTATATTTATATATGATATATATTATATTTATTCACCCACTATTATTATGTATATTATATTTAATGCATAACTTTATGCTATGCATTTTGGGAAAATGCGATAATTTCATATGAGGAAATTTGGACAATAGCCCCCTCA
Organism: Viscum album; assembly: GCA_963277665.1. Classification (NCBI taxonomy): domain Eukaryota; kingdom Viridiplantae; phylum Streptophyta; class Magnoliopsida; order Santalales; family Viscaceae; genus Viscum; species Viscum album. Next base: position 1,197,114,788 of record OY728121.1, on the reverse strand, counting down.
AGTGATGTGACTCGTTCATGCCATACATGGAATTTATAAATAATGGAAGAAATGAAATAATGTGACCTATATTACATATATATAATAATATAATTATAAAATATATATGTCTCATTTAGTTTTAATTTCCATTGATATGACAGAAAATAAATGTAGTTTTCATGCGTACGTACGACCTACTGTCTCCATGAATGATAGATTTCATTTCTTATCACCAAACATTTTGGAATATTATTAAATACATATATACTAGATATATATGATATTTAAATCATTAAAACCATTCTGGATATGATTTAATTATAACTACATGGGTAATACATTTCAAACAAGTTCATTTTTGACTCATGTACCGAACATCGACAAAACATATGATATAAACTCACATAATTAACTAATTATTATAACATGATAATATGTGATATTAATTGAATAATAAACATCAAATGATGTCATTAATAAATTATAAATAGACATCATTTTATTATTAAGGAATATAAGTAACGAATGAGAACAAGTCGGACTTGAGGTAAGGGAATTCTTATCTCACATTTAATTCCTTGAGGTTTCCATTGTTCGCCACTTATTTATTTCATGTGGTGTATTGTGTACTGACATTTCATATATATTATCATGATTCTATTTATATTCATTGTATTATGTGATTCAATTGGTGTTTATTGGCATTTTCTCATAAGACTCAATTGATTACAACAAGGTAAGGGGTTTAATCTCACATTTTATTACCGTGAGATTCATGCTACATTTGACACTGTTTCCTTTGGTGAGGTATATGTACTGCCCATAATTGAATTCTTTGTGCAATAAAATTTAATTTATGGGTATTTACATCTTCATTGTATTATCCTTCTGTCATGGGGTTTATGTTTTGAATGTTTCCCCAATCGGTAAGGGAACCTTTCAACTTCCACTTTTTAAAAGACTTCTTTTTGTTAGGTATTTTAATTTACATATTATTATGTTGTAATATGTTCTTATATATCCTTATATCTGTAAATTTTATGTCCAAGGGATGAGATAACATTTTTATCTCTCATCATCTAATTTTCTGAATTTTAATGTGATGCCGTTAGGCTATTGAATTTCTGTAAGGGAACATCATAACAAAATATCAATTATTTGGGTTAAACCTATACTTCTTGATTATATTGTTCTTTGAAAATGTGTGGATGTCCTATTATTGTTTTACTCATAATATCCACTTATATTGGGTTTATTTATATTTGTCACACATAATTATGTAATTGATTTATCCTTAATTTCTGGCTTCCCTCATTGTATGGGACTTCGTCTCAATCCCCTCTCATTGAGGGTACTTTTCATTTCTACACGACATTATTTTATATGTTGTATAAAACCATTTTGAATTTTCATTTCATTGAAAGGGAATATTTTCCCTATGATGCATTTTACTAAATGACAAAAAGGAATGTTTATTTTTTAACGTTAGCGTTGACAATGACATTTTCCACTGCCATGAGTATTATTCGATCTATTGCTTCTATAACAACCCATAATGTTTTAAAAATGAAAATAAATGCAATATACTATTTTTAGGAATTTTGTTATTGAAAATGGTTTTTAGAATGAATTTATTATTTCAATATATTATAATTTTATATTGTTATTTCAATGTGGAAATGTTATCGTTCATTTATGCTTCTGTTATGTGTTATGAATATGTTATGGATCTTGGACATTGATACATATACGGGTGGTTCCATGATAACCCTAGGGCTTGAGAGCCCAAGAGAGCTCTCCAATTCATTGTGTAATGTGACGGAGGTAAACGTTAATGTTTCTCCTAGGATATTTAAGGAATATACTATGATGGGTGTTTCATATGTGACTCCCTTTGTAGATATAATACCTACAATTTAAGTATTTCATGTATGCATTAAGTTACCATTATGATTTTTGATTGCTATGTGTTATTCATAAATCCTAGTTTTTCATGAGATATGCTAAGGAGATAGTTTTTTGTATATATTGATGAACTAATGTTTTATTTCATTGTTTTATAAATCATACTGATCTTGTTATGCTCATCCCACATTTATTAAATGTTTCCCACAAGACATAAAGATGAATAGGGTCAAGGATAGGATCATGGAAAGACATGCTGTCTAAAAAATGGAACTAGACATCTTTCTATATGAAAAAAATTTAAACCGAGTAGTAGTCTCTACTTTGTAATCTTTTGAGATGTAACAGTTATGTCTTAATTCTCTAAAACTCTAAACCTTAAAAGATCCCCAAAGAGAATTATTCTTTAATTAAAGACTATGTAATGTTATAAGGTATGGTACATATAGTTGGTATCAAATTTCGTTTTATATAACATTATAGGTTAGGGTATTCTTTGAGCATAAGTGACATTACCATAATGGTTAGGATTTCAGAAGGAATTATTGTTTTTCTAGAAAAATTGTATCAGTTTAAGATAATAGGAATAATTATATCTTAGTTTGTACCCTCCTCGTAAAATATTATAAGATTATTTTACTAATATACTAACAGTGAACTTTTGGGTTTTATTAAATATTTGGATCTAGTAGGCACCAATGTTACATTGGATGGGAAGAAAACTGTGACGATTTTCTGAACGTGCAACTGAATGATATGGGAGATAAAATGATAACTCTTATGGTTATTCTCAACCAACTATCTAGAGTCCAGATCGACCACCTAAACCTTATTGATTTTTATAAGTAATAATATATGCGAGAAACAAATTCCTACAGAAGTTCAGGTAATAATCATAGAGATAAGTATGTTTAAAAACCTATGTGTCAATGATATGGAAGAAAACACATGCGAAAATGTTTTAAATGGATAGAATGATGATGTAGATTTGGAAATGAAGGTCATAAAGCAAGAACCCTTCATGGAAAAAGAAAGCTTATAGTTGACTCTAGGAAAGGTAAAGAGGTTCTTTATGAATGATCAATTGAATGTTTTAAATGTGGTGTTTATGGTCATTATGCAATCACATGTCCTTCTAAGAAGTTTCGAGAATGGGATCACCAGGATCATACAAATTTTCATTTAACAATACCTAATGCCATTATGATTGTGGATGAAGAAACTGACAAAGACCAATGAATTGAATAAAGTATTTTAGAATATGTTAGACAGGAATGTTTAATGTATCCTGAAGAATGTTGAATGAGTAAGAAGTCAACATATAAGGGATTAAATAGTTAATATAGATTTTAGGATGGTGAAATTCTTAAAATTATTAAGGCTCTTTTGAATATGGGATTACATTAGAAGACTTTTTATATTCTGTGTGAACCTGATGTTTGATATATGAATATTTTATTCATGGAATAATTATCATTTCATTTGTGGATATAGTTATAAAGAACCATTTTGGTTTATATGATCCTTGAATTTGAGACAATTGTCTGTTAATACATTTTGGGATGTAAAATGAATGTTTTTAGAAAACCTTTGTGGTTAAAATATATTATGGTTCTTTTTGATGAATTTATCACTTTTTGGCAATGTTATAAAATTATATAGTTTTTGAAATAGGACAACAAGCAGACAATGTGACAACCCGTCACGTCGAACGAAGCTGTGGGATTCAAACCCACCCCCAATGTGCAACTAGTATTTATCACCTACCACTAGACTACGTGAAGTCCCTGGACAGTATGAATAATTATTTTTAGATAGATCATTTTACGAATTATGAATAAGTTGATTTTGGGTTATCTATGGAAATTATTAACCAATCACAGAGGATATGTGATTAGGTTAATTACATTTCAATATGATACTTTAAGAGTAACTGATTTTATTTGGAGATAAATGTTAAGATATATCTAGGAAGACTATGTGATTAAATCCTTTGATGATTTGCGTTTCAATAATATTTTGGATTACATTGAAGAATTTTTGGATAACTGTTTTTTGAATGGCCTTTGATGATCTTTGGGTTTTGTTGGACAAATTTTAGAGATTAATAGTAGTTTTTCTTTTTGTAACATATTATCCTTTTTGTGATTATCTGATCTAGAACTAACCATTTTTGTCTTGGTTAAGGTCAAAAGACATGGGAAATATATAGTTCATCTTGTGAGGAAAATGTGATTCTATCAAAGTTGATTTTAGCAATCTTAATGTGAACAAGTCATCCTGAATACTCATCTTTTGGATAAAATATGAGTTTTTATCAGAAATCATGTAAAATATGAAAGTCTACATGACTAGTAACTATGTTTACTTATGTTTTATTAAGGCTCATAAATAAATTTCCCAACGGAAAGTAACTTAAAACAAAAACGTTGTCTATTAACATTTCCTACTGGGGAATCAAATACCATTTAACCCATCACAAGATTTTGGATTTCATATTGTTTACATTCTCTTGACCATGTTTTCTATCACTCTACATTAGATCTTGACACTTATTTTCTCCTCCCTATCCATGATTTCATGTGATCATAGTATGGGTTTTCTCAAGTGGCCATTATAATTCTCTTTTCTTCTTTTAATGTGATAGATTTATTGACTCGTTTTCTGATGTGGGGCTTTCAAGGAAGTTTCAAAGACCAATTTTGAAATTGTAAGGAAACAATTCCCAAAAGGGGTGAAGGATGTACCATCCTAGGTTAATAAAGAACATGATATTTTCATATTTATTAATATTTGTGAATAAAATATTAATATTACTTAAAATGGGATTCTATGTTTGATGTCGTACCCAATAGGTAACAACGTGTTTCTTAGAAATCTTATGATGCACACTAAAAATAAAATAATATTATAGTAAATGGTAGAAAAATCCAAGACATTATAAATGGAGAAAATGTACAGAACTAACTAAAAAGTGTTTATATTTGTCTGTTAAATATTTTTACATTTATCTAATAAATGTTAGAGGCTTAAATGCAAATGAATCCAATTTTAAGCATAAATATTCTAATATTATTTATAAGGTCGATTAACTGCCTTTTGATGGAAAAACCTTTTTAAATATACTTTTTTTCACTTTTATATGTTATATATGAAAATATAAAATCCTTCATTAGAATTTAGACATCAAAATTTAATTTGTGTAATTTGTTTTTATTTTTCGGATAATGTTCATTTTTAAATGAATAGTGAAAAATGTTGAAGTTTAATTCATAACCTCCTTTTAATATAATATATTTATATGGATAGATAATCTTTCTAAATGGGTTTAATGTTTAATTAAAATATATTTTTCCATTTAATTCAATGGTGGTCAATGGAATTAATTTCACATTGAAATTGGACATAAACAAGTGTCAATCTATGGATAGATATTGTTTCTTAAAAACACGCAATTTGTTTTGACAACGTTAATTAATTATAAAATTAATTAATGAAACTTATATTCATGGATTTTGTTAAATGGAAATCTTTTTCTAATTTGTAATATCAAATATAGCTTAGGGTGATTTTTTGGTATTTTTCTGAAAAACATCAATTTTTGATGATTAGTGAAACCACTAAGTAGTAGTTAAAAACTGATTTTTTTGTTTAAATAAAATTCTACAGCTTATGTGTAATGAATTTCAAGAATCCAAAATACATAGTGGTCATTATTATGTAAAATTTTGATCAATGGGATTATAATAATTTTGGTGAATAGTAACATTTGAGTTTCAATAATCGTGATTAAAGGTAATTAAGGTAATTTAAGGTAAAAATAATATTATAAAAATATAAAAATATGTTGAGACAATTAATATACTTATTAGATGAGTCAGGGCCAACCATGGAAATCCAAGGGACAATTTGGGGGCCCCATGGAGCAACATGGTTATCATAATGACATTAATAACTTTTTTTAAATGTATAAACTAAAAATGTCACAAACATGTATTTTTTTACTAGAACAATTTTTACATGGAGTTATATAAATTACCATTTTAAATATAAATATTCATTTGTAATCTAAACCGATTTCCTACATCAGGGTATTTTTTTATAATTTTTAGACAACAAATAAATAAATTTATTTTAGACACCAAGATGATGCAGTGATTACATCCTTAATGAATAATTTAAATAAAATGAAAATATAAAGTAAAATATAAGACATACACTTTTCAAAGACCTATTTTATAGGTGTATTTCGAACCATTATCTCTTTATCCTCAAAATATATCATTCTGGGACCTTTAAAATCCTATAATCATTTTTAATAAAGTAACATTTCAAGACTTTCCAAAAGTGACCCTCCTCCCTATTATAAAAGCCCCCCACCTCTACCCCATTACCCACACCAATAAAGCCCTTGGCTCATCGAAACTCTTCTCATAATATCTCTATACATCCCTCTCTTACTCCTAGATGCCTTTTTATGGGCAGAAGCCTTTCCAAGGAAGCCCTTGGCTCAAATGAAAAAGAGTTACCCGATTTAGAGGTGATGTATTCTCTTCAGTTTCTTTCATTTATTTTTCCTTATTCACCCACCACTATCTTCTTATTATTTATTCCCATAATAACACCATTATCCTTAATATACGAAGATGATTTTATGATACGGATTATACATACACTTTTAAAGTCCTTCGTTTAATAGTTAAAGAACATATTGATTCTTTGGGTTGAGAATTATTGCCTCACGAAACTATGATTGTTCAATCTTTTTTTAACACCTCTAATGGTGGAAATTAAGATTTAACTGTAATTATATATGATATATATTATATGTATTCCATATTTATGCTTCTTTATTTTATATTTAAAACATACCAATATTCTTTTCATGTTGTGCAAATGTGATAATTTCATTTGAGGAAGTGTGGACAACCGCCCTTCAAGTTATGTGACTCGTTCATGCCATACATGGAATGTATAAAGAATATAATAAATTAATTTATGTGGCAAATGTAACTTATATATTATACTGTAATTATAAAATAACTATGTCTCATTTAGTTTTAATGTCCATTAATATGATAAAAAATGAATGTTGCGTTCATGCGTACGTACGACCTACAGTCTCCATGAACGATACATTTCATTTATTATCTCCAAACATTATGGAATATTATTAAATACATATATAATATATTTATATGATATTTAAATCATGACAACCATTCTGGAGATGATGTACATATAACTACATGGGAAATTCTTTTCAAACAAGTTCATTTTTTACTCATGTACCGAACATCGACAAAATTTATGGTAAGAATTCACATAATTAACTAATTATTATAACATTATAATATGATATTGGAATTGAATAATCAAATTAATATGATTTAATTAAGAAATTATAAATTGACCTATGTTTATTATTCATGAATATAAAGAATGAATGGGAAAATGTCAGACATGAGATAAGGGATTTCTTATCTCACTTTTATTCCTGCGAGATTTCCATTGTCCACCACTTATTTATAGAATGTGGTGTATTTTGTACTTCCATTTCATATATATTATCATGATTCTATTTATATTCATGGTATTACGTTATTCAATTGGTGTTTATTATCTTTTGGTCATACGACTCAGTTGATTACAACGTGGTAAGAGGTTTTTATCTCACTTTTTATTCTCGTGTGATTCATGCTACATTTTCCACTATTTCCTTTTGTGTTATGTATGTACTGACCATAATTTTATTCTTTGTGTAATATAATTTAATTTACGGGTATTTAGAAATTCATTTTATGATCCTTCTATCATAGGGTGTATGTTTTGAATGTTACCCACAACGGTAAGGGATCTTTTCACCCTCCTCTTTTTAAAAGATTTCTTTTTGTTAGGTATTTTAATTTACATATTTTTATGTTGGTATATGTTCTTATATATCTTTATTTAAGTAAATTTTATGTCAAGTGATGAGACACCCTATTTATCTCTCTTCAGCTCATTTTCAGAATTTTACAGTGACATCGTTAGGCTGTTGAATTTCTGTAAGGGAACTTCTTAGCCCAATTTCAATTCATTCGGTTAAACCTCTATTTCTTGATTATGTCATGCAATGATTATTTGTGTATGACCTCTGATTATTTGACAATTGATATCCACTTATACTGGGTGTATTTATATTTTTTAGACATAATTATGTAATTGATTTATCCTTAATCTAAGGATACCATCTATGTACGGGACTTCGTCTCAATCCCCTTTCATTGAGGAATCATTTGATTTCTATAAGACATTATATTATACTGTGTATAAAACACTTTTGACTATTCCTTTCATTCAAAGGGAATATTTTCTCTATGAATCGTTTTACTAAACAATAAAATATAATGTTTCTTTTTTAATGTAAGTGGTGACAACAACCATTTCCTCCGCCGCGAGTATTATTTGATCTATGGCATCTTTAATATGTCGTAATGTTTTAAAAAGTGAAATAAATGTCATATACTATTTTTACGTATTTCACTATTGAAAATGGAATTCATAATTGATTTATTATTTCAATATCTTAAAATTTTATATTGTTATTGAATTATGGGAATGTTATCATTCCGTTATTGTTAAGTTATGTGTTATGATTTTGTTATGGTTCTTGGCCATTGTTACGTATATGGGTTGTTCTATGAAAAACCTAGGGCGGGTGTGCTTGAGATAGCTCTCCAATGCATTGGGTAATGCGACCGAGGAAAACATTAATGTTTCTTCTAAGAGATTTAGGGAATATATTGTGATGGGTATTCCAAATGTGACTCCATATGTATCTATGATAGCTAAAATTTATGTATGTCATGTGTTCCTTAAGTTACCTTTATGATTTGTGATTACTATGTGTTATTCATAAATCCTATTTTTTATGTGATATGCTAAAGATATTATGTAATGTATGTTTTGATGAACTAATGTTCTCATTCTTCGTTTTATAACCCCTACTGATCTTTTAATGATCATCCCATGTTTTTTAAATGTTTCCCATAAGACTTAATAGGGAATAGGGTTATGTATGGGATCAAGGAAATACATGTTGTCTAAAACATGGAACTAGACATCTTTCATTATGAGAAAAATTGAAACTGAGTAGAATATTCTACATTGTAATCTTCTAATATATAATAATTATATCTTAAATCAATAAAACTATATACCTGAAAATATTTTCAATGAGAATTATTCATTTAATTCAAGACTATGTAATGTTATAATGACGGTTCCTCATAATTTTAACCTTTATTATCACATGAGATGTCTATATCTACAGAATTTTTTAGAATGATAAATAATTTCGGTCCCACCGATAACCTAATGAAAATCATGCTTATGGGTTCAAAAATATCAGAAAACAATAATCATAAAATATTATAACCAATGGAAGAAAATTCGTTTTATAAAAATTTCTTTATTTCATCATAGAATAACCTATGGACAAGAAACTAGTTTCATAAGGTTTTCGATATAACATTATTAACAAAAATGAAAAAACTATATTCATAGAATCATTCTCACATATCTGTTATCATATGTCATAGTGGGGAAAAAATTGGGTTGTATCATAACATGGTATCCCAAGTGAAGAATAAAAATAATAAAATAATCTAGACATTGATGAATAACTGTTAAATGGTCATGTGAAACATTCATTGAAAATATTTTATAGTATCATTTTAATTTGATATAATTATCTGTACAAATTATCAAAATATTTTTATAATATTTTTATATTAATATAAAAATGTAAACATTTAAATTAATATTAAATTAAAGGATTGTTTTTGAAATCTGGAAAATATTTCCATGTTCTATATCATAAAAGAAAACATTCCTTTAATAATTTAAAAAATATATAAAACAACATGTTTGGATAACTTATAAAAATATTTCATTTAAAAATTTATAAATAAATGCAAAGTAGTTCAAATTAACTCTATATATAATTTTATGTTTATAAAATATCTTGTATAATACAATTTTATGAATATAGACATTTAAAAAACACTTCATAAACAAACGAGAAAATAAGGACAACTTTTCCGGAAAATAATTATATGATCATTTTAATATAGAAAAAGGTGGGAAAGTAAATAACAAATTAAAACATCATAAATAACTAAAAAAGAAGCAAATATATTTTTTTTAATGTTAATATCCTTTTAATTTCCCTCAATTCTAATTTTTCTAGAAAATATTTAAAAGATATGAGATTGTTAAGTTTTCCTTTACCTCATGTTTCATATTTCATTTTAGGTGTTCAAATATTGTTTATAATAAATATTTTTTTTATATTTTTATATTATATAAATATATATAGATAAATAAATTGTAGTGTATCATTCCATAATAATTTACAATTATCCTTTTTGTTAACAATTCCATTATGAAATAGAACATTCGAGTGAAAACTATTATGTTTTCCCTGCATGTTTCAATTTGATGGTTGTGGTACTTGAACTCTGTTCATGTCTTAATAAAATTTAGAATATTAATAATTAGATAATTATAATATATATTCTTTATATACCATCTTATTATTAATTATATAAATAGTCAATGAAAAATGAATTAGATCGTGGTGTGGAGGTGGTACTCATCACGCACGATTGAGGGACTATCATTTTCTGATGAATGGAAAAGTAAGATGGTTTATATGAGATTAAAATTTAACAATAAAAACTATATAATAAATATAATATATAAATATTATATCCCTCATTATAATTATCTTCGAATTATGGTGATGGAAAATGATTCATATTGCAACATAGTGGTGAATGTCCACATATACGAATGAGTGATGCTTTTATTTTCCATTTTATTGAAAGAAGGTGGAAAATGGATAGTGAATAATTATAATAGATGTTATATATATTTAAGCTAAAAATTAACTATTTAATATGAATACAATATATCTATAATATTCATGGGAGGAAATAAAATTGAAAGTACTCAGTTAAAGGTTTAATGGATTTGTTGAGAATCATCCTTTGGCATACGCCTTAATCCTTGAGAGGATGGTATTATGAAAAAATAGGCACCTCTAGTGTATGGGAATTTATTATATGTAAGTATTAAGCTATGTATTAGTTGATCTATAAGGCTCATTTAGATTGGTTAAAACGGGGGACATGGTTTTCTTTTATATTGGAGGGATAAATCGCTCTTTATGTTTTCCAAATATTTAAAATATAATAATATCTAAATAAAATAATATTGTTAAAAACTACAAATATTATAATATAGTGATTATAATATCAAAATAAAAATATGATATTAAATTGAATAATGTTTTTATAAATTTTAAACCTTATCACTTAGGTTATCCCCCCTCAAAATAACTTTTTTAACATTATATGTGGGAATATATTTTTAATATTTTTACTCTTTATTATTACAATTATTTTTCAATACTTATTAAATTATATTAATTATTATTATTACAAATATTTGGACCATTTTAGAATTTTAAATTTCTATAAGAGTTATAAATTCATTTTTAATTATTTGTTCAAAACACAATAAAATGGTTTTTAGAAAAATCTATTTTGATGAAACAAATAGAGTGTAAATTAAATCATTTCTCTCTAAATACTATTAGTAGAATGTTATAATTTTTTATTGAAAATATTATTTAATAATTTCATTAAAATTATTTGTATGTAAATATTAATTAAATTTCTTATGATAAAAATCTCTTCTCATATGAAAAAAAAATCTGAAAAAAAAATGTTAATTACCATCAAATGATTTTATTTTAACTTTTATCAAGAAAAATAAATATTTTTTTCCAAAAAAAAAGCAACAAAGAATCATTCATAATGTAGTTATTACAATTCATACCCTATAATCCAATGACTAGTAGTTAATTATCAAATTGAATAATAATATATATATTACTGTCTCTTTAAACATTAAGTTGTATATAAAATAATATTAAAATGAAATATAATTTATTTAAATATAAATATATCATAAAATCATACTTTTATATACAAATAATACCCGCCCTAAATAAATCGCATCCTCAAATTTTTAATTATCACTCATTATTAAAATTAGATATTGGTATAAAAAAGATAATCACAACTCATTACATATTTCTAAATGATTTTTCTATTAATATATATTTGGTTTGACATGAAGATGCATCTTTTGAATACAAATTTTAATAGATTGATTAATTTGTATTTGGAAACCCATTTATTTTTCTTTAATTTTTCTATGTTGGAAATTGAATATTCATTCCTTCATTATCTATGTCACGTGGACTTTAATGAGACATTATCTATCTCTTCCCATATTTTTTGAGTATTCAAAATTGTTCACACTATAAATCATAATTCATTATTGTTATTTTAGAATAATTTTTTTATCACCTCACCTCTTAACCCATTTGAACCCTCATTTGGAAAATATATGCATTTTATAGGGAACCCATCGTTAAATCGGTTCCTTTGAGGTTCAATAATTACTAAAATGGAAGTACATAACATTAGTGACGATCAACGTACATTGTAATATGATTATGAAAAACCCAACTTCAATATTTCCTAATCAATGACACAATAATGTTATCTTAAATTTCATATATTTTACACCAAATTAGTACTAGTTCAATTTTTGATACATTGGATTTAATTCTTTAATTATTCTAATATGAAAAATAATTGTCCCATCATACCATGAAATTTATTTAAATATTAAAATCCCATAAATCATTAGAATATATGCTCAAAAAATTAAAATTAAAATTTCTATAAAAATTCAAATAAAAATTATTACATACCATAATTTCTGAGTCTCTACATTGAAATCTATGTTATCCATGGTCACTGTCATATTAATTTTTATAACTAATATATTTCAGTCCTTCATAATGGTGAATAAGTTGTGTGTGAATTATCAAAATTATATCCCCTAAGAGTTTTTAGACTTGTTTGAAGTCATATGACCAGTCATCCTTCATTAATTTAATATTGATTCAATTCTCAACTAAATATTTTAGCTGTGATTACCCCCAGGATCATTTTTTCTAAAACAACATTAACATTAAAATATCTCTATATGGATATAATTTATAATATAATCATACAATATCTACATCACTAAAATTATAAGATGGTTTCATATACATATATTTACTCTTAATGTTCTCAATAAATTTGTGTCATTCTAAATAAAATATATATAATATCTAATATTATCTCAACAAAACTAATGGGTTATCCATTATTTTGAGATTATACATAACCATAAACATACTAACCCATTACCATATATAAAAAAACATATGTAATTATCAATTGATATCCTACCATCTATTTTTACTTAAACTATACTCCAATACAAGTAATATAAACATAGATCCAACCCTCCAATTATTACGTGATTTATATAATATTTTACGTTATATATAATCCCATTTCCTTTTAGGTATATACATTCTCAATATTAGGAAAATTATATTTTAACTAAAAATATATATCTCTCCCTTCCAATGGATATTTATTCCATTGTGTTAGTAATTTATTATTTAAAACTATATCATCATCATCTCCTATAAATTTCCCCACACTTGCTACTCTTATAAATATATCATGTATAATACTTTACCATATAACCAAAGAAATAGAAACATAATAATTATTGGATTAAATTATTTGATAGGATCTTGTTTAATATATTATATCATGGAATAAATAATATTTAATGAATAAATAAGTGTTGAATAATTCCACATAACTGGAAACACGATCCTTAAATAAATCTATTGGTTACATAACAATAAAAATAATCATATATATTCCAATAACTAGATTCATGGTGATGGAATAAATAATGTAATATATCATTACCATCAATTCCTTAATTATGAAATTATCTTTTCAATTATTCCCATAGAAAAATAATTGTTCACTCTATCAAGGTCTCAACTGAAACATCATTATTTCATTGTGTAAGCATATACAAATTACTCAAAAAATTGGTCGCATGAATTCTACCTATCCCTTAAAGGGATATGTAATCCCAATCAACACCCATTACATAATTATGTATATTTAATTTATCATAGGAATGAAATGACTAATTTAATAATTAATAAATAAATTTTCAAAGTAGTCAATAAATACCTATATCATGATACAAACATATTGATTTCAATGCTTTCCTAGTCAATAAATTTAACATATTTCTACATTAGAATCCCTTAAACTGAAACATTATAGAGTAATATTAATATGGTTACTCTATGATTTTTCCTAATGAATATATTTATGTGTTTCTAGGTGAATTCCCTTAGTTAAATGAATTAAAAATATAGTGTTTATTAAAGAAGGGAATTGGAGGAAATATCTTGCTTAAACATAGTGGATGATTAAGAAACCAAAAAAAATTAAATAATATAATGTGAGATAGATCAGTAAATATAAAATATGTTAAGGGGGTTTATTAGGAAATCTATTAAATAAAATACTATTTTGAAAAAAAAACCATTCTTGTATGATGGAATTATATTATAAGGAATTATTCTTATTTAATGGTTATTTTAGTTATCTAAATCCCTTACTGGGTGGGTTATATATCAGTAAAAATAAAATGAAAAATTTATTTTGATATTGAACATAATATTTAAGGATGAATGTTTGTTCCTTTATGTAATATATCCCATTTTCATTATACATGTTGTTTAAAAAAAATTGTAACAATAAAAAAATTTCCTACCACCAACAAAATACTAAGAGAGGGATTTTGTGAAAATAAAATAATTTTAAATTAAGGATATTAATTTTATTTTAATTTTATAAATAGTTTAATAATACAATTAAAATAATATATATTTCAAAACATCAAATATATCCCATGGAATTGAAAATATTTTCAAAAAAGGCAGCGAGCTTTAAAAAAAATCATATCCATACCCCATGAATGATAGAATTTAAAATGGATAATTAAATACCTGGAATAAGGATATAATCATGATATAAAATATCAATGTATTTTAATTATTCCATAAAATAGAAATCATGGTGTAAAACATGAATATATCTAATGGAATTGAAAGTTGAGAAAAATAACTGTTACAATAATTCCTACATAATAAAAATAAAATCCAATAACATATATAACAAAATAACTATCATAATAACCTATTATATATCAATATATATATATATATCCCTTTATGTTTGTAATTTTTACTAATTTATTAAAAATATATAAGTCAATTAATGTTTATTTTCATCATCATGTGATAGAAATTATGATCACTTATATCGTACAAGTTTTTTAATGGTGGGGTTCATAATATTTTATTAAAAATATTAATCATTCCAATATTAGAAAATATTATATAATAATTGTTTTTTAATGTTATATCAAATTACATTTTCATTTGGCGAATTATTGTTTTTTATTTTTGAAAATTTAAACGGGGAATAACTAGATTCAGCATTTTTAATGATCAAATGGTTTTATTTCAATAAATATATTATATATCAGTGAAAATCATATATATTAATCAAAATATAAAATATACATTACTATTAAATAATATTATAATTATATATTTTTATTTAATAATTTATAATATAAATATCATAACATCATTCACTTAGGTGGTAAAATTGACTCGAATAGGATCATGTTATAATGAATTTTTGAAGTCAAAATTTTTTTATGTGATTATAATATATATTTTAAATAAGTTTAAATATCCAATAAATATCACATATGTTAAATATATTAATTATCATAACATTCTATGAAGGGATTCAATGTCAAAATAAATCCATCGTACGTGGAGGCATTATTTTTCTCAAACGCATGATTAACTTATCATCTTCCCAATAAATTTGACAGAATGAAGGTATATCGAAAACTTTTATTTCAAAAACATAATTTTGGCATAGAAGAATTTATTACTCAGTAATACCAATCTTTTACTGAATAATATAAGATGTGATGGAAACCAAACCAAATCTATTAATGGACGGGGTAGTCTGCAAGAATGCAAGATCAATATATTTTTGTTTTTCATTGTGAATGGAATTGATTAAATAATTGTTTATCATATGTCATAAAAAACATTTATAACTCTAATACTAATAACTTCACAATATTATGGTTTCTCGAATAACATTATAAAATGGATATGAAGGACAAAATAATATAGAGAACAAATACTCACATTGAGAACTTCATATTTCTCTTAGAAATCACTATGATAATAGAGGAATTTGGAAAACTAATTTAGATTGGAGACTAATTAAAATTAGAGAATTTATATTGGGAGAATAATGGAACATTTTCATTAAAAAATTTAAATAATATATGTATTAGAAATTTTCATAAGTGTTCTCAATATAATAATAAAGATAAGGAAAATTTTCGCATTACCAATTACATTTGAATAATGGTATGTCTCTATTCAAGGTTCAAAGTCTCCAAAAGGAAAAATATAATTTAATTTTGTTAATATATTTTTGATACAGTCTCTTAAATTAATATTTATTATTTTTTTAAAAAAATTCATGCCTTTTACAAATATATTTTTCTTGTTTTCCATTTTTGATTTTATCTTATTAAATAGTTTTTATCTAGTGACGATTATATTTTATTAAAATTATAAGGCAGCCATATTAAAAAAAATATTCATATAAACTAAATTTAATCTACAGATATGAATTTCAATATATAAATAAACGTAAATTTCTCTTAAATTATAATATTTAACAGATAGAAAATTGGTTCTATAAAAAAAATTTCTTTCACAAATATTGTTCTTCATCATTTTTAGCATTTATTTCTGATTGAATGAGTGTTATTATACTATATAAAGTTATAAAAATTATAATATATTTATTCATTAAGAGAGGATAATTTATTTTAGTAGATATAAATTACCCAATGTTGATAAAATAATTCATTGGAAATAATATTTTTACAACTATTAAAATAATTATATGTAATCATTCTAATCATATTTTTATCACTGAAAAAGAATTGAAACTTTTTATAAAATATTCACATATTTATTACAAATATATATTCCATTTTCTAATAAAAATTTCTAGGTTTACTAAAAATTTATTATTAATATATGTTCATGTAACGCAAAATTCACCATTTGAGAAAAAGTATATTTTTTGAATAAATGAAATTTGTAGGAAAAAAATCATAAATTTTTTATCTTAGTTGCATTAATTTGATTATTATAAAAAAATAATATTTATATTACTTTAAATTAAATCCAAATCCTAATTTTATATAGTGAATACTCAAGTAATTTAAATTAAATAAAAGAAGTTTTAAATGGAAAATATATCCCATAAAATGTTAATCAAGGGTTTTCTGTATTAAACATGTTGTTTTTAATTAAATCTATATCTTTATAAATACAATTTTTTGATAAAAAAATTATTTTATTACATATTTAGATACAGTACTTGTATTTATCTATTTATTAAACAAATGAGAATTTCCTTTTTCAATAAAGGTTTACTTTTGAACTGTAAAAAATAAATATGATTTATAAATAATTTGATATGATGATGTTTAAATGTATATATCACCTGAATTTATAATTACATAACATAGAAAGATCTACATTAAATACCTAAAGACAAGATAATCATTGGTTGTAGTTATAGGTGGTGATGTTTCTAGTTTGGATCGCATGGAAACTTCAATGAGCTTCAACGTCTCTCACATACCATTTCATTCATTAAATATTTATTCGAGTTAGACATCAGCCTACTCTAGTAAAAACCCTAGTGTATTTATATCCTTTATTAGTTCAAGAAAATTAACCTCGAAAGGAAGACTCCCAATTTCTAATACCATTTATTTTTTATGATTTTTTATAATGGTACTTATATTAATTGTTTCTTACCCAAAAATATGTTATAATATACTTAAATAATTTTTTTCATTTTATTATAATTATTTATATTAATTTTTTGCTTTTGTTCAGTTTTTGGTGAGTTATAATCTATTAGTTCGATTAGGTTTTATAGGGAAATTCATAATTTAAAATATTAGGGTGTTACATTCTGGTGTTGATTCCCCAAATTTATTGTCTTCACACAAAATTTTTACAAGGTGAGTAGTCTTATTACAAAAAAATAATCTCTTTCATCTAGAATTCACAATAGTTATTCCAAATAATAAAAATCATGCCCCATTTTTATAGCCTCTGAGATCAGTTCAGTTGAAGGATTAATTATGTAATTCATCAAAATTGGAATATGGAACAGATAATGAACCTAGGAGAGGATTGTTTGAGGATCCAATAAACAAGATACTATATTGATATGATCAAGTACCTCGTAGATCCTAACATATCAAAGGATCATATTAAACTTATTTCTAATTCTTATAAAATTTTTCAAATGATATTTTTTTAGGAACACCTTATCACAAATTTTTAACTCTATATCTCACCAATGATTGTCAGTATAACTTTTATATCAACTCTTGGAAACCCTGATGTGCTACTGAATAGCTCTAACTTTTTTGATTTCTTTAGTTGGAATGATCCCTAATAGTTATATTCTCTAACATCATCCAAAAATGTTTGTTATCTATAATCCCTTCTATATAGGGTTTCAGATAGATCTTTATGAAATATTTATTGAAATGTTTTTTTATATGAAAATTAAACTAATGGAAGGTGGTGATCACTACCACATTTCAAATCCATTGAGAAATGTGTAAGAATGTAATCGAGGGTTTGGAATATTCTTATCAAAATACCCATATATATAACGATGATATATATTTCAAATATATAACACTATACTCAATTATTTTTTAAATAACTCTCTAAAATATCAAGGTAATCCTTGAATCTTGGTTAGATACAATTGAGAGTGGTACTACATGAATCCATTCAACATCCTTAATGTATATCCTAACAAAATAGTTATGTGAATAATACTCTCTAATTATAAGGAAGTGAACATAATTCATATAGTGATCAAATATAACACAAATGTTTTGTAGAATGTAAATATTTTGTGGATCCTAGTGACGAAATACACGGTTCTATTTTCCCATTTCTATACATATCCCTCTTTATGTTGTCCAATAAAAATTCTAGTTGAGAACATTATACATCTTTGTACTAACCTGATTTATTGAGAATGAGGAGTAATGAGATTCATCCAATAAATCATTATGTTTTTATATTTTAGAGACACATATATAATTTCTTGAATATTATCATTATATCATTATTATTGTTGAATTCTAAATCAATATGTACCATATATTATTGTTCCAGTTCCCCTCTTTAAACCACATTAATCATCATAATAATTTATATATGATCATTCATTTGAGGGGAATTGTATATATCCTCTTTCCTCATAATTCCAATGGTGATACTATAAACAATTTTATATGTATTTGATCTCTATATATCCTCCTTATTGAAAATAAATTTTAGTCCTTCCATCTAAAAGCATAGACCAAATTATTTTCCATACCATGTTAGGTAATGTATTGAATATTAATATATTTAATCAACCATAAATGTATCCACGAGTTCATATTTAAATTATTATATGAGAATAAATAATTAAATCTGTTATGATAGGTATTTATATTGCACATTTCACCATTTAGATAATTTCAACTTATTTTCAAAGGAAAAAATGTCCCTTTTTAGTTCAAAATAATTATTCTGGTGATTTTTACCATAAACCATTAATTGGTGTGAGTATTATCTAATCATATTTCCTAAAAATAATTATATACCATTTTTTATTCATCACAATATACCACAAACTCTTCCCCACTATAAATTAGAGTTATCACATGTGCGTTGACTATCCTTGTCTTACTTCATTAATATTTTCACCACATTCAACATTCCAAGGGTTCATGGAATTTTTTTAGTAAAATTTATTTTTGAAATTGATAACCTTGATTATATTATAAAATAAAATTTATAGGATCCATGAAATCCTTGAGAAAAAAGGTTTTATATATCATTTTTTGTTCTATTCAATTTTTCAATAACATCATTCATTAAAGGATCCATCAACATTCCCTCAATTGAAATTATAGGACCAAATAATGTTATATTATACGTTAATAATAAAATATATTCTTCTCCCTCAAGGTCTTCAACAAAATATTCATATGATCTCTATGTTCTTTCATCATCTTTGATTATATAGGAATATCCTCTTTAGAGACTACCAAACACATACCAGTGTAATTGCTAATGAATATTTTCATTGGATCCCTATATATTGAGGGTAATTGGTATGTATTAATGGAATAACTCTAAATTCATATTTTTAATAGAGCACGCATACTTTTTTCTTGCACATAACCTCATAATTAATCATTAATTGATGATATCCCAATCATAGGTCAATATATGAAAAGTATAGAGATCTATGATGTTGATAAAAAATATCATAAATGTAACGCCCCGACCCCAGTTACCCAGAGTCGGTGCATTATTACATACATTTCCATGATCACAAAAGATCAAGTCCTGATAATCCAATTAGATTAGTAGAATTCGAATCACTAGATATATTTATAAGTATTAACATACATTATTAATTGAAAAAACTTCCACAATATATTGTCTTCATATCCCCTCATACCATCCCTATAAATAATTTTTAAAATACTTCTTCACATCAGGGGGAAAATAAAAAATTGAAAGGGATGAGCTTAGATGCTTAGTAAGGGTAACAATATAGCGGAAACGTTCCTAAATAAGCATAAACATTTAAGGATATGTATAACTAAAAAATCCTTTTAAACATGAACATCAGTATAATATAGAAAAAATAAAATTACGTAATGCCATTTACATATTAACTTGGATATTCTACTAGTCGAATAATCACATGTAATACCAATAAAAACTTTCATAATGATGGACTGCATAATGCCAGACTATCATGACCACATAGTCAAGGAGTTGTTCCAGGACTACAAATAATATTTTTTCAAGGCCTTGTCCCAAGACACTAGTTTGTCTCATGAGACCTACTGATGCATCGAGGTGCTAAGCAGGTTACAAGTATCACATATTAAGTCCAATTAATTCCTAATATGAACAAGTTTAAAAATAACATAAACATTAGTATTAAAACTAGCATACGAAATGTCAATAATTTCTCAATAAAACATGAGTGGTATAAAAATTACACATCCATAGTCAAACATATCACAAAACCTTCAAAAAAAATGGATTTTTTGTATCAAAATAAATCAACATCAAATAAGATTAAAATCCATGAAAGGATGTTGACATAGACGAAATCAAAACTATTTGAGAGAAATATTACTTTATTGAAATCATTTAAAAGTCACATAATAATAAAATAATACATTTACATTGAAAACATTCTTATACTCTTGTATGGGAATATTCGATGATTTTATAATGGTGGAAAATAGCCACACCCGCCGTAAAAGTTAAAAAAACATTCTTACCTTAATTCAATCGAAAAGGTCAAAATGGGCCTTGTTTGGAAAACACATGAAATATTCGTTTATAAAAATTCAAAAAAGGGTATAAATGAATTTAAACCATATTATATAAAACACTAAGAATGATTTTAAATACATTTTTAAGAAACATGGATGTGAACGATAAAGAGGTCCCAGTAGATAATTATGTATAAACAACTTCAGATAATGAAAAGATTGTGAAATAAACCCTTACCTTGTAGATTTCCTTGGTTGAGGGTAGTTTATCCTCTTGTATAATGGTGATTTTTTTTATTAAATTATAATTTAATCATATGCATTAATATTATATCATATTTTATCTTTCAACATTGCTTTGTTAATAAAATCTTATTATTATCATCATTTCGGGTGTTAAATTACTCAATTTTTTATATGTTTTGTTAGATAAGCCAGGTTTGTTATGAAAATGTTATATCATATTAATATACATAATAATATATTGTCTTTAAAAAATATTTTTAGTCATAAAATTAGTATTAGACTTGAATGGATACCATGTGGAATGAATCTCATCGCGTTCGTGGAGACGGTAGTCCGTACGTACGCACGAGCGACAATATCATACTTTTGATATAAAAATAATATTTAAATGGATTTTATATCATATATAAAGAATAATTATCATGTTATATTTAATATTTACACGAATTACACATCATTATTATACCAATCTTAATGATAATGTATTGAATAACAATCACAACACGACGTGGAGACGGTAATCCATACATACACATGTATGGTGACATATCATTAAAAAGATGGATAGAATACTGAATATGTTTGTACCATATTTATAATAACATCATAGTATATAGAAGATACTTGAGTTATTATTTTAGAATGGAAATAACAAATAAAGAAAGAGTTGAAGAAGAGTGGAACTTGGTAGAGGGTGGTGAAAACGTTACCTCTTCTTCAGGTTCTTCCTTTTGATTTGATCAAAAGGGCTCATTATGTTGGATTTATGACCAAAATAAGGAATCTAGGTTTAGGGAAGTTGATAGAATATTTGGGAAGGAGTGGGCTGAGCCAAAAGGCTATAATGTGTGAATTAGATAGAAGGGAGAGATCCCTTTTATAAGAGGGGTGATGGGCTACTTTGGAAAAGCTAGAAATATTATTTTATAATAAATCCATATTCGGTATCTAATGGCTCAAATGTGGATTATTTAATGTTTATTGTGGGTATGTTTCAAAATAATTTCATCCAATATATGTTAGGTAGGTTTGTGTCACAATATTAACCTTATCATTTATATTTAACTCTTAGTTAAATAGTTTGACATTTACCATGTCTCTTTATTTTTTTATATTATATGGATAATTAACGTACTATATACATCCAAGCAACCCCGAATTGGTCAATTAATGATAAAAATATCATGATACAAGTCCTTTGGAATAAACATAGATTTTTAAGAATCAAATATGAATTAATAATATAATATTTGTTCTGAAAACACTTTTATGTCAATTTTGACATTATTGGGTATTTTGTTTTTGGTAAATTCATAACTGAATTATTGCTTTGAAAAAATTTATTATAACCAGTCATAGTATGTCATATTAACCTCAAAAATTAGTGGAATTCATGAAATGTCTCAAATTAAATTTATTTGGGTTTTTATAATATCAATTATTTTAATATTTCATTAATTATGTAATTACTGCATCACCATTGTGTTATAAATAAATTTAATTATATAATTTATAAAAATTATAAATAAAATACCATTATGTAGGAAATATTTTTATATTTCTAATGAAAATTTAAAATCGAATTTATCTTATGTATAAACCTATATTAAAAATGTTTTAGTAATTAATCTTTGATTTTAACAATTTTAACTCTTCTTTGAATTAAATATTAATAAATGTCCTAATCTAATCTATGTAGACCAAAATGATACTATTTAATTCCCTAGGTTGTTTTTGGTTGAGATACACTAGACAAATAGAATTAGGACGTGTTTTATGGTAATATTAATATCATGTTTACCCTTAATTACCCTATTTTCTTTTAATCGTGGTAAATAAAAGTAAAAATGTACTATTCACCAAAAATTATTTTCATCTCATTGAACCACAATTTACTGATGTCAACCATGTCTCATGGATTTTTTCAAATTCCACTCATATAAGTAGTTAAATTATGTTATATGTGAATTTTCAAATTCTCCTAGGAGATTGTTAAAAGACGGTGAAATCTTTTAAGAATTTTTTATATATCTAAAATTATTATAAATTGACTCCAATGAATTACATTTATCATATATATATGTATTATGTGTCTATTTTGACCTTAACTAAATTTAAATAATATAAATAATTATTTAAAAAAAATTCAGTTTTAAACTAGAACTCAGTGCTTTTTTCACCATTAATAAAAAAATGAATGTTTTCAGAAAAATACCAAAAATTCACCTAAAGCTAATTTGGATATTCTGAATCAAAAAATAAAGTCCATTTTGAATGATAACATTTATAAAATTTCAAATAGTATGTATTACTATTAATAATGGCTAGTTTTTTTGGTAGTGGGGTGTGTTAGAACTCGAAGTTGCGTACAACACACATTAGTGTATTATTTAAATAGAAGTGTACCATGGATGCTTGGGGTGTTACATTCTCCCCTCCTTTAAAAAATTTCATCCAATAAATTTCTATAATATTACCGCATGAAAAGACTCAGGTGATTCTTCATCATAAGTTCCTCGGGTTCCCACGTTTCCTCTTCTATCTTATGGTTTCTCCATAGATCTTTTACCAGACGAGTCATCCGGTTTCTCAGCACTTGTTCTCTAGTATCATGAATTTTGATAGGGTCTTCTCAATAAGACATATCGGGTTCGAGTTCTAATTCCTAATAGGTGAGTACATGTGTTGGTTCAGGCTTGTAATTTTTCAATAGTGATATATGGAACACATCGTGAAATTTGGAGAGACTTGGAGGCATTTCCAAATGGTAAGCTATACCCCAAATTCTTTTTTGAATTTGGAATTGTCATATTTAATTGGGACTCAATTTTACTTTCTTACAGAAACGTATAACTCTCTTCCATGGCGATGCCTTCAAGAAAACATGATATCCTACCTGAAATTCCAAATCATTCCTTCGGTTAAAGGAATATCTCTTCTACCTACATTGAGCTTCTTTAATGTGGTTTTAGATTACCTTCAACTTTTCCATCATTTCCTCCACCAGTTCTGGGCCTACAAGATTTCTTTCACCAACCTCTTCCCAACAGGTTGGTGTGCGACATCTCTTTCTGTATAACGCTTCATATGATGCCATCCGAATACTTTAATGGACGTTATGGTTATAGTAAAATTCTAACTGAGGTAAATATTGATCCCACATACACTGAAAGTCGTGTGATCAAGATATCAACATGTCTTCTAAGGTTTGAATTTGCTCGTTCTGATTGTTCATCTGTTTGAGGGTGGTAGGAACTAGTCGAACGAAGTTTAGTATCCAAGGCCTTATAAATAATTTTCCAGATTCTTGATGTAAAACTGGGATCACGATCAGAAACAATCGAAAGGGGTAATCCATGAAGTCACACAAATTCATTAATATAGATTCTTTCTAGACATTCAAGTGGTAAATCCTCCCTTATTACTAGAAAATGTGTTGACATGGTAAGACAATCAACAATGAACCATATTGAATCGTTCCTTCTAGAAGTCTTTGGTAGTCCCATGATAAATTCCATCGTAATATTATCCCATTTCCACTCAGGTAGGGGAAGAGGTTGCATGACTGCTCTAGGATTTTTTCTTCAACCTTTAATTTGTTAAAAACTATACATATTGACACAAAATCAGCAATCTCCCTCTTCGTGTTTTCTAACCAAAAATGTTTCATCAAATCTCTATACATTTTGGTGCTCCCAGGGTGTAGAGTGAAATTGGAACTAGGGGCATCATCCAAAAATTCTCCTTTTAGATCAGGTATATCGAGAACACAATGTATCATTCCAAATTTCAAAATTCCATCATGATAGAAAAAGTCACTAAATCTACCATATTTCAGAGCTTTGATCTTCTTTTGAAAATCATCATCATCGGATTGAGAATTATTTGTCCTTTTAAGTAATTATTTTTTGCCTACCATTTGAAAATGTATTGATGTTTCACCATCCATGGGCATTCCCATTTCCATCTATACAAGATCCCTGTATATATGATCCTTTTCAACAAACATCTTTTTCAAAACTCCATGATCCTTACTACTCAAAGCATTTGCCACCTTATTTTAATTCCTCGGGTGATAGTGTTATGTGCAATCATAATCCATGAGTATTTCAAGCCATATCCTTTGCCTCATGTTGATTTCATTCTGTGAGAAAATATACTTCAAAATCTTGTTATCAGTATAAATCTCACATTTTTCACCATAGAGATAATGTCTCCATGTCGTCAAAGAAATGATTATAGTAGCTAACTCAAGATCATGAGTAGGACATTTTTTCTAAGGAATTTTCAGCTATCGTGATTCATATGAAATAACTCTATCATTTGGCATAAGGACACAACCATGTACTTTCTTCGATGCATCACAATAAATAATGAACCCATCATTCTTCGATGGTTGAGTGAATATAGGAGCATTGACTAATCATAACTTATGTTATTCAAAACATTCTTCTCAATCTTTTGTCCAAATAAATTTAACCCCTTTACGTGTGAGTATTGTTGATGGGTTAGGGAACTTTGACAAATTCTGGACGAAACATCGATAATAACCTACTAAACCAATAAAACTATGTACCTCAGTTGTACCCCTTTGTGCAGGCCATTCTTGGATTTCCTTGGTCATAGAAGGACCAACATATATTCCATCTTTGGAGACAATATAGCCAATAAATGAAATATCCTGAAGCCAGAATTCACTTTTGCTAAACATCCCATATAATTCATGTATTCTAAGAGTCTTCAAGATAATTCTCATGTGATTTTCACGATCTTCGTAGCATTTGGAGTATACCAATATATCATCAATAAATACCACAACAAACTCATTGAGATATTCCTTCAAAACTCCATTCATTAGATCCATGAATACAGAGGGTGAATTAGTCAATCCAAAAGGCATTACTGTAAACTCGTTATTCCCGTACCTTGTTCGAAATTATGTCTTCGGATTGTCATCCTTCTTCACACACAACTGATGGTATCCAGATCAAAGTTCAATCTTTGAAAAATATTGATCTCCATGAAGTTGGTTAAATAAATCAGCTTTGCAAGGTATGGGATACTTGTTCATTATTCTTATAGCTTTGATTTCCTTGTAGTTGATACACAACCTCATAGATCCATCATTATTTTTAACAAAAAGGACATGGGCTCCACATGGAGAAACACTAGGGAGAATAAATCCTTTATTACTCAATTCCTTGAGTAGTTTCTTTAGTTAAACTAATTCCACAGTGGCCATTCTATAAGGGATCTTCAATATGGGCCTTGAACCAGGAATTAAATCAATGGAAAACTCAATTTCTCATTCTAGAGGATGTCTAGGTAAATCTTCCAGAAACACATCTACATATTCCTTCACAAAAGGCACATCCTATAATTGAACATTATCTTCCTCATGAAACATTATTTCATTCTCGCCCTCCCCGATAATTGAATTTATTTGAGCTACTAGGGGTGGATCTAGATAAGGATTAGGTGGTGATAATTTAGAACTAAAGATAACTTTTTCCTTATCATTATCATCAAAAATCATAACCTCATTCTTCTTAAAATAAATCTTCGCATTGTTGTACGAAATCCAATCCATATCGAGGATTATATATAATTAAATCATTGGAATGATGATTAGATCAGCAGATAATGAACATTTTTATTCCAGAATGGGGACTGATTGACAAAAGTTTGTAACAATGATACCTCCCTTAGGGGTTTTGATAGAAAACTCCATTGTTAAATCAAATTGTAAATATATAATTCTCTTTGAAAACTGGGAAGATATGAAACAATGTGATGATCCAGAATCAAATAATGCATTTTCTAAACTTGGTGAAACCATTAAATTACCTACCACCACATCTTTTGGAGCTTCTACCTCATCAGTAGTGATAGCATATGCTTGTCCTTGATCCATTGGACTTTTCTGAGATACATAACCCTGACGCTTAGGACATTCATTTTCATAATGTTCCATCTCTTTTCATTTGTATCGTTCAACAACAGTATATTTTTTCATCCCCTTGCAATCACAAGCTTGGTGGCCTTTTTCAACACACTTTTAACAGACTCACATTCCCTTCAAGCAAGTACCAGGGTGTTTCTTCCCACATTTACAGCCGGATGGATATTCAACTTTTCCCTTCTTCCCCTTATTTCCATTTCCAGAGTGATCAACAGATCTCTTATTCTCTTTCTTTTCTTTAAAGTCATAAGAGATAGAGGATTATTTTTCTGTCTTGATAGCACATGAGTCAATATCTTCATACAATGAGAAGGTTTTTGTGACTAATGCTCGACAGAGAAATGTTTTTAACCATTCAAAGAAATGATCAATCATAATTCTTGGGTAATGTATATAATCTACAGCATACCTCACTAACCTTGTAAAGTCAGCCTCATACTTTGCGGTATTCACACCCTCCTTTTGTCTCAGACTTAGAAATTGCCTTTCCATATCGGCTCGATGGTCACAAGGAAATTAATTTTCTAAGAAAATATATTTGAACTCCCTCCATTACATATTTGATACTTCATCATCTTCCATTGTGTTTTGAATCAATGACCACCATTGCTCAGCACATCCAGTGAGGCGGTAAACTACCATGATAACTTTTTCCCTTTCACTACTCCCCAAGGCATGAAATATTTTCTCTAAAGAATTTATCCATTGATCAGCTACTAATGGATTTGTACACCCATTAAATGTTGGTGGTTGTTACCCCATGAATTGATGAAACATT
Source organism: Viscum album (assembly GCA_963277665.1). Classification (NCBI taxonomy): domain Eukaryota; kingdom Viridiplantae; phylum Streptophyta; class Magnoliopsida; order Santalales; family Viscaceae; genus Viscum; species Viscum album. The sequence continues at coordinate 1,197,086,406 of OY728121.1, read as the reverse complement.
GTTCCTCCACGTTGTAGATCAGGGTGCCCCATATGGGTAATGTTATTATTCATAACAAGAGTGAGTTGTCCAAATATGGTGATTAGCTCATCAGTACCAGATGCATCCCCAGCTCCACTATAGTTATCTTGAGCTGGAGGAAAATACCTATATGTAGTGTGTGAACTGATACAGTTTCTATTCCTTCCAATAGGCATAATTTCTAAACAATGGCATAAACTAGATTATTTTATGAATCAAAATATATATTTCCAAACATATAAAAAGTTAACATAAATTCAACAGTTTATGGATATAATCCATAGTCATAATAAATGTTTTCTTCTAGAAATTATATATTCATAACCCTTCATAATGGTTTGTAGTGAAAATTATAATAATCCTAAAAATATCCCACAAAAGTGTCATAACTAAGAGTGCAGCAAGGCCTGTTGTCGTGTACTAGGATATCCCGGGACAAACCCAAAACTCTTTGTCAGAGTTTTCACTCCTAGGTCCATATGTGTCAGAGCCTCCTCTACCAGCTCGTATCTAGACAGGGATGTATTGCGTTGAAAACTCACAAAATCCCTACAATACCAAAATTCTATGAAGTTTTTCAATAATAATCCTCAAATTACATCTTAAATATATGTGTTCTAATCAATGGTTATCTAAATATAGCTTCCATGGTTTGTACTAAACTTCTTCTGATACAAACTGTAATGCCCCAAACCCAGTTACCCAAAGTCGGTGCATTATTACATAACATTATCATGATCACAAAAGATCATGTCTCGAAAGACCTATTAGTTATGTAGCCTTGGAATCACTAAATATATTCATAAGTCTTACCCTACATCATAAAATAATAAAACTACAACAATATCTTGTCTTCATATCCCCTCAGACTATCCCTACATGTCATTCATAAATAAGCAAAAAAATTTAAGGATATGTATAATTAAAACAAAATCATTTTAAACATGAACTTAATCATAATATGGAATAAATAAAATGAAGTAATTCCATTTACTTATTCACATGGATATTCTACTAGTCGAATAATCAAATGCAATATCCATAACCAATTTCATAATGATGGAATGCATAATGTCAGACTATCAAAACCACATAGTCAAGGCCTTGGGCCAAGACAACACATAATACTTTGTCGAGGCCTTATGACAAGACACTAGTTTGTCTAATGAGTCCAACTAATGCATAATGGAGATATAGAGGGTTCCACCCATCGCTTATTATGTCCAATGCATTCCTCATTTGAAGAGGATTAAATATAACGTAAACATTCTTTTTAAAACTAGCATACAAAATGTCAATACTTTCTCTATAAACCATTAATGGTATAAAAATAACACATCCATAGTCAAACATATCACAAAGCCTTAAATAAATTATAGAAGTTTGGTATCATAATAAATCAACTTCAAATATGCTTAAAATCCATCAAAAGATGTTGACATAGATGAAATCAAAACTATTTGAGAGATATATCACTATTTTGAAATCATTTAAAAGTCACATAATTATAAAATAAAACATTTACTTTGAAAACATTCTTATAAGATTATAATGTAAGCTTCGACTATTTTATAATGGCGAAAAATAGTGGCACCCACTGTATAAGTTAAAAAATAATTCATACCTTAATTCTGTCGAAAAGGTTAAAAAGGACCTTATTTGGAAAATGACAGAATGATTACTTTATAAAAAGTAAAACAAGGGTATAAGTGACTTTAAACCATATTCTATAAAATACTATTAATGATTTTAAATACATTTTTAAGAAACATGAATGTGGATGATAAAGTGGTTCTATAGATAATTACGTATAAACAACCTTTGATAATGAAGATATTGTGAAATAAACACTTACCTTGTACTTTTCCTTGGATGATGGTAGTTTAACCTCTTGTATAATGGTGAAATAGTTGTTATTAAATTTTACAGGAATCATATACATTAACATGATATCATATATGATCTTTAAACATTACATTGTTAATAATCTCTAATTATTATCATTGTTTTGGGTGTTAACTTACTCGTTTTATTTTATATGTTTTGTTACATAAGCCATGTTTTCGTATGGAGATGTTGTATCTAATTAATATACAGAATTAAATCATGTCTTTAAACATAATTTTTAATAATCAAATGAGAATTAGACATTAATGGATACCATGGGGAACGAATCTCATCATGTTCGTAGAGACGATAGTATGTACGTATGCATGAGCGACAATATCATTATTTTGATATTAAATTAATATATAATTGGATGGTATATCAAATATACAGTTTCATTATCATGTTATATTTATTAATTACATTAATTAAACATCATTATTATACCCATATAAATAATAATGCATTGAATAATAATCACACCATGACGTGGAGATGGTAATCCGTACGTACGCACATATGGTGACATGTCATTCAAAGGATGGATAGAATAATGAATATGGTTGTACCATATTAATAATTACATTACAGTATATATAATATACTGGAGTTATTATTTTTTATTGGAAATAACAACGAAATAAGAAGTTGAAGAAGAATGGAATTTGAAAGAGGGTGGTGAAAATGTTACCTCTTCTTTAGGTTTATCCATTTGATTTGATCGAAAGGGCTCATTAAATTGGATTTATGACCAAACTAAGGCCTTTAGGATGAAGTGAGGGATGTTGAGAGAATATTTGGGTAGGTTTTGGCCGAGCCAAAATTCTATGAAGGTGTGAATTAGAGAGAAGGGGGGAGTGCCCTTTTATAAGGATCCTTTGGAAAAGCTAGAAATATTATTTTATAATAAATCCATATTCGGTTTCTAATGGCTCCAAAGTGGATTATTTAAAGGTAAATGTGGGCATGAGTCGAAATTCATTCAACCAATAGAATTTAGACTGGTTTGTTTCACAATATTAACACTATCATTTATATTTAACTCTTAGTAAAATTGTTTGACATTTGAAATGTCTTTTTGTATTTTTTTTATTATATGGTTAATAAACATACTATATACATTTATGATACCCCTAAGTGGTCCATTAATGATACACCTATTATTATAATAGTCCTTTTGCCGAACCGTAGAATTTTAGGAATAGAATATGAATTAATAATATAATATGTGTTTCAAAACCCTTTTATGTCAATTTCGACACTACTGGGTATTTTGTTTTTGATAAATTCCAAAATGCATTATTACTTCTAAAGAAATTCATATAACCAGTCTTCATATTTCATATTAAACTATAAAATTCGTGGAATTCATAAAAAGTCTCATATTACATTTATTTGAGTATTTATAATATCAGTTATTTGAATATTTCATTAATTAGGTAATTACGGCATCATCAATGTGTCATAAATAAATTAAATTATATAAGGTCTAAAAATTATAAATAAAATACAATTATGTAGGAAATATTTTTATCTTTCTAATGAATATTTACAATAGAATTTATCTTATGTATAACCCTATATTCAAAATGTTTTAGTAAATAAACATTGGTTTTAACTCTTTTAACTCTTCTTTGAATTAAATAATAATAAATGTCCTAATATAATCCAAGTGGACCTAAATGACAATATTTTATTCATAAGATTGTTTTTGGTCTATATAAACTTGTCCAATAGAAATAGGACATGTGTTGGGGTAATATTAATTTAATTTTTACCCTTTATTACCCTATTTACTTTTAACCATGGTAAATTAAAGTAAAAAGTTACTATACAGCAAAAAATATTTTCTTCTCATTGAACTAAATTTTACTGTTTTAACATGTCTCTCATATTTTTGAAATTCCACTCACAAAATGTGTTAAAATTATGTTTTATATGTATTTTCAAATTCTCCTAGGAGATGGGTAAAAGACGGTGAAATGTTCTATGAAATATTTATATATCTATAATTATTATAATGTGACTCCAATGAATTACACTGAAATTATAGAGGTATTATGTGTCTATTTTTACCTTACCTAAATTTAAAGTATATAAATAATTATTTACATAAAAAATTTTGATTTAAACTATAACTCATTTATTTTCTATATTCATAAAAAATTTAATGTTCTTAAAAAAATACCCAAAATTCACCCTAATCTAATTTCTATATTCGAAATCCAATAATGAAGTACATTTTGAGAGATAAAATTTATAAAATTTCAAAAAATTTGTATTACTATTCATAACGTCTAGTTTGATTGGTTCTGGTGTGTGTTAGAACTCGATGTTTTGTTCAACACATGTTATTGTATTATTCAAAGAGAAGCATACCGTGGAAGATTGAGGTGTTAAATAAAAATGTGTTAGTGGATACATGTTCTTAATAGTGATATTTTCTATGTTATCAACAATTAATGAAAATATGAATTTACCTTTATTTATTCATAACAGTAAGAATAGGATCACCCTATGAAGACACAATTCAGCGAATGAATCCATATTCCAAATTATCCTATATTTTCATCATAAATTATATTAAATCAATTGAGATAATTCTAAAAAGTGCCTTTTAAGTATGTATTTATTTAGGTATTGATCTATTGAAAACACAACCTCATGATATAGGGAATTTAATTGCAACTCTATATGAAATACAACAACATTCTCCAACACTATAGTAATATTTTAATGTTTAATTTTTACCTAACCATTTATAAGAGATATCCCACACAAATATGTTTTATTAGTAATATAACATTAATAATTTCCATTTGATTTCATTTTCATCATCACATCATTAGATGACCATAGGTTTTTTTAGAAAATGAAATTTGACTTTATTTCCATAGAAATGGATATAAGATATATATATTTTGGGTTTCCGTCCATACCCAAAATAACAAAAAATAAAATTATAAGGACAATAATGATATCATTAGGAAGGAAATTACTAAAAACATAAATTGGATAGGGGTTATAGAATTTGGATGTAATAATCAAACAATTTGAATTTTTCATCGATGGTTCATTATCTAATTATTGAGGTGGTGGTGTGCTACAATTAAAATAAATTTAAGATATAAAAATGTGGTTAGAACCTATGTCTAATATGGTGTATATGGTTCTAGGGTATATGATATCGGTAGCATTGACACCATTTCCATTATGTCTCACTTTTTGAGATTAGTTTTCATTGAATATCCCTTTATTTATTCCCTTATGAGATCATTGACGTAAATTCCCATCATTAAACCATGAATTCATGCCCTGATTGAGGCAATTTCCATATTCATTGATGTTATATCATTGGAGTGTGGGTGTTTATTTGGATCATATTTATTTTCATAAATGATTTTGGACTTTATGATTTTTTTAAATTCATGTTCTATATGGAATTCTTTTCCAAACATGGGTTATTTATCGTTTCCCAAAAGAAAATTTCATTATTGATATATTTGAAATTTTATCATGAAGGAGACTAATTTTCTTTCATTAATGGGTTTTATTCTATAAATACACTTGAAAATCAATTTTTTACTTCTTATCCTTAAAACATTGAGATGAATAAGAGTCACCGACAATTATTTCTACCATAGGAGAACATTCAATGATTTATTCATAGATATCAAGGATTATTATATTTAATTTCTTTAAGTGAAGTGGTTTTTACACCCAAAATAATTTTTCACGACCCATACCCTTGGGCCCATGCCGTGACTACCCCGAACCCGCTTTTCATAGGCCTGGGGAAAGATATAAGCAACAAAGGTGTAATTCCCAAAAACTCGGAAGGCATAGACTTTCAAACCTATACACACAGACAACAGTGCCATAGAAGGATCTGGAACACTGCGTTAAATAGTATAACACTAGAGTGCGGAAAGTAAAAAGGGACAGAATACAATACCAACAGTAATGTACCAGAAACTGAAAGTACCAGTACAACTGAAGAAAAGAAAAACAACCAATGGGTTTTCCTCAAAAGTTGATACCAGAATGGTATGTATAGATCGCCAAATCGACACTCCACATCTGTCTATCTCTACCATGTACCAACTCATCATATGATACAACTCTCGGTGTCATTTGGTCCTGATACTCTAAGCCTCGATTAGCACTCTCTGTCATCTAATTCCAACACATCTAGGTGGGGGCAAACCCAGTGTAGGGGTGAGTATAACGATACTTACTATGGATCCTGAGACCCTCTAGGTCTCAAAAAATCCAAAAGGGTTAAACCAAAAAGTATGTAATCAACACATAACATTAAATAGGTATATTCCCATACATATACCCATATTATAAAATTCTATCTCAATAAAGAGAAAAACACCTAAAATATGACTCAGATCATCCAGGATTTTATTCACATTATCGAAACCTCGGCTGCTAGGGAACTCCTCCTCTATAGAGTATAGTCGGTCTGCCTTGACACCAAGCACGTTTCCCACTACTCGTGGACTGTTGAGGTACTCCTCATGTCGAATATCGTGGGTCTGTCACGTCACACATAGGCGCTCCCCATCGTGGTTAAGCCGCATCACCAAGCGTGCTCCACCTCATAGCCTACCGAGGTACTCATCATTTTGATTACCCTGGGTCTTCCACGTCACCATGTGTGCTCTTTCACCGTGGGACTCCCTCAACCCCATGGAACTCCCCACAAGGCATGTAGAGTCTACCCGAGTCAAACAGTCAGCAGTCATCAGGTCTCAGCCTGCTACTAGGTCTCTACACTATGCTCGCTCATCTCCTGGAGGATCTGATCCATGAGCTACTGGTCGATAATCCAATTATTATGAAGTCCCGTGAATAAGTATCTCTAAGGTCTTCAACCTCCTATGGTCCTCAACAAAAAAGGCATCGCGTCAATCGGACGCCCGGTCAGTGATTTATTAGCCTTTCAGTCCTTGGTGCCCGGTTGGATTTGTGCACGATCCTACTTGAATATATCTCAACTATACCCCAAAATCCAGTGGGGTATACTCAATGTGTCCTTCATCCTCAATGATTACCAGAACTGCTGATAGTTTTCCATACAGTCATTTGATACCAAAGATATTTCCCAAGAAGGTAAACATAAGTAGTGGGCCCTGGTCTGGTCCGACTCGGTCGGACCGACCCCGCCCAACCCAGTTTTGGCCGACATGGTTTGGGTAGACCTGGCTTGACCCATTGGGTATGACCTAGCTCGTTGGGAGGGCCAGCCCGTTGATTTCGGCCCACCCCACTAGGCCCATCCCTACAGGCCATGAGGGGCCGCGGAAGGCCTAAAGGGGACGGAGCGGCCATGAGGGTGCGGACGTGCCATGGTTCTTCCTGAGAAAGGTTTAGCATGGTGGGCTCCATGAGGGTGGCACGGCTCGGGGTGTGTGGTAATTTCATCTCGGAGGGTCGTGCAGGTGCGAATTAGGGCGGCTCGTCCTGGTGGCCATGGTGGAACGGTCGAGGCCGGTTCGGTCAGTGGACGGGGTGGCCAGGGTTGATGGATGGCACAGCCTAGGCTGCTCAGCCAGGAGGTCGGGGGTCGAAGGCCGGTTCAACTGGGGCATGACACAGCCAGGGTGCATTGCTATCGAGGAGAGGTGCAGTCAGGGTGCGTCGCAGCTAGGGCATGACACGATTGGCGGGTGGCGTGGCCTGAGAACAGTGCAGCTGGGGAACCGCACGACAGGGTATCGGCATAGTCGATACCGGTTCGGCCGATGACGGCACAGGGACAGTTCGTTAGGGAGACGGAGCATCTCAGGGGCGGCGCAGGTTGCAGAGGATGTGGGTGGCATGGATGTTTCCATTGTTTCCTTCATCACCATTTCAATGAACAATAATAAGAATACTGGTGGGGGTCGGGCGAAGTTTGTTTAATCCAAACCCTCAGCGTTTAGAGTGGTAGTAAGTTGTTCATCAATAATATAAACAAATAATGATCATGAATGATATTTTAAATTAATTCCCATTAATCCTCGATAATTTCAATTTCCAACAAGTAAGGAAAACATTCACTGATCAACATGATAATAAGATGATCAGTGTTCATTGTTTTTTGAAGGAAATAATCACGCGAATAAAATCAAACATAATTAAAAACCCTACCTTGTTTTCTATTAGTTAACATTGGCTTGAGAAGGTGGAAGTCAGCTCGTTGTAGACGAACTCATCCTACATCAAAGGAATTTCTGAGGAAGAAGGTCAAAGTTGGGTTCGGTGTTGTTTGTCGGTGTTCATCATTGAAGAGCATAATCCTCCAAGTGCTAGACATTGTGGAACTTTACCGGCACTTCATCGATTGGTGAAGCCATCCAAAATCCTCCTCCCAAGTTCCATATATATAGAATATGGGGTGAGGTATGTAAATATCATGGTATTTATGAAGGTTCATTTATTTGGAACGTTCATATATTTCAACGATGATGTTATTAAATATTTAAAAAGTGTTAGGACAATTAATTTACGTTTTCATAATAAGGTGGTGTGTTGGCACAATTAAAATTTTTGGTGGTTTTGAAGAGGCTCCCCCAACATTTATGATAGGGGTTGAGAGGTTTTCCACTCCTCCCATTAAAAAATGGGTTTTGAGATCTCAAGTGGTCCTGACCATAATAAATCAGGAAGAGTAGGTTTAGTTCTAGTGGCCCCCACCGTTGAAAATCCACATTAGGGGTGGTTACAACAAAATAAAATAAAATAAGACCTTATTTTATTTTATTATTTCTATGAAAAATCCAAAAAACTAACATTCACCCTTGAACGAAAGTCGTCAAGGAGAATGTCTTTTTAACCAGAAATCAGCACTGCATGTTCAACTGTGCCCTTGAATTTCAATTTCGATCACCCGTTTAAATGTTAGAAAAATCCACTAGAACTTTTTCTAAAGATTCCTAAAAAACATCAGATATTCATTCTAGGAACTCATGGCCTAAGAATCACACGCCATCAATTTTCATCGATTCATAATATTTCCATTTAATTAAAAAATTATATTGAAATTCTAGGTCTTTAAATTCTACACACCTGAGGGCTCTATGCCCCTAAAATCCACAACTCATAATAAGGGAACAAGTGGGGGTATTGAGCATGCATCTGAGTCTCCTACTACCATGTGCTATCCTGGAGGTTCTCATGTTGTCATCGAATGTGCACCAAAGGTATCGATCGTCCGCGAAGGACCTGCTCCTGTCGATCCTCAATCCCTAGTGGAACCTCCGTAAAAGTCTCCCCATTATCGACGTCCAACTCACCATGGCAGATGATGTGAGAAGGGTTATGCACATATCTCCTCATCTGAGATATGTGGAAAACGTCAGGCACCCGGTGCAACTGAGGTGGAAGAGATAATCGATATTCCACCTCGCCAACTCTGTTGAGGACCTGAAAATGTCCGATGAAACTTTGAGATACCTTCCTCCTCATGAAAATCATTTTATACCTCATCGATGTGAGACCCGTAGAATGATGTGGTCACCATAATCGAACTATAGAGGTCTCCATCTCCTCTCATCATAAGTCATCTGCATGATCTGTGCAGTGTTGATCCCCTCATTGATGAGCTGAACCTTCTCTGTGGTAGCCCATACCATCATGGGTCCCATGAGTGCTGACTCCCCTGGGGTTTGTCCTGCACTAAGTTGATCTGAAATATCACCCTTATAATGGCTCAAAATGTGTCATTCCAATCGTGGAGTGATATCTATTATTGTATGCAAAATCCACCAAAGGAAAGTGCTCCTCCTAACTACGACTGATGTCGAGAACACAAGCACGCACCATATCCTCAAGGGTCTGAATGGTCTACTAAATTTGACAATCCGTCTGATGATGGAAGGAGATGCTCTAATGAAGATGTGTCCTGAAAGCCTCATAAAGCCCCATCCCTAGATGGGATGTAAATCAGGCATCACGATCAGAGATAATTTTCGATGGTACTCCATGTATCCTCACAATCTCATGCACATTGAGGTATTCCATACTCTCTACTGAATCATGCACTCTGATCGGTAGGAAGTGAGCCAAGTTGCTGAGTGGGTCAACGATCACCCAAATCGAGTCATGTCCCCTAGATGTACAAGGAAGACCCTTCACAAATACCATGGATATCCCATCTCACTTCGACTTTAGGACCATTAAAGGATGAACCAAGCCTACTAGTACTTGAGACTCTGCCTTCACTTGCTGAGAAGTGAGGCATCAAGAGACAGACTCTACAATTTCATTCTTCATTCCTGGCCACCAGGGTTGTCGCCAGAGGTCCTGGTACATCTATTCCACTCCTGGATGTAACTCTGGAGGGGATGTATGGATCTCTCGCAACACATCCTTATGAAGTTACACTGGTACCATAGTACGTCCTCTGAAGAGGATAACTTCTCCACACCTTTATAAAATCCCTCAGGTTCCTAGCATATGGATATCAGAGTAGGTCGAGCCTTACAGTAAGCATCCCCATGTTGCGCCTCCCTAACTCGCTGAAGAAGTTAGGAAGTGATTGTTAGAGACTGTAGAACGGTTTCTCGATATCAATCCAATAAGGATATCTATAATGAATCCATCTAATCTCTCGCCCCGCCTAGCAGTTGTATACCAAATATCATGATAAGTGAATATATAACAATGTTCCCATTCAATAGAGTATAGACTATCATGAAGTCATAGTCATTGAGGAACTCAATCCATTGTCACTGTCTTATGATTAGGTCTTTATGAGAGAAGATATACATGAGACTCTTGTGATCAAAGTATATAGTAAAACACTCACCCATCAGATAGTGTCACCATATCATCAAGATGAAGGCTACTACTGCTAACTCCAGGTCATGGGTAGCATAATTATTGTGTTGTCTCAGTTGTTGAGAACCATATGTGATCACTGCTCGATCCTATATCAGGACACATCCTAGTTTGGTTCCTGATGTGTCGAAGTAGACTACGTACCCAATTCCCTCCTCTGGAAGCCTCAAGATGGGGGAACTAGTCAGCGCCTGCCTCAAATCCAGAATGCAATGATGGAATCTCTCTAACCACACAATGTTTTTCCCATTCTTTTTCATGGTTGATAATGGATCTGAAACTTTGGAGAAATCTGGCACAAATCTCCGATTGTATCCTGCCAATCCCAAGAAACATCGTACCTCTATCAAACTCTTGGGTGGCTCCCAAGAATGTACTGACACAATCTTCACTTGATCTACAACAACTCCTACCTCCAAGATGATATGTCCTAGAAATTGATCCTCTTGGATCCAGAACTGGAACATCGAGAGCTTACCATAATGGTGGTGATCTTGGAGTGTGTCCAATACAACCTAAAATTGATAGGCATGCTCCTCCTCAGTAGTCGAGTAGATTAGAATGTTATCGATGAAGACTACAACAAAGCGATCAAGGTATGGCTGAATGATCATGTTCTGGAGTCCCATGAACACTGTTGGAGCATTGTTTACACCGAATGGAATAACTATGAACTCGTTGTGACCATACCTACACCTGAAGCATGTCTTCTGCACATCCTCATCTCAAACTCTAAACTAGTGATAGCTTGATCTGAGGTCCATCATCGAGAACCATTGTGCATCCTTAATCTAATAAAATACGTTGTCATTCCATGGGTGTGGGTACATGTTATTCACGGTCATATAGTTTAGGTGTCGATATTCAATACAATTACTCAAGCTCCCATCCACCTTCTTGTCGAACAGAATCAGTACTTCCTATGGTGAAACACCGGGCTGGATTATTCCCTTCCCCTAAAAGTCCTCTGGGTGTACCCTAATGTCACGGAGCTCCACAGGAGCTATCCAATATGTTGGAGTAGATATCTGTGTCGTCATGGGGTAAAATTCAATGTAATAGTCCCCCACTATATGAAGAGATAGACCTGAGATGTCATCAGAACAAATACTTGTGTATTGGTCCACCACTATCTGATAACTCGGACTCTCCACATCAATAGCTCTGAGTGTAAGGCTAGCCAGCTGATGAGTGATCGATTGCACTATCCTCCTAGAAAGTCCATTTAGTGTTAGAAAGGCTCCCTTCTTGTCGGAGAACGTTAACCTGGACCCATCCATACAGAAACAATGCACATTGTGCCTAATAAAATCAATCTAAACATGGACTATAGACAACCAGTCCATACCCAAAATTATTTCGTAACACCCGGATGCCACTATTAGGAGATTCATCTACAGTTCTCACCTCCTAGAGTAAGCTCGCACTACCAGCACCAGTGCGTAATCATCGAATCTTCTCCGGTAGGAGTCTCTAGCCGTAAAAATCGAGCCAACGGCTCCGTTGGAATCTCCACATTCCGATATAGGATGGCGGCAATAAAAAATTGACACTCACCTATTTCTATAATTACTGTAGTTATGGTGGAGTAAACATAGATCATTCCATGAATCGTATTCGGAGTGCCACGATCATAGGCCTCAACTTCCATGAGCTATTCTCTCTCTTGTACACCTGCACCATACAGTTGGGGTAGACCCCCTGGTGGTGGTGGTGGTAATATCTCGAAATGTCACCCACCACCAGTTGCATGACCAGCTCCCCGGCCACGTCCGCCTGCTCCTCGTGGTCCACCTCGATCGAATCTCTATCTCATTCTAGGCCATCCTTCAACCGTCTACTAATCATATGTATGATAGTTCGGACAGTCACCAGCCCTGTGACCCAACCCGTCGCATGAGTAACACTACCCACTCCGGGCATGTCTGTCACTACTTCAAGTGCCCTATACAACTGATACTAAGTCATGCAGTCATCCACCTATAGGTCTGGTCCTCTTGGTCCTCTATTACATCTGTCTGCTCCTAGCTGTATAAGAGACCGCTATGTGTTCATTAGTGGCAGATCTCACTGCTAGAGACTACTCAGCAAAGAAACTTTCCACTATGATGGCTCTCTCTACGATGTCGTTTGACATTGGCACAAGAAGGCGGATGTCAATTAGTTGTATAGGAACATGTGCTACGTTGAAGGATGTTCTATGGAAGAAGTTCGAAGTTTCGGTCAGCGTTCTTCATTGGTGTTCTTTGTCGGAGAGCATAATCATCCATGTGTTGGGTGTCACAACACTTTACCCGGACTTCGTCGCTTGGTGAAGTGATCCCAAATCCCCCTCCCAAGCTCCATATATATAGTATAGGGGGAGAGGTTTGAAACGATCGATGAATTTATGACGGTTCATTTATTAGTAACCTACCTAAATTCTAACGACACTATTACATAATATTTAAAAAGTGTTAGGCCAATTAATTTGTGTTGGCATAACAAATTGGTGAATTGACACAATTAAAAATTGTGGAGGTGTTAAAGAGGCTCCCCCACAATTATGAGGGGGTTGAATGTTTTTCATCTCCTCCCATTGAAAGGGGGTTTTGAGATCTCGTGTGGTCCCCACCAAAATAAATCATGAAGAGGAGGTTTAGTTCTAGTGGACCCCACCCATGGAAATCCACATGGTGGGTGGTTACAACAAAATAAAACAAAATATGAACTAATTTTATTTTATTATTTCCATGTAAAATACCAAAATCTGACATTCACCCTCAACCAACTGTCGTTGAGGTGAAAGTCTACTTAAGCGAAAATCGGGGCCGCAAGTTCAACGATGCCCTCAGATTTAAATTCCATCCACCGATGTAAATGTTATAAAAACCCACTCAAACTTTCACTAATCATACTAGAACAAAACATCATAAATTCATTCTGGGCACTTCGGGCCTTGGAATCACACACCGTCAATTTTTACAGACTCGTAGAATTCCAATTTAATTTGAAAATTTTACATGGATATTCCGGGTCTTTACCGAATTAATAAATTTCACTATTAAGATTAATGATAAAACTAAATGTTTACCATGAACAACTATTGAAATTTTCTTCATAGTTACAAATAGATTCGTCATCCTTATGAATCTGTTTGAAGAAGTACCTTTAAATTTTATTATTTATAGTATGTGGAAAACTCAAAAGGAAAAAATAAATCTTAATGTATTAATATTATATGGATTCAATATTATCCCCTTACCACATATTCTTAATAAGAATCAATATTTTATTGGATTCACCTTCCAAATGATATATATCTAAACAATAATTATCATGGTCTAAAAACTATAAAATGTAAAATATATTTTTAAGTGGTTTAATCCATTTCTCATCAATTATTGAATTGGAAGAATAACTAAAGGAGGGTGTTTGTTGTCTAGTAAAGAACATGATCTAATATTACACCTTCCATGGTGTGTTTTGGAGATAAAAAGGGTTCACATTTTTATTTAATTGAATGAGATGGTTGGTTGATATTTTTTGAGATGTTTCTTAACCCAACACCCATCCCAATTAGATTCTGATAGGGTCAATCATCAAATTTTTTTCCATTTGATTAATTTGTTATTAATTATTAAAACAATTTATTATAATAAAGTAATGTTTTGTAATGGAATACCTAAAAGTGAAACTGTAAACATGGAATAAATAACTTGTTATTTGCATGAATATTGTAACATATTAATCACTTAGTTTCATCCTAGAATATCAATTATCATTTTTCTATGAGAAACCTAATGATATTTCATAATATTTTTACATTAGTCATAATGATTAATAATTATTATATGAATTAACTAATAAATATACATCAGAAGTTTCAAAATAGGTGTGATGTTAGGACTTTTTGTCATGTACTATGTAAAGAAAAAATTAATATCCAAACAACCCAATTCATGGTTATTTACCCTATGTAAATGTATTTAAAATCATGAATCATCTAATTTGTATCTTGATGGTTATTTCATTTTTTGCGAACCAATCACACTATACTATAACAAAATTTTAGGATATTTCTTTTATTGATACTTATCTCTGGGTTTCTATCAATGGTTTTCTTAGACAAATCCCCATAAATAGCTAAATTAATATTTAAAAATAACTGAAGACTACAAAAATACCAACTGTGGTGACACAAGCATAACATACATGTATATACCTTCATTTTGGATGATTATTAATTAAATCTCTCAATAATAATGACCCCATTACCATCATGGTTTTGTGTCATTAGAGACAAGATACATAATCAAATTATATTGGATCAATCATAAAAATACCCCACAATGTTCTTGTCACATATTACCCTTATTATAAATATCCTACATAATACCTTCCATAATAACATGGGGAAATGGAATCATTAGAAACGATGAGCTTATAATATTTTTAATGGTAATCATGATATATATATTATCATAACTGATCATAATATAGGAATTAGGTTATAAAACATGATCATAACTGAAATGAAATTATAAAAATTCATATACCATAAATCATGAGCCATGGGATAAGGAATTGTCAAAAACAATATTACTCATATGAGTGAGAATTCCTCTAGAATCAAGCGTGGATCACAAGAGAATAAAATAAGAATAAGACATATGTTTTGGGAATACAGATAAGAATATTCAATAATTTACATAGTAGAAGATAACAACCAATACCATCATAAATTTATTGATAGCGACCTTAGTGAATTGGGTTCACTCCTCAAGCCAATAAACATAGTCGATAGGGTCCCATAATTGATAGGTTTCACTATCCATTCATATTCTTTTTATTTCATAAGAAAACAATATTTTCCATATTCATTGGAGTAATATATATTTATAGAACAACACATCACATAATTAAAATCATACATATTAGTGCCACATGAGCATAAAAACATTAATCGTAGATTAAATATCATATGGGGAAAATGATTTTTTTTGAAAACTACATAAAACATCTTCATAATCCATACAAAAAATGAAATTGGATAGTTTAATTATACAAAATCACCATGAATTCATAATGTAGTTCCTAGGGATTCCCACATAGGGTATGTGTAAATAATGAAATAAAAAAATGGATTACGTTATCCTTGAGAATGAAGTTTATTTTTAACCAGGTGTGATAGCTTTTCACAGCCACAAATCACAAAATATGTAGATATAAATACATAACATACCAATTTTTATTATTTTCACCACTAAGGGCTAGAATAAAATGTATAAAATGGATATGTGATGGTAAAACAAAAATACACTATTATTCAATAATATTTTAAAATAAATTATTTTCCCATGTCAAAAATATGATAGGTACTCTACTTTTACATCGATTTAGAGATAGCACACTTCCTTGCTCAGATCAAAACCATTAACCCCACCTTTCTAACTACATTAGATTAATTTTTCCTTTATTTAACATATTTAGGGTTGACTCCAAATCAGAATTAATATTGATAAATAAATTCATCATTAAAAGATTTTTTAAATTCATTAAATAATTTATCAATTTCCAATTAGGTAGTTTTACCAATTCCTATGCTTCACCCGATTTATCTATAGTCAACAAAATGTCTCCACCTATGTATATCTCTATTGATTCCACTACTTAACTGAGATTTTCTAAATCACCCAAAGATTTTTCACCCAAGACAATCTAACATGACTATTTTTTTGAAACCTATTATCCCTTAATCATTCTAGAAGACTATATAGGAAATCCTGTTATAATATGACCTTATCTCATCCAATATCGTAAACCATTTTTTATCTACTCCTTCACCAAAAACCTTCACTCAGCTCCTTCACCCATGTTTGCATGGAAATATAGTTCCTCAATCCTTATGCCAATTTTTTTTATGTTATTGAGAGGGGTTTCCTGGTATTTATAAGAAAAAACCACTACTAGAATGCATCCCTCCACATTTTATTTTTGAGTACAAATTTATTCAAGTCCCACAATTTTTACCAATGCTTTATGTGATACCTAGACAAGAATGAGATATACTCCAAATAGGTTTCCAAACTCACTAGTATGTGGAACTGTCATTATAATTCTAACTGAAGCATGAAAAACATGTCATTTCTCCATAATAAAATTTGATCATAAGTCTTACAAATTTGATCTCCCTTATCATCATACTCCATTGAAAACCTAAAACAAGATTAAAAAAGAACAACATTATAACGAAGTTCAAATTTTACATCATCATATAATGTTAAATATATTCATATTTAATACATTTTAAAAAAAAATTACTCATTAAATTTTTACTTAAACAATATTTACAGTTTATCAAATAATATTGTTAAAAATTTGATGATCATTGATACCGAGGAAAAATATTCCCGCACAAAAAGATGAAATAAGGTTTTATTTTCATAAAGATATTCATTTAGACTATTTTAGTAAAAAAGAGGGATGAAATATATAGAATCCTATAAAATCCTGGAAATAATCATAATAAAAATATTTAGTTTATTTTTAAAGGATAAATCATTTATAATTCCCTAAATTGAAATTGAAAAAATAATAATCTTGATAAAAAGTAATAATATAACATAAACCCTACCTCATTTCTTAACATGATGGGTAAGAACTCTAAACACCTTTATAAATAATTTAGATTTATCTTAAATGTTGTTGGAGTACCATATTCATACATAAAATAGTATATATCATTCCCTTAAAAATGTATAACAACCCATTTTTTAATAGTAATTATTAAAATCAATTTTTTGGGTGCTCACTATTTCGATTTATTTGAATATATCAATTCAATAGTTTTATTTCTTGCACATTAGTTATAATTAAATAATTTTAATCATTTCATAAATATCATATTTATTTTCTATATAATCTTTTATAACCATCCATGTATGAAAATTATTGAAATTGAGTACATCTCATTGTGGATTTGTAGTCTCCCTGTACACACATGTGATGGTTAAATTTTTGAATTCATAAAAAATTAATATGAATAATAATATATCTCTATAGATTCATAATTATTTTAAAATATCATATATAAACAATAAGTCCATATAATGGACCATACATCAGTGGTGGTGATAAAAAATGAAACATGTCACTTATTAGAGATGATACTCTTCACATATAAATAAGCGTTGTTTCAATATTAAGTTATATATAATTGAGGTTGATAATGATTTTTTCAAAAAAAAATTTCTAATTAAAATATTATATATTTTTTAATTCACTGTTTTTATGAGATTATAAAATATTTTAAAGTGGTGGAAGATGAAATAAACTTTACAGAACTCAATTATGACAATTACCTCTTTATTTTGAATCATCCTTTTCCATACAAGTACAGCATTATTAGGTTGGTATTTTTTATTAAATAAGAACCTATAATTAATTTTTATTTCACTAGAATGTTATTGGGGATGAAATTGTAAGATCTAAGGTGATCATTGTTTGTGATAACGTGAGGATTTGGGGGGCCATTTATATGTGATGGGTGTGGAACCCTAGTAAATTTCGTTAGATTTAAAATATTATAATGTAATTTTTATTTATAGTTAACATTTACATTATAATAAGGTGATGGTTTTTATTAATAAATTAAATAAATTAAATGAATATTTTTTTATTATTGTTTATGATTTATTCAATAATTTAACCTATTTTAACCCTTACAATTAAATTTTTACATGGTAACTATTATTCTTGAATAAAAGTGAAATTCACCTTCTAAAAAATATTGAAATTATGATTTAATATATGGAATCCATTTGATTGGATTCAAATTCTAATGGTGGAAAAATTTATTTGTAATATTGACACACAAAACACTGGATTAGAATTTTTTTAAAAAAAATATATTCAAATAATAAATTATTTATATTCATTTTAATTTACTATTGATACTAATTACATTATTGTTAATTAATTTTTTAAAAAAAATTATCTAAAATTTCTATTCAAATAATTCATCAATTGTGATTATTTTATTTTATTATTACACACATTGAAAATAGTTTTTTGGGAAAAATATCAGTTTTTACCTTCAAATGAATTTAACATTATTTATAACTATTTGATAATCAATGATTGAATGATTATTCATTTTTATGAATGTTTAAATAATATTTTTCAATAAGTATAATTTTTTAAATTTGATAAGTTAACTTTTAAATGAAATACATATATTATAAAATAATGCCTGTAAACATAATATTTTTTTGAGCCATGAATTTTTTGACTATGATTATGGAGATTTACTTAACCATTTAATGGATATAATTTAATTTATTTTATTAGTAATTAATTCAATTTAATAAATAATGTTTATTGATATTATTCCAAAAAATAATTTAATTAATGAAATTGAATATTTCAGAAAAATAATTTAAAATAGGCACTTTAAAAGAATTTGTATTTTCTTAAGTGATTTTATACACCATTAATTTAATAATTAATTTTTTTAACAATATTAATTATCAATATAATAATATAATTCATTTCATATTTTGATAAATCATTTTGTACTAGTGTTCTATGTTTCATTCATCAAAAGTTGTTACACATATCGAATTTATTAAATATATATATATTATAAAATCTCATGGTGATACATATGACATATTTTCCCTTAATTAAACTAGACTGAGGAAATTCATAACCATGTTTTGTTATGTATTATGTCTTGTTATCAACTATTTAAATGAAGGAAACATGATGGATTCATTTAATCTGTAATATATATTTTAAAGAATTAAAAAATTACGAGTTGTCCTATAGTAGATTAACACATTCCAAGACAGTTGGTCAATTAATATCTTATAAAACTATATTATATAATCATGAATAAAATATATAAATATAAATTGTGTGATTGATATGTGAATACAATGATATGAGTTTAGATGATCAATATAACACCAAATCACTTCTTATCTTGATAATAAATATGGTTTTTCTAAAGGCCACTTGTTATATAAATTTATATATTTAGGAACTCATAATTGTTAGTTATTCTAAAAAGTCTTATAGGGTCACAATGTAAATTTTTTAATGAGAATTTACATTTCATCATAGTAATTGTCAAAAAAATTATTTTTTACATGATAATCACTTCCAAAGGAGTTTGTATGGATTAAAAAATTGTTTTGAAAATTTTATGATATTTGGGTTCTTTAGTGGATTTGAATGTTAAAATGACTTTCGCACAAAATCAAAAAATATGATATGATTTATGTCACATTATTATAGATTATTTAATATTATAGATATTGATACTCATAAATACTATAAATGATGAATGATATAATATAACATTTAGCCAAAATTCGAATAATGGTAATCATATTTTATTAAAATTTTGACATATCATGTGATAAGGTTTAAATGTTTTAATTTTAATTGATTTGAAATTAATATAAATAAAATATTATATATTGTAATCATTAAAATGAATGGATAATATTTTGATCATTTCATTTTACATAAAATTGAAATACATCAAGAGGAACCTTCAATAAATTTTGGAGGTCTATGTAGAATAGTTATTAGACATCGTTTTTTTGTGAGGATTACTCACTAAAGTTAAATCTCTCTCACAGTCTTCACTTTATTTACATTTTATTAGGAGGTTCTAGAACACCATTTAACTATATAGATTCTTACTATATAGAGTGATATATTTCAACTATTGAATACCATAAAAATATAGGATTCTATTGATTACTATGGATATATCTTAAACAATGTCAATATTGTGGAGGATAATTAATGAATATTGAGTTAAACTTAATTGTGTTATTTGTAATTTCATTTCCTCACTTATATTATCAATGGATCAAGTGAGTGAGTTTTTTATATTTATTCAATATATTATTGAATATATATATCCTACTAACCCATTCATTATGTACAAAATTATAGAGTATGGTGGATTACTGGGTGATCATATAACTATTATACAGTTTATGTATATACATATTTATCATTATTCTATTGGTATGTAATCATATAGGGAGTTTTATGGTCTAATATTTTACTCCCAATTGTGTTGGGTGGTTATTGGGGATGAAACTGTAACGCCACAACCTCAGTTACCCAGATTCGATGCATTATTACATAACATTGGCATTATCACAAGAATGATCATGTCTCGAAAGTACGAGTAGTTTAGTAGCCTTGGTATAACTAGATACATTCATAATGATTACATTACATCATAAAAGTAAAACTAAAACAATAGAGTCTCCATAGTCCACACTCTTATCCCCTCGTACTATCTCTGCAGGTCATTCAATAAATACTTCTTCACATCCTGGAAAAAAAACATAGAAAGGGGTGAGCTCAAATGCCCAGTAAGGTTAAAAATATAGTGAGAACTTTTATAAATAAGAATAAACATTTAAGGAAATGTATAACTAAAACAAAATCCTTTTAAACATTAAATTCAACATAATATGGCAGAAATAAAATGAAATAATGCCATTTAATAATTCACATTGATATTCTACTAATCTAATAATCATGTGTAATATCAATAACCACTTTCATAATGATGGAAATCATAATTCCAAACTATCATAACCATATATCCAAGGCCTCGGGCCAAGACTACAAATAAGATTTTGTCAAGGCCTTGTTCCAAGACACTGGTTTATCTCATGAGACCTACTGAAGCATCGTGGAGCTATAGCAGGCTCCACCCGTCACTTATTATGTCCAATGCATTTCTCATATTAACAGGTTTAAACAAAACATAATCATTCATATTAAATCTAGCATACGAAATGTCAACACTTTGTTCATAAACCATGAATGGTATTAAAATAAAACATTCACCGTCAATCATATATAAAAAAACCATAAATACAATATGGTAGTTTTGTATCACAATAAATCATCTCCAAATAAACATAAAATCCATCAAAGGATGTTGACATAGATGAAATCAAAACTCTTTTTAGATAAATATCTCTTCCTATTTTCAAAATCATTTAAGAGTCACAAAATTATAAAATAAATCATTTACTTTGAAAATTTTCATATAAGCTTGTAAGAGATGCTTCAAAGATTTTATAACAGCTGAAAATAGCCACATCCACCATATAAGTTAAGAAAAACATTCTACCTTAATTCATTCGAAAAGGATAAAAAGCACCTTCTTTGGAAAAAGACGGAAATATTCCTTTATAAACCTCATATAAAAAGTCAAATAAGGGTATAAATTACATTAACCCATATTCTTTTAAATAGTAAAAAATGTTTTGAAGTACATTTTTATAAAACATGGATGTGGATGATAAAGAAGTCCCAGTAGATTATTACATATAAACAACCTCAGATAATGAAGAGATTGCAAAATAAACCCTTACCTTGTACTTTTCCTTGGTTGGGGATAGGATAACATCCAGTATAATGGTTAAATAGTTGTTATTAAATTATAATAGAATAATATACATTAAAATGATATCATATATTAACTTTTAATATTTCTTTGTTAATAATATCTAAGTATTATCTTCGTTTTGGGTGTTAACATACTCGTTTTCTTTTATATGTTTTGTTAATTAAGTCATGTTTCTCATGGGTAGGTTGTATATAATTCATATCCATAATGATATCATGTCCTTAATCATTATTTTGGAATCATAAAATGATAATTATACTTGAATGGATACGATGGAGAATGAATCCAATCGCGTTCGTGGAGACGGTAGTCCGTACGTATGCAAGAGGGACAATATCATTCTTTTGAAATTAAATTAATATATAATTGGATGGTATATCATATATAACGAATAATTATCATGTTATAATTATTATATAATTGAATTAAAAATCATTATTATACCCATCCAAATAATAATTTATTGAATAACAATTACACCACGACGTGGAGACGGTAAGCCGTACATACGGACATATGGCGACATGTAATTCAAAAGATGGATATATTACTGAATATGGTTGTACCATATTTATAATAAAATCAAAGTATATATAAGATACTGTAGTTATTATTTTTGAATGGGAAAAAAGTAATAAAGAAGAAGTTGAAGAAGAAAGGAACTTGAAAGAGTGTGTTGAAAACATTACCTTTTCTTCGGGTTCTTCTTTTTGATTTGATCAAAAGGGATCCATAAGATGGCTTTCTGATCAAACTAAGGCCTCCAAGTTTTATTGGGGTAAGTTTAGATAGTATTTGGGAATGGTTTGGATGAACCAAATGGCTTTGAATGTGTGAATTAGTGAGAATAGGGACTGCCCTTTTATAAGAGGGGTGAGGGGAACCTTTAGAAAAGCAAGAAATATTATTTTATAATAAATTCATATTCAGTTTATAATTGCTAAAAAGTGTATTATTTAATTTTTAAGGTGGGTATTTTTCGAAAACCACTCAACCAATAGATTTTAGATAGGTTTGGGTCATTATATTAACCTTAAATTTTTGTTTAAACTCTTATTTAATTAGTTTGACACTTACCATGTCACATTGTATTTTTATATTATATGGTTAATAAACTTATATATACCTCCAAGAAACCCCAAGTGGTCCATTAATGATACACCTATCATGATATAATTCTCTTGGCCGAACCTTAGATTTTTTGGAATTTAATATCAATTAATAATATAATATTTGTTTTAAAAACTCTTCTATGTCAATTTTGACAATATTCAAAAATTGATTTTTGTAAAAATCATACCAGAATAATTTCTTAGAAAAAAGATAATTAAATCAATCCTAAATTGTCATATTAACCTAGAAAATTATTGTTATTTATAAAAAGTTTTAAATTACATTTATTTGGATATTTATAATATCAATTATTCTAACTGTTCATTAATTAGATAATTACTGCATCAACATTGTGTCATAAAGAAATTAAATTATCTAAGGTCTAAAAATTATAAATAAAATACCATTATATAGTAAATAGTTTTAGATTTATAATAAATATTTATAGTCGAAATCCTAGACTATATAACCCTATGTAAAAATTGT
The DNA here is from genome assembly GCA_963277665.1 of Viscum album. Classification (NCBI taxonomy): domain Eukaryota; kingdom Viridiplantae; phylum Streptophyta; class Magnoliopsida; order Santalales; family Viscaceae; genus Viscum; species Viscum album. Next base: position 1,197,062,630 of record OY728121.1, on the reverse strand, counting down.
TTTTCGAAAAGATATATGCTTATGTCATTTTTTATTTATTTTAACATAATTAAAATAAAGTGTCCCTATCTCCTAAAAGTGGCTCCATGGGGTCCCAAAATCGACCCAAATATTCCCATGGTCGAACATGTATACACCAATATGGTTAGGACACGTTTAAGGGTATGTTTTTATTAATAAAATATTATTTGTTAACCCTTATTAATGGATTTACGATTTAACCATGGTAAATATAATATTTACCGAAGTAATTATTAAAAATGTCTAATTTTTTTTTCCTATTTACACAATTTAGACATCCTGATTACAAATATGGAATGTATTTTTCCATATTCAAAACACAGAAGTGGTAGAAATTAATTTTAAATTTCTCATTGTTAAAACCAAAAGCGTGTTTTTAATAGATAATAACTGTCAAAAGATTGACACTTGTTTATGTCCAGTTTAATTGTAAAATTATGTAAACTGAAAAAATAATATTAAATGGTAAAAATATATTCTAAATATACTTTAAAACCACTCAAATTTATAATTTATCACTATTAATTATTTTTATTGAAAAAGTTGTTTTTAATTAAACTTTAGTAATTTTGACTATTCATTAAAATATTAAAGTTATCCGAAAAGTACCAAAATTTCACCATAAGCTAAATTCGATACTCTGAAGCCAAAAATGAAGTCCATTTTGAGAGATAAAATTTATAATATTTTAAAAAGTAGGTATTACTATTCATAACTGCAAGTTTGATTGGTTGTGGTGTGTGTTAGAACACAAAGTTCTGTATGACACACGCTACAGTATAATTCAAATAGAAGCATACCATGGATGCTTGGGGTGTTAAATTCTTCCCTCCATCAAATAATTTTGTCCTCGAAATTTCTAGAATATTATTGCATAAAAAGACTCGGGTTGTTTTTCATCATAAGTTCCTCCAGTTCCCACGTTGCCTCTTCCATTTTATGGTTTCTCCATAGAACATTTACCAGACGAGTCATCCGATTTATTAGCACTTGTTCTCTCTTATCAAGAATCATGATGGGCTCTTTGCAATAATACAGATCGGGTTCCAGTTCTAATTCCTCAATGGTGAGTACATGCATTGGGTCAGGCATGTATTTCCTCAACAGTGATACATAGAACTCATCATGAACGTTCGAGAGATTTGGCGGCATTGCCAAACGGTAAGCTGCAGTCCCAATTCATTCTAGAATTTCGAATGGTTTGATGTACCTGGGACTCAATTTACCCTCCTTACTGAAACTTATAACTCCCTTCCATTGAGATACCTTCAAGAAAAATGTTCTTATACAGGAAATTCAAAATCCTTCCTTCAATTATCCGCATAGCTCTTTTTCATACATTTTGCTGCTTTGATGTGGTTTTGGATTACCTTTACCTTTTCCATTGTTTCCTCCACCAGTTCTGGGCCTACATATTTTTGTTCACCAACATCATCCCAACAGGTTGGTGTGTGACATCTCTTTCCATATAATTCTTTATATGGTGCCATCTGAATACTCGAATGGATGCTATTGTTATAGGAAAATTATACCAGAGGTAAATATTGATCCCACATACCCTGAAAGTCAAGCGAGCTGTATCATAACATGTCATTAATGGTTTGAATAGTCCGTTCTGATTGTCCATCTATTTGAGGGGGGTAAGCAGTGCTCAAACAAAGTACAGTATCCAAGGCCTTCTAAATACTTTTCTAGAATCTGGATTTAGAATGGAGATCATGATCTGAGACAATCGATAGGTGTACTCCATGATGTCTCACAACTTCATTAATATATAGCCTTGTGATACGTTCAAGTGGTAAATCCTCCCTTATAGAAAGAAAATGTGCTGACTTGGAAAGACGATCAACAATGACCCATATTGCATCATTCTTTCTAGGAGTCTTTGGTAGTCCCATGACAAAGTCCATTGTTATATTGTCCAATTTCCACTCAGGTATGGGAAGAGGTTGTCGTTCTCCACCCGGATGTTGCCTTCTAGATTTCACTTATTGGTAAACCATACATCTTGACAAAAAATCAAAAATCTCCCTCATCATGTTGTCCCACCAAAAATGTTCCTTCAAATCTTTAAACATTTTGGTGCTCTGAGGGTGTATAGAGAAATTGGAACTATGAGCATCGTCGAACAATTGCATTTTTAGATTAGTTATATCAGGAACACAATGTCTCTTCCTGAATTTCAAAATTCCTTCTTCATACACAATGTCTCTCAATATCCCATCATTCACAGCTTTAATCTTCTTTTCAAATTCTTCATCATCAGTCTGAGAACTCTTAAATCTTTTCTAGTAAAGATGGTTTTGCACCAATTTGAAAAATCATTGATGTTTCACATTCCATGGTAATTCCCATATCCATCTTCACTAGATCAATGAAAATAAGATCCCTTTCAATTCTCATTATGTTCAAAACTCCATGATCCTTTCTGCTCAAAGTATCTACCACCTTATATGCCTTCACCTGGTGGTAGTTTATCGTGCAATCATAATCCTTGAGTAGTTGAAGCCATCGCCTTTGCCTTATATTGAGTTCTTTTTGTGAGAAAATATACTTCAAACTCTTGTGATCTATATAAAACATCCATTTTTAACCATAGAGGTAGTGTCTCCATATCTTCAAAGAAAAGATCACAGCTGCTAACTCAAGATCATGAGTAAGATTGTTTTGCTCATTAATTTTCAATTGTCATGATGCATAGGCAATAAACAAGTCATTCTGCATAAAGACACGCCCAAGTCCTTTCATTGATGCATCACAATAAATAACGAACCCATCATTCCCCGATGGTAGAGCAAATATAGGAGCATTGACTAATTTTCTATTCAGTTCATCAAATCATTCTTCACACTCTTTTGTCCAAAAAAATGTAATCCTTTTACGTGTGAGCTTCGTTAATGGGTTAGCCAACTGGGAAAAATTCTAGACGAAATGTCGATAATAACCTGCAAAACCAATAAAACAACATACCTCAGTTATACTTGTCAGTGCAGGCCATTCCTGGATTTCCTTGGTCTTAGAAGTATCAATAGAGATTCCATCATTAGATACAATATAGCCAAGAAAATAAAACTCCTAGAGCCAGAATTCAAACTTGCTAAACTTTTCATATAATTCATGTCTTCTAAGAGTCTTCAATATAATGCGCAAGTTATTTTCATGATCTTTGTATCTTTTAGAGTATACCAAGATATTATCAAGTAAAACCACCATAACGTCATCAAGATTTTCCTTGAAAATTCTATTCATTAGATCCATAAAATCATAGGGTTTATTAGTCAATCCAAAAGGCATTACTGTAAGCACGTATTGACCGTACCGTGTTCGAAATACTATCTTCAGAATGTCTTCCTTCTTCACACACAACTGATGGTATCCAGATCAAAGGTCAATCTTTGAAATGTATTGAGCTCCATGCAGTTGGTCAAATAAATCATCAATGCAAGGTAGAGGATACTTGTTCTTTATTGTTATAGCATTGATCTCCCTGTAGTCAATGCACAACCACATAGATCCATCTTGCTTCTTAACAAAAAGGATAGGGGCTCCCTATAGAGAAACACTAGGGAGAATAAATCCTTTATTATTCAATTCCTCTAGTTTTTTCTTTAGATCAACTAATTCCACAGTGACGATTATATAAGGGTTCTTCGATATAGTCCTTGATCTAGAAATTAAATCAATGGAATACTCAACATATCGTTCTAGAGGATTTCCATCTAAATCTTCCAGAAACACATCTACATATTCATTCACAATAGTTACATCCTCTATTTGAATATTACATTCGTCTCCCTCAGTAATTACATTCTCTTCCTCCCCAATAATTGAATTTAGTTGAGCTAATGGGGGTGGATCTATATAAGAATTAGGTGGAGATGATCTTGCTCTAAAGATTAGGTGTTCCTTATCATCATCATCATGAATTGAAACCACTTTCTTCTTAAAATAAGTCTTCGCAACATGGTCCCAAAGCCAATCCATACCGAGGATTAAATCAAATTCAATCATTGGCATGATGATGAGATCAGCAGATAAAGAATATTTATGTGACTTAATGGGGACTGAATCATAAAAATTGGTTGCAATGATACTTCCCTTATGATTTTTAACTAACATCTCCCTGGTTAAATCAAATTGGAAATATCTAATTTTATTAGAAAACTGGGAATATATGAAACAATGCGATGATCAAAAATCAAATAATGCATTTTCTAAACTTGAGGAAACCATTAAATTACATGCCACCACGTCTTCTGGAGCTTCTACCTCAGCAGTAGTGACAGCTTAAACATAGCCTTGATCCCTTGGCCTTTTCTGAGTTATGTTCCCCTGAAACTTTTGACATTCATTTTCATAATGTCCATTCTCCCTGTAATTGTTGCATTGGACATCGGTAGCTTCCTTCTTCCCCTTGCAATCACGAGCTATGTGGCCTTTTTCACCACACTTGTAACAGACTCTCGTTCCTTTAGAGCATGTACAAGGGTGTTTCATCCCTCATTTACTACAGGATGGATATTAAACGCTTCCCAACTTCCCCTTATTTGCATTACCAGATTGATCAACAGATCTCATATTCTCTTGCTTTACTTTAATGTCATATGACTTAGAGAATTCTTTCTCTGTCTTGATAGCACATAAGACAATGTCTTCATACGATGAGAAGGATTCTGAGACTAATGCCTGATGGAGAAATGGTTTTAACACATTAATGAAGCAATAAATATTACTTATTGGGTTACATCTATAATCTCCAGCATACCTTACTATCCTTGTAAATTTAGCCTCATAATTTGCGACATTCTCATCCTCCTTTTGTCTCAGACTCATATATTGCCTTTCCATATTTGCTCGATGGACACGAGAAACCTATTTTTCTAAAAACAGATCTTTGAACTCCCTGCATTCCATATTTCATACTTCATCATCTTCCTTCATGTTTTGAATTATTGATCACCATTGATCAGCATCTCTAGTGATGTGGTAAGCCGCCATGATAACATTTTGCCTTTCACTAATCCCAAAGCCTGAAATATTTTCTCTAGGGAGCGTATCCATTTCTCAGCTACCGATGGATTTTTACTCCCATTGAATGTTGGTGGTTGCTTCCTCATGAAGCGATCTAACATTTAACCTCCATGCTGTGGATCAGGGTGCTCTATACGGATAAGGTTATTATTCATAACCTATGTGAGTTGTCCCAGTATGATGATAAACTAATCAGCACCAGTTGCATCACCAGCTCCACTATAATTATCTTTAGTAGGAGGGCAATCCCTACATGGTGTGTGTGCATTGATACGACTTCCATTTCTTCCACTAGGCTCCATTTCTAAACAATGGAATAAACTAGATCAGTTTATGAATCAAAATACATAATTTCATACTTATAAAACACATAACATAAATTGAACTATTTATGGATATAATCCATAATCATTAAATTGTTTTCTTTGAGGAGTATATACACATAAACCCTTCATAATGACTTGTAAAGAAAATGAGTGTTATCATAAGCGTATCCCCCGCAAGTGTCATAACCAAGAGTGCATTAAGGCCCATTTTCGTGCACTAGTTCCTGTTCGAGTCTAGCTCGAAGTGGTGTTTTTAGGTTTTACCCCTAGGTACATCTATGGCAGAGCCGCCTCTACCTGCTCGTATCCAGACAGGGATGTATTGCTCGGAAAACTCAAAAAATATCTACAATACAAAAATTCGAGAATGTTCTTATATACTAATCCTCAAAGTCCATATTAGGTCTATGTGATCTAATCATATTTTATCTAAATCTATCTTCCAAGGTTTGTACTAAACTTCCTCTGATACAAACTGTAACGCCCTGACCCTAGTTACCCATAGTCGGTTCATTATTACATAACATTAGCATGATCACAAGAAAGATCAAGTCTCGAAAGTCCGATTAGTTTAGTAGCCTTGAAATAACTAGATATATTCATAATGATTACATTACATCATAAAATGAAAACTACAACCATATAGTCTCCATAGTCCACACTCTTATCCCCTCATACTATCCCTACAGTTACTTCATAAAATACTTCTCCAAATCCTGTAAAAAATAAAACATATAAAGGGGAGATCTCAAATACCCGGTAAGGATAACAATATAGTGGAAACAATCATAAATAAAAATATTCATTAATTCAATTTATAACTAAAACAAAAGAATTTTAAACTTGAACTTTAATATAATATATCAGAAATAAAATGATATAATTCCATTTACTTATTCACATGGATATTCTACTAATCCAATAATCACATGCAATATCAATAACCACTTCCATAATGATGGAATGCATAATGATATACTATCATAACCACATAACCAAGGACTCATGCCAAGAATAAAAATAATATTTTGTCAAGGCCATGTGCCAAGACACTAGTTTGTCTCATGAGACCTACCGATGCATCGAGGAGATATAGCGGGCTCCACCCATCACATATTAAGTCCAATGCATTCCTCATATGAACAGGTTTAAATATTACATAAACATTCGTATTAAAACTAGAATATCAAATTTCAAAACATTCTTCATAAACCATGAATGGTATAAAAATATCACATCCATAGTCAAACATATCACAAAACCATCAATACAATATGGATGATTTTGTATCATAATAAATCAACTCCAAATAAACTTAAAATCCATCAATGTATTTTGACATTGATGAAATCAAAACTCTTTTTAGAGAAATATTTCTTCTTATTTTGAAATCATTTAAGAGTCAAATAATTATAAAATAAAACATTAACGTTGAAAATTTTCTTATAAGCTTGTAAGGGAAGATTCGAAGATTTTATAAAGGCAGAAAATAGTCACACCCTCCGTATAAGTTAAAAAAAATTCTTACATTAATTCTGTCAAAATGGATAAAAAGCACCATGTCTGGAAAACGACAAAAAGATTCTGTTATAAACCTCTTATAAAAAGTCAAAAAAGGGTAAAAATGACTTTAACCCATATTCTTTTCAATACTAAAAAATGTTTTTAAATACATTTTAAGACACATGGATGTGGATGATAAAGTAGTCCTAGTTGATTATTGCGTATAAACAACGTCGGATAATGAAGAGATTGTGAAATAAACCCTTACCTTGTACTTTTCCTTGATTAGGGGTAGTTTAACCTCCTGTATAATGGTGAAATAATTGTTATTAATTTATACAAGAATCAAATATATTAATATTATATCATATGTGATCTTTAAACTTTGCTTTGTTAATAATATCATAGTATTATCGTTGTTTTGGGTGGTAACTTACTCGTTTTCTTTTTTATGTTTGGTTACTTATGACGGGTTTTTAGTATCTTATTCATATCCAAAATGATATCAAGTTCTTAAAAATTATTTTGAAATCATAAAATGATAATTATACTTTAATGGATACGATGGAGAATGAATCTCAGCACGTTCGTGGAGATGGTAGTCCGTACGTACGCACGAGCGACGATATCATTCTTTTGATATTAAAATAATATATAATTGGATGGTATAGCATATATACAGAATCATTATCATGATATATTTATTATTTAATTAATTAAACATAATTATTATACCCATCCAAATAATAATTAATTTAATAACAATCACACCACGACGCGGAGACGGTAAGTGGTATGTACGCACGTATGGTGACATGTTTTTCAAAGGATTGATATAATACTGAATATGGATGGACCATATTTATAATAACAACAATGTATATATACTATACTGGATTTATTATTTTATAATGGGAAAAACCAAAAAGAATAAGTTGAAGAAAAAGGAACTTGAAAGAGGTAGGTGAAAACATTACCTCTTCTTCCGGTTTTTCCTTTTGATTTGATGAAAAGGGCTCCTTAGGGTGGATTTATGATCAAACTAAGGCCTCTAGGTTGTAGTGAGGGAATTTGAGAGAGTATATGGGAAGGGGTTGGCCCATCCAAAAGGCTTTTAATGTGATAATTAGTGAGAAGGGCGAGTGCCCTTTTATAAGTGGGGTGAGGGGCACCTTTGGAAAAGCAAGAAATATTATTTTATAATAAATTCATATTCTGTTTATAATGTCTCAAAAGTGGATTATTTAAAGATTAAGGTGTGGATGGGTCTAAAACCACTCAACCAGTGGAATTTAGGCTGGTTTGGATCATTATATACATATCTTATCATTTATTTTTAACTCTTAGTTAATTAGTTTGACAGTTACCATGTCACTTTGTAATTTTATATTATATAGTTAATAAACATACTATAAACCCCCACAAGACCCCAAAGTGGTCCTTTAATGATAATAATATCATTATATAAGCCTCTTGGCCGAAATGTAGTTTTTTAGGAATTTAATATCAATTAATAATATAATATTTGTTTTCAGAACTCTTTTATGTCAATTTTGACACTATTCAATAATTGATTTTTGAAAAAATCATAACAGATTGATTACATCGAAAAAGGATAATTAAATCTATCCAAGAATTTCATATTAACATAGAAAATTATTTTTATTTATAAAAAGCTCAATTTAAATTTATTTGGGTGTTTATAATATCAATTATTCTAATTTTTCATTAATTAGGTAATTACTGCATCACCATTATATCATAAATAAATTAAATAATTTAATGTCTAAAAATTATAAATAAATTAATATTATGTAGGAAATAGTTTTATCTTTATAATTAATATTTATAGTCAAAAATCCAACACATATAACACGATTTAAAAAACAATTTCTAAAAGATACTTGCTAATGTCATTTTTGTATTTATTTTAACTTAATTAAAATAAAGTGTCCCTATCACCTACAAGTGGCTCCATGGGGTCCGAAAATCGACCAAAATATGCCCAAGGTCGGACATGTATCCACCAATAAGATTTGGACACGTTTTCGGGTAATTTTATATTATTATAATATTAATTTTTATCCCTTATTTACCAGATTTACCCTTTAACCATGGTAAATAAAATATTTACTGAAATAATTATTCAAAATGTCTAAAAATAAAAGTTTCATATTTAAGCAATTTAGAAAATCCTGCTTCCAAATATGAAATCCATTTTTCCAAATTCAAAACGCAGAAGTGGATGAAATTAATTTAAAATTAATTCTTGTTGTTAAAACCAAAAGCATGTTTTTAAGCGATAATAACTATGAAAAGATTGACACTTGTTTATGTCCGGTTTAATTGTGAAATTATGTTAAATGAGAAACATTATATTAAATGGTAAAAACAACTCAAATTCATAATTTAACACTATTAATTATTATAAATAAAAAAGTTGTCTTTAATTAAAATTTAGTAATTTTCACTATTCATCAAAATATTAATGTTATCCGAAAAGTAAAACAATTTCACCTTAGGATAAATTCGATACTCTGAATTCAAAAATGAAGTCCATTTTGAGAGATAAAATTTATACAATTTTAATAAGTAGTTATTAATATTAATAATGGCTTGTTTGATTGGTTGTGGTGTGTGTTAGAACTCTAAGTTGCATATAACACATGCTACTGTATTATTCAAAGGGAAGCGTATCATGGATGTTTGGGGTGTTACAGAAACTATAATTGGATTTTTTTTATATGTGGTACAATGATGTTAGTAAAATAAATCAGGTGTCATACTAGGAGACAATGAGATTGAATTATTCAAATGTTGGATAATATCTTAAAAACATGGAGTTTATTTTTAATGATCATATCTTTTTAAGGGTTTATATGATTATGGTGGTTCAAATATGCAAGATTATTTAACGGTTATTTATTATCTGATAAAGGATATAGTCCATAAAGAATAGTTCTTTATGGAATATTATTTCATTGAATTGAGTGTGATGGATACAACATATGATAGTGGTAAATGTACAAAATGAGGAGGGTTTTCATGAACTATTATTTGATTGGATTGAGTGTGATGTTGAAAGGGTTATATAATGTAAATTACTTGAAAGAGAGAGAACAATATTATAGTAACATGATTTGGTTTAGCTTCATTCTCATTTTGTATTCATTTTATTAGTAATTGATTTCATATATGAGTTGATTGAATTTTTTGGATTGTACATTTATGTTCAACATTAATTTGTTATTTTAAATTCTTGGGTTGGATTTTGAAGATAAACACCATTGATTGTGGATCTGTTATGGAGGATTAATAATTTTACATTTAGTAGGGGATGAATGTTTATGGTTGTGGTTTATAATTATATTGGATGAAAAAAATTTGAAGGTGAATTTTTTTTGTGATCTAAAATCTCTTATAATGTGTTTGTAATGTATTAAGTATGATTTTAATATTTTTAACCTATTGAAAATAATGGTCATTTTGACCAAATTATACACTGATAGAGGATTTTGAGTGCATTTCTATGTATGAGATGTGATTTTTACTCTATGGTGTGATTTTTTATGTGAATAATAATGAGTGGGATATTTGTGTATGTTGAAATTTAATTTCATTGAGGATGATAATTTAAAAAATAATGGAATTATTAAATTATTATGATATGAAAAATTTTATTCAAAAATAATTTAAAATAATTATTTTCTTAAATAACGTATTAAAAAAATTACTTCGGGATAATATAAATAATTTCGGTTCTATTATTAAATATATAGATTATATTTTTTATCAAATTTATCTTTTATATTTATTGATATATATTATATATATTTAAATTAATATTTCAATGGCCATTGGTTAATGTAAAAATTATATCGAATTCATGCGTAATATGGTTCAATAATAATTGTATTTATCTTAATTTAATTAACACAATATAATTTTTTTTGGAAAATTATTTAAATTATACATTGTTTTATAATATTCCAGAAAAGTTGGGCGAAATCCCCTTTATTAAAAAAGAAAAGGCACATATAGACCTTTTGGGGAAAAAGGGAGAACTCGTCACAAAGTCGATGACCTGAAGGCACAAATGCCTTAAAATACAGTGGTTTATAATATACATATATATATATACATTCATAAAAACATTCACATGTACATACATGAATATAAAAACCAAAATTCATGAATGCATGTATACATACATACATACATATGTACATATAAATTTTAAATAAATAAATAATCAATAATAGGACCCATGTGGGGGTTGATGATAGAGGTGGACAAAGAATAATCGGTTCCATATATATTCCCTATGTATGAGTTAAGAATTTTATAGAATCAGTTATCACATTAAAAGAGAGTACTGATGAGAGGGATCAATGTCGATGGTTCCCCTATACTGGAATCCTAAAACAAATTATTTAAGAGATGGGGATATATACCTCTCTTATCACCCTATTTCAACTATCATTCACTCTCATTTTATCTCCTCATCATCTTCTTAACCTCTATTTTTTACAACATCGTCATCTAACATTGAATATAGGTTAATTCTTGGACAATGAATTCCATCCTTCAAAATTTATAAAATAATATCATGGGGTGTTAGAATGATTATCTATTATTATTCATGAATGAATCAATTTAAATATTCTTAAAATAAAATAATTATTTTATAATTATTTTATATCTAATATAAATTATTTGATATATATATATATATTGTTAATATTTTTATTGGAATTTTATGGTATACAAGTAAATCATTATGACATAAGGATCAAATGTTGTCAACAATATTAACATGAAAAATTATATAATTTTTATCCAAAAATTGATTAATGAGTGAAATGAGATAAGTATTACTAAGGATATTTTTATGAATTCTAATAATTTTAGTAAATAATTATTTAAATGAAAAATTTATTCAATATTTAGATGAGATATTATTTAATAATAATTTTTTATAAAATTTGAATTTATTTACATAGTTATATCTAATTATTTCCTGTTTTAATTAGATATGGAAGATATTGAAAAATGATAAAATCTATTCGATATTATTATATTGAATCAAAAGTATAAAATATATCTCATTTTTTCAATTGAATTGTTTTATAAATATTAGAATATTCTATTATTTTTTTAAAATGGAAGAATTATTATAAGTATTTATATATTGTATTTTTAAATGTAAATAGTTAATATTAATATTTAATGTGTTGAAATACTGTTTGGTTATATATTTTTTGTTAAACAATTTAATTAAATCGTTTTTTCTAAAAGAAATGATGGTTTTACATGGAATATAAATTTATAATATTTTGCTAAATTTTTATAAATATTAGAATTTGAAAAATGTATTATGTTTATAAATAATATATATAATAACTAACAAATTTACTAATATATAATAAATCAAATATTAAATAAATCATTGATTGTGTCATGAAAAAATTATTTTTCTAAATAATCTCTTCTATGATAATAAAAATAACAATTTTTTTAAAATCTTATGTAATTTTCTCCATAAAGAGTGATGTATAAGGAATAATAATGTGTTGATATAATATCAATTTTTTACAAATAAACAAAAAATATAATGTTATATTACCGAAGTCCCACTAGGTAATGTCCTATGTACCATGGCTAGTGCATGTATATCAAGAATTTGACTCTTCAATTAATAATAAGAAGAATGGTGTGTTAATGAAGAAAATGAAAATGATATGAAAACAGTTGGCGGATAACTGAAATATAACTTGTATCTAAGAACTCTAACAGTAATTCATGTAAATAATGATCAATAAATTTATATCTTAGAGGATTAATCAAGAATTTTATGTTCAAAAGAAAAAAATACAATGGAAATAATGCATTAATTCACGATCCTTGGGTCATAATTTTGTAAATTTTATAACATTATCCTGACATTAGGAGAAAACTATCGTGTCATTGATGAAAATAATATATCTAATAAATTCTTTATGGAAATTATCCCACACATTTTGTAATTTGATTCTATAACTTTTACTATGAATATTTCATGAGAATATGGTATTAAAATTCATTTTAGATTGTGGGTAGGTATTTTAAACCAATTATTGAAAATTAATTATTCTAATAATATGCCTATATAATTCCCTAAACAATGGGTTTTGATACTATAATTATATATTCATTGTTATTATATGTAAATCATCCATCATTCATTTATTTAGCTCTATTTTCATTGTTCCTTCAATTCCTTGCAATACGTCGTGAAATTATACATCATCATCCATCCATAAAAATTCCACCATAATTTCCATGTTAAAAATGTTTTTCATTAATCTCAGAATCCCCTCCATCTTAAAAATATCCTCCCACGAATCTCTAAATTTAAAGGGTGATAGTTGGGAAAAAGTAAAATTTGTACGAACATTTTAGTAGTTGATAGATAACTCGATATTGTTGTAATTACCATGGATTTATCTAATGCCTTGAAATGTGTCTATGTGAATGTTATTTTAGTTTCATTTTTTCTAGGAATTTATCCATCCTCAAGAAAACCCACACTAATTATCCACATTGGAACACTGTCTTCCAAAAACATTTTCTGTTGTGTTTCTCCACATATTCATTATTTTTGTCACTGGTGGAAATTACTTTTGAATGAAAATCCTATAATTTTTTTATTCATATATATTCCTGGATATCAAAATTGATAATTTAGAAAATTTTGAATATAAAGTTGGATAATTTGGATAAATTCATCACATATTCAAATGGTAAATCATCAGTGGAGGAATCATTTGTTTTGTTATATGAAAACTCAATACGAGCTATGAATTTTCCCAATATTTCATATTTTTTAAGTATATCATGAAACAATGTGTAATGTTTTTCATTTAACACCTCTATTTTACCAATAGTTTGTGTATGTTTTATGGTGGAGAATGAAATATTGGTTTCATGTTTGTTCCAAAATGAACCACAAACGTGACTAAGGAATTTTACATCCCTATCACCCGCATTGCACATGGGTTAACAATGAAACCAAAAAACATCCCTAAAGATCAGGGACATGGGTTGTGTCATTTATATTATAAATATTAATAAAATGATCCATTTTAATAAAATCACCCACCACTATAGATATATCATTTATAAATGTTTGTTATCTTTTAAATTTGATGATAAAAATGGAAGATATTTTGAAGTAATGATGATAATAAAGGAGGGAATGTGGGATAGACCATGTGGTATAACATAAAATTAATCATATTTACACATATTTCAATTAATATAAATAGAAATAAAAACACAATGTTTGTGTGTCAAATAAAAGGTTTTCACATAAAATAAAATTCATTCAGGGAATACGATGAAACAAAAAATATATTTTCTTTGGAAAAAAATGTATTTAAAAATTATTTTTCATATCGTTTTCACAAATTTTATATATTTCAAAACAATGACCATATTTCTAAAAAATTCATTTAAAAAAAACAAAAAATGTCAATTAGAATTCATAAAAGTGATTAGAGTACATACCCTTGATAAAGAATCTGGGGTATCTTATTCTTTTTCATAGGTAGTTTAGTTCAATGACTCCCCATTAAGCTTCTTTCTAAAGTGATAGGCTTAGATTAATGAATTAAAAAAATACCTAATTCCTATACCAATGGAATAACATTTATCCTCAAAACAAAAAAATTAAAGGAATTATAATATTGAAATTAGTCAAAATATTATTGAGTGAAGAGAAAGAATGTCCCTGATATTATATACCACTTAAATTTATCGCCTTTCTTGAACAACTAATTCAATGGTGTAGAGATAGGGGGAAATTCCATGAAAACCCTCTAGTAGAATCTTTCAAGGAAATTAAAGCATTTAATATCAAAAAAATTAATTTATTTTATCTAGTCCCAAATAACCATAAACAACTATTCATTAATTCTCATGCCATGAAATTCCATGAAAAAACAATAGAATAATATATAATAAGTAGGAAATGAATATTTTATAATTTTTTTAATAAATATAATTTTCTAAAGAGTCTATGTTGGGACCTAATGATAATGTTGTGCACACCATAAGGGTTAAGGGTTTCTAGCGAAAAATATCATTATGTGACTAATGGGTGTCATATTGTGACACTTCAACCCGAGTCCCACATTGGGTGTGGTTGAGTACTATGAGAGGAATATAATTCCCATGTGACCACCTTCACATCATGAGTAAATTTAGATATGTGAGGTGGTAGTTATCACACTCCGTGGTAGGAGGTGTAATTGAGCTCCCTTTAACGGTTGTGAGTCCCACAAAAGAACAAATTCATGAAGTAGTGAGCCAAAGCAGACAATATTGTAATGAAGGGACTGAAACCTAATTTTATCCTAAAAAATGGGTATTAAATTATGGTGGTAGGCCTATTATTCCACGAGAAATAACACAATTGTAATTTTTTGTACCAATTAGAATTCAGTGTGTGCCTTATGTGTAAGGCACTACTGGATTCATGATTTCATGGAATAACTAGTGGGTGTCATGTCATAATTTCATAAACATTATCCAAACATTGGTTATGGATTTTTCATCATCATGAACGATATGTCTCATGTTATATAATCCCCATCAATGAATTTTTTTAGGGATTGGATGTTTTAGTGACCCCCCCCAATCAGAAGTCAACCTTGTTGAAGTTCAAAACTATAATTTGGTGGCCATAGATGGATTGTATTATTTAGGAGGGACTACAACATAAATTGGTCCAAACTGTCTAAAAACTTGTTCTGAATGCCCATGATATCTATTAAAAATCTAGAATAAACAATGATGTCATCAAAAGAATCAACAGAAAATTACCAAATGAATGGACAGAAAAAAAGATTCATTATGTTCATGAATATACATAGGGAGTTAGTCGTTCCCAAAAAATAAATAGAAATTTATTCATGTCAAACATTGTTTTAAATGTGGTTTTCAATTTATATCCCCCCATTATAATTTTATGTTATACAATCCTTAAGGAAATTTTAGAAAACAAGAATACACTGTGGAGATCATCATGTATACCATCTAAAAAATGTATGGTATATTGATACTTTAATATGATTTTAATGATGATAGGAAAATAAGCATACATTTTCCATATAACATTTTTATTATGTTTTGGGATATCTATTACAAGACAAGGACTCAAAAATTATCTCAATAATTATTCATTAAGAAACACTTGCACTTACACATGAATAACATTAGTTTCCTCCGGATTGAGGTGATAAATGGGAATTTTGGAGGTGTTGTACCTTAAAATAAATCAATATGGTTCTCAATACCCTTCAATGTAGGTAATATATAGGTTTTTTTCTATATAAAGACATTATCAAATTCATTAAAATGTGTGGATATACTATAATTTGTTTATTTATTAAGAATGTTTGTTTTAAAACGTTCCCACATCCATAGAAAAAAATGATTTCCCATCAACTCTAAATATATCTCTATATCAATTTTTCTTAAGAAACCTCATTATTTCCTCTTTACTTCTATTTTCTCTATTTTGTCTATTTTCTTTACCTAATTTATTTTGGTATCACTCATTGCTTCTTCTTGTTACTGTGTGTGTCCTAGAACAAATATATGTGTACATTATGATATGTATTCTTCATTATTTTGAATATTAATAAACTCGTTATCACATCATTATATTTATTCTATGAGACACAGATTGTGATAAAGTCCTAATATTAATTGTTTCACAAAATGATCATAGAAGTTCACTACTATTATGTGAACCTCCAAGTATAACAACATTATTATAAAATATATGTTCTATAGATAGATGTAATCATTTGAGGGACACAAATAATACATTCTATCTAGGGTCAATACTCATAGGCATTCGAGTGTACTTATTATAGTGTGCACCCTTAGTAATTTTTAGTGTAGGATATTATATGAATGTGGTATACCAGTAGGAAATCCAAATTTATATGTTTCATTGAATGTTCCAATATATAAATGTGTCTATTGATCCATAGAGTTTATTATTATTTTTAATGTGTATTATATGGCATGAACATTGTAGTATTGATGAAAAATTTGACGATATATGTTATCATAAAGGTTGGATACATTAGGTGTTTCATGGGTAATATTTCAATAAAAAATATTGCGATAATGGATTTTTGCATTCTCTTATTTAATAGAAGTTGATATCTCAGAACCATTGATTAGAATGATTTTTCCTAAATATTTCCATGGCCATAGTGTTCGATAGGCGTGTTGAATCTCATGAATGTTAAAGAAAGAGTCATCAATCACATAGGTCGATGCCACCAGCACGCAACATTGTTGATTAGAGAAATAACATTAAAGGGATTATATTACACAGTAAGCACATTAATGTGTTTTTACTTTGTTGTGAAATTATCTTCTTTCCCTAATGGTTTTGTGGAATTTTCAAGATGTTATCCTTGAACAGTTGTCCATATAACATTATTTTACTTAAAACAAGGCCTAGTCGGTAACACACTATGTGTATCCACATCCTTAATTAAAAAATTAAATTATTTATTATTTAATATTTAAAATATTGAATTACTATAATTCAAATAAATTATTTTATAATTATTCATCTATTTGTGATCATAGATACTCTATCACTAATCTTTCATGTTGGATTTGTAATATTATATTATAAATATTATTTGATTTAATTCCACTGATCATGTCATTTTTCATCATATAAATCCCATATTAAACATTGATTAGGATTACAAGATCAATTATTCTTGGCAGATCCAATTCCACTACTATTCCCAGAACCATAAAATGGTATTAGAGGAAGATTTAATATTTGTTTATAATTATTTGAAGATAATTAATTTTTTAAATAATTTTTTATAGGATTTAAAATCTAGTTTAATATTTCTTTACTCTAAATCTTGATATCTTCTTTATTCCTCCCAATTTATAAAAAATATATTCAAATATATTAATTTTATTATTGTAATACATTCAGATAACACATCCTAAGGTTTAGTGGAATCATGATGGATAACATCAATCAATACACCATGTATACATATGTACACATTATGTACATATGTTCAACGTACCGTGATTTAATTTTTAATTAATTCAATATATACTAATTTGTCACACATGGTGAATTTAATTATAGACCGTGTGTTGACCTATCCATTTTGGTACATGGTCAACGATAGTACACACCATGTAATGTTTGTACATGATGTGACATCATTTATCTCTAAAAAATATTGTATTTTCCAATAAAATCTCATGATTGGTGATTGGGTATCTTAGATATCACAAATCATGTATCCAATTTACACATCATTTACTCAATTAACTTTCCTGGAAAATATACAGACTAAATCCAAAGGAATGTGATATGGATAGATAGTGATAAATATACATGATATGTATATTGATTATACAAGACATTTATTTTTACTAAATTACAAAGAACCAAAAAAATAATTTATTTTATTTATTAATCCTTATCAAAAAGTTTTATATATGGTTTTTGTGTTGATATTACACGTTTTGTGATGAATTTTATACATTTTGAATATCTAAATAATTTTCTATGTATGTTTTGTGACTACATATTTTGTAGAAAATGTAATATAATTATTACTCTACATGTATAGAAATATTACATGGGACCGAAATGCCATGTTATTTGTGAGGACATTAATTTGATTGTAAATATTGCGAATTGTTTCATAATTTATGTGTATTAGATTTCATGTGAGTTAACAAGGTACAATTTTAACACACATTGGGTACTTCATAGAGGCACTAACCTTCATTCCTCTAAAGAACATGTCTTGTACAAAATAAATTATAAATTAATTTAATTTATTCAGAATTATATTAAATAAATACCTCAAGAGAAAATAAAATATGAAATATGATAAAGTAATTGATTAATTATGAAATATAATTTATTTATTCGAGCGTGATTTATATTAAATAAGAAATAATTGAATTGAATGTAATTTTATAAAGTTATTAAATCATTTAATATATGTGGATTATCATGAACATATACTAGAAATTTTAATGAGATTGGTTTCATTTAATTTATTATTTAATTTAATCATTGGTCTTTTCATTATACCTTAAGTCATTTAGTGGGGGGACTATATGCCTAGGGTTAGTAGTATGTAAACCCCTTAAAATTATTTGATTTCCCTCACCTATGAGTGACTAAAACCAAATTTAACGGATGAAACTCCCATGCTAGAGAAGTTAGATCAAGTTTGTATCCCAGGAGAAACCAATATAAAAAAGATAAATATGTGAAAATTTGAATGATGAAATGTTAACTGTAAATGGTTTAATGTGTTTTTCTCTTATGTAAATAGTTAGTTAATGATATATTATTTAAACTAACCCAGGCAAAAATCGTATCATCAATCCAAATTATTATTTCATTTATGAAAGTCTCATGGTTTATTCATAATGGATGATTTTTTATCACATTAATTAATGAATTAACAGTAGTGAAATATATTAAAAAATTAAAATATATAATGAAAAAAAATTCCAATAGAAAGATATTTACATGACTAAATTCAATTAATTTTAAAAACCATGTAATAAAGCTAATAGTTTTCAAATTAATGATATAGATAAATTCACTCAATTTTGTCATGACCCGTTCCCCGGGGCCCATGTCGTGACAACCACATTCCCGCCTTCCATAGGCTAGGGGTTGGCGACCTTCACTGAAGGCATTTTCCCTAAAACTGGGAAGGCATTGCCTTTGAAACCAGTAAACACACACATCCAAGAACACATCAAGATACGAACATGAGTCAACAATATTGGAAAAAATTGTTGAATGTAAAAGGCGTCGGGATACAAGCCCAACTATTAAGGTTCAAGTACAACTGAAATACAATACAACTAAATAAAAAGGAAGACAGCTACTAGGTCATCCTCCTAAATTCCTACCAAAATGGTAGGTACAGATTTCCTTATATGCTCTCCACGTCCAACGTCTCCTCTGAGTTCTAACATGCCTTATGGTCCTCCTCCGGGAACCGTCTAGTCCTGATATCAACAGCCTCGATCAGCATTGTCTGTTGATTGTACCAAACACAACAATGTGTGGGAATAACTTGTGTAGGGGTGAGTATAATGATACTCAGTAGGAACCCTAAGAACCTAAAGGTCTCACAAAAATCAGAACGGATAAACCACGATCCCTGAAATCATATGACAACCCTACATAGGTATATGCATATATATACCTATGTTATCATGTAAAGACATCAAAATCATGAGGAGACATAGAGTCAAACTCAAAATCCCAAAACTAAATTGTTCAAAAAAGAAAAAAGTACGATATTGGTAGGTACCACTGAAGTACAACACACAGAATAATACCACCAATGCATTACCACAAAGGAATGTATCGCTCACGTACGAACTCAGCTCAAACCAGGTATAACTTGAGTATATAAGTAAAAATGTTTTTTCGTAAAGTTAGATCATGTTATTCATTCAAGTGGATCTGCTGTTGACCCCCACAAGACTGCTCGGTGCTGAACCACATAGGATCTCTAGGTGTAGACCCACACAGGATCACTCGATGCTGACCCAAACAGGATCGCTCGGTGCTGACCCACAAATAATTTCTAGGTACTTACCCACAAATGATCTCTATTCATTCTTCATGTCACATCCATCTACTAGTTTCTCATACAATGATTTGTAGTCTCTGTGAGGGTCCTCTCCCCATGTCACTAGTCAATACTCAAACTGACATGAATTCCCATGAAGATGTAAGGCAGTGGACCGCCCCGTCTTATGGGTCTCAACACAATAGACGGTGCGTCAATTGGATGCCCAGTCTGTATTATAATAGCCTTTTTGTCCCAAGGGCCTAGTTAGATTCGTTCTTGATTCAACCCGACCATATCCCAACTTTATCTTAATCTCAAGTGGGGTATACTAAAGGGGTCGTCTTGATCCAGGGTTTCTGATGCGTGTAGTTGGTTCGTCAAATGGATGTCAGTAGCAATGTTTTGGCCAAAGAGTGTAAATGGGTCAAAGTGGGTCTGGGTCCCGTCTGCCCCAATCGGACCAACCCAGCCCGGCCGGGCATCCCTACCTAGGCCACATGGGGCGGCGCAGAGGCCGCGGGGGCCGCGATGACCAAACGAGCTACTGGGTCAGCGGAGGCTGCTTGGGGGTGGAGGCCACTGGGTACAGGGGGCCGCAGAGGCCACAGGGCAGTGGAGGCAGCAGAGTTGGGGAGGTCGTGGAGGATGCATGGTAGTGGATGCTATAGGGAGGTGGAGGCCATGTAGTGGCGGGGGGCTGTCCACTCCGCACAGTGAGGTCCTATACCATGCCTTTGTCTGTGGAGAGTTCTTCCAGCCGATGTGCGTTCATCGCTGTGGCACAACGTTGTCTTCATCCATTGTGAAGAACACAACAATAATGAAGAATGATGGAGGGGTCATGCAATTTTTGTTTGGAATGAAGCCTCTTTTTTAGAGTGGTATCAAGTGGTAAAACCAATTTGTTGAATGAAGAATGTGAAATTGTACAACCACAAACAATGGTTATTCCCAAACCTGTAGAAAAAGAAATCATATGTGGATCAACTAGTTAAAGATTTGATCCGCGTTATTTGTTAAGAAGGGAGGGACATGGGAATCCCTAATCACACATAATAGAAACCCTACCTCGGTGATTTGTTGATGGAGGTCGCGTGGATTAAGATGATTCTGTCAGGGAAAGATGGACAACACTAAGGTCAACATTTCCTTGATCGTTGTTTCATTGACATTGAAGATGTTCCACATTGGAAAGAGCATTCTTCATAGTGGAGCGTGTTCTTCATTGGAGAACACATTCTTCGTTGGAGAGAATAATCATCCAAATGTTCTCCTCTTCCAATTCCACCAAAATGTGAAATAACCATCTTGTTAATTTATGATTAACAAATAAAATGGTTGGCACAATTATTTTTTGGAATAATCCATAGCACCACATTGTAACAATTAATTGTACCAGATGGTCTCAAATTAATGGGAGGAGATGACTATTGGTGGGGGTGGGTTGAGTGGTTTCATCCATTATGAGGGTTCAGCTAGTCCCCACATTTAGGAATTCAAAATAGGCGTTTTAGACTCAATGGTCCCAACCTCCATAACACACATGTGTGATATTTTAGTTCTGCTGGTCCCCACCTTCAATCCATCAACATGGGAGGTTTCAAAAAAAAGCTAAGTAAAATAAAATGTTATTTTATTTTATTTATATTTCCATGAAAACCCCAAATTCTATCATTCACCCTCGACCTACTGTGGTTGAGGTGAATGTCCACTTAAGAGAATATCTGCCCCACGAGTTCATTGGTGCCCACATATTTCAATTTTGAGCACCGGTTCAAAGGTCACAAAAACATGCTCATACATTTACTAAATGTACCCAAAAAAATGTACAAAAATTAATTCCAGGCACTCCGTGCCTCGGAATCATTCATTGTAAATTTTACCAGAAAATTAAAATTCCTATATAATAAAAACATTACATGGAATTTTCAGATCTTTTCAGTCACCCCACCTCAGGGCTGTACATCCCCATAATCCACATCACAAAACTAGGAAGACAAGTGGGGGTACTGAGCAAGTATCTAAGACTCTCGCTCCCATGTGCTCTCTTGAAGGTTCTAGTGTTTCCATAGAATGGAAACCAGAGGTATCAACCACGCCCAAAGTACCTGCTCCATTCGATTATCAATATCCCCTTAAACCTCATAAAATTCTCCCCATGATCATCGTCCAGCTCAATGCAGTCAATGATTTGAGAATGTTTGTGCACGTATCTCCTCAGCTGGGACACGTCGAAGACGTCTTGCACCCATTGTAATTGAGGTGGAAGGGAAAAGTGGTATGCCACCTCACCAAATATGTTGATGACCAGAAAAGGTCCGATTAATCTTGGAGATAACTTTCCACCTCGGCCAAATCTCTGAAAACCTCATCGGGATGAGACTTGTAGAAAGACATGATCACCTTTTTTGAACACATCAGGTCTCCATGTCCCATCGGCATAAGACTACTTCCTCCTCTGTCTAGTCTTCATCTGTTTCTCGATGATTTTCACTTTCTCTGTGGTATCCTGTACCATCTCTAGTCCCACTAGTGTTGAATCCCCCGGGTCAGCCCAGTGCATATAAGATCTTTAAAGTCGCCTATGCAATGCCTCAAAAGGTTCCATCCCAATGGTGGAGTTATAGTTGTTGTAATATTAAAACTCCACCAAATTCAAGTGTTCCTTAAAAATGCGACTGAATTGGAGGATGCAAGGATGCAGCATGTCCTCGAGGGTCTATGGTCCTCTCAATCTTGTGAACATTCTATGGATGGAAGGTGCTAGTCAAATGAAGTTGTGTTGTGAAAGCCTCTGGTAACCCCTTCCATAGATGGGAAGTAAAGTGTGTATCATTATCAGAGACAATTGTCAAGGGTACTCAATGATGATTTACAATCTACTTCACATAGAGGAGTCTCAATCTCTCTACTGAACCCTACTCAATGATCTGTAGTAAGTGGGACGAATTGGTGATCCGGTCAATGATCTTCCAGATATAATCATGAACGGTGGATATAAGTGGATGTCCTGTCATGATGTCTGTGGATATCCAATCTAACTTCCACTCTAGGGCCTCTAAAGGATGAACTAATCGTGCTGGAACCGGATTCTCCGCCTTCACTTGCTGACAAGTGAGGCACCTTGAGTCAAAATCTGCAACATATTTCATCCTTCCAGTCCACCAGTGCCATCTTCGGTGATCCTGGTACATCATAGCCACTCCTGGATGTACCGCTAGTGGGGATATGTGCAAATCCCTAATCACTTCCTCCTAAAGAGACCCAGTAACCATGGTACATATTCTGAAGAGGATGTTGTGCTCTTCACCTTTAGAATATCCATTATGTCCATGCCCTATGGTTATCTGAGCACATAGAGCCCCATAGTCAGTGTCCTCACACGAAAACTCCCTGAATTGCTGATGAAGTGGGGGAGTGATTGTAAGAAACTGAAGAAAAACGGCTCCATCCTGATCCACCAAGGATATCTCTAAAGAAGTCAACGGCTTTGTTGCCTCGCATAGATGTAGTATACCAGACCTCTTACTGAGTACATCTGCTACAACATTCCACTTCCCAAGAGTATATATTATCTCTAAGTCATAGTCCTTGTGGAACTGAAGCCAAAGTCATTGTCTTGGGTTCAGGTCCTTCTGAGAGAAGATTAACCTGAGACTCTTGTGATTAGAGTAGACTATAAAATGTTCACCCATCTGATAGTGTCGACACATCCTCAAGGATACGAACACTTCTTCAAACTCTAGGTCAAGGGTAGCTTAGTTATGCTCATGTTTTGTTAGATTTCAAGAACAATATGTTATGACTTCGTGCTCTTACATCAGAACACATCTATGTCTGGTCCCTGATGTGTCGCAGCAGACTATATACATATTCCCTCTTCTGGAAGCCTCATGATGGGGGCAGTAGTCAGACTCTGCCTCAGCTCTTGAAAAATGTACTTGAATCACTCCGACCACATGTATTGTTTTCACTTTTTGACAATGCTGATAAAGCTATTGCAACTCTGGAGAAATTAGGTACAAACAATTGTAGTATCCATCCAGACAAATGAAACTTCGTACATATCTCACACTCCTAGGTGGCTCGCATGACAGAACCACCTCAATATTCATTTGATCAACTGCAACTCCAACCTCAGATATGAAATGTTCTAGAAAGTGGACCTCTCAGATCCAGAACTAGCACTTTGATAGCTTACCATAAAGCTGGTGCACTCAGAGTGTGCCTAGTACTACATGAAAATGACAGGCATGCACGTCCTCTGGAGCCGAGTAGATCAGAATGTTGTCAATGAACACTACAAAAATTCGATCAAGGAATGGCTGAATGATCCTGTTCATGAGTCCCATGAACACTACAGGAGCATTGGTTTCTCCAAATGGCATAACTAATAACTCTTATTGGTCGTATAGACATCTGAAAGATGTTTTCTACATATGCTCATTTCGAACAGAGAGTTGGTTATAGCATGATCTGAGGTCTATCTTCGAGAACCACCGTTTACCCATTAGATGATCAAAGAGGTCGCTACTCCTCAAAAGTGGGTACTTTTTCTTCACGGTCACCTAGTTCAGGCGCCGATAGACTACACAATGTCTCAATCTCCCATCTGCCTTCATAGAAAAAAAAATCGGGGCTACCCAAGGAGAAACATTGTGCCAAATAAACTGTCTCCCCTCTAAGTCCCCCAGCTGTACCCGTAGTTCAAAACGCTCTGTGGGAGCCATCTGATACGTTGTTGTAGATAACGGTTCCATCCTGGGGTACATGTCAATGTAAAATTAAACCTATCTCTGAGGAGTTGGACCTAGAACATCATTAAGCAATACATCCGTGTAATGGTCCACCACTATAGGATAAATCATACTCCCCAAATCATTTTCTACGTGGTTAAGGCTAGCCAACTGATTAGTGATCGGTTGCACTCTCCACCAGGTAAGTCAATCCTGTGTTGCAAAGGCTCCCTTCTCTCCTGCGAAGGTACACCTGGTCCCATCCGGGTGGGCACAACTCATTTTGCACCTAATGAAATCAATCTATGCAAGTACTGTAGATATCCAATCCATACTGAAGATTACATAATAGGCCTCAACGCCACTACTAGGAGAACCTAGACGAAGCTCTCGCCTCATATAGTATGCTCTCACTTCTAGAACCAGTGCATAATCATCTGATCTGGTCCCATATGAGTCTCCAGTTGTAAGGATTGAACCAATGACTCTGTCAGATTCTTTGATATCGGAATGGGGGAAGTGGCAATAAAAAATGAAAATCACATGTGTCTATAAGTACTAAAGCTAAGGTAGAGTAGACACAGATCGTATCTTGTGTCATCTCCGGAGTGCGAGGATCATAGTCTGTATCTTCATGGAGCTAAGGTTGACCTTTTCCTCCTTCTCCCTATTGTTGGGTTGGACCACCTAGTGTTGGTGGAGGTAACATCTTGAATCGTCTCCCACTGCCATCTACACGGCCAGCTCCTCTGACACGTCTGCCTTCTCCTTGTGGACCTCCATGGTCGAACAATTGTCTCTCCATGGGTGGTTCATTGACTATCTGGATATCATTTGTATAGTGGGTCGGAAAGTCACGAGACATGTGACCCTTCCCTCTGCATGCATAACACTACCCGGTCCTAGAAACACTACCTCTTCCTCAGGTTCCCCACACAAGCAACCCTGAATCCTATGGTCATCCACTTGTAGGTCTTCTCCACTTGGAACTCTGCGATATCTATCTTCTCCCAGCTATATAAGTATCCGCTACATGATTACTGGAGGTGGGCCTCACTACTGGGGACTTCTTAGCAAGTAAAAACTCCACTAAGAGGGCTCTCACTAACACCCCCACCTATTTGGGGATGCTAAGATAAATCATTGAAGCCCTAATCCCTCACATTAGTTCCTGCTTGAAGGTCTGGGCCCTAAAGAATGGGTCCCGCACAAAATCAGGGGAGATTCGTGAGAGGTCAGTGAACCTCGCAGAGTACTGAGCCAGAGTTATGTTGTCCTGCTGTAGATGAAGAATCTCTGGTATGTGCCATGTGTGAAGAGTCGCAGGAACAAACTCTGCCTGAAACAGGAGCATAATGCTCCACCATCTGACAGTTACATCCTATAGAAGGCTGTCAGCAAGGATCACTATGAGATCAGCTGGTGTCCCTACCAGTCGGAAAACTCCAACCCTAGACTCCATCCAATCCTCAAAGGCCTATGGGTCTATCTCTCCCCTGATCCTAGGTGGCCTTAGGCAATGGAACTCATTCAAACCTCTAAAGTGGCATTCACCCTATTTTTGTTGGAACTAGAGGCATTGGTGGACCAATGGGTAATGGTACCGCTAGTGCCTCCGCTAGTGCATCTACTGGAAGAGGGCCCTACACAGAGGCCTTATCCCTCGGTGGGCTATCGATGCGTAGTATATTTGGAACCCTAGATGGCTCTCTATTTGGAGGCATACTGAAGAGAAACAGGTGTGCCACGGTCAAATATTCATAGCTGGTGAGGTGACTCAAATTTATCACAATGAAAAATCTTCAAAACACACACACAATCAGTGTTTTTGTGCACAGAGGTACAAATATGATGTTAGGGTCCTAGTGTATGGATACGTCGACTGCCACACCAACACTAAACTCCCTAAATGGATAACTGCACTCACTAAACATTACACTATTTCTTTTAAAAAGAAATATCAAAGTAATATGTTTTACGGTAGAAACTACTCCTCAGATTGTAATTTTTCATGACATGTTCCCCAGGCCCCAGGCAGTGACTAACCCAATCACACCTTCCATAGTATAGGGGATTAAAACTAACACAGAAAACATATTCCCTAAAACTGGGAAGTAATTTCTTTTAAAACATGTAAATACACACAACCATGCACAAAAAAATGAAAACAAGTCACCTATATAAAAAGCATAGTGCTGAATGTAAAAGGGGTCGGGATACAAGCCCAACTATAAAGGTAAAAGTAAAACTGAAATACAATACAACTGATGAAAAATGAAGACTGCTACTGGGTCATCCACCAGAATTCCAACATGAAGGGCATGTATTGATAACCTCCTCATAACTCCATGTCTGTCCTTCTTCTCTACATTGTGGCATGTCATATGGTCCACCTCTGGGCATCGTCTAGTCATGGTACCATAATCCTTGATCAGCACTGTCCATCATCTACAACAAACACAACATGGTGTAGGAATAGCCTGTACAGAGGTGAGTATTTCGATACTCAGTAGGGACCCCGAGACACTCAAGGTCTCAAAAAATCCACAACAGATTAAACATAAGGCTTGAAATCAACAGAAAACACTACATAGGTATATTCCCATACATATACCTATGTTATCAAGTATAACCATCTCAATCATGAGGAAACATAGAGTCCAACTCAAAATCTGAGTGTTCAATTGTTACAAAAATGAAAGTGTACCATGATGGTATGTACACCTCAAGTACACCACACAGATGAATACCTCCAAGGTATTACCCCAATGGTATGTACCGCTAAGGTACATCATCTCACACAATGTATAACATAACTACACAAGTTAAAATGATTAGTCATAATGTTAGATCATCTTATTCAGTTAAGAGGATCTTCTACTCAAAAATAGGGGACCGCTCGGTGCTGACCCATAAAGGATCACATGGTACTGAACCACACAGGATTGTGCAGCACTGACCCACATAGGAGTGCTCAGTGGATACCCCCACAGGATCTCATGTTGCTGACTCATAGAGCATCGCTTGGTGGTAACACACATAGGATCATTGTTCGTTCTTCATGTCAAAACCAGCTACTGTGTTCCCACACTAAGCTTGCTCATCTCTAGGAGGGTCTGCTGGTCACACAACCGGTTGATAGTACCACTACCACGATGTCCCATTATGATGTAACCGAATGGACTGCTATGTATTAGGGGCCTAAATGAAATAGACGGCGTGTCAATCAGATGCACCATCTATAAGTTATTATCCTTTTAGTCTAGAGTGGCTTGATGTATTCGTACTCGATCCAACCTGACCATATCTCAACATTTTCCAAATCCCAATTTGGGGAACACTAAACTGACCATCTCGCACCAGGGTTTCTGACACCGCAAATGGTTCATCAAACAGGCAGCTGGTGCCAATGGTATGGCCAAAAGAGTTAAAATGGGTCAAAGTGGGTCTGGGTCCGGACCGATCCAGTCAGACTGACCGGGCCCACTAGGTCTAGCCCGGACTGCACTAGGTGGCCCGGCCCATGCAGGGTGGTCCATCCAGCGCTGTGAGGCCTGGCCAGGGCGGTGTGGGGTGTCCCGGAGGCCGCGTGGGCCGCAAGGGCCGTCGTGGCCACTAGTGTTGTGATTTTCACGGGGCAATAGAGGATGCAGAGCGGTAGGGGTGGCAGTGGCTGCAGAGCATTCTGGGTCACAGAGGCCACAAGGCGGGGGTGGCCACAGAGTGTCGGCAGCCGTAGAGGCCGCAGGGCGGTGGAGGCCATGGAGTCAGTGGGGCGGCCACTAAGCAGCGGTTTGCCGCGGATGACCGGATGTCTAGCCATCCATTCCTCATTGTGTGGTCGGGCAGCACACCTTCACCTGTAACCGGTTCGTCTGGCCCATTTCCATTCGCCATCATGGCACTATGCCGTATTCTTCCATCATGAATAACACACAAATAATGATGAACGACGAAGGGATTGGGCATTATTTTTTTGGCCCACACCCTCCACGTTAGATTAGTTGCAAGCGACCCAAGAAAAAACTTAAATGAATAACTTCAAACACTGCAACCCCGCAAAATGATTATTCCCAATGAAAAATAAAAAGAAATCATCCACAGATCAACTAGATAGAGAGTTGATCTGGATTCTTTGTTTAGAGGGGAGGAACATGGGAATCCATAATCACGTATAATAATAACCCTGCCTCGAAGATTTTTTGATGGAGGTCATGAGGAATGAGATGATATCATTAGGGATTAATGGACATCGGTGACGTCATCATTTCCTCGATCATCAGTTCGTTGACATTGAAGACGATCCTCATTGGTGGGTGTGTTCTTCATTGGGTTGTGAGTTCTTCATTGGAGAATGCATTCTTAATTGGAGATAATAATCCTATAAAAGTTCTCTTCTCCCAATTCCACACAAATTTGAATTAGACAACTTGTTAATATAATTTTATCCATTATAAATATGGGAACAATTAATTTATTGGACAATCAATTGTACCACGTTGGAACTATTAATTGTACAACATTGTCTCAAAATAATGGGAGGAATGTATTAATGGGGGGACTATAAGGTTTCACCCATTATGATTGTTTGGGTGGTCCCCACCTTTAGGAATATATAAAGGGGATTTTATGCTCAGTGGTCCCCACCTACATAACACACATGTGGGAGGTTTTAGTTCAGCTAGTCCCCACCTTTAAACCATCCAAATTAGAGGTTTCAACAAAAAGAAAAAAAATAACAGCCTATTTGATTTTATTTCTACTTCCACGAAAAACCCAAATATGACCTTTCAACCTTGACCTACATTGGTCGAGGTAAAGGCCCCCATAAGATAATATTGGTGTTTCAAGTTTAATGGTTCCATAATGTTCCAATTTCGGGCACCAATTTAAATATAACAAAAACATGCTCGTACGTTTACTGAACGTACCAGAAAAAATGTTTAGAAATTCATTCTTGGCACTCCGGGCCACAGAATCATGCGCTGTAAATTTTCACGGAAATGTAAAACTCTTATATAATTAAAAAAATACGTGCAATTTCCAGGCATTTAAAAATTATATATATATATATTAATATAGTATAGTCTTCCACTACTTCAGATAAAATTTAATCATAGCACAAATTGCATGACCAAATAAATTTAGGGTGCATTCAATTATAATGGAATTATTACATAGTTTTTGTGTTGACATAATATAGTTCACAGCATGGGTTTAATTCCAAATTATGGCATGTTTAAACTAAGAATTAAAAAATTGGGAAATCATTTTTTTTTATTTTTGGATTTGGTTGACCACTCCGAAGATCAATGAACTATGTTTTAATTCAATTGATATTTTGAATGACGACATAAACCCATAAAATTTCGTGATCAAATAATGTGAAACTGAGGAGAATGGTAATATGGATCCTTCCAAGAAGAATTTACTACAAAAATTATATTTTGATGATAATTTTTTAGAGTTATTAGGTTTTAATTAAATAGTGGGAGACTAATAAATATAATATGTATGTACTGTTGAACAATTTATTATAAAAAAAATTATATTTATTTTATTTTTAGATATTGTAATTAATATAGTTCTATAAATTTCATTTTGATTAATAGTTTAAAAGGATAACCTTATCACTAGAACAAATTTCCATGAATGGAAAAGGATCATACATTTTATCATAACCCCTGAAAGGAAATTGCAAGTTCAAGAAGAACCTATTCATTAAGAAAATTGATAAGAGTCTATTGAGGAATAATTGCCTCCATATGAGACACATTTAAATGATGCCATTGATGATTTTTTTGTCCTACTAATATCCATGAACGATGAGCTATTGGATGAACTACAGCACATGGATTAATGTAGCATGATGCCTCCCCTTTTGATTCTATATCAATAGAAGGTGATAAAAGAGTGATAATAGTGCTCCTATTATTTTTTTTGAAATATTATAGCAATTTCAACTTCATTTCTTCCTCATTTAGTTAATATTATTGGCTACACTGAGCACTTAGACTCCTTAGGGATACAATTATCAGATGATTACTAAACATACCTCATACATTCATCACTAAATTGTCCTTATATAGTGTTATTGATAATTATAATAGGACAATTAATGTGAATATTATTTTTTAACTTATTAAATTAATTCTCCAAGTGGATAAGTATGTGGCGTGTGACAAACCAGCAATTATTATGTTGAATAAGAAGTGTGAAAAAAGGGAAAATTGTCCCAATATTTTTTAATAGTATAATTCTCCTTATCACAACCATTCCAAGAATCATTATATCCATATATAGGGAAACTAAAAAGAAGTATTATTTTTTCATGAGGAAACAATTTACATTGGATGAGGAACTACACCCAAAATAAATGTGATGTTAATGTTTTATTTTTTTATGTGTATTATTTCTATATTTATAAAATGGAAATTATATATAGCTAGTGATGCTCATGTTCATATCCAAATAATGAAACCAATTAGATTTTAACATATTTTTATTGGAGTGGCGGATTTGCAAGATATAAATGGGGTACGTTTGGATTCTCTAGACATTGTAGAGTACAACCATTCATGTTGAGATTGGTTTTAAGAGATTTTTGTTATGGAACAACTATTAAAAGAACCCACTTTTTATATTTATTAGATACATATTGATTTTTTTTTCAAATTTGGAAATAAATCCAATTAATATTACAAATAAATCATTTATTTATGGGGTGGAACATTTAAATAATGGTATTTATGTACTATATTAAGAAAACCAACAATTAGAAATTGATAACGATTCATATAATGAATTATCATATAACCCCCGACTATGGATTCAATGTCCTTGTCATTTAATCAAGTAGGGACTCTATATATACAATGAATTGGGAATGAATGTTATTATCACAAGAAAATCTGAATTTATATAGAGGGACCACATCCTGAAAAAGGATATTGGTAAAAAAAATCACATTGTTGAAGTTGATAGTCATAATATAAAAGAGTTGGTATAAGATCATAGTTAACCATTCTCTTTGGAAGAGGTAGTTCCTAAAACACTTGCATTGTGTAGTAGCACTAGAGATGTAAGTGAACCAGAGAGATATATATTTTTTGTCAATAATGAGGTTTAATCATTATTTTTTGAAAATGATGAAACTCTTTCATACAAAGTGATTGTAAAGACATAAGATACACCTGATAGAATGATGTTCGGAATATTGAAATGGATTGTTGGAATGTGAACCAAAATTGGGTTCTGGTCAATTCAGTTGTTGATGTAAAAATTATTGGGTGTGAATGGGTATGTAAGAGTATTTTAAACAATGATTTCCAATTAATTACCTTTAAATCAAGGATTGTGGATAATGGGATTCAATATTATCCTCAAATTGTAGGTGGCAAAAAATCTACATTTCCATATTTAAATTCTTGATAAGTTTTCTTGTTATTGAAGATTATAAAAATTATAATTTTATCTAAATTGACATCAAAATAGATTTCTATAATGTGAAACTTTTGGAAGATGTTTATATTAAACATCCATATGTTTTTATGTGTCCATGTGATGCCAAAATTAATTTTAAATTATAATGATCAATATATGGATTTAATAATGAAATTTGGCCATGGAACATTCGACTCGATAAATCGAAAATGGATTTTTTATTCATTATGAATGAATTTGAACCATGTTATTTGAAGTGATTTAGTTGGAAAATGGACATTATATGAGTATTGTATGTTGATGAATTATTTCTTCTTGGAAATGACATACCAATCGAGTAGTCTATTATAGACCGATTAAACAAATGTTTCTTCAAGGACCTAGGTGAATCATCCTACGTTATATTGATTGTGATCATTTGTGATAAATCAAATAAGTTTCATGTACTATGTCTTGGAACATACATTGACCATATTCTAAATAATTTAGGTATAGAATAATATAAGAGGGGATTGGTTCTATTGTGACATGGTATACATATTTCAATGGAAATGAATCCTCAGACACAATAGGAGAAATATATAACGACTAAGATCTCATATTATTTAGTGATAGGATCAATATTGTATTACATGTTATATATCATACAAGATGTTCCCTATGAATTGAACATGGTAGGCTAATATGAAGTTGATATTGGATAATAACATTTGTATGCTATTAAGGTTATACCTATGTATCTGAGAAGAACTAAAGATATTTTCTATAGGTTCGGAAGAGACGAGGAGCATATCATCATGTTTTTACTATGGCTACATTTTATATATATCAAAATTATTTTAAGTTATAGTCATGATAAGTTTTATGTATCAATAGTGGTGTTGTGAGATGGATGGGTCCAATGAAGCCAATTGTCCCCGATTATACAGTCGAGTTTGATTATATAACAACTTCAAATGCATCCAAAGAATCATTTGGGATGAAAAAATATTTTCCATAATCATGTTGTGGTAGCTACAAATAAGGAACCTATTACATTTTTATCATAAACCGTATAATTTTCTTATGAAAAAGAACCATGGTCCCCCAAACAAAAAACAAAAAAACACTAAAATTATCATATCTTGTTGTAGTTTCCAAAAATTGGAGAAGTTACTATATGTAATGTTTCAATGAATGACAACATGGTGGACCCATTGAATAATGTAATTTAACAGAAAAATCATCAGCAGCATTTGAGATACCGATAACTGAGGGTTTTTAGAGATTGTATTTACTGATAGTGGGAATTTTTTTAGAGTTGGTTACACAGAAACAAATTTTGTGTACTTTATGATAACAAGTATTCTTTATTTTGAATATTAATAAACACTTTTTCAAATCATAATTTTTCTTCTTTGTATCATTGTATGCGATAATTTCCTATGAGTACCTATCACAAAGAATGGTCATAGAAGTTCCACACTATGATGAAAACCCATACCCATTATGGAAATATTCATAGATATACGTTTTATTGCTAGATTGAATCATTTATGGGACAAAATTGATACATACTATCGGGGATGGATTGTAATGTCACTTGTATTTACCTTGTAATACTTTTAAATATTTCTAAATATATTTTTAGAGATAGGTGATGAGACGATGCATGATTCTATGCCCTTGTGTTCCCAGAATTAATTTTATAAAAAAACTAAATATATTTAATATTGTGTGTGCACCTTCATACCTAAAATGGGATAACTCTAATATTGTAGCTCAGATCTGAAATATGACTCCACTACTAGGTTTGGAACATTATGTTTACCCTATACACCACCTAATGTAGATCAACAAGGGATGTTGGGATAAGACAGTCATTGGAAATATTTTCATTGAGTTAAAAAATTATTGATTCATTTTAGACCTATATTAAAAATAATTTAACATATAACCCTATAAAACTACCCAAAGATTGACTCATAATCCAAATATCACCGGCATGAGGTATTTTTCTCCAACCATTTGAAGATCACAAAGAAATTCCAAATCATGGGAGATTAGGATGCATTGAACCCAATGACATCCTTCAATTTTTGGTAGGTAGGTTCATCGGTAAAGAATAATCCAATATCTAGGTATGATTATTCAATTAGACATTTGACCCTTTAGATTAAATTTTTTAGTAGTTTCATTCCTTTTCTTGAATCTAAAACCTTGAAAAATCATTCATGTGTCTAATAATGAAAACATATATTGTTTTTATTTTGTATATATAACCCCAAGAGAACATTTTTTATCATTAGCCATGATTTCGTAACAAAAAAATTAAAACAATACTTTATAGGATTTAATCCACCATAAATCACATTATTCCCTATCAGAATTGGGAGGTTCCTTGATTGATACATTTCGGGCGACCCAAGCTCGATTGGGATCCTGAATTTGTGGCAGATTGATGAAATGTGTGTTTTTTGAAGTAATGAGATGGGATCATAATATATTGTTTAATTAGTATCACAGGTTCCTGATTTTTTTCGTTTCTGGATTGGAAAGGAGGTGAGATAGCATGTAGTAGTGGTGGAGGCTCTGTAGGGTGCATGCGAAGTGGTCTAAAATGCAGGTGGTCTAGCTGGTGGTAGCCTATGGTGGAGGCACGAGTAGGCGGCTCCGAGCATGAAAGGATGGCATGGAAGGGTTTGGTCTTGTAGTGTGGGAAAGGTGGATGATAGAAGAAGCTAGGACAGAGTTCCACTGAGGTGTCTGATGTGGTAAGTGGCCTTCCATGGTGGTAGGCGTTGATTCTAGACAAGAAATAAGTGGGTATTAAATTTAATAAAATTTAAATATAATAATACAAATAATAATTAAAATAATAATATTATTATTATTAGTATTATTGATAATTTTTTTACCATTTAAACACCCTCATGCAGTGTCATAATGACACACCAACAACAACGACATTAACCCATCATGGATATGTTCTTTTTAAGACCAATTTTGGATGCATTTTTCTGGCCTGAAGACCAGTTCTATAAGACCCACTAAAAATAGTATTAATATTATTTTGAAAAGATTATTCAGACCTAAAACCTTCATGGAATGTCTATTTGATGTTTTTCTATAGTAGCATGATCCAGTTTTTGGGAAATTAATTTCAAGTATACGGTTCCCATACATTTTATGTTTCCTAATATTTTCCATGAACTGATCAAATAAAAATAAATTATTATTATTAATAAAACATTAACCCATCATAACTCTTGCATATGACATCCAATTGATTTGGTTTCATCTGCGTTGTGACCGAAAAATTAAGGCATACATTGTAATTCAAATTTCAAGCATTTAAATTGATTTTGAGGAACATGCCCTAGGAAACATGGTTCACCCATATTGTAGTGAAATATGAATATTTCAATGGGTGTATAATTGAGGAAAATGAATTTTCTATTCCATGAATTTATCTATGTGGATCACAATAGTTTAGTCTGTATATTTTTTTCAGTATTGAGATGTGCACACCCTGATGAACTATTCAAAAACAATGTTATGAAATAAAACTTCTCCACCGAGTGTCCAATTTTTTGAAAATTAATAGTTTATCACATCCGAATTTACAAAAAGACTGTAATTGTTTCATCTGTTTGGTTATCCATGTCCATTTTGGGAGGAATTTTATTGAAATTAAATTTTTATTCCATAAGACCAATGACGTTCATTGTATTCTCATCATAAATTTGGAAGGATATTCAATGTACTATATGAGTACAATGGAACCCCAGGGGGTAAATGTACACAACATAGTTCCCACATATGGATAGGTGCATGGCTAGATGATGGTGTGGGGTTACTCATCATGTGGGCATTATATACACTGCATACCTCACTATGAATATTAGACATCATGTATCTCTTTGTTTTGGACCCATATTTTGTCCAACAAGTAGCCTACGCTAAATATTTTTCTATAGAGAACATGATTGTGAACACCATATAGGATTTTTGAGATATGATTTGATATGTAATAGACGAGATGCATGTTCTTGTGGCAATCGACTGTGGTACTAATCAATACTATAATTTCATAGATTTCTAGGATTACTGTTCTGCTGGGATGGGCATCAGCTTTCGTCGATCGTTTCTCAGAGGTACAATCTAGTATGGATATACAATATAGCTCCTCAATGCCTATTTTATGTGGAATCATCTATCCAGGATAGGCATGGGTCTATGAAAACACTAGAGTGGAACCCTCTAACCTGATTTTCCATGGGTCCTCATCAAATTCATAGTGTAACCCTCCGGTTGGGATGATCATGGGCCCTCAAGGAGACTATATTGGCATCCCTTAGCCAGTTTGTGCAAGGGTCCTAGTCCTATGCTGAGTGTCACCATCCAGACGGGTTGTTCATGGGTCCTCAATGATCATTAGAGTGGCACACTCTTTTTGGGCAGCTCATGGGTACTCAACCTATTCTGATTTGTGCCCTCTAGTTGGGAGTGGCATGGTTCCATGATGAAACTTTGGTGGCACCCTCATTCCTGGCTGGGCATTGGGCTTGAACATTGATATATGGCCCCTCAAAAATGTGTTTCCATGATGATATGTCTTTTTATATATCTTTGGACTCATGGGAAATATGGATGATTTAGCCATCATGAAATTTCCTTTCTACATGAACAAAAACCATGTGGTTGATTATGTTCCACCAAAAGAGATCAATATCAATTGTGGTGATTGAGTCCCTTATACTTTTGACTTCATGGATGATGCATGAGATTCACAACATCATTGATTGTATTTTTTTGGAACTAATGGTGACATTTCATCTTGAGATGTGTTGTGAGATTGAAATAACCTTACACTATCATTTGGGTTTCCTAAACAGGTCATATATATATATATATCCAATTTAAACACCACAATACTTGAGTTTTTCTTACTCTCATTAATGAATAGGAAAATATGAATAGTGTATGACACTTCCTTATCTTATCTTGCTTCTCGTGGTTTGAAAAGACTAATAACCTACTATTTGTAGAGAAATATGAAAGAGAACATCATATATCCACTATTTCAAGCACCTTGTGTTTGGAATAATCTACCATCACTCTTGTGGGTTGAGTTTTAATGTTTTATTTTACCTTATTCAATCTACTATTATTCTCTTTGGTTGTATATCTTATTGCTCCCCCTTCTCTCTTTTTTAGGGCATTTGACTGGGTATGTATATAATCACCATTGCATGGAGATTTCCCATAGAAGTCATTTCTTTTACATATAATAGATAGGTTGACCATCACATCAAATGAGAATATAGATATTGGATTTTTGGATGACATGCAATGTTCATATCTTCTGATACAAGAGTTTTTTTCACTCAGATATTTACTCTTTTCATGTTTTGATGGGTTGGGACATATTTTATTGGTGTGTATTTGATCCCATTACAATTATTTTATATTACCTAACATTTCTACTCTGTAGAGGTTAATGAATGTGTAGTATATTTTATAGAATTTTTGAATATATTATTTATTTACCTCTTCACATTATTATTGAGTTGGATGTGCTTATGTGTACAAGTACGTAGGAAAAGGAATAATATATTTTAGTTGTTCCTTCACCACTTGTTTCCACTCCATGCCTATAGAAGTATTCTTGGGGATGTTTTGGCTAGAGCATCATATTCAGATGGGTCATGATTGATTGGTATTAGAGAAAGTACATTCATTTTGATATTGATCGAATTTATCCCCATAAAAATGATTTGGTAGGGTTTGGGAAAACATTTCCCTAGTGTCTCAACTGTGTCCCTCTTCAAAGGGTGTTTTGAGTGTGGCTCATAGGCCAGGGTATCATTCTTGAGACAACACCCAGTTGTTATTATCAATATTTATGTATAAGATCATCTAATAGTAATACTCCTTGACAACATTATAGATTCCTCCATGTTTATAGCCAGCCATGATTCCAGGTAGCGCTCCGGATGACAATCCTATGAGTGACAAGGAATCAGTTCAAGTTCCATCAAATGACCACTATCCCCCATGGGGGTTGGTAGTAGCACTTCCACCTATTGAGAAAACAATTTTCCCAATAGTGTATGCCAAGGATCTGCATGATATAAGTTCACTCCATAAATTATATAATTAGAGACCTTTGAGGTTCCATAGAGAGATATATCACAAGGTAGTAATGGATTGACAGGAGTCGATGATCCACAAATTCATTCTTGTACGGACACCAATAGATCAGATGGTGGAGTTGGTAGCCAGTCTTTTCCAATAACACATTGTCATTGGTGTAGCCTGGTTACTCAGATTCATGATGAGTCGACGCTCTCATGGGATGGATTCTAGCAGCTACAATGTGAGTATTACTACCCATCCTTCTTGTTATTAGTTTAGATTTTCGACCTTTTCGAGTCTTAATATTGACTGATGATGGTGAATAATTATGCGATGAGGTTCAAAAACCTTACGTTGTACTCTCTTGACATGATATTGGAAGACTACATCCGAGTAGATATGCTAGAGTAGGGACTCCATAGAATGAATTGATCGAATGTTGATAGATATTACATTCATGCATTTGATGGCTTTACAGAGAGGGAACTAGTTATACAAGGCTTTTTGTTAGAAGGACATCAGGAAGTTGGAGTTCGAACTAGGTGTCCCAGATCAAAGTCATCCTCAGTAGCTAGTAGGTTTCAGTATGTGGGATCACGATGCAGGACCCCCTTTCATGAGAAAGCTCAATAACATGGTCATAAAGTGTAGGGATATCATACATCACCATGGCCACTTGGGGATGGTTGGTGCTACGAATTTTAGGGGTGTAGTCACGTGGCTTGAATGTTTCCAACCAAAAATTCTGATATGTTCATGAATATAGCTCAAAGAATACAATGGATTACATATAGTTGGGATGAAGGATCTCTAAGGCATGGGAAGAGTGGTATCTAGGAAGGTAGAGCTGGAAGATGACAAGGAGGAGATAAGGGTAGGGGATGTCACTATGAGATCCTTCCACCACCATTAAGTAGAATGCGTCAATCTCCAGAAGATAACTATTGGGGCCGTAGATATTTGTAGGTTTTGGGTATCTATAATCCCACAATGCATGAGATGATAAGAGGAACTCATTGTGTCTCTTATATTTTCTATAATAGTAATTTTTAGACATTATACAAGGAACTATTCTCTTCCCTCTTCCTACTCATGGATTAAATCAGGGCGTCACATGGCATTAGTGTAACCGTGAGTTAATGTTGTTTAACATATCTTCTAATGCATGATGAACATGGGTATTTCTACCACTGAGATGCAATTTTGGCAATGTGTGAAAATTTAGGAGGTTGTTTTTATGCTATCCAAAGTGTTCAATTTCATTGTTTAGCAAAGGAGTCCCTTTAACATGTGTGTTTAGTGTGAGGATGTGTGATGGTTTGTCAGAGAAGGTCTGGCAAATTTTTCTCGAGTTTTTATAATTGTATATATTTCATGGGATAACAAATGTATGTGTGGAAATGATTCTTGTATGGGGTTACACCCCTTCATAGATTTTTGAAGACACCTAGGGTATGAAACATGCATTCCATGTAAATATTCTTGAAATAGATGATTCTAATCAACTCCCTTTTTCATTGGTGTGTTTATGTGCTCGACATCGACCATGATGTCTCTAAAAGTATATATGGCATATGGGTCGAGACCGTTGAGACCCCACAAATAGAACTATGCAAATCCCTACATGTAG
Organism: Viscum album; assembly: GCA_963277665.1. NCBI lineage: Eukaryota > Viridiplantae > Streptophyta > Magnoliopsida > Santalales > Viscaceae > Viscum > Viscum album. The sequence goes on along the minus strand of OY728121.1, from coordinate 1,197,022,153 downwards.
ATTGCAGTGTTATTATTCACCCTACAAATGTTGAGACCCTAGATTTTGAGAGAGTGCTTTGGGGTTTATTCTGATCACCAGAGTATCTGGTACATTTTCGCTCATAGATACCTGAACCAGAGACAATGGAAATAGTTTTAATTCTTGCATCACTATGAAATTGATATAGTTAATACCCTTAGTATGGGCCACATTCTATGATATTCCATTAATATAATGTCCTAGGATCATTTAGTGTATGATGTTTCATAGAATTCACCAACCCTACAACTATCCTTGGTGGAGTAGGAGGGTTCTATTTTTATTTAGTCGATGGTGTTTACACCATTTCTTTTCAATCATATGAGAGATTCTCTGTTGGGAGAGAAAAAATATGACATCTTGTGTGAGTAGATATCCATGGGGGTTTTACTCAATGAATTTTCCTGAATAATTGAATATAATCACCCATTTTCTAGAATGAATGGTGATTCCGGTCCTGATGTGAGAGACTCTAGTTTTCACAAACAATGATTTTGGTCTTACTAATATCACCTCTTATCTTAGAGTTTTATTTTCATGTTAGAATATATTTGATGAATGTAATGATATAGATACTACATTTATTCTTTATAAGACTGTGAAATATTAATAAATATATTTCTCGAGTTAGGCATTGAGATAGTGGGTGATTTTGACGTGCGGTGTACCCTATGTTAATTTTATAATAATATTTGAAATTTATATTATACTTCATGAAAATATTCTTAATGAAAATGGGGAAAATAATAAATGGTACCTCATATGAGAAATTTGAGGAAATTGTTGGTTGTGGAATGCGATGTTTTCCCAAGAAGCGACCTAATGTTGATTTGTGTAGGATGTTCATATGAGACAGTTTTTGGTTGTACGTTAAGTGAGAAATTTAATTAATTTAATTCATTAATTAATACATTTTTTGACTGAAATGGAAAATGTATAAATTTATCACCATCAAAATATACCAATGGATACCTTATAATACAAATATCTCAAGGAATAGCTCACTTCCTCCTTTATCGGATGATCATGAAGGAACACCAGATCAATGAAAATCAAGACATAGTGAACAAAATGACTTCCATGAAATGTCGATGGGAATTTTCTTTAATGATGAATGATCCAGACACTAGTTTGGACTCATCAATTGGGTTTTAATCCAACTTTATTAATGTTATGAGGTGTTTCGTTTCATTACATGAATTTTTTCCCTTGGGAAATCATCCCTGTATCTATGAATGAAGAATTATATTGTTTTTCTTTTCTTTATATAACTTCAGGATAATGTTCTTGATTGTTGGCAGAGAATGTTTTTCCAAAATTCAGAAAACATTTTTTTTGATTTTATTCTCTCATACATTAGGATATTCTGTGTTAGAACCTTGTGGCTCCCAAATCATTAATTATCGAGTGACCCGAGATCGATCAGGCTTCCAGATTTGTCGCGGATTAAGGAACCGAGAATGGATTGACAAACCAAGACTATATCAGGGAATATAAGGGTCTTAGGATCATAGATCTGTGATCTATTCTTCTTTTGATTCCGGAATGATGTTGTGTAGTCATATAGAAGAGGCGGAGGCTCTGTGCGGTGCATGCGATGTGGTCCTACAGGTGGCTAGTCCAACTAGACAGATTTTGTGGTGGCGAGGTGGGCATGCGGCTCCAGCAAAAGATGGTGGGTATGGTGGGGCATGGATGTGAATAGTAGGTGAGGTGGTCAGGATATTGGTATGGTGAGGAGGCCAATGTGGCAGGTGGAAATACAAGGCTGTAGGCAATGGTTTCGTGTGAGAAACTAGTTAGTGATAATAAATTTTATAATATTTAAGTATAATAACATAAAATATTAATATTATTAATAATATTATTAAAAAGGACTTACTACTATAACTCCCTAGTGCGACATACAATTGACACACTGTAAGCGGTGACATGACATTGTCTTTGTTATGGTCGCCATATGGATAATGTTGGATAACATTATTTGACTTAGGAATTTTGTCTATAAGGAGCCCTAAAATAATAATTTTAACACTATTAATGTCAAATATTGATTCAAATGTAACTTCTACATGGAGTTTATGTTTGATGTGTTATATACAGGAGAACAACCAAATTTTTGAGATAGTCATTCTATGACCTTGGTAGGATGTCTTTTTCAGGATTGTGAATTGGTCCACACAAACTGAAATATTATAATAATATATTATTATAACTATAACTTTTTCCCACCATAACTCCTCAATAAATTGTCCAATTGATACTTCTTCAGTGGGGTCAGGACCCTGAAATTAGGGAAAATGTTTAAAGAACAATTTACGGTATTTAATGTGAGATTAGGTTATAGGATTCATGAATCCCAATTCGTACATAATTCTATGAAATACGACATGTTCATCAGTTGTTCAATTGAGGAAAATAAATAGTTAATTCCATGAATTATTCTGAAAGTATTTCAATATTTAAATCCATATATATTAATTCGTGATTGATTTGTGGGCCCCAAGAGGCGATATTCATGAAAAATTTGTAGAAATGCATCTTCTCCATCAGATGTTAGATTCAGAAAAATGAATAGTAAATCTTGTGACTTTTTATTAAATCACTTCAACATTATGATCCATTTTGTTGTACGAGGCCATTTGAGGTTGTATGTCTGTGAAATTATGTCTTACCCTTTAGAACAATGATGATCATCATGTTCTCATCAGCCTTTTTCCCAGATATGCCATGTACTCTGGGATTACACTAGCATGCCTAAAGTTACATGTACACAGCATAGTACCAGAGTATGTATATGTACTTGTCTGGGTGACATGGTGGGGTCACTCATCATGTTCCCCTGATACACACCATGTACCTCAATATGAATATTTTATCTCCTGAATCTCAATCTTTTAGATATAGATTATTCTCCATTAGTAGAATGTCATGATTGATTATTCCACATAGATCATGATGTTTCCCTCTATAGTGGATTTAAAAATTAGATGTGAAGTGTTTAGAGGTATTATTCTTATTCAAGGGATGACTGATAATAGTAATGGTTTGGCACATACACATCATATATTTCCACGATTACCCTCTATCTGAGCTGGGAAGTGATTATTTTCAATTCATTCTTGGTGGTAACATCCCGCAGTGATGGATAGTGTTGTTCCATGATGCCTATTCAATGTGACAGCCTCCAACTAGGCTGGACATGGGTCCTCATCATATTCTGAGTTTCACCATCTAGTCAGGCTGGGTGTGGTTCATCGACATCATTAGAGTCTCACCCACCAGTTGGGATCAATCTGCGTCATTCTCATATTTCTAGTGGCACCCTCTTGTTGGGCATGTCATGGGTCCTCAATAATCATTAGAGTGGCACCCCATGCTAGGCATGGTATGCTTCCTCAACCAATTATGAGGGTCACCCTTCATCCATGCTAGGCATGGGTCCTATACCTTGATATATGACCCCTTGATTGTTCTATTCAGTGACAAGATGGGTTTGACATATCATTGGACTCATGACAAAGAGGAATGCTTTCCAAAACACGATGTTTCCTTGTAATACAACCAAAAACTATGCAGGGGAGACACATATACCCAATGAGGATAGTATCATTGGGTGTTTAATGATCCCCTTAAACTAGTTTGTTCATGTTAGACATGTGAGATGGTGGGAATCAATGTTGTTCTGTCATTTGAAACTGAAAGACGCTATTCTTCCTTGGTGGAGATTTGAGATGAAGACACACGTGGTATGCCACATTCATTCCATGCCTAGTTTTTTTTTGGTTGGATGAGTCTACACACAATTTATAGGTAGAAATGACTCAACAAGAAGTGTATAATATAACTGTTTCAGGCTCTTTATGTTCATATGAGTTTACATCACTCGCTTGTTTAGTGGAGCTATACACTTCTTCTATTCCTTATTCATTCTACTCCATTCCCATTGAATATTAATTCTTAATGCTCGCCCATCATCTTTTTTGGGGAATTCTACTGGGTATGTATATAGTCACCCTTACAAGAAATTTTCCCACTTGTGTCAGGACTTTGGAAAAGTATAGATAGGTAGACTGTGACATTAGAAGAGATTAGAGATAATAGGTATCTGAACTACATATTGTGGTCATAGCTTGGGATACAAGAGCTAGTCATACATAGATATTTACAATTTATTATTTCATTAAGGATGGAACATTCTTCATGATGGGCATGTATTATTCCCCTTTATATATAGTTTATACTACAACACTTTTGTTCTCTCTATAGGTTCATGTGTGCCTAGTTTATTTTATAGATATGTTGAATATTTTATCTCTTCTCACTACACATTTTTATTATGTTGGTATTGTGTGTCCGTAAAGGTACATGAGAAAAGGATTTCCCAAGTATAGTTATGCCTTTGGCTCTAGTGGCCACACCTATCCAATAGAGGTGGGCTTGCGATAGTTGTTTCTTGGCCCCCAACATGTGCCAGGTCATTTCATGGAGACTCAAATTAATTTGGGGTACAATCAAATTTCGGGTTCCCTTGGTAATATATAGTGTAGGATATTATAATTAAATGTACATTGAGTAAGAAATATACATTAATATGTGTTATTAGAAGTTCCTATATACAGATTTTTGTATAGATTGTTTGTCATTAATATTGTGATTAATGATAATTAGAATTCTTATACTTTAATGTTTTAATAAAAATCCTGATAACATATATTTCCAGTGATGTAGGATATTCTAGGAGTTTCATGAGTAATATTAATTAAATAAATAATTCATGAAATGAATTTCCCTTCTATTACAAAACATACATTGATATCTAAAACCCTTTGATTGAAATTTTATAGCCTAAATAAATCTAGGATTATAGTCTTATGTAGTAAGGTTCATTTTATAGAAATTTAATTAGTGAGGATTCATGAACATAGGTTGAATGAACCAACATGAAATCATTTTTATTAGTGATATTAAGGGAAAAAAGAATTTATAGTTTATTTTTCTGAATGGATTTTGTTTCCATTGGTCCATGAACTTCATTCTCTATAGTTATCATTGCATGTATGTAGACATTATTCATAGAATTTTGACATCTCCACCTAATGACACTGAAATAAAAGGCTAGGGGTTCAAACAATAAGTATTTCCAAAACAACTTTTAAACAATAGATTTTTTTTTTATATTTTTAATATATTTTATTCCCAAATATGATTTAATAATTATTTATGTATTATTTATCACATATATTCTAACACCAATTATTCCAAGGAAATTTTTTTGACAATAATATTTATGAAAAATAAATTTTTTATTTAATGAATATATTATATTTATTTTATTATTTGAAAATAAATTAGTTATATTATTTACAAATTATATATTAAATATTCAAGATCCGATCAAAATTTTAGAGTAATGGAAGAGAATGATTATTGATGTAGTGAAATATTATATATATTTAATATTACTTGAATAATTTATAATTAATTTCATTCCTGATATTAGAACACGTCAGTAAACAATAAAAATATTATTATTATCATTATTATAGTCACATGGATACATAGGGGTTAATTAAATAATATTGGGAAGTGGTGAAATTTCCTATTTTTAACCATATATGTTTATAAAATCAATTATAATAATATTTTAATTTGAGATAATTTTTTTTGTCGTACAAAACATGACATTGAGAGAATCATATCAAATACCAAATGAGTAACCTCAACAAAAAAACTCTTCAAAATTTTGGGAAATACACCTCCATCACCACAGTTAGTTATAGTGATATTTAACAGAACCAATCCTTGAAGTGATTCTCAGGGTGATTAAAGAGGAATGAGACGAGCTTTTTAATATGTCATGCTAGGACCTAGATATTTCTATAGTAAATTTGTGAGGTTTGTATAGAATGTGTGGATAATCATTGGATCTAATATAATCCTGATTCCTAAAACATATTTAGAGAAATACGTAGAGACCTAAAATCCATTAATGACAAAAACAATTCCTCACCAACTACTTCATTAATTTTTAAAATTACTTATAAATAAATTTTTTACATCATGGAATTTTGATCTAATGTTTTATTATATCAATATTTTATATTTAATAACATTAATCAGGTTTTTTAGTTTAATGTAATGCTCAGATTAACCCTATTTTAAAAAAATAGTTGATTTGGTCTGGCCCCATCTATCACTTCTTCTACACCCAGAACCATCACTTTATTCATGTTTATCGTTCCACTAATTTCATAATCTATATTATATTACCTCTTTCCATCTTATCTCTTTTAATAATCACTATCAATTATGACTTTCACAGAATAATATTGAAAATACCTAAATGGCATATGTATATTTTTCTTCTAACTATACTCAAATGAATACTGATTAGTATGCCAATTATGTGTGACCCTCCGATAAAATTTTTATGGTCCGACCAACATGTTATGACTTATATAAATGATATAGACATAAAATATCATCATTTCATGATACATAACAATATAAAATGGATCTTTTTATTTATTAGTCACTTTTACATTCTCATAATTCATTAACTATTACAATCTAAAAGGGCTATGTTTTTTACTCAAAACATGACATAATTTGTCACCCATAAAACCACTTTACATGTTTCTCCAACTAACACCATTAATAATGATGTGAAATGAATTATCCTATGTGTAAAATATATTATGAAAAATGATCTCACATTTCCCTTTATCACATTATCTCCTGGTATAATCACACAAAAAACACCTTTCCACAAGAAATTCATTATGTTCAGGGCCATTTATTTCCTCCTCTAATCATTCATGAAGGGGTGGAATTTTTTCTTCACATGATCTAGAAAAAATAACATTTTCATCATAAAAAATGATCATCATTATCTTGTTTCATAATTTGTAGGAAAAATTTAATGATACATGAGATTTAAAACATTTAATATCTCACAATTTGGTAAAAACCTTACCCCCACATTACATTTGTAATTTTAAAAGAATAGTTTTGGCTTGGTCACCCTCCTCTGACTCTAATTTACAATACCTATAATATTATTATGGTATATTATCCTTTAGAATAATATATATAATCCCTAACATAATACGTGTAACAATTAATTTATAGATTTACTGGACTCTCTCCTTTAGTATCCATGGAAAGTATCTCCTTCACATCTAAATAGTATTTCATGTATACAATGTCTCAGATAAAATTTTTAGGGTCATTAAAAAATACTTTCATGGTGGAATTATCATCCACCATAATAATGCACTAAATCCTGATGATCCCCATTACTATTTTATAAATCATAACACTAATGGATCCAAATTTCGGATCCTTAAATATGCAGAAAAAACATGGTATTAGTGGCTATAAATGAACCTCTTACCCATTACCCCATTCATCTTCTCTGAAGTGTGGAAGGGTCTTTCTAAATTTTTTCATTGAATCAGTTGTAGTATGTCCCAAAAAATACAACCATAGTTTTTGAATTCCAAAACCTCCAATATCACCTTATTTTCATTCCAATAGTTATAACAACCAATGATAGACTCAACTATTCATTTTCATTCCATTATGTTTTTGGATCATTTTTAACTTGGAATAAAAGGATCCTTAACTTTACTTTTCCATGTTCATTGATTTTCTTTAATTGTGGACACATTATTTAAATTTATTTCATTGGAAAATAAATGATGTTTTCTTCTTCAATAGCGCACCTCTTTATTAGTGCTATATAATTTTATTGGCATGAAATTCAACAATTCTAACATTAAAACTTATGAATTTTTCATTAATATCCTTAATGAATATATTTATGTACATTTAATTGGTTTCATATAGTTTGTGAATTTATGAACCATATATTATTATTTGAAGAGAAGCTGTCACACACTCTCTCATGTGTCTATAATCAATTTTTGTATTTTATAATAAATTGAATCATTCTTTCCCTTCAACACTCCAATTGTGTTTTATAATGTTCTTACTCAGTTAAAAAAATTTAATGGAAAATATGAATATTGGAATATCAAACTATAATTCAATGATAATATTAAAAAATTATTAATTATAAAAAAATTGAATGGAAATGGAAAATGGTAGAGAATGTGATGAGGATTCAAAGAGTTTAATTTTTAAGAAATTTGTTTAATTTATTAAAAATTTATTTTTTATGAATAGTACGGTAGGAAAAATATAAATTTTGAGATTTCATATGTGTAATGAAAAGTAATTTTAAACATGGAATTAAATCAAAGTGTGAGATTCATCGTTATTAAAATAACATAATTCATTGAAAAAATTTAATATTTTATATCTTAATATTTATATATTGGAATTTGTTGAATATACATAAAGAAGAAATATGATTATATCAACTATAAGATAGACATACTATAAATACATATTGAAAATTAAATGAAGTTCACCGATGATGACAAAAACAATACAAAATTAAAAGTGGAATTATTTAAATATAAATTAATATGGATGAATATATAGATTTTAGAACATGATTTATAGAAATTGGATTTTGATACCAAATTAATAATTGCCTAATACCCTCTAGGAAAACTTCTATAGACCTTATAAAATTCTTTGGTGTCAAGGATGTAATGTCTCCGATTTTTTTGTATATTATTTCAGTATTATATGGGAATTATTTTAAGACCAGGCGTTATGACGACGTGCAGTTCTGTGGCCTGGCGAGCTGGAATAAAATTGTTTGAATTTAATTAAATAATTAAATTAAACTACGTGTAGTTTTTCAGAAAAATTTGAATAACTCTTGAACGGGTGATCAGATCAGAAAACTAAGGGGACTGTTGCATCCAGAGCATCGATTTCACCTTAGGTGAGACCTAACAATGGCTGGCATGGGTCGGTGGTGAAATCTAGTTTCTGGACCTACCCGTAACAAAATATTTAATAAAAATATTTTATTAAATCAATATACAACGAAGTATATTAATCCTTTAAATTGAAGATTATACAGGGGATTAGGTTTATAGATCTGATAAAATTGAATTTCCCCTAGATTGGCTTGGAAGCTCTAGAGAAAACCTCCCAACGTGGCGACGATGATCTTGACGAGTTTTGTTGGTGACGATGATGCGGTGACAGTATCATCACCAACGAATGATGTGGATCTAGGTAGGATGATTGAATTGGATTTCCTTTTCTTGTTCTTGATTTCTACGACAAACATGGACTATTCAATGAATAGATTAGCCTACGGATCGATCGTATTTGCGGGATGGGCTTCTGTGGGGATTTTTGGGGAAGATCTTAATCCTTGTGACATAAATCTGTTGAATTGTTTTGTTTTGATTTAAAGGCAACGAACATGGACCGTCACGAACAACGATCAAGGTTCTTCCATCTTGTTTGTGGTTGATATTTGTTCCCCATTCTTGTTGTGGATCTCTCGATCTTTCCCATGCCTGAAATTCATGGAGGAAATAGATTTTTGTGCATACGTTTGTTGGTGCGATGATCTGATATTGTAGATCCAAACTCGGGATGATGCTACAGAGCTATAATGATGATTGAGGTAGATGATTTAGGACAGATCAGATGTTATGGATTCTCGGGTGTTTTCCTTTGTATGAATCAACTCTTTTTCATCGAGCAGATTGAAGGTCAGAAACACCAAGATTCAGTGTTAGGATGACGAAATGAACTAGGATATTGAGTTTCACTGAAAACAGACAACAGAAACATGATCTGGAAGATCAGATGAGGCGAGCAGATGAAGATTAGTGTTCTGTAGAAATCTCAACTACAAGGTGTGTAGTATGGGCTACAAGGTATGTGATCGTCAGTGGTCCACCTGGAATGTACTTCAAGAGTACACGAACACAGGTTGAGTACACGGCCAAGGACACGGTGTGTATACCCTTCCCCAGCCAGACCAAGCCAGATTCATGGGATACGCCATGTACCAGTACATTTGAATGGAAACATTGACAAAGACCGTGTACGGGAACATGACCAGCATACACGAAGCAAACCCCAGACACACATACATGGCGTGTAATCCTTCTACACGGTGTGTAGTTACTTTTTATGCGACATGCCTTAAGACATGTACCGTTTACATGGGAAGTACCCAGAGTCAAGGAAAATGGTGTGTGACACTACTACACGCAGTGTAACATGTTTTACATGGCTTGAGCAATTTGTCTTCAGTGACAGGGACTAGCTTTCATAGGGTAAGTACCCCAGGTCTTCTACTAGATGGTTTCTGGTTTCATTTACTACGTACAAGAGTATCATCCCTTTACCAGGACCTCCTGAATAGAGTTGTTTGATTCCCCTCGGAGAGACATAGATTTAAATCATGTATTCCTTCCCGGTACCATAGGTAGAGTTCATTGTATCAACGTGACCTACCTTTATTGGGTATCGATCCTCTGCTAATTGGAATAGTTAAGACTGAGTTATTGGTATCACCACATAGATATTAGATGTGATCCACATCTAAGCATCATATTCTTAAGTACATATAGATTGAGTTCTCCCAGAACAAGTACTTCCTTTCACTCCCTTCTGACCTAGGAGTGTTTTCTCCCTATTACATGCTTAGTGGAATCTTCCTGCTACATCTTAGTAGTGGTTTCATGATAGTAAATAGTTTATGCATATATCTGGATATTGTTACAGTATGTTCTGTAAACATATACTGTGTAGAGCTGACTGTTTCAATCCTTTGTGTTATTTCCTTTGTTGTATTACTTTGTGGTTTTGTAGGTGTCCCACTGGGTATTGTTATACTCACCCCTACATTGGATTTTCCATCACGTGTCGTGTCTTGTGAATACGAGCGAGCCTTTGACATAATTCTAGGTGGACCAAGACCGGACAGTGCTCAGTGAGATAAGGAAGGCTGATGTGTGTTCATATGGCTATATATTGCAGTCCCAGTACATTTCATTACTGTTTGGACATTGTTGCATACATTCTTTTGGTGGGCTTGCACTTTTGGCCCAGGGTTTTACATTAATATACTCTCTATTCCTGTTTTACTCTTTTGATTGAGATTTTAGTGTATGCATGAATTTCCATTTTTTCAGTAGTTTTTACTTTTCAGCTTTGTGGGCTTGGAGATGTGTGTGTGTGTGCAGTTTTATAGGCAATTCCTCTCATATTAGTGATATGTCTACTCGGTGGTAGTCACCAGCCACTGGACTATTAGAGGCGAGCATGGGGAGTTTTGGCACGGTCCCCAGGGGGATAGGTCATGATAGAGTGGTATTAGAGGCAGGTTTGTTCTACCTTTGGACAGAGAGTCTGTGAGTTGGTTTGGGGCCGTAGTGTTAAGTATTTCATGTTTTTCTTTCATCCCAGGGACCCCAGTGTTGGTACCGGCAATCGACGTATCCATACACCAGGACTCTGATAACATTGTTTTCAACTCTGATCATGAGAACACTATTTGGAGGGGAAAATAATTGTACATGAATCATATAGGAATGGGTTGTGTTTTCCATGTCCTTCTTGAGTCGGATCTCCAAATAAACTCACTGAATATGATACATCATGCTTCTTGGAAGGATGTCTCCATGACGCGCACCCGCTAGGATCCAGAAGCTCCATCATGAGGATAATCCCCACAGTGATAAAGCTTTGTTACATGGACTATATTCCCTAGTTGTACCTTTGGGTGGTGTGCCACTGATTCCACCACATGTGGAGTTGTGTTTAGTGTCGGCTATACAAGTAGAAAAGTAGCGCGGGTTGAGAGTACTCTTTGAGTTTCAAAGACAGAGAACCCATAGGATTCAAGGTGAGCCTGACCCTCATGCATTAGGGGACTAGATTGAGGTGGTGGCCAGATTCTTCCATTTTCTCAGGACACCAGTAGACCAGATGGTGATCTTGCCATGGAGCCTTATATAGGGCTCGGTAAGGCGATGGTGGAGTTTGGTTGACCAGACTAACGACTAAGTGACTCTTGCATGGTCAGAGTTTGAGAATCTCATCAGAGGGGAGTTTTCACCTGTTACCCTGAGAGAAGTACGTATAGAATAGCCTCTTTAGCTCTAGATGGGTACTATAATGATGGCAGACTATTCATCGAGGATTACTGACCTCTCATGGTACTCGATGGATATTTTCTTTGATCAATACTTCAGATCTCGTACATTTTAGTGGGGCTTGGGGAGTGAAATCCGAGCAAGGATCATCCATTTGTGAATTACTAATAATATCGGGGTGCTCGAGTGAGCTTTGGTGTTTGATAGCTTCTTGGCAGAGAAGTGATAGCCAACAGTTGTCAGTAGGGAGTGATCTAGAGTAGAGACCTCAGCAGCAGGGAGCCGACATCAGGGACCAAGGCGTGGGAGACGTTTTCAGAGGAGATCCTGAGAGAGATGATCTTCAGTACAGGGTTCTTAGGGCACATCCATGTAGCCACGAGAGAGGCTTTTCTACTCATGTGATGGCAAGGGACATCTCGCTCGAGATTGTCCGACCTACCATACTACTAACATGGGAGCACTTGATGGACCACCGAGGCAGAGGCAACTTGTGGAGTAGACAGATCAGCCAGGTGGCGGACGTGGTAGAGGAGCTAGGAGAGCTGCTGGAGGTGGTCGGTGTTTGGCCCTTTACCCCCACCACCCCTAGGAGGTCCACCCCAGGTTCAAGGAGCTGGAGGACAGAGGCAGGGACATCTACAGGAAGCAGAGGCTTATGATCCAGGTACTCCTGCAATGATTAGATATACAATCTATGTATCTTATACATTGGCTTCCATACTGATAAAAACAAGTCATAGTCATTATTTTCTTTCTTCTTATCTTTTTAGAGACCTTGAGATTCTAGTTGAGCCGTTGACTTGACACTTATGATTAGAAACACCGAATGGAGAAGATTCAGAGATCACACACCTTTGGAAATAGTGTGACCTGACCCTTAGAGGCAAGTGTTTCGGTTGAAACCTGTTGTTGGTAGCATCGAGGCCTTAAGATGTCATTATTGGTATGGATATGCTATCCACATTTCATGCCCAGTTTGACTATTTTAGGCGAACGGTGTGGTGTGTCTGTAGTGATGGAATGAGGTTCTCCTTGGTCAGTGAAAAGGAGATCTATGCAGCGCAGGATGGACTCATGCATAGGAAGGTACATCTGATTTCACATCAGTTTGATAGCCTAGCACATGGAATAATAGATGTTATGAGTTTACAGTTTCCAATAGTAGTGGTTGAGTACGAGGACGTCCTTTAGGAGGATTTCCCCAGAATACCTCCCCATCGGGAGATAAATTTCTCTATTGAGTTGCAACCCAGAATGACTACGATATTAGAAATAGCATATCGGATGGCTCCTGCAGAGCTTCGTGAGCTGAGAGTACAGATGGAAGTCTTACAGAGGAAGGGATTCATGAGACCTAGTGCTTCACCATAGACGCCCCGAGTGTTGTTTTCCCAGAAGGCAGACGAGAGCATTAGGATGTGTGTGGATTACCGGCGCTTTAATTAGGTGACCGTGAAGAACCATTATCCACTACCGAAGATTGATGACCTCTTTGACAAGTTAAGAGGGGAATGATGGTAATCGATGGTTTCTCTATGATCCGACTATCACCAGTTGAGAGTACGAGATGATGATATATCAAAGATGCCTTTCAGATGTCTCTACGATCAGTATGAGTACTTGGGGATTCCGTTAAGCATGAAAAATTCCCCGACAGTGTTTATGGGACTCATGAACTAGATCATTAATCCTTATCTTGATCAGTTCATTGTTGTCTACGTCGATGATATCCTTGTGCACTCTGCGTCTGAGGAGGAGCATGTGAGGCACCTAAGTATGGTTCTAGACACACACCGAGAGCACCAGCTGTAGGAGAAACACTCGACGTTTCAATTTTGTATAGACGAGGTCCACTTTCTAGTACATGTTATCTCAATAGATGGTGTAGTAGTAGACCCATCCATGGTAGAGGTAGTGTTATCATAGGATCCACCCACGAAGTGTGACAGAGGTGCAAAGTTTCCTTGGGTTGGAAGGCTACTATCAGAGATTTATTCCTGATTTCTCCAATATTTCAGCACCCATGACAGCTTTGACCCGAAAGGGGAAGCCATTAGTGTGGACCATGAGATGGAAGTAGGATTTTCAGTAGTTGAGACGGTGTCTGACAGGTGCCCTGATCTTGAGACAACCAAGAGAGGGCGTCGAGTACGTAGTGTTCTACGACACATCAAAAACCGGGCTAGGATGTGTCCTGATGCAGAGGCAAGCCGTGATTGCCTATGGCTCCCATCAGTTGAGGCCACACGAGCAGAACTACCTGACACATGATCTCGAGTTGTAAATGGTAGTCTTCACATTGAATATGTGGCGGCACTACCTGTTGGGTGAGCAGTTTATCATCTACTCTTATCAAAAGAGTCTCAAATATATCTTTTCTCAGAAATATCTGAATTTGAGATATAGGCGGTGGCTTGATTTCTTCCATGATTACGACATAGTGATCGTTTATACTCCTGGGAAGGGGAACATTATGGGAGATGCTCTCAGTAGAAAATATAGTTCCCAATTGCTGGATGAGGCAATGAGGTAGTCGACCACTTTATAGCAATCCTTCATGGATAGAGATGTGGGATGTTACCTTCAGTCGATGGTTTTTACCCCTCAACTCTTACAACGAGTCAGGGATGCACAACTTGAGGGTGGTAGCTGTGAGACTCTACATGCTCAGATATCCGTAGGTGATGCTGCTGATGGACATTCAAGAGTTTGGCATAATGTTGTTTTTTTTCAGAGGGTGCACAGTGGTACCAGTGATTTTGCGGGAGGAGGTTATGAGGTAGTTCCATACATCTCCTTTGGTGGTGAATCCAGTTGTGGAACAGATGTACCAGGACCTCTGATGTCAGTTCTGGTTACTAGGAATGAAGAATAGTGTGGTAGATTTTGTTTTTCAATGCCTTACTTGTTAGCAATTAAAGGCTGAGCACTAGGTTCTAGTAGGTTTGACTCAGCCCCCTATGGTCCCAGACTGGAAGTGGGATGGAATATCCATGGACTTCAAGACATTTTTACCACTTACGTCTAGGGGACTTGATGTCATATGGGTGATCATTGACCGACTCACCATTTCGGCCTATTTTCTAGCCACATGGGAGCAGAGTTCCGTAGAGAGCTTCAAAATCCCCTATGTGCAGGAGATAGTTAGACTTCCTGGAGTGGCATCAACAGTCATCTTAGATAGTGATGCTCATTTCACATCCTGTTTGTTGAAGGGATTGCATCAATATTTTGGGACTCAGTTAAGCTTGGGCACAACATTTCATCCTCAGACTGACGGATAGACAGAGTGGACCATCCTTATTCTGGAGGATATTCTACGAGCCGACATTCATGACTTCGATCATAGCTGCGAAGATCACCAACCACTAGTGGAATATTATTATAAAAACAGTTATCATTCCACTATTGGTATGGCACCATTCGAGGGTTTGTACGGGCGACCTTGGTGGTCACCACTTTGTTGGACTGACCCAGGGGAGTCAACACTAATGGGCCCGGAGATGGTGCGAATTACTACAGAGAAGGTGAAAGTCATCTAGGAGTGGATGAAGACTCAATTGAGTAGGAAAAAGTATTATTTTGACAAGAGACAGAGGCCCTTGGAGATCGATGAGGGAGACCATATGTTCCTTCAAGTCTCACCTCAACGGGGATTGCGAGGATTTGGTTGAGGCGAAAAGCTATCATTGAGGTTCATCGACCCTTTTCAGATTCTGAGGAGAGTTGGCATGGTGGCATACCGCTGGGCTATACCTCCTCAAATTGACTGGGTACAAAATGTCTTCCATTTGTCGCAACTACGGAGGTACATGCATGATCCATCACACGTTATCGACTGGGGTGAGCTGGACATCGATGATGGAATGACATTTGTTGTGTACCCAGTGCATATCGAGGATCGGTAGGAGAATATACTTCATCGGTGATCTATTCCCTTGGTTCTTGTCCGATGGTAGCATGGGAATCTCTAGGAGAGTACATGGGAGTGGGAAGCTCAGATCCGTGCACAATGCCTGCATCTTTTTTAGTAGCCTTTATTTAGGCTTTTCTGGGATGTAAATCCCTATGGTGGGGAGGATGTAATATCTTGGATTTTTTTATATATAATTTCTGTGTTATATGAGAATTATTTTAAGACCAGGCATTGTGAGGGCATGCAGTTTTGAGGCCTAGTGAGCCCGGAAAAATTTGTTTGATTTAATTACATAATTAAATTACAAGGCATGTGGTTTTCCTGAAAAAGTAGAATAAATCCTGAAAGGGTTCTCGGATTAGAAATCAGAGGGCACCGTTGCGTCCAGAGCAGCGATTTTAACATAGGTGAGACCTAAAATCACCTGGAAAAGGTCGGTGGTGAAATCTAGTTTTTGGACGTAACCGTAATAAAATATATAATAAAAATATTTTATTAAATCAATCCACAGTGAAGTATTTTATTCTTTTAAATTGATGATTTCACAGGGGATCAGGGTTACAGATCTCATAACCCTAAATTTACAATGGATGCATTGGGATGCTCTGGAGAAAACCCCCCAACGCAGTGATGATGTTGTTGATGATTTTTGCCAACGACGATGACATGATGACCAGATCTTCACCAATGAACATCATGGATCCATTTTGGACATTTGATTTTGATTTAATTTTCCCTTTCTTGATTTATATGACGGACAAGGAATAATACATGATTAGATTAGCCCAAAGATCAGTCATATTTGAGAGATGGGCTTTTTTCAAGGATTTTTGGGGAAGATCTTATTCCTTGTAAATTAAATATGTTGAATTGTTTTGGTTTGATCTAATGGCGACGAACCCGGATTGTCATGTACAACGATCAAGGTTCGTCCATCTTATTTGTGTCTGAGATTTGTTCCCCGTTCTTCGTGGAGAATTCCTGTACTTTCCGCCACTTGATGTCCTTTTAGGAAATCGATCGTTTCACATTCCTTTGTTGACATGATGATTTGAGATTGTAGATCCAAACTCAGGATGATGCTACGAAGCTTCGACGACGATTGCGGTGGAGTATTCGGGATGGATCAGATGTTATGGAATCTCAGGTGTTTTCTTTTGGATAAATCATCTCTTGTTTTCCAAGATGATTGAAGGTATAAAACATCTATATTCGGTGTTAGGATGATAACATTAACTATGGACTTGATTTTTCGGCAAACAGACAAAATAAACGAGATCCGGAAGATCGACCAAGGTGAGAGGATGAAGAACACCATTCTGGAGAAATCCTGACTACACAAAATGTAGTATAGGCTACATGGTGTGTGTTTATCAGTGGTCCACTAGGCGTGTACTCCATGTGTAAATAGACACATGTTGAGTACATGGCCCAGAAAATGGCGTATATACCCTTCCCTGGCTAGATCTGGCCACATACATAGGATACCCCGTGTACTAGTACACAGGCATGGCGACACATATAGAGATTGTGTACGGGCACATGGCCAGTGTACACGAAGAAAACTCTGGACACTCAGACATAGCGTGTAATCCATCTATACACTATGTAGTTACTATTTATGAAACATGCTTTAAGACATGATCCATTTACACGGGCAGTACCCAGAGTCAGGGAACACGGTGTTTGACCATACTACAAGCTTTTTAACCTGTTTTACATGGCTTGATCCAATTTTCTTCCATGAAATTGACTAGATTTCATAGGGTTCATACCCATGGTCTTTCCCCTAATGGTTTCTGGTATCATTTCCTACATACATGAGTATGATCCCTTTAGCAGGACATCCTGAATAGAGCATTTTATTCTTAAGTATGCGTGTAGTGAGTTAACCCAGAATGAGTACTTTGTATATCTCTAATTAGACCTAGGAGTGTGTTATCACTGTTACATGCTTTGTGGAATCTTCGAGATGGATCTTAGTTGTGGTGTTATGATAGTCAATCGAGTATGAGTATACCTAGATATTCATTTTATATGTTCTGTAAACATATACTGTGTAGAGAATATTGTATCATTCATTTAGGGTATTTCATTTGTTGTATTGTTTTGTGGTATTCGGGGTGTCGTACTGGGTATTGCTATACTCACCCCTACATGGGATTTGCCGGCACGTGTCGTGTCTTGTTCCGATGAGTGAGTCATCGACCAGATTCTTGGTGGACCAGGACTGGATGATGCTCAGTGAGATCAGGCATGCCGATGTGTGTTCCTATGGCTACAAATTGCAGTCCCAGTACCTTTCATTACAGGTTGGACATTGTTTCAGGCTTTCTTTTGGTGGGCTTGTACTTTTGGAACAGGGTTTTACATTACTTTGCTCTCCTTTCCTGTCATACTCTATTGGATTGGATTTTAGGGTATACATGCATTTCCATTTTTTTAGTTGTTTTTACTTTTTAGATTTGTGGGATTGTAGATGTGTGTGTGTGTACAAGTTTATAGGCAATGCCTCCCATGTTAGTGACATGACTACTCGGTGCAAGTCCCCAGACCATGTCCTATTAGAGGTGGGCTTGGGGATTAGCAGCACGAGCCCCACGGGGACAAGTCATGACTGATGACCTAAACCACAAAAATAGATAAATTTTAATGTGGTATGGATGTTGAAAATGAGAAGGATGAGAAAATAGTTGAGGTGGATGTAACAACCCTCGATTTTTATGAAATGGATTTTTTTTAAAATTAATATTATTTCTCTGATGTCATGCATTACATGTATGGTGAAAAATAGAATTAATGAATAATATTAGAAAAATTATTAAAGTATGGATTACACTTACAATACACTTTTGAAATTAAAAAGAAATATTTTTCTAAAAAAACTATTCAAATGTGTACACATGAGTTATATATAAATTAAATAAACAAAACACTATACTTTGATTAAATTAATAATATATATATATATATAATATTTAATATAGTGTTTAAAATTAATCTTCTTTTTTTTTAAATACGTATTACAAAAAACCAGTTTTATACCTAATAATATATATTCAGTAAATTTATATTTATCAATTTTTAATGGAATAATTGTATTAAAAATAAATTTATAAAATATTATTAATTATATGGGAAAAACATTTTATTTGACATCCGTATATAAAAATGTACTTTGATTGATTTTTTTTAAATTTGTCAAGAATGATTCATGTTTTTATGAATACTGAAAATAATGAATTTTAATTTAAATTAAAATTTTTGTATAAATTAATTATTGGGATAAATCATCTTTTTTTGGGTTTTAATGACTAATTTCATCAATTTTATATAAATATGTTCAATTTAGATCATGGGAATAAATTTCTAATATAGTTTTGGTAAAATAAATATTTCAATCTATTAAACATTTTCACTTTAAAAAATAATTTTCTCACCCCAAATACGAGGTTATTTTTAAATTAATTTTATAAAATTCTATTATTATAATTTTTATAATATTAATCCATAATTATTATCATATGGTTAAAATTTACTAAATAATTACATTTCATTTTCGGACAATATGAAAAATCTATTTTGTAATTATTGTTAGCATTGTAATGGGTTAAATTGTGTAATATATGTTAATAAAAAAGTTATAAGGATTATAAAATGAACCTACCACATTGAAAAATGTCATTGGATCAATTTATTTGGACAAATAACACATATTCATCCAAATATTATAATTTAATGTATACATTTCCATGAATATGACATCAATATTTTTAAAATCAATCAGCCTGAAAAAATGTCACACTCTTAATGTTAATTGGTAATATGTTTAAATAATGGGGTCAAATAGAAGTCATGATCGACTCTATATTTTATTATAGAAAATAAAATGATTATCTAATTCCTGGAAATTTATTTTTAATTATCAGCGAGAATTAATTATTAGAAATAATTACCCAATTATGATGTAATGATAATTTATTTAATGAAAACCTAAATTATGTGATATTAATAACAATAATATTAATATATTTTTAATTAAATAAGGATATCCAAAAATTTTATAGGGTAATGGGGAAAATTATTTTTGAATGAAATGAATTCGATTGGGGTAATCTGGATGTATTATTTTTCATAATATCAATGTAATGAATAGTGTCAAAGATGAAATTAATGATATTTTAGGAATATAATACATAATTAATTATCATATATTTTATAAAAGATGATAATATATGGTCTATAATATCATAAATTTACCATTTATGGTTCTATTGAGACCATATATGTAAAAATATCATTGTTTTAATATTTAATAAATTGTTATCGTTGTTAAAAATACAACGCTTTAAATAAGGGTCAATTAAAATTATAAGGATTAAAATTAGAGAAAAACATAACTGAATTCTATAATTTGATGGTATTACATACCCATTCGACATTATATTAAAATACCATCCAATATTTAGCTATTTGGACAAATATTTGTTTTGATTCAAATGAATATTTTGAGAAATTTCAAAAGTGTCTCTCCCCTCTATAATAAAAGGGAACCTATTCTTCTATTTTTATCAAACATCTCATGCCCTTTGGCTCATCCATCCCATTCCCAAACCTTCATAAAACATCCCTACATTAATCTATGAAATCTAAAATTTAGAATAGATATATTTGTGGAAATCATTGGGTGAAAACCAGAATGAGATATTGGAATAAGAGGTAATGTTCATAAATGAACATTTTTATATTATGTTATCCGTAAACCCATTCTATTATTTTTATTTTAGGATAATATAATAACCTATGTATAATATAAATATATAGATGTTTATTTATTATGGGTCGAACCTATACTAAAACACACTTCTATCAAATGGGATATGTAGTCATCGTTCGGGTGTACGGAGGACAATCACCTTTCGAACCGATGTCGTTTAATATTCCAATTAAAAATTTAATTGTTGGGAATAATGATTTAATTCATGTTCTTATATTATATATATGATATTTAAATTTTATTTTTGCTTCTCTAATTATTATGTGACACAAAACATCATGATTACTATTTTGTGTAGATCTGATAACATTGTTTGAGGGCATGTGGAATACCGCCTCCTCCATGCAATTTTATTTGATCACACATTAGATGGAATTTATTACATATGGGTTTTATGGACATGTATTATATATATGAAATAATAATTATAATTTTAATATATATTATATATACACATGTATTTATATTACAGACATTTTTCTATACAATATTAAAATGGAAATTGTATTCATTTGTATATACATTATATTGTGTCCATGAACAATGAATTTAATTTTCTATTTCTATATTTTATAAAATATTAAATATACATATAGAGTGAATATATTTAATATAGTTATATCATGGTTATCATTATTTATATCATGAAATAATGATATATATAAGATGACTAAAAGTATAACAAATCAAAATGAATGTGAATAACAAAGCTGTTATTACCCGGAACGTAAAATTAAAATATAATTGTTAATGGGTAATAGATGAAAATAGATAATAATATATAATAATATATAATTGAATATAATTACTTAATATATTTGTAAAAAATTTTATTTATTATACAAGTGGTTTTCATGTGTACAAAAACAGTTAGGAATAAATGTAAGGGAATTCATAACTCAATTTCTCATTCATTAGGTTGAAATACTATTTCATTTATAATTTCAATATATGATTTTATGTGTAATTAATTTTGATAATATTACATGTTATTTACAATTTTTTATGATAATTTCCATAAAATAAACATAATCTATTTGTTTTATTAATGCTCACTTCAATGATAGGATATTTGTAATGGAATTACTAGTTAAACGTTTATTTATGTGAGACTAATTCCATATTCAAAAATAATAAATTTTTTATATGGCATTTATTGAATATGATTTGAATATGTTATCATTATCCATAAATTTGTAGTTATTTACATATCCAATTTTTGATCACTCTTTTATGTGGTTTATAATTAAAAAGATACTAAAAGTGTGATTGAATTTTGCTTCAATATTTATTTCCTTGAGACGCAAGTTATATTATTAATTTTAATGATTTAATGAGGTGAAAATAATTTCTATTGAATTGTGGTATTAAGAGTCTCCATCTTAAATTGATAATATATGACTCATTTAATTTTATTCATTCATTTGTCAGGATTCATTATTTCTTCAAATAAATGTTTTTATAAAAAATTTAACATAGTTAAAATATTTTTTAGGAATTTTTAATGAAAATGGATTTCATTTATGTGTAAAATATTTTTCAAATCTTTAATTATAATAATTAAATTTTATTTTTATTTAAAAAAAGATATCTAAATGTTTTATGTTTTCCAAAGTGTTTTTCCAAATCGAAATTTCATTTTCTACAAGAATTATTTAATGTAATACGTGAAAATAATTTAACATATAAGAAAAAAATAGTTCATGGTATATATACATTAATATGTATATGTACCAAAGATACCATCATTATATATTTTCTTAATGGTTTATTATTATTGTAGAATTATATTTTTGAATCCTATTTTTCCTATGAGTTTTGTTATGATGACGTGTTTATGAAACACATTTCACTACATGGGATCTGATGTGGTGAATGTCTTATTGTCATATGGAACACAGATATGTAGTTTTCCTTATACGATGGGTGGGACCAATATCTCTCCCCAATAATTTGGGTAATGATTTATATTTCTAGATATGGAATGAATGTAATGATAGTTATACACAATTTAGTAATTTAAAAGTGGAATTAGAGTAAAATTAGTTTAGTATTACATGATTTGAATGGGAGTATACTCGTTTCAGTAAATAAAGGATGGAATGATGAGTGATCTAGGTTTATTAATGTACTTTTTAATCTATAATGGTCATTGAAATGATTATTCACTAATATGGGAATGACTTTATATGTTTATGTGTATTCCATAATTTAATGTCATATATAATTTCTCTCATGGATTTTTTCTTGATTCACTGTGAACATCTACGGTTTATTCCACAACATTATATAATGATCATTGAAACATTATTTTATTTTAAAAAGTTTTGTTTATTTACATACACCATATAATAATATTTTGATTTTTATCTCTCGTGTTGACCATTACTGGTCATATGAGCTCACCCTTTTCATTTGTTTCAGTTCACCATGTAATAAAGAATCATTTTAAGTGGTAGTACTAAAGGGGATGGTCATTATAGAGATCATTGAAGATATTTCAACAGAATAGATTTTTTTATCCATTTTTCCAAAGACAGAAAACGATTATGGTCCTTAGACATTTGTATATACAATGTACTAAATATTAAAAAATGATGTAATATCCAGTAATTAAAAGCATAAGTTGTAATAGTGGAACCCAAAAATAACATGTCTCTCTGAACTCTAGAAATATTAATCCAAAATTTAAATCTAATCCCATGAAAAAATAATAATTAAGAGATAACATAAATGTTGGATGAAAAATAAACGTACTACTAATAATTTAATCAATGATATATCAATTGAACCATATGGTGACTATCCATAGATAAAGAGGATATAAAACAGTATAATGTCCAGTGGAAAATATTCAAAAAAACATATTACAATAATTTTTACAATTCTATGATTGACCTATATCATAGTAACCAAGAATCACACTGATTATGAAAATAAAAAATTAATCAAATACTTTAATGAGACTGACTTACGACCTTTAAAATATAATTCTCTAAGATAGATTTTAAATATTCTGGTAGATTTGGAATGAACCCATAACAACCAATGGAATGAGATTTAAATGAAAAATAAGGCCATAATTTGTGTAATTTTAAACATGTTTGTTCACCCCAAACAAGGGTAGTGGGACTCCCCTTGGATATTCATGATTAATAAATATAAAGTCTCAATTATTAATTTAATCCACCCTATTTTCATGGATCCTCCAATTCCAATAAGTGGGTACATTCCACCTTATTCCTCGTATCACCTTTATTTCCTTATTGAACTTGTGTGTCAAGATTCCCATCAAGTAATGTATATTCTAGTTGGGTTTCTAGTTCATCTATATGGTTCATGACATGATATAGAAGTATAGGAAAAAGAATGAATATTGAAGGGAATACATAATTCAATATCTTCATGGAATAATGAAACCCTAAAAATAAGCTCGGTTAATTATAGGGTAACTAGAAATATGTTCCCTGAATAAAGATCTGGTGTTCTTGACCAATGAGTATATTTATTAAATATAGGTTTCGATATAGTTTTTCCTCTATCGTCTGATAAAATTTACACATCAAAATTAATCAAATAATCAATTATCAAATAAAAATAATATATAAATATATAATAATAGAGGGTATCATTTCATGTTTTATGACCATCTATGTCATGTAGGAATTTAGGTCAGGTGGTATTTACACTTGGCCATCTATACACCACATCTATGAACTCGTCCTCATCAAAAAAATCTAAGATAAGTTATCTTGTAATTTCCCAATCAGTACCCATGAACTAAATAAATAATCATCCATTTTTACTACATTGAATACTTTTTCATCAATTATAACTCATTGGGGATATTACAATTAAATCCCATACTTGAAATCCCTAATAATTAATTATTTTTAAAACAAAAAATTTAAGATGAAATATTATCATATATTGAAAGGATACAAGTGTCACATCCATATATGGTCTATTCAAACATAATGGTCAAATTGAACGTATTTTTTTATCCAAAAATTTCTTTTTACACATTTTTTAGAAAATAAAAAATCATTTTGGTGACATAATTGCTTCTATTTTCCAAAAAAAAACCCACAAACATACAACAAGAAACAAAATACATCAAATCTGCATGAAAATAAATATCATTTGATCCTTATTACTATATAATGATATATGGTAGAGTTATTATAGTAATTATAATAAAAAATCCTCAAATTATCATTTATAATTAAGTTAACATAAAGACCATGGTACAAATGCATTACCAACCAATGAAGAAAAATTGGAACATTAAAAAATGAAAATAAGAATTATCAAATGTGATTTATGGTCCACGAAATAATTAATTTATAAAAATATTTAATTCATTACATATATAAATTTTATAATAAAACAAACAGAATGTATATAAGAAAACATATAAAATAAAATTGAATTACATATATACTAATAATTAGTAGTAAATGGTCGACACCAGCTATAGAATGTAGTACCGAGGGGTGTGGTGTTGGGTAAATGTTGGAAGAGGATTAGTTATATATCAATGCACAAAATTAGAGAAAGAGATTATAGAAGGAATTATTGGGAGATAAAAACTGGTCATAGTTATGAATGATGTGACATGGTATATGGTATTTCACCAAGGGTTGTCATGTCGTTCCATCCCTTAGAATGATGAATATGTAATGATGTGCACTATATCAACTATTGTTGAAGTGAACCATCTTTAATCATTAAGGTGTCTGTGTTTTTAATATTTTCACATATTTTATTATAGACTTCCTATACCCTACAACTCCTCACCAAAAACACATACTAACTTGAACATGTTGTTTCCCCTTGGATGAAGAAATAATTCCTTAGCAGAACACAGTTGCAACACAATCTCTATTTATCTATCTAAATTTCTGTGTCTATATCCTTATCTATCATCAGAATCTATTCTATTATAATATTTTATATAAATTTCAGTCTGAATTATTCAATCATTCACTAGTTACACTACGCCGGTGGATCAGACGATCTGACATACTCACTGATTTGTGTTCTGCGTTATTTTTTTTGGTATTGTATGTTTTATCTTTTTATGTTTTTTATATTTTATATGTTATTTTATAAATTAATGGTATTATATAATTATTTATAACGATATTTCTTCGGAATATTATTATTTTTGGGACCTATAAAAATCAAAAATTATTCCGTGAATATTTTGTGATATAGATACAGATGGTGCTATTACTTGATCCAAGAATCATTTGGTAGGAGGTTTTGAAAATACCAAATCATTCAAAAAATTACCAGATCATGTTAGAAAATAAATTGGAAATACTATTGAAGGATAAATTCATTGAATGATAATATAAATTTGAATGTGAGATGTAATGATATTGATTTGAAAGAAAATGATGGAAAGGGAATGAAGATCCGTGTGTAAAATGAACTATATTATGATTAAAAATGAAGGTAACAAGTGTTTAAGGAACCTATATTACCCAAATTAATATAAATATTTCACATTCAAAAATCAATAGAATATACTGATCAATTTATCACTCTAAGCAAAAAGTGTTTTTAAAATGAAGAAAAGAAGAATATTCAAAACCAACAACAATAAGTGATATATATAAAACATAGACGATATTTTACAATTATTACCATGGTGGATAAATTATAACATAAATCTATTTAATTTTTTCAACATAGATAGCTTTATTTCTCTCAAATCATGAAGTTTGAGTTCCCATACTCCTGAATAATTTGGAAGTCACAAATATTTTGACAATGAATTCTTGTAAAGGATGGAAAATAGATATATGATTAAGTATGTTAGATGGTTGGATTGATAGAGGAAGAATATATCATATCAATTTTTAGTGAATGGACTAATGGGATACATATTAATTAAATTATTTCATGCCTCATCCAATGTTAATGTAGTGAAAAAATATTTGAGCGTCATATTAGAGGGGACATTATGATATCAGATAAAAAATTATTTCAACATATAGTTCAGTCTAGTTGGACTGGTCATGGTTATTCAGTTAGAGCCATGGGTCCGTTAGACACCATATCAGGCACTTATTAATATTTTGTTTTTTTAATAATTTTTAAAGTAATAGAAATATAAAAATATTTTTTCATTAATTTTTAATTATTATTAAATTCAATAAAAAATTAATAACAGTGGGTTCAGAAAGATACATAGGTGATATGAAACATAATTCCAATGGGACTAGTCATTATTAGTTTTTTTTAAATTACCAATCTCAATGAAAATAAAAAATTTAATCATTTTTCGATCCCACATAATTTACATATATTGAACTATTAATCTTTATAAGGAATCATTGATTAGAAAAATGATCCCATGTGTTCTAATTGGTGACACTAATACAAAATAGTACTTTAACAATGCTAGAAATAGCCTTTATCAGTGCTTTAAAAGTGCTGACAACATGAGTGATGTTAATTGCCTTAGAATTTTATAAGCACTAAAAATGTTCCCATAAAGAGGTAATCTATCATCACTAAAGTCCTATTATATTATAAGTCTTGGAGGATTCATTAAAGATATATATAATGAACAAAATAAATATAAAATCAAATTATTTTAATGGGAAAACATATATTTGTTTGAGCATACCATTTATATTATTTATTACACCACTATTGTCCAATTATGATGTCCTAAAACAAAACATTTATTTATATGCTATTTAATTTTTACCAAACAATTCAGTTGTCTCAGACAATTATGATAAAATATAATTTAAATAATATTGATGATGTGATTCCAAAAACAATATTTTTTATCTAGATAATTTTCTAAACATGTGAATATTCACTTTTAAAATAAAAATCATTATTTATTGTAAATGATTGGTTTTTTTGATAACGAATAGTTTTTGAAACCCTGTTAAAATTACATTTAACATTGTAAAAATTATATGTTAATTTATATTAAATAAAATTTAATTAATAATATTATTTTATTAATATACTATTTATTTCAAGAATACATTAATTATTCAAAATATTTTTCTTAATTGAATTTTATTATTAAACAAACAATATTATTTCTTCTTTAAAAATTAATTACAATATAACATTAATAGGTTGAAAATATAAATATTATTTTATAAAAAACATGTAATATTATTAGTATGGTCTTGATGCATAACACTTTATTAAACAATCATAATCTCTATGACTAAGGTGTGGGGTGGTGGGACAATCATGGGGTCATTCGGTGAACTTTATTTTGGCTAGGATTTCAATGAGCCTGAACATCACCCATAATCAATTACTCTCCTGCTTAAGTTATTATATATTTTCTTGGGCTTGGTCTAGGAAAGTGACCAGAAATATTATCTTCCCCAAATTCATTAACAAATGTATGCCATAGGGTACGATCCAACTGGTTGTGGACATTACCTCTTTTATCTTGGTCAAATAGAATTATTATTACCCTATATTAATATTGGTCAGGTGTTCACTATTCAAAAACTACATTATCAATGGTAAAGTATACTTAACATTCATTTAAATCCAATTAGAAATAATAAAAAACATAAGTTTACTATTTTTAAAACCATAATACATTTAATTGAATCAATAATGGGGGTTAATTTGTAATAGTTTGGGTAGTTATAATCTTCCCCCTTTAGTAAATTTATTCCTCATAATTTCCGTTAGCGGAAATAAAATAGGTGATGGTAACTCAGCTTCATCACCTCTTCCAAATCCCATATTGTCTCTTAAAACTTATTTTTTCTCCAAAACACTTTGATGAGGGGCATTATCTTATTTTTTAAAATGTTTTATGTGTGATCTATGATCATTACCAACTTCTCTTCGTAGTAAGTAACATTATCCAATGGTACATGATTTGGATTTGGAACATGATTGGGTTATGTTATGTAATTCTTCAAGAGTGATACATGGATTACACAATGATCATCAGATAAGTTATGTGGGAGTTAATGTTGAGAGGCCTATAATCTGAAGCAATCAAGGATCTCAAAAGGTTCGATGTACCTTGGACTACGACTTCTCTTTTTTCTAAGTCACATAATTGTCTTCCATGGAGATACGTACAGGAATAAAATGTTTCCATCATCAAAATCTAGGTCACATCGATGATTGTCAGCCTAATTCTTCTATCAAATGTGTGAATATTTGATGTGCTACTAAATTGTTTTACCTTCTCAACCATTTTTTCATCCATTCTAAGCCCTAATAGTTTTCATTCCCCAACTATATCCCAAAATTCCAGTTTGCAGCATCTATACAAATAAATGGATTCATAGGGAGCCATTTGGATACTCAAGTGGAAACTTTTGTTGTAAGATAACACAACCAAAGGAATATTTTGATCTCATATGCCTTTGAAGTCCATTGAACATGATCAAAACGAGACATATAATGTCTAAATAGTCTGATATGATTGGCCTTCTATTTGAGGATGATAGAACATTCTAAAATTTAGCACAATGTTTAGAACATGTTAATTATTTTTCGAAAACATGGAGTAGAATAAGAGGGATCAATCAGATAAAATCAATAGTGCTAATCCATGTATCCTTACCACTTATCTGATTTATATCCATTTCAGTTATAAATCCACATGATTCATAATGAAGAGTGTTTTCTTATTAAAATGATACACAACAACACAAATTTTATTATTTTGTAAGATTCCTTTATATGTCCGTTGAGAATGACTATGGTGAAGTTTTCCTATATCCATGTTGGAATGGATATTAGTTACATAATACCATTAGACTTCTTGAATTCATCCATCACATGGCTACATACATGGAATAATGTTGTTTATTCAGTGATCCCTTTATTCATGTTGTCCTACCAATAGTTATGTCAGATATCTCAACTCATCTTTGTGTCTCATGGGTATGTAGAGAATGATGAATTGTGTACATAATATATCAATTCCTTCTCTGACTCGGTATTTTATGGAACTCAATGTATTGACCCATGAATCCAAATTAATTCATCATTAACATTGAAATCCAAGGATTTCTCTTTCATTGTATTTTTCACCCTTTTCTGAATTCACATGTCATCATTTTTTTCATCATTTAAATATTCCAAAAGATATTATTAAGAAGGAATTTTTTATAGGACTAATTATTTTCCTTTCTTAATGATTTCCATGTCCATCCACTTCAAATCCAAGAATATTTGATCATATTTAATTATCAATAGTTTTAGAGTTGTTTGGTCCTTTCTACATAGAGAATATAACACTATATTTTCATTACTAGGATTGTAATGGACTGAGGTGTCGTGGTCATTGATGATATCTAATCATATTCTGAAGTTAATATTATGTTTTCCTATGTGAATTTATATTTCAGGCCCATTTGATCTGTATATATCTCATAACTCTCCCAATAGACATAATACCTCCAAATATTCAATTCAAAGATCACATCTTCCAACTTCATATCTTGCAATGGATAGTTTTTTCTCATGAATTTTCAACTATCTAGAGGTGTAGGAAATAGCTATGACATTTTTCATTAACACACATCCCAATACCTTC
Organism: Viscum album; assembly: GCA_963277665.1. Classification (NCBI taxonomy): domain Eukaryota; kingdom Viridiplantae; phylum Streptophyta; class Magnoliopsida; order Santalales; family Viscaceae; genus Viscum; species Viscum album. Next base: position 1,196,991,821 of record OY728121.1, on the reverse strand, counting down.
CTTGAATCATTAATGAAATTTTAAAAATGTTACCCACTAGTGGGTTGGGTTAGATGAATGGAAATGACATGCCTCTTTTTCAACTCCTTGAATCTCTCCTAACATTCATCATTTCAAGAATACATGACTCCCATTAAGGTTAGTTTGGTAAGAGGGTTTTTAATATGATAAAAATTTCTCCCAAATTGTTGATAATATCAACCAATCCCAAGGATAAAACGGATATCTATTAGGGACGTTGGCCTCATCCATCACAAAATTTCGTTTTTCATTAAGGGATCCATAGATATCCCACTGGTAGTAATGATATGATCAAATAATTAGACTTCATTCAATGAGAACTCACAATTGATATACATTTCATATATCTTCCTTATTCATTATGTCATTATCATAGTGCACATATGATCCACATTCTCATCTTTTGTTTGGTATTATATGATAATTTCACATATAAATATTACCAAACATTTGTTCACGTAATCTCTAATGACACTATTAATAAAGTCCATGAATATTTTTTTTTGAATTAATGAATTCAAATGGAATCACAAAGAACTCATAGTGCCCCTACCTTATACGAAAAATAGTCTTGGGGATATCTTCCTTATTCACCCTAACATGGTAATATCTTGACCATATATCATCCATGGAGATGTAATTTTGTGCTCACAGTTTATCAAATAAGTATTAAATTCATGTCAAATGGTACATGTTATTTATCATGACCTTGAGGAGATCCTGATAATAAAATCAATAGTGCATGGACCCATCTTTCTTCTTAAGGAAGAGGATAGGCACACCCTATGGGGAAACACATTGGTGTATAAAACCTTAAAAAAGATAATACTATAACTATTTATTTAGATTTTAAGGTTCCAAAACATCCATCCTATAAGTATTCTATGATATTGGCATGTATTAAAGGAGGATTCATTCCTTAAACTTGGTCATTTGGAAAATAAATGATTATTCAAAGGAAATTAATATTAATGCTTAGGTTGAAGGTGTTGAAGAAGATTTAGCCTCTTCCTTAAACTTGTATGGAATCATAGGTCGATTCCCAATACGAGAGTGAATTACATATCCTAGAAATTTTTTTTTCTCTATATAGTGAAAGCCAATACATACCCTTAATTGCATCCTTTTTCACCAAAGGTATTCTGATGAGTTTCTCTAAGAATTTAATTCACTAAACATTAATAGGGGAGGATTTCTATATATGGGATGCAATAATTTCCCAATTTTCCATTTTCACCAAAATCAATACACCCATGATTTTATGTGGTGTTTTGATTGTTCTACTATTATTTCGTGATGTAAAGGACTGTGTAGAACCATAATAAAAAATTACTTTCACTATTATTAAATTAATAACATGATTACATTCACCTCATAATTTTTTTGATTCAATTCAATGGAAGTGATTGAAAAACCTCACTCTTTCTGCCTTGGAGGTTGTTGGTTTCCTCCCAAACCGTTTATCATAGTAAATAGATTCCCAATTTCCTTGGTAGCTTGCTGTTGAATCAATGAAACAAAAGATGATGGTTGATCAGTGAATTCACATTATGTATCACAGTAGTGGTATTATCATATCAGATATCATTGGACATGTTTTCTTCTCTTCAAAACCTAATGAATTTCATTTCTCCCCTAATGTAATTTCTAGGGTTCATATTTCCAAAACATTTACAAGTGGGATACTAATATTTCAGTGAAAAAATGGATTTCATCATCAAACCACCAGAATTATACTCCACTTTCCAATTCATATCGCTGTGATTCCCCTGAGTTTCACTAAACACACTTTTGACATTTAGGGAACATCGAAAAGTTTCATCCTAGCTGTCAATGTCACAAGATTCCCATTAAATTTCATATATTAGGCTTCAGCCAAACTATTATGTAGTAAAACATTAATATGGTGACAAGAAAAACACGGAGGTGTATCGCGCATGTCTTGTGATGTTTTCGTCGTATTCCCCAATATATTTGTTATCTTTTTTCTTTATTGGAAGGTAATATCTTTCCAAATTATGATAGTGGGTGTAGGGAAAAGTTTTATCAAAAAAATTCTATAATTACATCCACTACATATCATCGATATCTTCCTCAGGCATTGTATTCTAGATTAATTTCCACCACTAGTTTGCTTCACCCCTAAAAAATAATCATCTAGAGAAGTCTTATCTCATTCAGCGCATTGCATGATTGAGAAGATAATCTCTATGGAGATGATATATTGCTCTGTGATAAAGGGATCATATGATCAATTAAAATTAGGATGCCTTTGTCGCATGGACCACATGATTGGGTTTTTTCTCTCTTAGGGGGTTTGAGTGCTCCTCTGGATCCATCATTATATTTAGAACATGAGTTTTCTTAGAGATTATCTTGACAATGTTTTTGATTAATACTAATATCAGATTTGGAATCACATTGGAGAAATATTCAAAAATCCCTTCACATTAATTTTTTACACAATTAATCCTATTTAAAAACATTGGATATAATAAAAGGAAAGTTAGGGATGTGTACACTAAACTATTAAACACGGAAAGGGGGATCCAATGACATTAATGTGATAAAATTTAACATTCATGTATCTCATTAACATATGAGTTTTTGGTCTTCAATCTATGATATTGATAATATATCATCTATGATATATTACAATGTTCATTTTTTCTCCCTTAATTGTGGTTCATATTGAGAATATGTTTTTCCCAACGCATATTCCCATTGATTTTCCAACTAGGTGCACAGTAAGGCCCATTGTCATGTAGTACGACACCATGGGTTTGGCTCGGAACACCATGTTATAGTTCTTACTCCAAGGTACATTTGATCCAAAACCACATCCACTAGTAGTATCTAAAAAGGAAACTATATTCTTGATAAACCACTTGGTTTATACTTACTGAAACATTCAGATGTTTTCTTGTAGTTATTCATATCTATAATGGGTTTCCCTAGAGTTTTATACTCCTAAATATAAAAATAACTAAGCATGACTCTAATAGCAACTATAACAACCATGATCATTAACACATGATTTATTAAACGATATCGAAAAAATACATAACCAAAAGATAGTGTATTATTGTTTGTTAGGGAATTAGGCACATTACATAACAACTTATAACATGGGATACACCAAATTTTTTTAAAACATCCTAGAAATGGTCATAAAAATCCAACAAACATAAAACAGAATGGGATATCATGGGGACATACATAGAAAATGATGAGCTATAATGAACAGTATGGTAATAAAAAATTAAAACATGAAAATAAAAATACTGGTTAGATAATTTTCATATATACAGATCATTAAAGGAGCATGAATAATAAGGCCTGATATATTAGGATAATCATTATATGGGAAATGTGGCATCAAATCAAAATACTACAACATAAATATATCAAGGCTAAATCCTCTAGGTCCCCATGTTGGACAAAGTAACATAAAGGAATCAGGGGAATCCATTTTCTCCAAACAATGTATTAGGATACTAAACATTACCTAGTTCATTAGTGCTCTATAACAGTGGACCTTTAAAAATCATTTCATTCTTATTATTAAGTGTTCCACATAGATCTTTTAAACTATATTCTTTCAACATGATAATTCATTCCATGATCAAGGTATTTGGAATAAATTGATTTTCCCCCTGTAAATATGAATATGTGAATGATGGTGAATACCCATGATAGATATATGGGTACGATGTTCACTACACATATGTTATAGAATAGAAAACCATGGTACAATTTCGATAGCATAATAACATCACATAAATCTTCATATAATTAGTTAATGAGAGTCCAAATCATGTGTCGTTTGTGGCATTGAGACCCCGGAGGTACGACTGACATTTTGAGAGGATTTCCGGGTGTTGGGACTGAGAATGGGGTGTGGGTCCCACGAGGTTGGGTTTTTGGAGTTTTCAGCGAAACACAACTTTCGCACCAGGAGTCCGATTTTGATGGATGAATATTCGATCTTGTGTACCATTTCAAGAGGATCACAACGGTGCGATCCATTCGTTGAGTTACGGGATCGAGGCATGGGCCCCAAGTGGGTTGGCTCTAGTGAATAGTTTCGTTTTCACCAGGTGTCTGTTTCAGTCGAACATGTAATCGATTCCGCTTGTTTTTTCGAGGGGATCGTCATGGAATGATCCAATCAATGGGTTTTGGGATCCCATTCTCAGCACGTGGTTTCTGTAGGGTTGTGGCATCATCATTTTGATCCCCTACATCACGATTTATACCAAATAGGGCTCCAATATCATCGTGACCACCTTTATATAGGTGATGATCCTCTATCTGAGTGGCATTCTTTTGTCGAGTTCCATATCAGGTTGCGGTATCCCCCAGAGGACCCTAGGATTGATCCCCTATCTCTGAGATCTTCGTCTACCGGATTGGGTTCTAGTATCCCCTAGTGGACCCTATGAGTGATCCCATATCCAAGGAGTTTGGTGGCTGTGTTTTTTCAGGGAGGTTTTATAAAAGACGCTATCTGACGAGTGAGATCTCTAGTATGAGCATCTGAGATGTTTGTGAGAATCCCGATGGAGTGTATCTCTCAGATGAGTGTCATATGGGATGATAATGATCGTGTGGTGTACTCTTCTTGTTGTGGACAGTTGCTGGTGATATGGTCGGTACCTCTTGTGGCTTAGTGTGGTAGCAGCGTATATCTAGAGTGTTCAAGGTGTATATATGGACATACACCTGAGCTGAGTTGACTAGTTGTATTTAGATGAGGATGGTCATGAGATTGAGTTTCTCTCTCATCTGGGTTCCCTTTGGCTGGGATGAGTGGACTATATGATTTCAATTTCTCTCTTTTTTTTGGTTTTTGGGGTGCCTAATTAGTATGTTTATACTCACCCCTACACGGGAATTCCCTGCACATGATTGTGTCTTGTGCAGACCAGAGGCCTTTAGACAGAGTCCCAGGAGGACTCGGAGTAGGAAGAGCTGAGTGAGCGAGGCTGACCAGGGTGTTTACCAGTGTGGTGTCGAGGAAGCTTTCTGGCATGTGTTTATGGCAGTGATTCCCCTTCTTTAGAGCAGGTTGGACGTGCTTTTTTAGTTTTCTGTTGGTAGGCCCTATTTTTTCCCTTTTGTACTTCTATTGTTATATGGTTGCGGGATAATTGTATGCATGAATTTACTTTTCAGTTTTCTATATCAATACATTGTTTCATAGAGGTTTTGTGGGTGCGTTTGTACATGAATCATAGGGTAATGCCTCCCATGTGTCTGATAGCCAACTCGGCGCTGGACGCCTGCCCCTGGCCTATTGGAGGCCAGCTTAGGGAGTCGTGGCTCGAGCCCCATTGGGTCGGGTCATGATATAGAGGTATCAGAGGAGGTTCCTCCTTTGGGATCTCAGAGCATAGCTGGTCTAGATGTGATTTTGGTTTGAGTTGCATAGCAGATGTGTTAGGATGTTTCGAGTTCGGCTTTCAGGAAAGGGACTCCAGTATTGGTGCGGTGGCCGACGTATCCATACCCCAGGACTTTGATGACCTACCACTCGACTTGGGATATTCGTACACTGGTCGTAGGGAAAAAAACTATACATGCATCATACAAGACTGGGTTTTTGGGTTTTTCCTTGTCCTTGTTGAGTCAGCTCTCTAGATATACTCTTTGAAGGTGGTGTGTCTTGATTATATTTCAGCATGCCTCCATGATGACAGCCAGCGAGGGTTCAACAATAGGATTGTGCTGATGACCCGCCTGGTGTAGAGGCTGTGGAGCAAGGAGCAGGTTCTGAGGTTGCACCTCAATGTGGTCTGCCAGTTGAGCTGCCACCTGTCGAGTAGCTGGTTGTGTAGGCAGTTCAAGACGAGGTTGCGCACAGGCTGAGTGCACTGCATGAGTTCTAGAGGCAGTGACCTATGAGGTTCCGCTGTGATCTAGATCCCTAGTTAGCTGATGACTGGCTTGAGGTAGTCACCTGAGTTTTCCGCCTAGTGAGGACACATCCAGATCAAATGGTGGTTCTAGCGGTGTTCCTTCTGCATGATTTGTCTGGGTGATGGTGGATCCTAGTGACACAGTCCCATGATGAGGAGATGCTTGCGTGCGTAGAGGTTGAGTGACTCTTCAGAGAAGAGGTCTATCCAGTTAATCTGAGGTCAGTGCGGATCCAGGAGCTTCTGCAGCTTCGACAGGAGGGCATGATCGTGTCGGAGTACTCAGTGAGGTATATAGACCTGTCACACTACTCCCTGGGTTTGGTTCAAGACCTTTTCATTATGACTCTGACCTTTGAGCAGGTTTTACCCAGGGAAATCCGAGCAGGTGTGGTTTCCATGTGCCTTCCCACCTATGCTGTAGTGCTGGAGCGAGCATTGGTGGTGGATAGATTTCTGGATGAACAAATCCCCCCTATTAGTTTGGGCACGTGAGAGATGAAACATCGGAATCTGGTAGCCGATGAGAGACTCTGGGGTCTTGACGTGGCCGACATTTTAGGAGGTGACCCCAGGATGGAGGATCTGAGTCTCAGGGCCCTCAAGGCCCGCAGGCCAGTTTTTTTCAGCTGCAGGAGAGGCGGTGTTATGCTTAAATTGGACAGAGAAATATTTCTAGATATTTTCCAAAATTTCATGCTGCTGAGAGGGATTTGGTTGATGGACTGCCTTGGTAGAGGCAGCCTCTCGAGCAGGGAGGTCTGTTGGGCGGCGAACGTGGCGACGAAGCTGCTGTAGCAGCAGGAGGTAGTAGGCGGTATCAGTTACCACCACCACCACCCCCAGGAGGTCTACATAGAGCTTAGGGAGCGGGGGGACGAGGGCGAGGCTAGCCGCATTCCCTAGAGGTTGTTGACTCAGAGGCTCTGCGGATGGATAGAGGTACACCTTGTGTCTTTTCTACATTCTGCATCAGTTTGATAGACACTGTTTAGTGGTACCCTTCCTTTCCATTTCTCACTCGTGTTTTGTTCAGGGCGTTTGTAAGAACTTGTGTGGGTGTTTTTTGTTGTGTAACGAATGCATGAGGAAGAGGGATCCTTCCCCCACCCAGACGTGTTTTTGTGATGCGATTAAAACCGTGCGGGCATGTCAGTGCCGCCCAAATTAGATAGTGTTGTTGTGTATTGGTTGAGTCCCTCTGACTTATGTGTTCGTGCATCGGTGTTGGATGGCCAACTCACTGGTGTGGGAGACCTATTTTAGAGTCCAGTCGCTTTCCTTCAACTATTGGATTTTCGGGGATGAAAATTTCTAAGGGGGATAGGATGTAGCGACTCGGGTTTTTGTCCCTGCTGGACTTTGGAATATTTCTATTAATAATTCCAGATCTATGCGCAAAGATAGAGTGTGATTCCAAGGAGCGGTGTGCTCGGAATAAATTTTATAAAAATATTAAATATTTTTATACTATGCATGTTTCGGGGGTGTGATATCTCCAAAACGGTAGCTCAGAATGGGAATCTGAGGGAACGGTTGCGTCTGGAACGTGTCGTTTACCCTAGGAGAGGTGTAAACCTTGCGGGCACGGGTCTGTGGTGGAAAGAGCCACTAGGGACATTTTTGTAAATAAATGGAAAAGTCCATTTATGAGCGTCGGCTCAAATAACTTCTGAATGGAGTCTCGGATAGAAACTCCAAGTCCACCGTTGCATTCAGAATGACACGTTTACCCTAGGGGTGACCTTACCTCTGTCTGCATCGGGTGTCGGGACGGAGGTGAGTTGGTGGGGAGTGAAATGGGTTGTTTTATAAAAAAACATAAATCATTTCATCTCCCCCCCTTACCTCCAACACGTAGAGATGAATGGAATCCCCTCCCCACGCCAATTCTTCATCTAATCGAGCCCTGATTATCTGTTTTCGGCGTCGTTCATCTGCGGATCCAGCTTCAGGGCGTTATGGGCGATGTTCTGCACCCAAAGCGTCGGTGATCCGCCAATAGGTTGGAATTTTATGTTTTGAAGATCCCAGATCCTAAATTTCTACGTTTTCACTATTTTGAACTTGAAGATGTGTAGATCAGGTCCCGGGGGGCATGCAGATGCATCTGGATCTGTGTTTGGACCCCCGAGGTGGCTCTAGCGGACCACGGAAGGTTCGCCGGTGCGGCCCCAGCAGAGGCCGGCGGTGGCACCGGTAGGGGCAGCACACGACTGTCCGTGGAAGCATGTCGGCCCTGCTACCAGAGCGTGGCGGTGATGGGTGCCGCGCAGTGGAGAGCCGCCGGCTAGGGCAAGCCGGTGGCGGCGGGCCGGTTCGGCAACTTTTTCTCACACGGGGGTTTTTAAACCCATGTTTCGTGCAATCCAGGAGTCATATTCGCGTGCCGTTTGCAGCGATGCAACCCTGTAGGTGAGGAGAACCATTCTGTGTGGGTTAGAGGGTTTATAGGTTCAGGTTCATGGCCTGAGATTTAGAATCATCGTATAAAATAATAATATTTAATTATTTTACAACTTCGGGTTGTTGTAACTTCTACCCGGAGTGTCCGAATGACATGTCTTCTGTGGCATTGAGACCCTGATTGTACGACAAACTTTTTGAGATTATTTCCGGGTGGTGGGACTGAGAATGGGGTGCAGGCACCACAAGGCTGGGTTTTTGTCGTTTTCAGTGAAACACAACTTTATCACCATGAGTCCGATTTTGGAGGATGAATATTCGATCATGTGTGCCTTTCCGAGAGGATCACAACACCATGATAGGTTCGTTGAGTTTTGGGATCGAGGCTTGGGCCCCACCCGGGTTGGCTCAAGTGAATAGTCTCTTTTTCACAGGGTGTCCGTTTCGGACGAACGAGTAGTCGATTCTGCTTCTTCTTCCTTGGGGATCGTCGTGGTATGATCCGCTCGATGGGTTTCTGGATCTTTTTGTGGGCCCCGGACGAGCTAGCTATGGTGAATATTTCTTTTTTCACCGGGGCTCTATTTCGGGCATTTGAACATCCTATTATACATTTTTTCCACGTAGATCACGATGGTGGCCTCGGTATCAACCTAAGAGGTGCGTAGTGTGGCGTTGTGGCGGGTCGCTCGGGTTAGCGACGTTTGGACCAGCAGTGGTTGAGGGTACTTCATTGGTCCGTTCCTACGAGGGTTCATGTTGTATCACAACCTTTTTATAGTTTTGTGATCCTCTCGATGGGATGCTTAATTTTTTAGAGTTGTGGCATCCCTCCGGTGGACCCGGAGCGGGATCCTCTAGAATCTTTTCCCTACATCAGGTTCTTGGTATCGCTGTGACCGCTTATCCACGGGCGGCGATCCCCTATATATCTGGTTAACCCCGTAGGGTTTTGGCATCATCAGGATTATGATCCCTTATGCGGTGGTCCATACTCAGTAGGGTTGTGGAATCGTCGGGTATATGATCCCCTACTCAGCATGAGGTGTATAGTAGGGTTGTGGTATCATTGGTTATGTGATCCCCTACTCAGCGTGTGGTTTCTGGAGGTTTGTGGCATCGTCAGTTCGATCCTCTACATCGTGAGTTCTACCAGAAAAGGTTACAGTATCATCATGACTAACTTTATTTGGGTGATTATCCTCTATCTAAGTGATGTGCTTCTATCGAGCGCCTGATCGGGTTGTGGTACCCTCCAGCGGACCCTGGGAGTGAACCCCTATCTGTGAGATCTACGAATGCTAGATCGGGTTGTGTTATCCCCCAGCGGACCCTAGGAGTGATCCCTTATCTGCGAGATCATTGTCTACCAGATTGGGTTTAGGTATCCCCTATAGGACCCTACGAGCGATCCCCTATCCGATGAGTTTGGTGGTTATGTTGTTTCGGTGAGGTTTTCTCAATGACACTATCTGATGAGTGAGATCTCTCAGGTGAGCGTCTGAGATGTTTGTGAGAAACCCAATGGTGTGTATCTCTTGGATGAGTGTCATCTTGGATAACAGTGATCATGTGGTGTACTCCCCTGGTTGTGGATAGTTGCTGGTGATAAAGTTGGTACCTCTCGTGGCTTGGTGCATGAGATGCGTATATCTGGATTGTTCAAGGTGTATGTACGGACATACATCTGAGCTGAGCTGACTAGTTGTGTTTAGTCGAGGATGGTTATGAGATGGAGTTCCTATCTCATCTGGGTTACCTGTGGCAGGGATGAGAAGAATGTTTCTTATCATTTCCTCTCTTTTGTTTTGGGTTTTTGGGGTGCCTACTGAGTATGTTTATACTCACCCCTGCACGGTCTTTGCCCACACATGTTTGTGTCTTATACAGACTAGAGTCCTTTTGATGGAGTCCCATGAGGACTCGGAGTAGGTGGAGATGAGTGAGCAAGGCTGACCAGGTTGTTTATCGGTGCGGCACCGAGGGAGCTTTCTGGCAGGTGTTTGTGGCAGCATTTCCCCTTCTTCAGGGAAGTATGGATGCACTTTTGTTGTTTTATTTTGGTGGGCCATGTTTTTCTCTTTTTTAATTATGTTGTTCTCTAGTTGTGGGATAGATGTATGCATGCATTCACTTTTCTGTTTTCTATATATCTGCACTGTTTCATGGAGGTGTTTGTGGGTGTGTGTGTACAGGTACCTCAGGCTAATGTCTCCCATGTGTGTGATAGCCTACTCGGCATTGGACGCCAGCCCTAGGCTATTGGAGGTGGGCTTCGGGAGTCGCGGCTCGAGCCCCTTTGGGTCAAGTCATGACACCCTAAAATAACATAAATTTGATAGTCTATTATTTATTATAAATGAATGAAAATATATCAAGTTGAAATTAAAATAACGAATTTCAATGAACTTTCTTGAATTTTAATGGGGGTGAGGATGGGGAGGATCCCATACATGAATGTATGACTCCAAGGGCTTGGTACAGGCCTCCAGATTGCTTGGGGGAACCATGGGTGGAATATGGGGTGTATAGGACTATGTTTGGATGTGCTTAAAGGTATTTGAGTTTAGTGAAATGGGAGCCTTGGTGGGATTGTATATGAAAGGAGGCATAATTGCTTTTTATTTAGGTTTCGGACTAAACATAACAATATATTCATAACCACAAACTATCGAACGGTTTTTGAAATTTTTTTTACCAATGGGAGTGTTTTTAATTATTTTATATTGAAATTGTCCAAAGATAAAAGAATAATTCCCTTGGTTATGTTGAAGGGAGTAAGACTCTCAAAGAAATGATTTTGAAATATGAAAATATATTTTATTTGTTGGTGGATTTACTATGGATATATAAAAAATACCAATTAATCATAAGATCAAATTATTTTAAATTGTACACATATATTTTTATAAAATTAAATTATAATGTGTTTATTACATTACTATTGGGTTATTATGATGTCAGAAAACACACCATATACATTTCTACAATATTTATTTTTTACCCTAAAATGAAATTGATTTAGAAAATTATGATAATTTCACCATTAGATTATTTCAACATAGTTAATCCAAAAATAATTTTCTTTTTACCTAAAAAAATTCAAATTATTTGAATTACCACATTCAAAATAAAAAAAATTTACATTTATTGAAAATGATGAATTCTTTTAATAAATAACTTTTTTCAAACGCTAATAAAAATATATTTGGATTGAAAAATATTTATATGGTCATTTATATTTATAAAAAAATTATTAATAATTATATTATATTAAAATATTTTTATTTCAAAAATAATTTAATTCATCAAGATATATTTCTTAATTTAATTTGAATACTATCAAAAAAATACTATTTGTTATTTAAAAATTATATACAATGTAATAACAAGAAGACGTAAATATATTAATTATTTTAAGAAATATAATATATGAGATCCTATTACTATGGTCTAGAAAAATATCCCTTCAATATATCAACATAATATATAGCAGTATGTTGTATAATGGTGGGTTTTATGGGGATATTCGGAGAAAATGATTTGTTCAATGATTGATCATCTTGAACTTCTCTCGTAAAGGGTTCCACTCATTGTTATGTTTAAGGATATCATTATGGGCATGGTCTTGGTGAAATCCTAGAAATTATATCTATAGTGACCCATACATTACATATAGTGTTAATAATTCCAAATTAAAGTACACTTATTACAACATATAACAAAACCATGAAAGGACCATATAGTTATAGTGTCTTTAGAAACTGGGAAACATATACAACTGGTTCATAAAGCATCTGCATTGTCTCCCATTTATTTCATTATATCTAGAGTCCCTTTTGGAATATCCTACATAATAACCTTCTTCCTGACCTGGGAAAATAAAACATACAAAACGGTGAGCACAAATGCCCAGTAAGGGTATACAAAATAAATATCAATCACATTATATTAATAAGAACATAACATTTTGGAAATATTTACCTGCAAAAGAGATCATAATTTGATAACATGGGATAAATCATAGTAGTGAAATATAATCCCAATAATCATAACATAAAACATGAAACATTGTGGAATACACACATAATCATAGAGAATAATTTCTTAGTAGTCAAGATTCATAGCCAAGACTATCTTAGCAGACAAAGTCCATTTCTGAACCGAGTTCACTCCTCGATTCAGTCCTATTTCACTGAATCAGTTTAACCTGCCATTCCAGCCATGTCTATCTCATGAGATATAAATCTTTACCAAATGAATTGGAGGGAGATATTGGTCCCACCTATCTCATAATGATACCATTATTATGTGTGCCACCATATCATAAATCATACATCATAGCATAACCCACGTTATAAAAATGGGATTCTTAAACATCATCCATCATAACATAATCCATATAAGATAAAAGGACATAATAAAAATAAATTACATCTTAAAATAATCAAATTAATGTAAAAATAGGGATAGAAACAGAACCCTATATAATCATAGATGGAAAATAATTTTTATAAAACACTTGATCTTTATTCTTGAGCAAAATATACTTTCTACATCAAAAATATTTTTCCTTTCATTACATGTCATACAATTTTAAACTAAAATATGTTGATTAAAAATAATCAGGAAATCATTTAAAGGAATCTTCACGGAAATAATGCTCTAAAAATTCCTTCACGCCGTATAAGTTAAAAAAACATTCTTCTCGTACTTTGGCCAGATAAGTCAAAATGTACTCGTACGAAAAACAACAAAAGATTCCTTTTATATCATTTACTAAAAACTCACCTAAGGGTAAAATTAAATTTAAAAAATTGTAGTATGATAGAAATAATAAAAAATATAGAGGACACATGGATCTGGATGATAAATATTCCACAGTAAATTCTGAAGTATAAACAATCTCGGATAAAAATTGAGATTGCGAGATTGTCCCTTACCTTAGGTCTGATTTTCTTCATAAGTGTTTGATCCTCCTATATAATGATTTAAATAATGTCATTTACTTTTTCCAGAATCATACTTATTTTTATGATATCATATATGGTCATATTCTTATCATCTTATTAGTAATTTTCATTGTTACTTGTTATTCGGGTGTTTATTGCTTTTTGTTCTTATGCGTGTTTTGTCGAATAAATTCTTATTATTCACTTTAGGTTATTGATACCTGATTTACAGAATGGTATTAGTGTAATATATATCATATTCATTCATTCAATTAATTTATATAATCATTATGCAATGAAGATCATGTAGAACGAGTCGCATCACATCATGGAGACGGTATTCCGTACGTACGCACGAGCGATAATATTGTTCCCACGATCATGTCATTGTATTGGAGTTTATGTATACTATTTCAGAATCAATATCACATAACATTAAACATATATAGTTATTATTTACACAATCATACCCATCCAAGTAAGGTGGTAATGGAAAATAGATTACACAACAGCGTGGGTACGGTATTCCATACGTACGCACGCTCAGTGATTTCATTTTCTGTAGGAAGGATAGATGGTGAAATAGGGTTATTTAATACTTATAATAACATATTATTATATGAGTTATACTGATTTTATTAATTCATAATGAAACAACTAATAAGAAGAAGTGGAAGAAGAAGTAAAGTTGAAAGAATCGTTAACGGACATTACCACTTCTTTGAAGTGCCTCTTTGAGACCACCTTTTAGGGAACTAAAATTGGTCGTTGAAGAATACCGAGACCTCTAAGATGTTTATAGGGAAGTGGAGAATAGAATTTTTCAAGGGTATGCTGAGCTTGAAGGCTCAATGGGGTGTGATGAAGAGAGGGACGAGGTTCCCTTTTATAAGGGAGGAGAGGGGCACCTTAGGAAAAACTGAAAATATTATTTTATTATAAAGTAATATTCGGTTTTTAATAGCTCCAAATTGATTTATTTTGAAGCTAAGGTGGGTATGGGTAGAAATAAACACATCCAATATAATTTTGACATGTTTAGGTTTCTATTTTAACCTTATCATTTAGATTTAACTTTAAGTTAGATAATTTAATTTTTACCATGTCTTTTTGTTTTCTTACACTATAAGGTTAATAAACATACTACAACAAGAAATTAGAACCCCAAGTTGTTTATTATTAATATATATTACATTATCTAAGTAATTTGGCCGAACATTATATTTTTAGAAATAAAATAAAAATTAATAATATAATATTTGTTTTAAAATCTATTTTATGTCAATTTTGACACTATTTGGTAATTAATTTTTGTGAAAATCATAACATAACAATTAGTTCGAAAAAAGTTACTTAAATAAATAATAAAATTTCATATTAATCTTGAAATTTTATTTAATTCATAAATAGTCTCAAATTACTTTTATTTGGGTATTTATGACATCAATTATGTCAATATTTCATTAATAAGATAATTACTACATCATCATTGTGTCATATATAAATTAAATTATTTTAAGTCTAAAAATTTCAAATAAAATACCATTATGTAGGAAATATTTTCATCATTCTAATGAATATTTATAGTCGAATTTATCTTATGTATAACCCTATATTAAAAATAATTTCGTTATTAAACGTTGATTTTAACTATTTTAACCCTTCATTAAATAAATTAACAATAAATGTCCTAATCTAATCCAAGTGTGCCTAAATAGTCATATTTTACTCCTCAGGTTGTTCTTGGTCGAATTACACTTATCCAATCTAATTAGGACAAGTGTTAGAGTAATAATAATAACATTTTTACCCTTAATTACCGTATTTTCTTTTAACCGTGGTAAAAAAGCAAAAAGTTACTATTCACAAAAAATAATTTTCATCTCATTGAACCACATTTTAGTCCTTCATATTAACCATCTCTCTCAGATTTTTGAAATTCCGGTCACAGAAGAGGTAAAATTAAGTTTCATGTGAATTTGTATATTTTCCTAGGATGTGGGTAAAAGACGGTGAAAAGTTCAATAAAATATTTATATATCTAAAATTTTTATAAAATGACTCCAATGAATTTCATTGAACTTATATAGATATTATGTATCAATTTTTACCTAAAATAAATTTAAATATAACAAATAATTATTTAAATAAAAAGTCGGTTTTTAAATAGTAACCATGTGTTTTCACTATTAATCAAAAATTGAAAGTTCTTGGAAAACTACTATCATTTCACCCAATGCTAATTTTGATTTTTCAAATCCAAAAATGAAGTCCATTTTGAAAAATAAAATTTACAAAATTCCAAAAAGTGTGTATTACTATTCATAACAGGTAGTTTTAATAATATTTTAATAGCATATCGTTGTTTAGTGAAACATGGTATTGCGTACAACGGAGGCTATCGAGGAAGGTCATGATTGTGTGTAAAGAAAGACAAGCTAGTGTTCTGTGTAGTGAAATATTCCTTTGATGGTTTACATTAAAACAAAATATTTCTCATAAAAGTCTCGGGTGTTACACTCTACCCCCCTTAAAATGAATTTCTCCCTCAAAATTTCTCACTTTGTAACAAACAGATGAGGATACCTCTCCCTCATCATATCCTCAAGCTCCCATGTAGATTCTTCTAATTGGTGGTTCCTCCATAAAACATTCACCAAGAAAGTGGTCTTGTTTTGTATGAATTTTTCACTACGATCGAGAATCTCTATCCGATTTTCTTCATAAGATAGATCTTGTTCCAACGGTAGAACTTCTGATCTGAGTACATGTGAAGGATCAGGTATGTACTTTCTTAGGAGAGATACATGGAACACATCGTCAACTTGATAGAGATTCAGTGGAAGTGCCAATCGGTAAGAAACCTTCCCAGCATGATCCAATATTTCCAATGGAGTGATATATCTAGGGCTCAACTTTCCTTTCTTTCGAAATATCATGACCCTCTTCCAGGGAGATATTCATAAGATCACTTTATCACCCACTTCAATCATTAAGTCATTTATTCGGTTATTGGCATAACTTTTTTGTCGACTCTAAGCTACTCTTATGTGATATTGAATAGATCTGACCTTTTCTGCCATCTCATCAATAAGATCAGGTCCTAATAGCTTTCTTTCCCCAACTTAATCCCAGAAAGTAGGAGTCGTGCATTTGTTTCCATAGATAGCTTCATAAGGAGCCATATGAATACTGGAGTGAAAGCTATTATTATAAGAAAATTTCACCAAAGGTAGGTGTTGATCACAACCACCTTTGAAATCCATCGAGCATGCTCTCAACATATCATCTAGAGTTTGAATTTTCCTCTCAGACTGACCATCTGTCTGAGGTTTATAAGCAGTGCTGAAACTCAACTCTGTATCTAGAGTATGCTGAAGACTTCGCCAGAACATTGAGGTAAACCAGGGATCCCGATCAGATATAATAGAAAGTGGTACTCCATGAAATCTTACCACTTCCTTCACATATATCATGGCATGTTGATCTAGAGAGAAATCCTCTCTAATAGAAATAAAGTGTGCCGACTTTGTAAAACGATCAACTATGACCCAAATAGCATTATTACCTTTGGATGTTTTAGGAAGTCCAGTGACAAATTCCATAGTGATGTTTTCCCATTTCCATTATTGTATGGGTAATGGCTGTAACATACCCTTAGACTTCTGTCTCTCAGCTTTAACTTGATGAAAAACTGTGCGTCTATAGACATATTCAACAACATCTCTTTTCATGCCATCCCCCAAAAAGTACTCTTTCAGGTCCCTATACATCTTTGTGCTTCCAGGATGAAAAGAGAATGAAGAACTATAAGCCTCATCCAGCAGCTGCTTCTTTAATTCTTGGATGGGAGAAACACAAACCCGATTCCTGAACTTTATTATCCCATTACAGTCAATGTTGAATTCAGGAACATTTTTCACCTTCTTTTGTAACTCTACATCCTCTTTCTGTGCCTCTTTAATCATCACATGTATAGATGGTTGAACATTCATTTGAGAAAGATACATTTTTCCCTTCCCATTATAATTCCAAGATCCATCCTTTGTAAATCCATTAATATTGGATCTTTTGTGATCCTCATCATGGATAAACTGGCATGATCTTATTGACTTAATGTATCTTTCACCTTGATTACATTCCCAGGGTGGTAATGAATTGATCAGTCATAATCCTTAATCAGCTCTAACCATCTTCTTTGGCTCATATTCAGCTCCTTTTTTGTGAAAATATACTTTAAAATTTTATGATTTTTATAAATATCACACCTTTCTCCATAAAGATAATGTCTCCAAATCATTAATGCAAAGATTACTACAGCTAACTCCAAATCATGTGTTCGGAAGTTTTGCTCATGGATTTTCAACTGTCGTGAGGCATAAGCTATCACCATATCGTTTTTCATGAGAACACACCCCAATCCCTTCATGGATGAATCATTGTAGATCACAAACCTTTCTCCACTACAAGGCAGTGTGAGCACAGGTGCACTGGATAACCTTCTTTTCAACTCCTAGAAATTCTCTTCACATTCTTCCGTCCAAACAAACATAACTCCTTTCCGAGTCAACTTGGTGAGTGGATTAGATAATAGTGAAAAATCTTTCACAAAACGTCGATAATATCCAGCCAATCCATGAAAAATTTGGATCTCAGTTACTATTTTTGTCTCGACCATCTTTGATAACCACTATTTTTGCTGGATCCACAGATATCCCTTCTTTTGAGATTATGTGACCAAAAAATGAAACTTTTTGAAGCCAAAATTCACACTTGGTAAATTTGGCATAAATATTCTCCATTCTTCAGGGTCATAAATATAATTCTCAATTGATCTTCATGTTCTTCCATGCTCGTTGAATAGACAAGAATATCGTCTATAAAGACTACCACAAACTGATCAAGATAGTCTCTATAGAATCTATTCATCAGATCTATGATGATAATAGGGGAATTAGTAAGACCAAATGGCATAACTATAATTTCATAGAGTCCATTCCTTGTATAGAAAGCCGTCTTTGGTATATCCTTCCTTTTGACCCTTAATTGATGATACCCTGAATGAAGATCAATCTTGGAAAAGTATTGATCTCCACATAGTTGGTCAAATAAGTCATCAATGCACGGGAGATGATATTTGTTCTTGATAGTTATCTTGTTAAGTTCTCGATAATCAATGAAGAGTCTCATTGATCCATCTTACTTCATAACAAACAGAATTTGTTCTCCCCATGGTGACACACTTGGGCGTATGAATCCATTATCAAGATTCTCTTGTAGTTGCTTCTTCAATTCCTGCAACTCAATTGGGACCATTCTATAAGGTATCTTTGAAATAGGCAAAGTACCCGGTACGAGTTCTATTGAAAACTCAACTTCACAATTTGGTGGAAGACCGGGCAATTCCTCTGGAAAGAAATAATCAAACTCTTGTACAATGGGAATATTCTTAATCGTGTGTTTCTCACCAACCATTTGAGATAAATAACCATTATTTAGTCGAATCAAGATCCATAAGATAGAAGAAATTTCCACTGGAAGGTTATGTTCATCCTTGCATTGATAGACGATCATAAATTGATCTGGAATATGAAATGTGACTTCCCTTATTGAAAAATTGATATGAGATACAAATAGATAATGCCAATCCATGCCAAGAATCACATCAAATTCCACTATAGGAAGGATCACATGATTTTCAAGAAGCACTTTCCCACAAACTTCAGTCGGAGAAGAATTATAAACTTATGATGAGACTTTTGTGACATTAGGGGTTGTCACAGCTAACTCAACATTTAATTGTTGAGGTAATACATGATACCCTTAGAAAATTCATTATAAATAAAAGTGTGGGTGGATCCAGAATAAAATAAAACATTTGCTACTTTAGATTGGATGGTAAGTGTACCTTTCACTACTTCGTTATCGTACTCCACATCGCTGATAGGAATTGCATGTGACTTTCCGTTGTTTTTAGCCTTAAGAGTTTGTTTACGTCGATCATCATCAACAACCCTTGGATTAGAGCATTGATTGACATAATGCCTCGTTTACTTGCACTTGTAACATTGAAGTGTAGGAGGTGCACTCTATGTAGCCTTTTCTTTGTTCACATCACTAGACATCTTCTTCCCATGATTTCGGCATTCAAATGCCTGATGAACATCCTTTCAACATTTGAAACATTTACTTTTCCCTTTATGTCAACTCCCTCCATGTTTCATTCCATAGTTTGAGCTTTAGGGAAAACTCATCTTATTTTCAGTGTGCTCTTAATATTTTCCTTTTAATTCCATTTTCCCCTTCTTATCAAACCCATATGACTGATGGGTTACTCCAATCTCCATCTCAACTTTGAGAGCACATCGAATGATTTCCTCGTAGCTATTGAAGTCCCTTATGGATAACACCCTTCGAAGACTTGGTTTTAAGCCACTAAAGAATCGATTGATCTTACTCTCAGGTTGGATAATAATACCAGAAGCGTACCTTGAAAGTCTTGTAAAATTTGCTTCGTAGGTACCAAGAGATTCATCTTCCTTTTTCTTTAGTTCAAGAATCTCATTTTCCAACTTTTTACGGAGAATACGAGGGAAGTACTTATTGAAAAATAAGTTTTTGAACTCATAACATTCCATAGATTCAATTTCATCCCTTTGCCTCATATTTTTATAAGATTCCACCATTTATCGGCTTCACCTTCCAAGCAATAAACTGCGAAGACGACTTTATCATATTCAGAACATTGAAGAACTAAAAATATATTTTCAATGGTACTGATCCATTGTTCGGGCACTAATGGATCAGTAGACCCACTGAATGAGGGTGGACGCTGCCTCATAAAGGATTCAACAGAACGTTGCTCCTTCATTTGCTCGTTTGGATGTCCTACATGATTCATAGCTTGAGAAAGTTGTGTGATCATGGCTTCAAGATTTTTCATTCCAGCTCCCATAACGTTTGGTTGCTCAGGGGGACAATCATTGCATTGCCCGTCTCATTCCTCATTAACACGGTTCCTTCGGGTTCTAGCCATTGACTAAAATCAAGAAGAATAGTGTGAGCAACACTAATTATAATAGGAAAAACACATAATCAAGAATAAAATTTCACACTTAAGGTCATATCATAGGTTGTTCATGGCCATTTTTAAAACACTATGATTGTGTTATATGTTTAGACTTATACATAGGGTTCTTACTAAGGCTTTCATATCCTAGTCTCCAAAGGTTGACTATACCTTTCCTCTAATACCAAATTTAACGACCCATACTTTGCATACATTATTAATACATTAAAATTTAAGTACACTTATTACAACATATAGCAAAACCATGAAAGGACCGTATATGTATAGTGTCTTTAGAAACTGGGAATCATAAACAACTGGTTCATAAAGCATCTACATTGTCTCCCATTTATATCATCATATCTAGAGTCACTTTTGGCATATCCTACTTAATAACCTTCTTCCTGGTCGGGGGGATGAAAACATACAAAATGGTGAGCTCAAATGGTTAGTAAGGGTATACAAAAGAAATATCAATCACATCATATTTATAAAAACATAATATTTTGGAAATCATAGCCTGCAAAAGAGATCATAATTTCATAACATGGGCTACATCATAGTAGTGAAATCTAATCCCAATAATAATAACTTAAATCATGAAACATTGTGGCATACAAACATAACCATATAGAATAATTTCTTAGTAGTCAAGACTCATAGCCAAGACTATCTTAGCAGACAAAGTCGATTTCTGAACCAAGTTCACTCCTCGTTTCAGTCCTGTTTCACTGAACCAGTTTAACCTTCCGTTCCATCCATGTCTATCTCATGAGATATATATCTTTACCAAATGCATTGGATTGAGATATAGGTTCCACCCATCTCATAATGATTTCATTCTTATGTGTTTCACAATATCATAAATCATACATCATAGCATAACCCATGTAATAAAAATGGGATTCTTAAACATCATGCCATCATAACATAATCCATATAAGATAAAAGGAAATCATAAAAATAAATTTCATCATAACATTTTCAAATCAATGTAAAAATAGGGATATAAATATAACCCTATATTATCATAGATGGAAAATAATTTTGATAAAACACTCGATCTTCATTCTTAAGGAAAATATCCTTTCTACTTCAAAAATATTTTTGCTTTCATAACTTGTAATAAAATTTTAAACTAAAATAAGTTGATTTAAAATAAACATGAAATATTTTAAAGGAATATTAATGGAAAAAATTCTCTAAAAATCCATTCACACCATATAAGTTAAAAAAACATTCTTCTCGTTCTTTGGCCAAAAAAGTCAAAAAGTACCTCGTACGAAAAACGACAAAAGATTCCATTCATATATTTTACTAAAAACTCACCGAAGGGTAAAATTAGATTTAAAAAATTTTAGTAGGATACAAATAATATTACATATTGTGGAAACATGGATATGGATGATAAATATTCCCCAGTAAATTCTGAAGTCTAAACAATCTCGGATAAAAATTGAGATTGCGAGATTGTCCCTTACCATAGGTCCGATTTGCTTCGTAAGTGTCCGATAATCCTGTTTAATGATTTAAATAATGACATTGACTTATTACATAATCATACTTATTTTTTTGATATCATATATGGTCATATTCTTAGTTTCTTTTTAGTAATATTTCATTGTTACTTGTTATTTGGATGTTTATTGCTTTTTGTTCTTATGCATCTTTTGTCGAATAAATTCTTATTCTTCTCTTTAGGATATAGATATCACTTCTCCAGAATGGTATTAATGTAATATATATCATATTCATTCATTCAATTCATTTATATAATCATTATGCAATAAATATCATGTAGAACGAGTCGCATCACATCATGGAGACAGTATTCCGTACGTACGCATGAGCGATGATATCATTACCATGATCGTGGAATTGTATTGGAGTGTATGTATAAAATTTCAGAATCAATATCTCTTTAAAATAATCATATATAGTTATTATTTACACCATTATAACCTTCCAAGTAAGGTGGTGGTGGAAAATAGTTTACACCACGGCGTGGAGACGGTATTCCGTACTTACGCACGCGCTGTGATTTCGTTTTCCATAGGATGGATAGATGGTGAAATAGGGTTGTTTCATACTTATAATGACATATCAGTATATGATTGATAATGATGTTATTAATTAATAATGAAACAACTAAATAAGAATAATTGTTAGAAGAAATAATGTAGAAAGAATCGATAACAGCCATTACCTCTTCTTTGAAATGACACTTTGAGACCTCCTCTTGGGGCACTAAAATTGGTATTATTAGAAGACCAGTACCTCTAGGATGTTTCTAGGGAAGTGGAAAAGATAATTTGGAAGGGGTTGGAGGATATTGAATTCTCGATGTGGTGTGAGGAAGGGAGGGAGGAGGTGTCGTTTTATAAAGGGGGAGAGGGGCACCTTAGGAAAAACAAAACATATTATTTTATTATAAAGTCATGTTCTGTTTTTAATAGCTCCAAATTGTTTTATATTGAAGATAAGGTGGGTATGGGTCGAAATAATATCATCCAATAGAATTTATAAAGGTTTAGGTTTCTATTATAACCTTATAATTTAGATTTAACTTTAAGTTAGATAATTTAACTTGTACCGTGTCTTTTTATTTCTTACACTATAAGGTTAATAAACATACTATAACAAGCCAAAAAAAACCGAAGTTGATTATTATTAATATATATAACCCTATCTAAGTCATTGTTCCCATCGTTAGATTTTTAGGAATAATATAACAATTAATAATATAATTTTTGTTTTAAAAACTATTTTATGTCAATTTTGGAGCTATTTGGTAATTGATTTTTGTGAAAATCATAACGGAAATATTAGTTAAAATAAAGTTAATTAAATCAATACAAACAAGTCATATGA
This sequence comes from Viscum album, assembly GCA_963277665.1. NCBI lineage: Eukaryota > Viridiplantae > Streptophyta > Magnoliopsida > Santalales > Viscaceae > Viscum > Viscum album. The sequence continues at coordinate 1,196,968,581 of OY728121.1, read as the reverse complement.
ACCTATAAAATTTTTGTAATTCATAAAACGTCTCAAATTAAATTTATTTGGGTTTTTATAACATCAATTATGTCAATATTTTATTAATAAGATAATTATTGCTTCCCCATTGTGTCATAAATAATTTAAATTTTTTTAAGTCTAAAAATTACAAATAAAATACCATTATGTAGGAAATATTTATAGCTTTCTAATTAATATTTATAGTCGAATTTATCTTTTTTATAACCATATATTAAAAATGGTTTAGTTATTAAACATTGATTTTAACTATTTTAACCCTTCTTTAAATAAATTAATAATAAATTTTCTAATCAAATCCAAGAGGGCTCAAATGGTCATATTTTATTCCTAAGGTTGTTTTTGGTCGAAAAAAACTTATCAAATCAAATTAAGACATGTTTTAGGCTAATAATAATAACATTTTTACCCTTAATTACCTTATATACTTTTAACTGTGGTAAAAAAAGTAAAAAGTTACTATTCAACAATAATTATTTTCATCTCGTTGAACCAAATTTTAGTCCATGATATTAACCGTGTCTCTTGGATTGTCAAAATTGCCCTCATAGAAGCGGTAAAATTACGTTTTATGTGAATTTGGAAATTCTCCTAGGAGGTGGGTAAAAGACGGTGAACAGTTCAATAAAATTTTTATATATCTAAAATTATTATAAAATGACTCCAATGAATTGCATTGAAAATATATAGGTATTATGTATAAATTTTTACCTGAAATAAATTTAAATTAAATAAATAAATATTTAAATAAAAATTCAATTTTTAAATAGTAACCTGGTGTTTTCATTATTCATCAAAAATTGAATGTTCTCGGAAAAATACCAAAATATCACCCTAGGATAATTTCGATATTTCAAATCCAAAAATGAAGTCCATTTTGAGAAATAAAATTTAAAAAATTCCAAAAAGTGGGTATTACTATTCATAATGGCTATTTTTAATAATATTTTAATAGCATATCGTTGTTTAGTGAAACTCGGTATTGCGTACGATGCAAGCTATCGAGAAAGATCACGATTGTGTGTAAAGAAAGCCAAGCCATTGTTGTGTGTAGTGAAAGATTCCATTGATGATTTATATAAAAACAAAATATTTCTCATAAAAGTCTCGGGTGTTACAATATATCCCTTGGATGTTCCAAACAATTTTATTCATAGCGTACGATCCAACTAGTTGAGGTCATCCACTCATTTCTCCATGTCAAATAAATTTTTTAATACCATATATTTATACTCGTAATGTGATCACTATTCGACGACTATAATATCAATTGTAATGGTAGTGAATAGTTGTTTAAAACCTATTGGATATAATAATATATATAAGTACATGTTTTTTCTGTAACCATAATACATTTAATAAAATCAAAATGGAGAATCATATTTATAATACTTTAGGTTGTTACGATTTGTGTCAACATGAAGGAAATGTAAGAGATAGAAGATTCATATAGGATTACAAGATATGTATGGGATCCACACAACATGTGACCTAACTCCATTCCCTAGCCATGTTCTCGCAGGATAAGACTCAGGAATATAGGACTCTATAAATAGTGTTCACACAATGGTATAGAGTTTTTTTAGCACTCTGAGTTCTATCCATATATCTCAACCCATGAAAGTGTATTCCTGCTCGTGCCCATGTAATCTAGAACATGTCTTGTCCATCCACATATGGCTCTAGGTGTGTGTATCTGAATGATTTCATGGAATCATGGGTAGGGTCACAATGTGTGTAGGCTCACCTACATGGAATATAATATTTAACATCACCCAAAACCCTATTGTTGCATCCATGGGGATATATTCTCTGTGTTCGTCCAAGATACATGGGGTGTAGTGGTGATTATATCTAAAACTAACATTATTCCACCAAATTTCATGATCCACACTAATTTCAATGAATCAACCCTGTTGAATGCCCGAAATCATATAGAACTACCACAATATAATGTTTTTAACCTATGATGGTCAAAATGACGAATCTAACTAACATTTTCATGTATGCACCTCCTCTGTCACTCGTAACACCTCGTGTCGTCGACTAGAAAATTTCATTTCATATCCTGTCACCAATATAGATGAAAGATCCATGATTAATCAGCCATAATCCATTCAAATATTCTATATAAATAGTGATCTTTTATTTATTCTCTAAAACACTAGGAAATTTTGGGTTCAATTTCCTTTGATCCTACCCCGACAATGTCTAAACACAACCAAATTTTCCAGTTATGAATAATGAAAAGAAAAATTAGGGGAAAGTCACAAGAATAAAGGTTAATACATTGTTTTCCAAGATTTAATGTACAATCATCGTAGATTAGAGAAATGGGGGTGAGAATAGTATATAATTCATTGAGAAAATGAATAAAATCATTAAACTAATCTATAGGGCTCATGTGAAGAATTTGAGGTCGAAGAATCAAAGGAAGAAAATAAATCAATTATCAATATTTTAATCCCAAGGGAAGAATTATATGATTGAAGAGGCCAAATATTAAAAACGATCTATCATTTTTGAATAAAATGATTGATATAGGATGAGAAGACCCACTACATCTATTGCCACTCGATCTTGCTCGATTTGTTTGACATTCATCATTATATTCAGATTCACCAATGGGTAATTATTTGGAATTAATCGTAGATCCCTCATTGTCTATTAATATAACCCTTTTAAATTTACAATTTGATTATATTTACATATGAATTTTTTATTTCATTTAATTATAGAAACAAAAAAAATTATTTATTTATATTAATTAAATGTGTCGTCCAATGGCTACATCAATCATACATCATGTGCCTACAAACTTTAGGATGGATGTAGTGTAAACCCCATACTCCAAAATCAATAATTTCATTTTACTTAAAATATGAATCTCCATTCACGATTTAATTCATTAATACAAAAAAATACATGCATCTGATATTAATATATTTAATAATTTTATAATATCAATTTTGGGCTCCCTAGGCCTCAAAATTTCATCTCATCTAATCACCTATATATGAGAAAATTCCTTAAAATAATTCAATGTATTACAAGGAATAAATTGGTTCAATCTATTTTCCCCCCATCTTGTATTTTCTTAACAAATACCAAAATCTATTAAAAACTGCAAGGATAGTGAGACTGCATCATACACTCCCACTCCAATGAGATCTCTTACATGCATTTTACAACCACAAAACACAAACCAAGTGAATGACCCATCCTTATTGGATTTTATCCTACATATCCTCGATCACCAAAGGGTAGTACAAAATGGTGGCTCCATCCATGATGTATATCTCACCCATGTCTATAACATGTATAGGATCATAAATGTATCTCTTAAGTTGAGTCACTTGTAATATTGCATGAATGTTCTCCAAAAATGGGGTTAGTATAGGAAGCTTGAAACCTCACCAACTCTTAATAGTATCTCAAATGGATTGAAGAATGATTAGGATAACTTGCCACCCCATAAAAACCTCCAAAAACCACATCATGGGGATACTCCCCGGTAAAAATAGTCACCTAAATCATACTCCAAAGTCCAACAACATTGTTCTACATAAGTTTATTTCAGATATCGGTTTTCCACATACTCCCATAGATCACATGAAATTTTTCCATCATCACCAACAGCTTCTATAACACAACTGAATTTGTGTTTCCAATAACATTCAACTAAAAGGGAGAACAATAGCTTCTCCCATAAAAATCCTCCAAAGGATGAATTCTGATCATACTGTGATATTAATTATTTTAGTAAAGCTATTAAAATAAATCTGATCTTCTATGCTCTGGATAAAGACCTATACATAAGATCATAGAATATCTTCCAAAACATGGAATGTGATCTCTTTCATATAATGTATTTTTGTGTGAAATTCCAAACTCATCAATAAATAGATCACAAATGGCTCTTGTCAGCCTCCTGAAAAAAATGACATAAAAACCATGTCTAATTATGAGACAATCATTGTGTTTACCCCGTGGATCTGGATAGTATCACACACATTCATCTACCCAAACTCTCCACCGATAAATGGTCCCTAATGGAATTGAAGTGTGTCATTTTTGTAAATCAATAATAAAATTACCTAGACGGCACCGCGACATCACACTTTTCATGGAATCCCTTTCACAATTTCCATCGATATTCCAACCAATTTCCCCACCAGGATATCAATAGTCTATTTCGATCCATCTGGAACCATGTGCTCAGACTTCATCTTTTTACATGTGAGACACTAAGAGAAAAACATTGTAACACTCCATCTCATGAAATCCCCCCAAAAATTCCACTATTGTTTGGAAAAATCATCCTTACACCAGAATGTACATCTAAAGGATAAGTATGAAACTCCCTCATTACATCACCAAACATTATGATTGTAACCAATGCCTATCCCTAAAAAAGGATGACATGTCCCCATACTTCAAAAAATTCATCATGTGAATCTGTAAAAGATATCTGGTCAGAGAGAACATTATAATATAGGTCTCTCAAATGAGCCTCCCTCACACACTAATGATGTGGAGGATTCAAAACCATCAACTGGAGAAAAGTTTCTATCCTCTCCTCCACCAGCATTAACTACATAGAATCCAATTGCTCAATTTTCTCCTCCACCAAACATGAATAAAGATGACAACTAAGGGAATCATCCATGAAATTCACCTTATCAGGATTATATACTATATATAATTAATAATCCTATTGGAACTCCAACCTGTTACCCTATATCAAGTTCATAACTATATTAGGGAAGATATAACTAATAATCTTGTGGTTTTAAAAAATAATAATGTTCTCTCCTATAATATAGTGTGTCTACTTCTAAGGAGAGAAGACTACTACATCCATCTCTAGTTCATTATTCAAATAGTTATGATTATGGGATATCAACTACCATAACCTATATGAAATCAGTATCTACCTCTACATAAAAATGTATTTGTTCTGATATCTAGAGGAATCAAAAAACACCATATACATCACTCTTTCCTCTGATATTCTCAAAATAGCATAACTAGTTAGCTTTAGACATTACTCCTGAAAATGCTATCTGACACTATTCTGTCAATGTAAAATGATTCCATTTTCATGTTAGTGTAGTCAAAGGTCCTTTAATCCTGTTGAATTTTACAATGAAAAACTTATAGTAACCCACCAAGCCTAGAAAAATATTTACAAATGATATTCTCTTAGGTAGCTCCCATGAATTCCATGTATCAATTTTCCCTTGGTCCATAGCTAATCCATGCATTGAAATGTAATGCCCTAGAATGTGATACTAAAGGATTAAAAACCATAACATCAATTGTACAACATAAATTTAGGGATCCCCAAAAAATATAAGACTATACCCATGTTCATTCCATTTCCATCCTCTAACAGAATATAGATGAGTGTGTAATCAATTAAGACAACCAAAAATCAGTCCAAGTATAGCGGGAATATTTTTTTCATTGAATCCATAAACATAGATGGGATATTTTCCAGAAAAAAAATGAATTCTTGGACCTCATAATATCCATAACAATAGCAAAATTCAATCTCAATATACCAGCCATTTGAACCCTCAACTGGTGGTATCAAAACATGAGATCATTCATAGAGAAATTACTCACACATAAAAACAAATCAAAGATGTTTTCAATCTATGAAAAGTTGTAATTTTTATTTTTCATGATTTTATTAGAAAATTATAATCAATATATAACAAAATTTTTCAAATAAAAACAGAAGAAAAAATGAATCGACCTAAGGGGACAGACACTGTTTCAAAATAATCTTCTCTTGAAGGTTCTCCAACTGTACTATCATCAACCAGATCTTGGTAGGGGCCATATAATAAGACATAAAATATATTGGCATGGTCCTGAGGGTTATTTTGATGTGGTGTTTTATATCTAACATCGATGGTAATCCTCGAATTTCATTTGGGAAAAAAATATATTCACCAACTCTTGATGGAATCTAAATTCTTGAAGATCTCATTGCGCCAAGGGATAAAATCAGCAATTAATGGGTGATATGTTTTTTCATCGTACAATACAGGTCCCACTCATTCCACCATGATATATCTCTCACCCATAAAATATTATATCAACCAAACTTCCTGAAAGAATCAATTCCATTTGTGATGATAGTGAACCTAGACTCAAACAATGGAAAAACAATCTATACCCAAGAAGATTTCATGAGGTTTCATCTTGATTACAAAGAGGTCCCACATGAAACTCTCTCCACCGAATGATATAATTATGTATGAGAATATAAGATGTATAAAATAATCAACCAATGTGGGAACTTTTAGTCATAGATGGATGGTTAAGGTCTCAATTAGATGCTTCAACTCTTACAACGGGAATAAAAAGATGAAGGAATGAATTATATATGTGTATAATCGTACTATGGTGGGAGTAGATTAGACAAGGATAATAACTCATATAATATCATGTACAACATAGTCATAGAACTTCCTGGAATGCAACCACAAATGTCCCTTACCACCAAGTCTATTATTTTTACAGGGTCCACATGGTGCTATTGGGGATAGGATCCCATAACATCTCCCTCCACCAATTTCTCCTCAATTAAGATTTGTTTCTACTCCGCTTTTATCAACACCCCCTGAGGGACACAAAATCCCCTCCTGGGAGATTCCTAATAATGAAATTAACTATATCATAGAGTTTTATCTAGTATCTTACATTCCTTCATACCATAAAGGGTTGGGAAATCATGAACCAAAAGACCATTCTCGCCGTAAGTATGCCATCCCCCCTCTCCTGGATAACTTCATCCTCAAAACGATCCTTCATCCACAATCCTATGAATCCAAATTTGATAATGCCTCATCTACTGATAACGTCACGTCTGATTCCTACTACCCATTTCCGATGACATAAAAACATGTTACCCACTTATTACTCAAACATCCTAATTCATCTTTGATAGGAAGATCATAGTCACCAAATTCCACACTAGAACTCCATAATATGTGGGTAGACTTAAGGAGACCACGATTGATAAAATGTATCTTTGGAAACAATGCTCATTATCACCCAATGGAAGTTATGTCATAGTATAATTTGGTATTAATACATAATCTTAGTAAACCTCATGACATACTTAGCAAAAATCTTGCTACCTTATTGTAGCTCAAGAATCTTCCGGATCTGAATTGAGAAAAAGATTCAAAATTTATACTACCCACGAAACAACTTCCATATGTTTCTCTACAACAACGTCAATTAATCATGGGTCTTTGTTAAGAAACACCACCAGTGAAAGAATTCTCTTTGGAAAATACTCATTTCCAATGAAACTATCTAATCTATTTGTGTTTTAAACATTCTGAAGACTTGAACAACATGCATAACTAAATATACTACTCCTTGGATATCTAACTCTATATATCACCTCTACATTCTCTAACATTGGAACTTATAGAGTTCCCTAAGCCTCCACACGTCATCGATATGAACTATCAATGTTAACTATTTGTCGATTGGTGTGGGTGATTCTATATTCCCACCTAGTTGAATAAAATCAAGTGATGACCCCTAAATTGATTTATCATCACTAATCGGTTAAAAATCATGATCATAATTCTGTAACTTGGATGGCTATCATTGTGGAATTATCCTAATTTTAATCAAGATGTACAACTATCATATGATCACATATATATATATATATGGGGATCTAACTCAAGAAGGAAATATAGTCCACTAAATCATATATGATTCATATAACAATGTTCCCTACAACCAATGTCTCCAGTGGTAGATTCAAGAAGTGGTTATTAGGAGTATTATTGAATGGATACATCACCCTAAACACCACCACTAGGCAACTTTGCTTGAAATCCATGCCTGGGAAAAACTGAAATTTTTTCCCTAAGTTGATAATGAAACCATATAAGAAGAGAGCACACAAAACAACATACCAATGTCGAACCACATATGATTCCATTCTATTACATTAGGACACACAATAGAACACCTAGACCACAGAAGGAAAATATGTTTGAACCCCAATCACATTTTAATTTGAATTGTGCATGATATGAGAGATGAGAAATCATAAATATAATGGGCGGCCTTTACCAAATGATCATGTATGCATGCACCAAAACATCTCTATCAAATGGTTTTGCGGGAAATATTGAATATATTATAAAATTTATTGATAATCCATAAATTTAATAGCCTCTAGAGAAACCATAGAGTAAAAATGAATAATTAAAAATTAAAATGGGAAAATAGAAACATCAAACCTAAAATGAAGTCCCTACCTGATAACAAATGGATATAAAGAATGTTGATAGATACATGTACATGATCTCAAAACCTATCCATCTTATGAATTCAATGAATCTATGTTTCCAAATAATCCATTATAATCACCACTCAATCGTACATCATCTGCATAAGAAAAAATGTGTGGGATAATCCCATTTTGGAGTAAGTATATGCATTCACAGTAAGATGCTCCATGTAGAGAGGAAATAATTGAGAGATTGAAAAATTGTTTATTCAACCCAAAGAAAGACCTAAATTAAAACACATCAAATAGTCAAACAAACAGATATATAAATTTCTATATATCTATTTGTGTGTGTCTTTGTGCTCCTAAAAAATTCCAAATGACAGAGAAATTGGATTCTTATATCACAACCAAGTCAAATTTTATGAGTATTCTAATATCCTCAAAAGTCAACCAAAGATGCCTAGAATAAAAAACAACCTAACCAGAATATGTGTGTAGGGGCCCACACCACAAAATTATACACTAGTTCTGGGGGAGAAAACATATTCTATGGGGGACCTACACACTTTTAGACGAAGAAGATATGGGAGTATCACCCAATAGGTATAGAACCCGTTCTTTGGTGTAGTTTGTGGATTACTAAAACTACATATAAAAGAAATATTTGGAACCATAGACCTTATTGGGAGGGTTAGTACTCACCCCAATATCTCTTTATAACTATAGGAACCCTGACACTTCTGTGCCCAGAGAGTTATAACCCTAGAATGTCATTGGTAAGATGGGGTACCTTCACCTTGGTGTGATAGGGTAGTACTGATCCTATCATTTCTCTGAATGAATGAATTACATGCACCCTGGTGTAATATAGGAGTATTAACCCCAAAAATCACTCTAATGATCCTGCATGATCCCTGCCATTGTTATGTATCTCATGAAAAACCATCACACTCCTAAAACCTCGACTCATATCTCAAAATCCATATATAAAGTAACAATCACAATTTATATGTAGAAAATTATTAATTGGGCACCCAAGGGGGAAAATATGATTGAAAATGAAATAGTTGAAAGATATATAATATTTATATAGTAGTACAAAACATGTTTGGGGTCTATAAAACATGTGTCCTTACTCCTATTAATCACTGTGTTCTCCTAGAACATTTTTCGGAAGCCATGTCACTATAAATGGATTTCACATTAGGATATATGGTGTGTTTAACCACTCAGATTCCTAATTTTTCATTTCATACTTTGATAGTGTATTATTTCATGAGGTCATGTACTCTAGTACACAATGTATCCATCCACATATGGCCCTAGGCATTCTTAGTAGGCACACGACATGACCCCTGGGGCATGTTCATATGGAATGTATTCCTATTTACATGATGTCTCGTATTTTACATTGTCTAGACCCCTGGAACCATAACCAGTGGACTATATGCCATGTTATCTTCCAAGATACAAGGTTTGAAGTAAGTATTTTCATAGTAAATCATGATTCCCCACATGTTTTGCAGATCACACTCATCTAAGATAATCTTGTCCATTGACCACCCAATGATCAGAGGTTACCACCCCCTAGAATCATTTTCGTACCATTGATGGATGGAAAATGGAATCTAGAAATCCAGTGAATGGTGGGATCACCTTTATTTCCCATAGAACCATGCATCTCCACTCATTGCCACTATAGATCCAAAATCGAATAATTACCAGCCGCAATACATCCCGATCTACCGAATCAACACTGACTCATTCATCATTTTTTCAAACCAACATGAATTTATGTATAAAATAACCCTTGAACCTACTGAAAAATATGTAAAATCCTGACCTTTTAGGATAATTATTAATATCACCAACAACTAGTGGGGGAATAACCCAAGAAAAAGGTGAAAATTTCATTTTTCTATATTTTTAGTCCTAAAATATTATAATGGGGAAACTAGGGTGAGAACATGCAATATATCAAAAAATATAATAATAAAATAATTTAACTTTTCCTATTTCAAAACATGTAAGGTTGTGAAATCAATCTAAGATAGAAAATCAATGCTCAATAATATAATATAAATCAAAAAATACACAATTGTTGTGACCTAACTAAAAAATGGATCAATCATAGGAATGTGGAATGCTCTCTTGTGAAGGATAATAACCACTCCGTCTGCTTCCTCTTGATCCAACTCAATATAATCATCAATTTTGGTCTAATTATAAATCTTTATTGAGTAATTCACTGACTCTCCTTCGAGATCATGAAATGATTTTGTAGAAAACCGTTGGAAAAACCATTAGAAGAGGGTATTTATATAGGATATTAATAAGGCTATTTAATTAAAAAAACAATTTATTAATTTATTAGAATTAAACGTACCATCCAAATACTGCTTTAATCAAACATTATGTGTCAACCAATCATAGGTCACTCTTAGGGTAAACTCTACATTCTAGACTCAACCATGAGTATATATTTTTTATCTGAGGATACATTCTATATTTATTCAATTAATCCCAAAAAATGCACATGTGGGTTATCATTATATTTATTACTTTTTGGACATCAATGTCAGGCCCATCGGTCCATAGAATTTACCCCCATATTAGATGAGAGCATCAAAAATATTACATATAATATATTGATGTGATAAAAGAAAAAAACAGGGTCATTACCAAAGGACAATATGTATATTCTTTATTGCACCATTGTATACATAACTCTACACCCATGCCCATATAATCGTCGGAGCTACCTCCTACATATCCTCTTGTGTCATGAGTTGTTAAAGGCATAGAGACATCCCACCCAAGAGAGGCTTCCTTGTTTTAAACCATATTCATATATAGAATTATGTGGTGACTCTGATACTCCAGAAAGACTCTAACTACAAAATTTGTTATAAATAATATTTTTTATTCATTTTAAAATTCTTAATATTTCAATGATTATTATAATTAAATTATGTAATTATTAATTTATTATAACATAAATACACAATTTCACAATATTTTTTGTAATATTAATACATTTATTAATAAAAAAATATTATAATAATAAATTTATTATAACATTATAGTATGGATATTTTATTAAAAAATTTATTAAAATTTTAATATTACATTTATCAAAATATTAATATATTTATTATAATATAATTATTATAATATATATTTGTATTTTAATAAATTAATAAAAGCCAAATGTATTTATTAATACGTTTATCATGACGTTAATAAATTTAATAATAAATATAATAAAATTAACAAAAGATATTTTTTTAATATTTTTTAATTTAATTATTTTTAATATTTATTCATATTTAGTATAATTGTTTTTCAATTTAAAATATAATAAAACATTATTAAAATTATTTAGAATATTTATTATTAGATTAATACATTCATAATATTATTAACACATTTATATAAATATTATTACATTTATTATTATTTTAGTAAATTTACTAATAATATAAATATATTATATATTATTCATTCATTTTTAAAAATTAATCATTTTTATTATACATTAATCTTATAAGTTTTAATAATTTTATATAATTATCTATTTCTTGTAATTCTTAAATATAAATTTTATTTTTAAATTTTTTGCCTTTTTATCAGAATTGTGCTTAATGCTCATAAATGTGTCATTTATCATGGGGTGTTACATATGAATGGTGACACTGGAATGACGTAGACTACTCATTTGAGTTTTCAACTCATATCATTCATGTTCCTTAAGACCACATTCATTAGGGGATTCAAACCATTATGAACTTGGGCCTCTAAGAATTAAATATGTAATAAAATAGGTTAACAAGTGTATGTCAATCCTTATGGGAAGGGATGATGCTTTACCTATGAGGATGTCTAGGTGTGATTTGTTTGATATTTTTAATCTGGTCTACCTAATATAGATAAAATCATCATTATCATCGCTTCTTAGTAAGCATCAATAATGATATATCATTAATAGTTTTTTAGGGTTGATAAATCCTAAATTGTATCAGTGCTCACTTTAGAGTTGATAAAATGGGATTATTTTTTTTTAATTTTTGTTTTCTATTCTAATAAATTTTACATTTAACTAAGTTCTTTTTTCAATAACTAATAATATCTTTCCCCCTTTTTAAAATAACCACCATGTGTCATGTTGCTCATTCATGGAATTTATACTCTTGCGGAACCATATCATTGTAACCACCTATATCAAAACAAATTTGATGGATTGACCCTCAAAACCTATGTTATTTTTTTACTTTTTTATTGATTTATTACTCAATCATTCATAGTTTCTCAATAATTTTTATTTTTCCTATCATCCATATTGCAATAAATGTAAATTTATATATATGTTTATGTTTTTCAAATTATGTAAAGTCAATATGATTGATTTGATCCCTATTTGAGTTTGTCTTCTCATAATAAATTATCCATGTTCTCACATAAAAGTATATGTGTCTGTTTTATTTATCTTTATACATATACTCATATATGTATATATGTTTTTGTTTATGCATGTTTGGGAATTTATATCTTTGTGTGAGTGTGTAGAAATTTATATATTTATATAGTAATATAATTTTATATTATATTTAGTATTTTATTTTTATTCTATTAAAATTTTTAATGGACTTTAATTATATACCCATAGAATATAATATATATACAGACATAATAAAGAAATATACACTTCTACAACTCTCATATCAATATCCTCTAACTCAACCTAATCCATGGCTCCCCTTTATTGAAATATTTTAAAACACATTTCATGTTAGAAATATTTATGTTAAAACATTTCAATAACAATTATTTTTTAAAACGATACATTATCATTCAAACCCATGAATTCCTATAAGAATAAAAAATCTTTTTCAAAAAACAAATGAAAACCCTCATTAATTCCTTACACGATTTTATGATGTAATATTATAATTTCAATAACCATAATGTATATAAAACCCCAATATTAACCCACATTAACTAATTGCTCAATCCAAATTTCATTAAGTTTCATTTCCTGATGCATTATCACATTAACTCATTGAAAATGAAATTTATAGCAAGATACCCTCCCATTAAATCATTATAATTCCAAGATAAAAAAAACATCACAATCTCATATATAATGTTTTATGATCTGATTTAATTAAACCTTATACACTTATAGTTACAATAAATGATATGTTTATTAAAATTAAAAATTAAAACAAAATAACACAAATAATAAATTAATTCTACCAAAAAATTACATTAAAAAAATTTCACTGATGAAATTAATTTATCTACTAATGAAAAACACTTTAAAATTTCAATTTAATATCAACATAACATTCAACCATCAAATTAACATAATATATTTCCCTAATAATTATTACATAAAATTCTAAATTTAACAATTCATTTTAATCATAATACCATCACATTTCACAATATGTTCTATAATTGTTTTTGTAGAAAAACATTTAAAAATCGTAAAAATCACATTCTATTTTTTGAAAAATCATACCATAATGTTACTTATCATTTTTCATTTCAATTAACTAAAATAATTTGTTAAATAATTAGTTAAATACATAATTCATCTCAATTCACTATATTAAACACCATTGAGTGTATGAAGTTACCAACCTAAAACTAGGGAAAAAATTCCTTGACAAGTGAGAAAACATAATTCATTGCAATACACAAGGATTCCGATATCTCACTAAAGTAAATGAAGAGAATGAAAACTAGAACATGAAAATGAAAAACCCATTAAGACATCACACTATATGTTTTGGTTTTTATTTCTCATAGTATGAAAAACCCATAACTACTAACATATAATGATTCCACCAAGAGACGATAAAGTAATCAATGCATGAATTTAGAGAGAGAAATAGAGAGAATAAAGGGGAAGACAATCATAAGAACCTTCCTTGAAAATTTAACATCCATTATAATGTATATAATTACATTAAGTATTTGAAATATAACATAAGAAAACTAATAAGTTGTTTATGATCATAAATACCATGATACACTACAATGAAATATAATTATAATATTTTTTAATATAATATGAAACATAGGAATTATATATGTTGACACAAATACATTTAAACACACACACAATTATACATTTATAAAACAATTTAATAAATTCATATATCTACTTTTATATATAAAAATTATATATGTAACACCCTGAGATATTATGAAATAAATTATTTTTAATTTCATTAATACCTTCTATTGTACGATACACCAAGATTATCTTGTGTGATACGCAACTCCATATTATCCTCTAGTATACACAACACTTTTCTTTGATCGTGTTTCATACAATTTCATGTTCGTTTGGTAGTAGTTATTCTAAAAACATTGAGTGTATATATATATATTTTCAATGTATAAATGAATTATGGTTGTATATTTTTATACTCTACTAAAAAGGAGTCTTGAACTACACTCAACCCCGACTTGGCATGCATTACACGAAATTGCGACCATCCTCGATAGTGTGTCTTGTATGCAATACTGTGTTTCACTAAACAATGATATATTGTTATAATATTATTCTGGACTAGACTTTATGAATAGTAATAACTACATTTTTAATTTTATAACATTATTATTCATCTTACACATTTTCTAGAACATGGTATGAGAACAAAATTAATTTTTCGGGTAAAATTATTATTTTTAAAAAATGCAGTTTTGCCGCCTTTTGATGGAGCACACAATTTAAATTAATTTTTTACATGTTTATAAGGAAAATTTTACAAAATAAAATTCTTCTTTGGAATAATGATGTAAAATTTTACTTTGGATAAATTTTTCATATTATTCTGATAACTTTCATATTTTAATGAATAGTAAAAACACTTTATATTTTAATTAAAAACATCTTTTTTCCTCGTCATAATTTATATGATTAAATTATAATATTAAATTGGTTTAAAGTATGAATAGTATATATTTTTACCATACAATATAATGTATTTCATTTGCATTGATTTACATTGAATTCATAAGTAAAATAATTTCAATCTTTTGCAATGTTTTAACTTTTAAAACGTGTTTTCTTAACAGCGGGATAAATTTTAAATTAATTTATGCAACTTCTGTGATTTGAATTTGTAAGAATGGATTCCATATTTAGAATCTGTAGGTCCAAATTATGTTAATAAGCAACTTTTTATTTTTAGCAATTATTAATAGTAACTACAGTAAATTTTATTTACCATAGTTAAAGGTAAATCGGGTAATTAAGGGAAAATATAATATTATAAAATTTCCCTAACACTTGACATAATATAATTGGATGATTATATTTTTCACAAAATCATACTTTGATCGAAATTAATCCAAATGGAACCCACTTGTATTTGATTAAGACCATTAGTTTATTTTATTTAAAGGAAAGTGAAATATGTCTAACTCAAACTTTAATAATTATAGTATTTTTAATATAAGGTTATACAGAATATAAATCCGGTTATAAATACTGATATGAAATTTAAAATTTTTTTCTTTTATCATGGTAATTTATTTTTATTTTTTAAGAGTTATTTAATTACCTTATTATGTTATACATTAATGATGCCACAATTATTTATTTAGTGAAAAATCAATAATATAGTTTTCATTGAAATAGTAATACATATCAAAAGGCCCATAAATCTGAAAAAAAATTATTGGTATTTTATATATAATCCTTAATCGTCCACTTGCCTAATTGATGTCCATTCATATCCTTATAAAGGTGATTACGACAGTTATATTATTTTATTTTAAATGATTCCAAAGTTGTCCCCTTCATAATTTAATTAATATAACAATTTACATGTTGTGATTTTAAGATTATATATTCGAGTAAAAGTATTATAATAAAATATATTAGATTGTTCTTCATTATAATATTTTATTTTTAATTTTTATGAAACAAATACGTATATTAATTAATTATACAATAACGATGCAGTAATTATTTTATTAAGAGAAATATCAAATAAATGGTTTTAAAAATATTAAAATAATTATTATATTAACTATTTAATGTGATAAACTAATTTTCAAGATAAATATGACATGTTATGAATCTATTTAATATTTTATTTCGAAAATATATTCTATGTGGATTTTATTTAAATTCAAATAAATGAATAGTGTCGAAATTGACACTATTGTTATTTTATAAAACTAACATGACAGAAAATTGTTTGAAAATCACAAAAATATTTAAAAATTATAAATAAAACTTTATATTGTCTATAATGTCATAAAATATCAAATTATGGACAATTCACAACACCTAAGTACTTATTGATAACAATATAAATGTTAGAATCTTATTACAACAGATAAAATTAAATTGATTAAATAAGGATAAATCAAGTTGATAATGTTTAAATTAAATTCCCAACATGTCTAAATTTTATGAGATGATGATATTACAACCCTATAACATCTAATATTTTTATTTGAGGCATTTTTCTAGGTTTTTAAGAGGTATTGAATTTATTATAAATTAATATTTCTTATTTTTTCAAAGGTGGCCCTCTCCTCCCTTATAAAATGGGCACCTCTTCCCACTTCTCTTCAAACCCATTTGAGCTTTGAAGGTCATAAAAACCCTACCAATTTCTCTTTTAAACCTATCAAGTTATATCACAGATGTTTTGGTCTTCTCAAAATACCAACCCTAGTGCCCTATTAAGAAGCTTGAAGGAGGTGTGTCGAAGAAGAGGATATCTCTTCTACTGATTCTTTCTAGTTTCATTCTTCTTAAACGTTTTATTTTTTAGTTATTTAATTATAATGTAATAACAAAAGTATCACTAATATACTGATATGTTATTATAAATATGAAACATACCCATTTCACCTTCTATCCATCCTATAGAAAATGAAATCACTGCGTGTGCGTACGTACAGAATACCGTCTCCACGCCGTGGTGTAATCTAGGATTCCACCACCACCTTACATGGATGGGTATAATGGTGTAAATAGTAACTATACATGGTTATTATAACATCATACTGATTCTGAGATATTATATCACCCACTCCAATCCTATTCAATAATTTTGGGAATGATATCATCGCTCGTGCGTACGTATGGACTACCGTCTCCACGAACGCGATGAGATTCATTTTCCATGATTAACCATTCAAGTATGTTAATAAATTATAAATAAAAAGTAATCATGAAATATATTACATAACAATGATACTGGATTTATTTACAAATATGTTTCATTTACTTAATTCCATTCAATTCAATAAGGAAACGAAAACAGCGTTCATGAGTACGTACGACCTACCTTCTCCATGAATGTTGTATCTCATTCCATTTACTGATCTATCATATGTATTTATATTATGAATATAAGTTATATATAAATCATGTTTTACAATCTTGAATTATGTAAATTAGGATATAAGTAATAATATCCGGAAGAACAATTTGAAACACGTACGATAAATGAAACAATTTTACCCAAAACGTTGTTTTAACATGGAATTTACAAAAGAATGAGTATTATAAAGTCATAAGTGAACCATATATGATATCATAACAAATAATATGATTTTTTAATAAGTAAATTACATTATTCAAATCATTATACAAGAGTTTCAGATTCATACGAGACATATCAGACATAAGGTAAGGGATAACTTTTCCAATCTCATTTTTATCTGAGATTGTGTATTCGAAAGTATATACTGGGGTTATATTTATCATTTATGTCCCGGTTTTAAAAAAATGGTTTCATTTATTTTTAAAATAATTTTTACCCATTTTTGACTTTTTCTACATTTTATGTAAGGAATCTTTTTTTTGTTTACCCAATAAGGTACTTTTTTACTTTTCCGGCAAAGGTATGAGAAGAATGTTTTTTTAACTTATACGGCATAAACAGATTTTTTTACGATTTCAAAAAGCCTTATTTTCATGAAGATTCCTCCAAATGATTTAATGATTATTTTCATGAATATCCTTTTAATTTAAAATTTCAGGGAATTTTGTGAAAATATAATGATTTTGAAGAAGAAATGATATTTTCCTCAAGAATTCATTTTAATTGTTTTGTCAAAACTATTTTCCATATAAGATGGAATTATTTCATATGTGTATGTTCCAAGTTTGATGTATCTATGATTTACATGTTTTCAATTTTCTTATGAAGAAATGATATCCATTTTTTTATATGGATTATGTTATGATTGGATGATGTTTATGAAACCCATTTTATTCTTTGGGTAATGATGAATGATTTAAGTTCATGTTGTGGCACACGTAACAATGATTTCATTATGAGATGGATGTGACCAATAACTCCCTCCAATGCATTTGGTATAGATTTATATTTCATGATATAGACATGGTTTGAATGGAAAGTTAATCTGGTTTAGTGATACATGACAGGAATGAGGAATGAACACGATTTAGTAAGGGACTTTGTCCACAAAGATGGTCTTCGCAGCAATACCATGGCTACTATGGAAATTAAAACACGTGATTAATGGTTTCCACAATTACATGTTTTATTCCCATTAAATGTTTTCATGATTAATGTTTCTTTATGATCTATGCCTTACGTACTGCCATGTTTTATTTCATCGCTCAAGATTTTGATGTTTAATCATTATGTTCATGTTTTTATGTCTGAATGTATATGATTTGTTTTATTTTCTCCATGCTTACCCTTACTGAGCATTTGAGGTCACCCTTAATATGTTTTCTTTTCCCCAGGATTTAAAGAAAGGTGTTAGGTATGAAAACAAAAGGGGAATATCTTTATTGGAGATGTTGAAGATCTTTGACCATGATTAGAAGATTATGTTCCATGTTTCCAAAGACACTAAACTATTACGGTCCTTGAGTCCTGGTTTTTGTTATGTATTAAGTATTCTGAAAAAGTAATGTAATGTCCATGTACGTCATGCATTGGGTCTCTACAGTTGGTATCAGAGGAAGGGTTTATGAAGGTAGTGGAATGACTGTATGATTATCAACAATAATGTATGGTACTATGGAATGATAAAAAATATAAGGATTGTTGCACATTAGTCTTTCCTTGTGTTTTTGAAAGTATGTGATGAATGGTACCGGTAAACATTAATGGTTAATCAATTATTTTTGGAAGGTAGATGATTTGTGCATAATTAAAGGATAAGGATATAAGGAGATGTTTGATAGTATTAATGATCTCATGATTGGTATAAGTACAATGTGATATCAAGGTTTGAGTATTCAGATTTTTGGGATTTTGGTATGTAGAATGAGTTAACTTTTGACTACATTAATGTATTCATTATGGTTCAATGGGTCATCATTTTTCAATAGAATACATGATTAAGGTATTCACATGTTTGTAATGTGATCAAAAATATATATCTTCTGGTATATGAGGGATAAATTATAGTATTCAAATGCTTGGTAGATGACATTTCTAGTAACTGTTTTCTTTATACTATGAGCTTGGAAAGATGTATTTTGGATAGGCATAAAGGTTGTAATGGATTATGTTGAACATAATATAGTATTGTTTATGGATATAATTTATTCAATATTACTGATGGAATTTTATAAAAGTGTAGTTTATAGAAATGGTCAACCTGCAGAACAGGAGACAACCCATCTCGTCGGACAAGGTTGTGGGAATCGAACCCACAACCGAAGTGAGACAGGCCTTTATTGCTTACCACTGGCCTACAGGAAGACCCTGGTTAGTAAATACAAGTTTTATTTTATTAATAAGGATGATAGATGAAATATAATTCCATTTTAGAACCATATCCAATTAATCTCACCATAGATAGAATTATGTATATAACTTTTTCTAAACTTATGTTTGAGACAGATGGAATGAAATAGTATTCTATCGCATGATTTTATAAAACATTTCAAGAGACAAATTTCACTTCATTTCCTTAAGAGATAAATTGAAATTGTTTGAGGCACAATCAATGGTGACATTGTACCAAAATCAAGTAAGTATTTCTTTTAATTCAAAAATTCATCAACATTTGGGAAATGATGTTGAAAACAAATAATGTTGTCATAGTGCTCTCATATATGATGAGTCAAATATTACAATAGATCATAAAAAATTTATGGCTTTGTGATTGTTGGATTTATCATAGCCATGTTCTATACCACTCTCCATCAGAACATGATGTTTAGATTTCTCTTCCATATCCATATTTTCACCTATGTTCTCCTATGTGGGAACCTGAGTGATGAGTTACTTTGGGTGTCTATTTTGTTTCTAGTATTCATTTTTAAAATAAACTTTTAGTATTCCTTTTTATGTTGGGGGTTTCTATGAAAGAAACTATCAAGTAATAAACAATTTATAACCCCAAGATTATCATGTGTGATACACAACACCGTATCATGTTTTAGTATTCTTTTTAATTTTTTGATATCTTATATTGTATGATACACCAAGATTATCTTGTGTGATACGCAACACCATATTAGCTTGCAGTATACGCAAGACTATTCTTGAATCGTGTTACACACAATTTCATGTTCATTTGATAGTAGTTTTTCTATGCAACATTGAGTGTATATATATATATATATATTCAATGTATAAATGAATTATGGTTTGAATCTATTATATGCTACAACCAAAGAGTCTTTCACAACACGCAACCTTGACTTGGCTTGCATTACACACAATCGTGACCATCCTTGATAGCGTGTGTTGTACGCAATACCAGGTTTCACTAAACTACAATATATTGTAATAATAATATTGTGGACTAGACATTATGAATATTATTAATTACATATTTAATTTTATATCCTTATTATTCATCATACACATTTTATAGAACATGGTATGAGAACAAAATAATTTTTTCCGGTAAAATAAGTATTTTAAAAAAATGCAGTGTTTCCGCCTTTTGATGGTGCACCAACTTTAGATATTGTTTTTGACATTTTTATTAGTTCAATTTCACAAAATAAAAATCTTCTTTGGAATCATGATTTAAAATTTTACTTTGTATAAACTTTTCATATTATTCTGATACCATTCATATTTTAAGGGATTGTAAAAACACGCTATATTTTAATTAAAAACAACTTTTTTCATCATAATAATTTATATGTATACATTATAATATTTATTGGTTTTAATGTATGAATAGAATATATTTTTACCATTTAATATAATTAATTTCATTATAATTGATTTTATATTGAATTCATAAGAAAAATAATTTCAATCTTTTGTAATGTTTTAACTTTTAAAACTAGTTTTCTTAACAGTGGTATTAATTTTAAATTAATTCTGCAACATCTGTGATATTATTTTGGAAAAATAGATTTTATATTTCTAATCATTAGGTCCAAATTATGTTAATAATCTACATTTTATTTTTAGGCATTATAAATATTAGCTACGGTAAATTTTATTTACCCTAGTTAAATGTGAATCTGGTAATTAAGGGTAAATATAATATTTTAAAATCACCCTAATAGTTTTCTTAATATTAGTGTATGATTTTATATTTCCCTAATCACACATTGGTCGAAATTAAATCTAATGGAACCAACTTGTATTTGATTAAGACCTTTAGTTTATTTAATTTAAATGAAAGTGACATATGTCTTACTCAATCTTTAATAATTATAGTATTTTTAATATAAGGTTATATAGAATATATATTCGGTTATAAATACTCATTTGGAAGATAAATTTTTTTTCTTTATCATGGTAATTTTTTTTATTTTTAAGATTTATATAATTACTTTATTCTCTTATAAATTAATGATGGAGAAATTATTTATTTAGTGAAAAAGAAATAATATAATTTTTACTGAAATATTAATACATATAAAAAGGCCTAGAAATATTCAAAAAACATATTGGTAGTGTATATATAACCCCTAATCAACCACTGGGAGAATTTATGACAATTTTAATAAATATAACAATTTACATGTTGTTATTTTAAGATGATAAATTAGAGTAAAAGTATTATTATGAAATCAATGAGATATATCTTCATAAATGTATTTTATTTTTAATTTTTATTCAACAAATAATTATATTAAATAATTATAAAAAAATGATGTAGTAATTATTTTATTAAGAGAAATTTCAAATAAATGGTTTTAAAAATATTAAAATAATTATTATATGAACTATATAATGTGATAAAATATTTTTATATTTAACTATGACATGTTATTAATCTATTTAATATTTTATTTCTAAAATTTATTCTTTTTGGATTTCATTTAAATTAAAATAAATTAATAGTTCCAAAATTGAAACTATTGTTATTTTATAAATATAACATGATATAAAATAGTTTAAAAATCACAAAAATATTTAAAAATTATATATTAAAATTTATATGGTCTAAAATGTCATAATATAATAAATTATGGAAAATTCACAACTCATAATTAATTATTTATAAGAAATTAAAAGTTAGAATATTATTACCACAAATAACATTAAATAGATTAAATAAGGATAAATCATGTTGATAAAGTTTCCAAATAAATTTCAAACATGTCTAAATTTTATTGGCTGATGAGATTAAAAACCTATATCATCTAATATTCGGATTTGAGTCATTTTTTGAGCTTTTATGAGGAGTTGATTTTATTATAAATTAATATTTCTTATATTTCCAATGGTGCCTCTCTCCTCCCTTATAAAGAGGGCACCCCTTCCCACTTCTATTCACACCCATTTCAGCCTTGCTGCTCAGAAAACCCTACCTATTTAACTTCTCAAACAATATATTTATATCATAGAGGTTCTAGTCTTCTCAAAATACCAACCCTAGTCTCCTAAGAAGAAGCTTAATGGAGGTGTGTCGAAGAAGAGGTAATCGCTTCTACCGATTCTTTCAGGTTTCATTCTTCTTCAACTTCTTCTTCTTTATTTGATTCATTATAAAGTAATAAAAAAAGTATCACTAATATACTTATATGTTATTATATATATTAATCATACCCATTTAAGCATCTATTCATCCTATAGAAACCGAAATCACCGCCAGTGCGTACGTACGGAATACCTTATCCACGGTGTGGTGTAGTGTGGTTTTCCACCACCACCATACATTGATGGGTATAATGGTGTAAAGAATAACTATATATGGTTATAATAACATCATACTGATTATGAGATATTATATAACCCACTCCAATTCTATTCAATAATAATTGGAATGATATCATCGCTCGTGTGTACGTACGGAC
The DNA here is from genome assembly GCA_963277665.1 of Viscum album. Classification (NCBI taxonomy): domain Eukaryota; kingdom Viridiplantae; phylum Streptophyta; class Magnoliopsida; order Santalales; family Viscaceae; genus Viscum; species Viscum album. Next base: position 1,196,945,035 of record OY728121.1, on the reverse strand, counting down.
TACCATCTCCATGAAACCGATGAGATTAATTTTCCCTGATTAACCATTCATGTATGAGTATAAAGTATATATAATAAATATTAATTAAAGATAATACATAATAATGATACTAGATTTATGTACATATATGTTTCACTTACTTAATTTCATTCAATTCAATAAGGAAACGAAAACAACGTTCATGCGTACGTATGGCCTACCGTCTCCTTGAATGGTGTATTTCATTCCATTTACTGATCTATCATATATATTTATATAATGAATATATGTTATATATAAATCATGTTTTAAATTGTAGAATTATATAAATCAATATATATATAATAATATCATGAACAAAAAGTCGAAACACATACGATAAATGAAACAATTCTACCCAACACACTGCTTTTACATGGGATTTACAAAAGAACATGTAATATAAAGTTATAAGTGAACCATATATGATATCATAACAATGAATATGATTCTGTAATAAGTCAATGAAATTATTTAAATCATTATACAGGAGGTTCAGATTCATACGAAGAATATCAGACATAAGGTAAGGGATAACTTTTCCAATCTCATTTTTATCCGTGATTGTTTATTCACAAGTATTTAATTGGGTTATATTTATCATTCATGTCCCTATTTTCTAAAAATGGTTTCAGGTATGTTTAAAGTTCTTTTTACCTATTTTTTACTTTTACTACATGGTATGTAAGGAATCTTTCTTTTCTTTACCATATTAGGTACTTTTTGACTTTTCCGGTAAAGGTACGATTTGACTTTTTCGTGGTATCAATGTGAACATCTCTCAAAAACCATTGACCCCCTATATAAAATGTAGATCCAGTTGGTTTTATGGTGTCCCATGTTGTCCATGTGTGTGATCCCCTACCTATATGATGAGATTAGCTAAGATCCAATGCATACTTCATAGATGGGGACCAATGATCAATAAGTCGTTGATTTGTGTCATAGGTGATTGAATGGCTCGTGGATTGATTTTTTAGGAAAAATTCTTACCTTAAATACTCTTACAGTATCTAGTGTCTAGGAGTATTAGTTTACACCACAAGAGTCAAGTTGACTATTAAGATATTATATGGGTTTTTTATCACTATATTATTGTGATTTGTTGACTAATATTGATCAATTATTTTTATATATTTCAAGGATTAATTTGCTAGTTATTGTTATAGTCACCCCTTCATAAGAAATTCCTACATGAGTTGTGTCATACTCAAATAATGGGTCGTTTTTGTGTGTACGAGGTTGATAGGGAAAAGGGAGTGAATATTTTGTATAGATAGATTGAGATGTTTTTAAGTGATTTAATTTGATAGTGTTCCCCTAATTTTTATAATTTTTTAATCTTTAATTTTTTTCCTTTATTAGGCCTATTTTACCACTATCATTACTTCTTTTAGACCCTGATGTGGGATTGATTTTTTTTCTTTTATTGTACCATAAATATTTACATTCTCATCATTTTATGTGTTTAGAGATATGAGTTTGTGTGGGTAGGTACATTTGTCTTATTCTTACCATGTATGGGTTATACATTCTCAACACTTGTTTCCAGCAACGGGCCTTTTTGAGGTCGGATTAAGGTTGTCACACTCAGATTATCCCCAAATAACCTTTCCCTAGTGGTCTGTTTCAAGATAGGGTGGTACAAAGGAGATTGTTCTGGATATATAGAAATAGGGTTAATTTGTTTTCAGTTCATATTTTAGGATAGGGACTCTAGTTATGGGGAGATGAATGATATATCAATTCACCACGACTCTAGTAACATTATTATTTACTATATACATGTCGAAAACTTTTTGTAGCATACAAAACAATAGTAAATGCATCAAATATGAATTGATTTTAGTTTCAATTAATTTAATGAGTCGGATCCCAATATATACTCTTTGACCACAGTATATCATGTCTATTTGAGGATTCTTCCATTAGGATAGTAATCTAGGATTCCACTATAAGATAAGGAGGATTATATACCAAGTGACAAGGCATTGGATTTGGTTCAATTGAATATTTTTGTACCCTTAAGTGGTTTTCCATACATGAATCCACCCAATGTATAATCATTAGTGCTAAAAATACTGTCTAAGGATGCATGTAGGCTGAGTGAACTTCTTGAGTTCTAGTGCCGATGACCATCTATGTTTTTTGGCAAGCCATAACTCCATGCGGATGATGAATCACTGTATAAATTAACCCTATTTATCCACCTCAAGATGATTTATATAAATAATATGAATGTCCACATAGTGAGTATTATTTAGTGAACTTTTAGGCGATAGATATGTCTCATGACACAATTACATGAAGAAATATCTCTCTCCAGGACAATCATCTTGTGTCTCCTAAGGAAGTATTTCTATCGATCCATGTTACAAACTATATGAATCCTCGTGATCTTCTATCTGTAGTGGGGTAGTGTTACTATGGTGAACTATTTGATGAGATTTACTAAACTCTTGTGATAATCTTGGATGTGGCACATGATTTTTTCATTACAGCATGAACCATTGAGTAGGGATTACATCATGATATTAGGTCTTATTGGATATCTATTCTCATTACCACCAATAATGGACTAATCAAGTGAGGGTTTTTCAGGGTTATATTCTTGAAATAGAATCCTCAAATAGTGGGTATTGCACATTGTAACACAACAGAATATATATCGACCACCGGTAAAAGATATATGTTTGAAGGATTTGACCATGCATGTAACATCAATAGGTGATCCTAGGATATTGAATAAGTGGTTTATAGATCTCAACATGGAAGTATTTAGTCAATGTTAAGGCATTTCTTCTCATGTGATGGTTGATGAAATGTATCATGGGGTTGTCTAGATTGACTTATAACTGAAAGAGTGATGTACGAGGGACTGCCCAAGCATAGCTAGGGTAAGGATAATAGAGGTTTGTATGGTGGAGGATGTGGAAGAGAGGATGTTATAGTATTAATAGGTGGTAGATTGTTTGATATATTTCCATTACTATCCCTAAGAGGTCCATCCTAGGATTAAAGAGTAGGTAGTTGTGGACATGGATAGCAATTTTCTGATGACGCCTATAAACCTGAGTCTCCCAATATGATTAGAGTTATGATCTATGTCTACTATAGATTAGTTTTAATACTTTTAGACATGGTTATGATACACTCCATTCTTTATAATTATCTTATCTATTACATAGAGGCTCCATTTTATCCCCTAGTTTGACAGTTTTTCTTAGAGACTCCAAATGGAGGTGAAACTATGATCACAAACTTTAGTTGATTGTTTGTCCGAACTCATGGAGGTGATACATTTTTATCGGATTATATTGTAGTAGAGATGATGCCTTATGGAATCATAATAGGAATGTATAGGATATCCATAGTCAATGTACATATTAACCTTTTTTGGTGGAGGATGTGGTGTGTCTGTAATGAAGGGATTAGGCTCTCCTTTCTATGTGAGAAGAAAACCCTAGAAGTGTATCATGTGATTATACGTAGGATAATTTAGTCGATTACTCGCCAATTGGATACCAAGACTCATGGAGAAGTGGATGTTATATAATTCCAGTTTTCAATGGTTGTTGTGAGGTATAAGTAGGTCATTCATTATAATGTTCACATCATCACACCCCACCAATAAGTAGATGTCTGCATTGAGTGAAGCCTTCGAATGGCCTCAATACATGTACAACCATATTGAATATATCATGTAGAGTTTCAATAGTTTTAGGTGTACTTGCTGGACTTTCTGGGTATGGGATTCATGAGAACTAGTGTCTCACATTATGAATCCACCATTTTGATCACTATGGAGGAAGATGATAGCATTTGGATGTGTGTGTATATTTGGGGCCTCAACTAGGTTACTATGAGAAATAAGTATGAACTACCAAGTATCTATGACATAATAAATCATTTTAAAGGGGATCGATGGTTCAAAAAGATTGAATATGAATATGGATATCACCATCTTTGATTATAGGATGAGGATATTTCAAATATGACATTCAAATGTCGCTATGGCCATAATGTGTATTTAGTAATTCCATTCAGTGTGACAAACATCATGTTAGTTTTAAGGTGATTTATGAACTATATCTTTTAGTCATTCTTTGAATTCATTGTGTTGTTCTTCATTGATGACATCCAACTGTATTTCGATTATTATGAGGATCATGAATGGAACATAAATGTTGTTCTAGAATCATTCGGATATAACAACTTTTATGGGAATCTCTTTAAGTGTATGTTCTGGATTTAGGAGGTTTCCATTCTAGGAAAAGTCATTTTGGGTGATGGTGTTGTAGTGGACCCACCCATGGTCTAGGTATTGTTAGCGTTGGATAAACTTTAGAGAATGATGGAGATGTGTAGCTTCCTTGGGATAGAATTCTACTACAAGATATTTAATCCATATTTTTCTTGAATATAATCACTATTGAGTACATTGACCTGTAATGGGTAGAATTTATTTTTCATTGAAATGTACCGGAAACATTTCAAGGAGTTGAGGTAGAGGATGAAGAGTGAACCCAATTTGAGATATCTATAGGATGTATTCAGGTACATATTGTTTTCCATGACTTATAGATTGGTCTGGGTTGTGTTTTCATGCATGGGTAGGTTGTGATTACCTATGGGTATCATTATTTAAAACCACCCATGTCTAAATATGTGACCTAGGATCCAGTGCTGGTAGTCTCTCATTAGATGTTGAAACAATACATGATGGGTGAGTAATTATCATCTACTCAGACCATAAGAGTCTAATGCATATATCCTATCAGAATGATGTTAACATGAGAAATAGGTGATGTATAGGGTTACTTTAGGAAAATTACATAGAAAATCATTATACTCCTAGAATGGGTAAATTGATTGTAGAAGCACTTAATATAAGGTAATTTTCCCTATTATGGGATAAGATTTTTTAAAATTTAGACAAGATGTAGTTTCCATTAGTGAAAAAGGATGGTGATTCATATCTTCATTTGATGGTTGTTACCCCAAGACTATTACAACATGTTATAGAAAATAAACTTGGAGATACATACATTGATACCTTAAAATCTCATATATACATTGCACATTATTCGGATGTATTTTCTGATGGGGGGAGCTTGTTATCATTATTATAGGATGGATGACAGTACCAGTGATGTTTTTGGGTCTAGATGAAGATGAAGTTTCATAAATCCATTTTTTTAGTACATCATTGTTTCTAAATGATCTACCAAGATCGACAACCTCAATTTTTGTTCTAGGCCTGAATTATTCAATAACAAGGATTGTTATTCAATGAGTCACTTGTCAGTAGGTAATCCATGATAAACTTTTTAATGTGGGTCTAGCTACACCCTTATAGGTTTGATATTTTATGTGTTATATGATATCCATGGACTTCCTAATAGGGTTTCCATGTATGTATAGAGGACATGATTTCTTCTGGGAGATTGTAGAATAACTCAACAATTGGTCCAAATCATAGAAATTTGGGAGAAGATTTTAGTACATATCATGGGATTCCTTTACATGCTGGATAGATTTATGGTCCTTGGAGTTACCTTCATAATCTATTCAGATTCTGGGCTCACATCATGTTATAATTATGGGGTGAGTTTTGGAGGACCTCATAACTCCTTTTCAATGGAGAATGTTATTTCACCCCCGGAATGATTTCCAAAATGTACAATCCATTCAGTTTCTGGAGGAAATTCTCCAAAATTTCATTTTAGGCTCTGTATGTAGTTGGGAGACTCCGCTACCCTTAGTGAGATTTGCATCAAATAATGCCTTCCATTCAACCATTGGTATGGAACTATTCTATTACTTGAATGAGGGACCCTATAGGTCGCCACATTTGAGGACTAATCTAGGTGATTCATCACTAATGGGAAATGAATTTATATGAGCTATGATAGAGAAGGTATAGATCATCGAGTCATGGATCGGGACTACACAAATCCATCAAAAATTATTATTCCTTCCAATGAAGGAGGATCTTGGATTATGAATAGTGTCACTATTTGTTCTGGAACATATCTCCTCGACATGGATTACAAATATTTAGATGGTGTAGAAATCTATTTTCAAAAATCATTATCCCTTTCCAGATAATATCTAGAGTAATTGAGGTGGATTTCCACTTTGATGTACCACTACAGTTGGTCTGTGTACATGGTTCCATCCAAATGACATATATATGGACGAAATTTCATGAAATATTTTATTTTATAACATAATATGAGCAATAAATTTAATATGGATCTACCTATGTAGGATACATAGTGGAGATTAAGGATTATATGAGGAGGATCCTTTATGGGTGAGTGATTCCTTTAGTGAATTCACTATGGTTGCCTAGGAATCATCATGATAGAACCTTGGGATAAGAGTCACAAATGTGACCTCATTACAAACATCTTTTTGAGTGGTCATTCATATTTTTGTGATGAAAATCACTAAGCTGGGGAGAAATTAATGGAATTTTATATTCCATGTAATGTATATACATGTATCTAGAAATATCTTTTAGAGATAAGAGATAAGATGACTTGATATTTTGAGGCCCATTGAGTCCATATTTAATAATTAATAAATATTAAGTATCTAATTATCATGCATGCATTGTTTCAAAAAAAATTGAAATAAATATAGAACAGAGTATTATATTGGAAATATAATATCAACATTTTATATATAGCATATTTTTAACCCTAGGCATGACATAACCTATGGATCACTTTAGACACATGGTTTTGGCATGGTAATCGGTAAATTTTTTAATAATTAAATAAATTATTTTATTTTTTTCTTCATTTTCTATGATTTTAGTTTTCAATAAATAAATTTTTATGAGGGGATTTTATGCTTATCAACATAATCTATTTGGTCTTTATGAATAGTTAGAGGAGATCTTAGAGAGTGAAATGGATCCTAGTCAATAGAGGAGGATTGTCTTCACCAACACACCTTGTGGTTCGTGTAAATGATAGAAACATATGACTATTATTCATCTGTGACTGATCCAGATCATGGTATAATGTTTTTGTTTTTATGATTCATATATTTTATTAATAAAATATCAAATTAAAATGAATTAAAATAACATGAATTGATTCAGGCATTGATGAATGATTTATTTTACTATTGATTAATTTTTTTGTTTCAAATTTCACATTCATTTCTCAATTTCGAAAAACATGATCGAGTAAAAATTGAAAAAGGTTGTGGTTCATTCATCTAGTATAGGGTTTATGGTTTTCTCCCTCAGTTATTAACACATTAGTCATGAGTAAATTCAATATCTTGTGGTTTGATGAATATATGGTATTAATCATCGTATTTCATTTCGTCAGTATAATGGATCAATATTATGCATGCGGTACATTGTTGTGGGTGTGAGGAATGTGTGTCAATAGTGTAGGATGAGAGGTGAAGAGGGATTACATTGATGGATTTCTATTTTCTAGTGGATACACAATAAAGTGTTAGTGTGCCAATGTTATAGCTCTACAACACGATTTCTGAGGGAATCATGGTCTAGTTTCCAATGAGAGACAATAGTGTGGCTAAACCAACCTCAATTTCGAGATTTCTAGTGAGATATATATAAGTGGAGATATATCCAGATAACACATTATGGATCCTGGGGATCTGTAAAATCTTATAGTACATGGATTATAATCTTGTGATACATACCATGTGGGTAATTAGCTATATCTCTAGGGATTATTTAGAAGTGATAAGGGTCCCTCACCTTATAAACCCTAGAATATTTCATGTGACCAATGGCTGATGATATGTTGTGTATATCAATGGATACAGGGACATAGGTCTAGTAAACAGGCTAAGTCGTGTACTCGGGCATGGCCAAGGTACATGTGTTGATCCATGTACTTGTACATGGCCATATGTACATGGGCATCAAACAAGGTATACAGGTTCAGGTATAGGACCATTTCTATCAACACAGAATGGAAAATATTTAGTGGTACATGTAGTGTGGCCAATGTACACATCATTTAATTCCTCAAAGATGGGTTGGATCCCTTTTCTTCTTTAGAATAAGCTATGTTTTGTTGATTTTAATACCTTATTCCATTCTCATGAGGTTAAAATGTAGTGTTATGTCATCATCATAGGATCATGATCCCCTCTATAGGGTTAGGGCTAGAGAGAGTTTGATCCATTACCCTAAAGGTCCATTGTGGGTCATCTATCAATACAAGGTGGGGAATATGGTATCAGCATGACCCATATGCTTAGGGAATTGATCCCACATATAGTAAAAAGTACTAGTAGGGTTTTGTGTGGCCCTTAATAGTCTGAGATGTAATCCCCTACAAGGATGATGAGATTTTATGTGATACATTGAGTAATTCTTATGTGGGGACCAATAATAATGAAATTATGAATGAGTGTCGTGAATGATAGCATGGTTGTAGAGTAAATACTCTTAGAAGGGGCATTACCTTGAATCCATGACCATTATCCTATAGATGGTAGTATTGGTTTAAAATATTGTTGACCAGTTTTCTGTTATGCTTATGTCGTGTTTTTTATCATTGTATTATTGTTTCGAAATTGATTCACTGGACTCATTATGATTTCTAAGTGTGGGATGACGTATTTGCTGTTTTTATACTTACTACTTCATGAAATCTACAAAAAAAATTCTAATATGTAGATGAATACCATTTTGACAATTTCCATGGAGTATAGGGAGTAGTTTGATCATAGATTGACTAGATAGATTGATGTTTTTTCCATGTGATTTAATTTGATAATATTTCCCTACTTTGAAGTTATTTGGAAACTCTTCATCTTTTATTTGGGCTTGAATTCGGACCGTTTTAATTCATTTAGTAAACTTTCACACTCTAGTATGGGATGAATATTGTTCATGAAATTATGGTTCAATTAATTTATACATTCATAACATTGTAATGGATTCAATATGTGTGTCTGTTTGTGTGTACAGGTACATTAGGCTAATTCCTTCAATTTATGAGTTATGCCTACTCATCACTGGTCGTGATCCCCTGGCCCATTAGAGGTGGTATTGGGGTAGTCACACTATGATTATCATCATCCATGTGGGCCCTAGTGGTTAAGGTGTTCACAAACTACAATGGCTTATGAAGTCTATATTCATAAGATTTATGTATGCGATGAGATGTCCTCATATGATCGTTGATCACATAAACAATCTCTTTCATTACAATTACTATCTCTTGCCCAAAAAGTGATGCCTTAAAATTTAAATTCCAGTATACGGTTAACCTACAAGTTATCATCTGTGATCAATTTAAAGGCTCTATGTCGATGATATAGTGGTATTTGTTTTTATATGATAATTACACTAGTGGAATTGGAACCTACCAACTCTGATTGAAGTACAAAATAAAATCACCAAATATATACTCTAACACATAAATATTGTGATTAGTTTTCTCATCCTTTTAGGGTTGAATAACCATACTCAGCAACAATTGGGTCACAAATCCCTCATAAATTCCTCTCCACAGTCATAAAATAAACTGATTATTAAATTCATAGACAATCATAGAGGGTAACGTATAGAATCAGATCATCTCCTACACATACAAATGTCCCATACTCTCCATCGAACATTACTCTTTAATGTTGAGGAAGTGCACCGACATCACAAGTTAGTAAAAAATTTCACAAATAGTATCATAGTCTCTAACTATGAATAGAGGTCCCATCCAAAATTCCATGGATATGATATCCCATTTCTACTTTGGGATATTACGATGTTGTGTCAAACTATCCATAACATGGTGCTGAGCCTTCATCTACTAACATGTGAGATAGCAAGAGAGGAACAAGGTTGCCCTCATCCACAAACCGGCCCACATAAATTTGATTTCAAATTTATTGTACATCTTTTCTACAATGGGATGTACTACAAATGGTGATGTTTGAAACTCACACATCACATACTCATCCATCGTGATCAGAACCACCATCTATCCCTAGAAAACTATTATGTACTCTTTGTCTTCAGAGAATCGATCAGGTGAATATCTTGATGATATCTAGTTATGAACAATTGTAAAGTGGAGGAATCAAAATCGAGACTTTATAATATTATAATGAAGTGGGGGATTCAAGACCACTGAGAAAAGATAATTTCACCCACTTTATATTGTTGGGCTCAGCTCCAAATAATTCAACTTCTCATCTGCCTCCTCTACAAAGTGAGAAAGAGGATTTTTTTTATATTGGAATCTACCACAATGTATCCCATACCGTGAGTATAGTCTATCACAATTTAATAGTCCAAAATGAACTCCAAAAAATTCATATATATATGTTTCTGATCTCATAAGGTGAATATATACAAAATGATTTTATATATTTAGTCAACAAAAATATGCTCACCATGAAGGTATTACCTCAATATCTTTAGTGAATATATTACAATTTCCATCATCAGTTCATGATTCATCTAGTTTTTCACACGGGGTTTCAACTACCCCGTAAAATATGCACTAACCACAAAAATCTATATAAAAATGAATCCATGAATAGATACAGAATCATAATTTTATACTACATACTCCATTAAATCCTTTGGTAGTATCAACATAGGTGCACTACTCCTCATCAGCATCCTCTTCCTGAAGGATATCTGACATTGCTCAGTCCAGGTAAGTGCATTTGCTTTCCATGATTGGGAAGTGAAAGTGGATAATATCATATATAAATCCTCCACGAACCACCTATTATACCCCTACTATCATGAAATCTATGAACCTCAGACACGCACATTGGAGACTCTTACGAAATTACTACATCAATCATCACTGCATCTATAGGTAATCCATGTTTGAAAATAAATTTCATAAAAACTGAAAGTCATGGATGCATAACTAGAACATTAAGATCTTACCATAAACTAGTGATCCCATATTAATTCTTGATCAATCCTATGATGATATGGAAGATACTCCTCTAACATGTAGTAAATAAGTATTTCCTCAATGAAGAAAAAAAATTGGTTCAATTATTGATGGAAGATCTAGTTGATAAAATATGTAAACATTATGTGGGAATTCATCATGCCAAAAGGAATCACTTTGAACAAATTGTGTTTATAGAAAAATTAGAATTCCCCCTTGGGAATATTATCCTTGATAATCCCCAACTGCTGGTAGATGGAGCTGAGATCGATCTTTGAGGGCTGACTCACTCCTCCCAACTCGTCAATGTAGAGTTAAATCATTTTTATGGGTAACCTTTACTTTTTAATTATCTGGATCAGGTGATCATAATCATGAAAAATCCATAATCTTTTATCCCCCATTTTCATGACCAAAATTGGAGCTTCCTAGGGGGCACACTCGGTATGATAAAACACTTCTCTGTATGGACCTAGAATTGTACACTTAACTCTAGAATCTCAGTTGGAATAATATAATATTATGTAGAAGATATTTGTGTGTTCCTTAAATGAGAGTCAATGTGTTAATCTATCTCCCTCATTGAAATTTTTCCCGATATATTTCTGGGAAGACTTACATATATTCTTCTACTACCAACTGAATTTATATGCATGATGTTCACATTCTATCAATGGAAAAACTTGATAACTCATTGGTGATGGGATAAAACATACTACTCATAAGGTTCATTCACTCCACCATGAGATCTATGTCAATTAAATCGGAGAATTGTATCCCTTCTATCTGATGGAATGTTACTAGTTTAATATTGTATCTAATTTGGGTTTAAAATAATATCAATCAGACCATACCCAATATGATTTCATAAGGTTTATTCATGATGTCCAACTATTCAAACTAAATCTATCTCCACCAAATGATATCTCTCACTATATATAGATAATCTATATTGAAGAATCCTACCCAGTGGAAACATCTTGAACAAGTTGTCATATTGTGGTCAAAAGAAGGATCCCTAGCTCTTGAAGAGGGGATATAAAATTGAAGGAGTTACATGAAAATGTTCCTAATAGTTTTAAATTAAGTATAGAATAGGCATATATCATATATTGTATCATTTCATGACATACCAGGTCATAATCCTCCTTGAACTGTAGTTTTTCTTGGCCCAGACTACCTGCTCCCTGAGCCTGGAGTGGGCAGCATGGTGGTTGTGGTGGAATTATCTCATATAATCACCCTCCACTAGCATGTCCCCCTAGATATCCCACTACTCCTATTCAATATCATCCTCCCTAGGGGATTCCATGGTAACATTGGGGAGAACCCTGATCACGAAGTTACCTCTACTATGGTAATTCATCAGCTACATACCTGGTCTCCTCAAAACGTTGGGACTAGAAATCACATGTCTTGTGACATCACCCATCATATTCATATCATCTCTCTTATTAATTATTATTACATCCCCTATATGTATAGTACATGGCATGCCCACATGACTATGATTTGTCCTGAGGAGGTCTCTAACATTGAGACCATGCCATCTATGCCTACTAGCTACTACAAACGATTCAACCCCATTATGCCCACTGCTACCTCTAGCTACATGACATCCCTTTCAAATGATTCTCTCTATCACCAGTGCATACTCCAACACTCCATCATTGGTGGGAATGTATAGGGGAACCAAAATGTAATGGATTTCTCCATGGAGACCCATCTCAAACATGAACACCTAGAAGTATCGATCCCACCCCATGTCAAGGGTGTACCATGTGAGGTCAAAAAACACTAGGAATTCTACATAAAACCCTATTGTAGAACAAATATATCCTTGATCCAAACTAAGAGAATGCATAAGGGATAATTCTTATCATAAAACAACTGCTAAAATTCATTCCTTGAGAGCATCACCTCATCATGAGTTTGAATAACAAGACTCTACCTGCGCCATTTTACTCTACTAGAAATACTAGATTCAAGTGAAATCATTTAATTGGTGGGGTATGCATGATCCTGAACACTCATTTCTCTATCTCAATCCAATATTCCAATTCCTTGGGAATTGGATCACTGCAAAACCTTAGTGGCCTCAGGCACATTCACTTTCATAGTGCTTATCCTTAATATTCACTATAAGTACTATATATGGATTAAAAATAGGTGGTGTTATTATCCTCCCACATGTAGGAATTTCCATGTAATATAGCCCATTAACTAAGGCCTCATGACTCATAAGATCATTTTCATGATCCTTAATCACTTAGCTTATTGGGTTTTTAGCTAACCTATCATAAAATTGACCATGAAACTACAAATTTTGATGATAATACATATATATATGGGAATTTGAATCACGATGGAAAAAAAACGAATCAATCTTATATTCTTCATGTACCATTGATTACTGTATCAAATTTTGTTGTATATCGAGTGGACATGTATGTAGTCAATGTCGTGATGAATGGATATGTTGGTCGTTGCACCAACAATTGGTCCCCATGATCGATATCCAATATTAAGATTCTTAAAAACTATATCGATGTGTCATAACCAATACACATAAGGGTGAAACTGCAAGCACCATCTCAAGGTATGGACTGCTCTAATACCACTCTGTAACAAACCGACTATAATGACCCAATCAATTATAATTAAAATTAACTTCTTAATATAATTAAATGTCTAATAATGAAATACAGCTTTTGAAAACACATTCAATTCATTTGTTTTATTATATAAAATAGGATTTATAAGACTATTATGCATCATAAACATTTTTAATATATATTGAGAGATTTTATCACTTTATTAGTATTAAAAAAGTTCTTCGAAAATTCAAACAGAAACAAAAAAATGATGTGACAGCCCCAAACAATAGAATTATACACTATAAAGCACATTTATCTGAGCATCTGAGGGAGATTGGATCACTAGGTTTTTCACTTAACAAACATCATGAAGTGATCCCAGAAATTATGCATGAGTAAATACGTTTTGAAGAGACTTTCAATCTCATTGAGATCACAAAACAAACCACGTACACTAAACCACCCCATAAGAGTGTAACTGTCACAAACCATACTCTTAGATTTTTATAGAGTATTAAAGGGATATGTATCAATACCATGTATATAAGTCAATATACATTATTTTTATTATATATTAATGAATATATATTCATCAAAAAAGTAAAATTCTATTAAAAAAACAAATATATTATTTTTTTGTAAAATTATAATTCAATAAAGACATTTTTCTGATGATGTTTTTATTTATTGAAATAAATAACAATTTAATAAAATGTTATAATTAGATATTTCTTTATAAATATAATTTATCTTAATATTATTAAAAATTCATATGCCAGTTTTATAAATGTTAAAAAAAATTCATTGTCAAAAAACCCCCATCATTTCACAATAAATGTTGGTTATTATATTAAATGTGAATATTCACATATTTAGAATATTATTTTGAAAAAAATAATTTTTAATCAAAACATCAATGTAACACCCCAAGCTTCTACGGTATTCTTCACTTTGAATAATGTGATAGCTTGTGTTGTATGCAACATCGAGTTCTAACACACCACAACCAATCAAACTAGCCATTATGAATAGTAATACATACTTTTTGAAATTTTATAAATTTTATATCTCAAAATGGACTTCATTTTTTGATTCGGAGTATCGAATTTAGCCTAAGGTGAAATTTTGGTACTTTTCGGATAAATTAAATATTTTGATGAATAGTGAAAATTACTAAATTTTAATTAAAAACAACTTTTTTAATCAAAATAATTAATAGTGATAAATTATGAATTTGAGTGGTTTTAAAGTATATTTAGAATATATTTTTACCATTTAATACAATTTTGGTCATTTTACATAATTTCACAATTAAACCAGACATAAACAAGTATCAATCTTTTGATAGTTATTATATCATAAAAACACGCACTTTGTTTTGACAGCGGGAATTAATTTTAAATTAATTTCTGCCACTTCTATGTTTTGAATTTTGAATAATGGATTCCATATTTGGAATCAGGATGTTCAAATTGTGTAAATAGGTAACTTTTATTTTTATACATTTTGTATAATTACTTCGGTAAATATTTTATTTACCATGGTTATAGGGTAAATCCGGTAAATAAGGGTTAAAAAATAATATTATAATAATAATAAATTACCCTAAAACGTGTCCTAATCTTATTGGTGGATACGTGTCCGACCATGGGAATCATTGGGTAGATTTTTGGACCCCATTGAGTCACTTGTCGGTGATAGGGACACATTATTTTAATTAAGTTAAAATAAATACAAAAATGACAAAAGCATATATCTTTTAGGAAAACAATTTTTACAAAGGGATATATATCTTGGATTTTCAACTATAAATATTCATTAGAAAGAGAATACGATTTCCTATATAATTATATTTTATTTATAATTTTTATACATAAATACTTTAATTTATTTATGACACAATAATGATGCAATAATTACCATAATAGTGAAAAATAAAAATAATTGATATTATAAATACCCAAATAAATATAATTTTAAACATTCAATGAATTACACTAATTTTTTAAGATA
This sequence comes from Viscum album, assembly GCA_963277665.1. Taxonomy (NCBI): domain Eukaryota; kingdom Viridiplantae; phylum Streptophyta; class Magnoliopsida; order Santalales; family Viscaceae; genus Viscum; species Viscum album. The sequence continues at coordinate 1,196,929,482 of OY728121.1, read as the reverse complement.
ATATGACATATTATGATTGATTTAATTGACTTTTCTCTAAGTAATAATTCTGTTATGATTTCTACAAAAATCAACTATTGAATAGTGTCAAAATTGACATAAAAGAGTTTTTAAAACAAATATTATATTATAAATTGATATTAAATTCCTCAAAATCTATGGTTCGGCCAATAGACTTATATCATGATATTTGTTTCAATAATGGACCACTTGGGGGTGTCATGGATTTATATATAATGTTTATTAACAATATAATATAAAAATACAAAGTGACATGGTAAGTGTAAAACTAATTATCTAAGAGTTAAAACCTAAAGATAAGGTTAATATAATGACCCAAACCTGTCTAAATTCTATTGGATGAAATTTTTTCGACCTATAACCACCTTAAAATTTATATAATCTACTTTGGATCAATTAGAAACAGAATATGAATTTATTATAAAATATTATTTCTATCTTTTTCAAAGGTGCCCCTCACCCCTCTTATAAAAGGGCACCCCTCCTTCTCATTACTTCACACCTTCATAGCCTTTGGGTTCGGCCAACCTCTTCCCAAATACTCTCTCTCAACACCCCTAAATACAACCTAGAGGGCTTATTTGTATCATTAAGTCAACCTAACGATACCTTTTGTTCTAGTCAAAAGGAAGAACCCGAAGAAGAGGTAATGTTTTCACCACCCTTTTTCAAATTCATATCTTCTTCAACATATTCATTATTTGTTATTATGATTCTAAAATATTTAATCCAGTATCTCTTATATGATGTAATATTATTATAAATATGGTACAACCATATTCATTATTCTATCTAACATTTGAATGACATGTCACCATACGTGCGTACGTACGGCTTACCGTCTCCACATCGTGGTGTAATTGTTATTCAATATATTATTCTTATTTGGATGGGTATAATAATGATGTGTAATTCATGTAAATAATAAATATAACATGATAATGATTCTTTATATAAGATATTCCATCCAATTAAATATTAATTTAATATTAAAAGAATGATATACTCCCCCGTGCGTACGTACGGACTACCGTCTCCACGAACGCGATGAGATTCATTCTCCATCATATCCATTCAAGTATAATTATCATTTGATGATTTAGAAATAATTTTTAAGGACTTGATATAATTCTGGATATGAATAATGTACATCCTATTCATGACAAACATGGATTACGTAACAAAACATATCAAATAAAACGAGTAAGTTAACACCCGAAACAATGATAAAACCAAGATATTATTAACAAAGTAATGTTAAAAGATCCTATATGATATCATATTAATATATATGATTCTTTTAAAATTTAATAAAAATTATTTCACCATTATACAGGAGGTTAACCTACCCTCAACCAAGGAAAATTACAAGGTAAGGGTTTATTTCACAATCTCTTCATTATCCGAGGTTGTTTATACGTAATAATCTACTGAGATCTCATTATCATCCACATACATGTTTCTTAAAAATGTATTTAATTTTTTTTTAATATTTACTAGAAAATGGGTTAAAGTCATTTATACCCTTGTTTGACTTTTTATATGTGGTTTATGAAGGAATCCTTCAGTTGTTTTCCAAACAATGTGCTTTTTAACCTTTTCGACAGAATTAAGGTAAGAATGTTTTTTATCTTATATGGCGAGTACGACTATTTTCTGCCATTATAAAATCGTTGAAGCTTCCCTTACAATATTATAAGAATATTATCAAATAAAAATTAATATTTTATAAATATATGACTCTTAAATGATTTCAAATTAGAAAGAGATATTTCTTTAAAAATAGTATTGATATCATCTATGTCAACATCCTTTGATGGATTTTACGCTTATTTGAAGTTGATTTGTTATGATACAAAACTTCTATATTTTATTTAATGTTTTGTGATATGTTTGACTATGGATGTGTTATTTTTATACCATTCAATGTTTATGGATGAAGTATTTACATTTCATATGCTATTTTGAATACGATTTTTTATGTTATGTTTAATCCTTTTTCAAATGGGAATGCATTGGACTTAATATGTGACAGGTGGACCCCTCTATAGCTCTTTGATGCATCAGTAGGTGTCATGAGACAAACTAGTGTCTTGGCACAAGGCCTTGACAAAATCTTATTAGTAGTCTTGGCACGAGGCCATGGTTATGTGGTTATGATAGTCTGGCATTATACATTCCATCATTATGAAAGTGGTTATTGATATTTCATGTGATTATTCGATTAGTAGAATATCCATGTGAATATGTAAATGGAATTATTTCATTTTATTTTTTCCATACTATGTTGAAAGTCAACTTTAAAAGGCTTTTGTTTTAGTTATACATTGCCTTCAATGATTATTCTTATTTATGAATGTTTCCGCTATATTGTTATCCTTACTGGGCATTTGAGATCACCCCTTTTCTATGTTTTATTTTTCCCAATATGTGAAAAAATAATTTATGAATGACCTACAGGGATAGTATGAGGGGATAAGAGTGTGTACTAGCGAGACTATTTTGGTGTAGTTTTCATTTTTATGATGTAATTTTAAACATTAGTAATGTATCTAGTTATTCCAAGGCTACTAAACTAATCGGTCTTTCGAGACGTGATCTTTCTTGTGATCATGCCAATGTTATGTAATAATGCACCGACTCTAGGTAACTGGGGTCGGGGTGTTACAGTTGGTATCAGAGGAAGATTAGTACAAACCTTGGAATATAGATTTAGATAAACTCTGATTAAAGCAGATAGATTTAAGATGGACTTTGAGGACTAGTATAGAAGAACTTCCTAGAATTTTGGTATTGTAGAGATTTTGTGAGTTTTCCGAGAAATACATCCCTGTCTGGATACGAACATGTAGAGGAAGCTCTGGCATAGATGTACCTAGGGGTAAAACCTGAAAACACCACTTTGAGCTAGACTCGAACGGGAACTAGTGCATGACAATGGACCTTGCTGCACTCTTGGTTATGACACTCCTGGGGGATATTCTTACGATAACTCTCATTTTCTTTAAAAATAATTATGAATGGTTTATGAGTATATACTTCCTTATAGAAAACATTTTTATGATTATGGATTGTATCAATAAATAGTTCAATTTATTTTAAGTGTTTTATAAGTATGGAATTATGTTTTTTGATTAATAAACTGATCTAGTTTATGCAATTGTATAGAAATGGCGCCTAGTAGATGAAATGGAAACAGTATCAATGAAAACACAACATGTAGGGATTTCCCTCCTGCTCAAGATAATTATAGTGGAGCTGGTGATGCAACTAGTTCCGATCAGCTAATCACCATACTGGGAAAACTCACTCAGGTTATGAATAATAACCTTAACCATATGAAGCACCCTGATCCACAGCGTGGATGATCAATGTTAGATCTCTTTATGAGGTATCAACCACCAATGTTCAATGGGAGTACAAATCCCTTAGTAGCTGAGAAATGGATAAATTCCCTAGCGAAAATATTTCAGGCTTTGGGGAGTAGTAAGAGGGAAAAAGTTATCATGGCAGTTTACCGCCTCACTGGAGATGTTGATCAATGGTGGTCATTGATTCAAAACATTAAATAAGATAAGGAAGTGTCAAATATAGAATGGAGGTAGTTTAAAGATCTATTTTTAGAAAAATACTTTCCTCGTGACCATCGAGTAGATATGGAATGGAAATTTCTGAGTCTGAGACAAAAGGAGGATGATAATGTCACAATGTGTGAGGCTTACATTACAAGGTTAGAGAGGTATGCTAGAGATTATATACGTAACCCAATAAGTAAGATTGATCGTTTATTTGATGGGTTAAACCCATTTCTCTGTCTAGCGTTTGTCTCACAATCCTTCTCGTCGTACGAAGACACTGTCTCATGTGCTATCAAGACCGAAAAAGAATTCTCTATGTCTTATGACTATAATGCAAAGAAAGAAAGAAGAGGTCTACTGATCAATCTAGGAATGGAAAGAAGGGGAAGAAGGGAAAGGTTGAATATCCTTCCTGTGGAAAATTCGGGAAGAAACACACTGGTACTTTCTTGAAGGGAATGGGTGTCTGTTACACGTGTGGTGAAAAAGGACACCATGCTCGTGATTGAAAAGGGAAGATGGAAGCTACCAATGTTTATTGATACAATTGCTGGGAGATGGGACATTATGCAAATGAATGTCCTAAGTGTCAGGGGAACTTACCTCAGAAAAGGCCAAGGGATCAAGGCCAATATTATGCAATCACTACTGCTGAGGTAGAAGCTCCAAAAGACGTGCTGGAAGGTAATTTAATGGTTTCCTCAAGATTAGAAAATGCATTATTTGATTCTGGATCATTGCATTGTTTCATATCTTTCTAGTTTTCTAAGAAAATTAGATATTTTCACTTTGATTTAACAAAGGAGTTTTCAGTTAAAACTCTTAATGGAAGTTTCATTGCAACAATGTTTTGTGAATCAGTCCCCATTAGAGCACATAAATGTTCTTTATCTGCTGATCTTATCGTCATACCTATGATTGAGTTTGATATAATCCTAGGTATGGATTTTATTACAGACTATGATGTGGATATTTATTGTATGAAGAATGAGGTTACAATTTTTGATGATGATGACAAGGAGCACCTTATCTTTAGAGAAGAATCGTCACCACCTAATTCTTATCTAAATCCACCCCCAGTAGCTCAACTAAATTCAATTATTGGGGAGGAATAGGATGAAATTATAGTGGGTGAGGAAAGGAATGTCCAAATAGAGGATGTACCTTTTGCGAAAGAATATGTAGTTGTGTTTCAGGAAGATTTACCTGGACATCCTCCAGAACGAGAAGTTGAGTTTTCCATTTATTTAATTCCTGGATCAAGGCCTATATCGATTACCGCTTATAGAATGGCCACTATAGAATTAGTAGAACTAAAGAAACTACTATAGGATTTGAGTAATAAAGGATTTATTCGCCCTAGTGTTTCTCCATGGGGAGCCCATATTCTCTTTTTTAAAAAGAAAGATGGATTTATGAGGTTATGTATCGACTACCGGGAGATCAATGCTATAACAATAAAGAACAATTATCCCCTACCTCGCATTGATGATTTATTTGACCAAATGCATTGAGCTCAATACTTTTCAAAGATTGACCTTCAATTTGGATACAATCAGTTGTGTGTAAAGATGGAAGACCATCCGAAGACAGCATTTCAAACCAGGTACGGGCATTACAAGTTTAGAGTAGTGCCTTTTGGATTGACTAATGCACCCTCTAGATTCATGGATCTGATGAATAGAGTTTTCATGGAAAATAATGATGAAATTGTCATGTTATTTATTGATGATATCTTGGTATACACCAAAAGCTATGGGGGTCATGAAAATCACTTGTGCATTATCCTGAAGACTCTGTGAAGACATGAATTATATGGGAATTTCAGAAAGTGTGATATCTAGATTAATGAGATTTCTTTCCTTGGCCATATTGTCTCTAAGGATATAATTTTCGTTGATCCTTCTAAGACGAAGGCAATCCAAGAATGGCATGCACCGACGAGTATAACTGCGGTACGTAGTTTTATTGGTTTAGCAGGTTATTATCGACGTTTCATTCAGAATTTTGCCAGATTGGCTAACCCATTAACAAAGCTCAAACTTAAAGGGGATAAATTTGTTTGGAAAAAAGAGTGTGATGAATGTTTCGAAGAACCGAAGAAAATATTAGTCAATTCTCCTATATTGACTCTACCATCAAGGAGTAATTGGTTCATTGTTTATATTGATGCATCGAAGAAAGGACTTGGTTGTGTTATTATGCAGAATTATAGGCTTATTGCCTATGCATCATGACAATTGAAAATTCATGAACAAAAATATCCTACTCATGATCTATAGTTAGCAGCTGTGATCTTTGCTTTGAAGATATGGAGGCTCTACCTCTATGGTGAAAATGTGAGATTTATACTGATCACAAGAGTTCGATGTATATTTTCTCACAAAAAGAACTCAACATGAGGCAAAGGAGATGGCTTGAATTACTCAAAGATTATGATTGTACGATACACTACCACCCGGGGAAAGCAAACATGGTGGCAGATTCTTTGAGCAGAAAAGATCATGGAGTTTTGAACAATATGAGAATTGAAAGGGATCCTATTTTCATGGATCAAGAGAAGATGGACATGGGAATAACAATGGAAGGTGAAACATCAATTAATTTTCAAATGGTTTCCAAAACATCTTTACTAGAAAGGATTAAGAGTTATCAGACTGACGATGAAGAATTTCAAAAGAAGATTAAAGTTGTGAATGATGGGAGACAGAGAGACTTTGTGTATGAATATGGAATTATGAAATTCGGGAAGAGACTTTGTGTTCCCGATATACCTGATCTAAAAAGGGAATTGCTTGATGATGCACATAGTTCCAATTTCTCTATACACCCTGGGAGAACCAAAATGTATGTAGATTTGAAGGAAAATTTTTGGTGGGATGACATGAAGAGGGAGATTGCTAATTTTGTGTCAAGATGTATGAGTTGTCAACAAGTGAAAGCTTGAAGGCAATAGCCTGGAGGGGCCATACAGCCTCTTCCCATACCGGAGTGGAAATGGGACAATATTACGATGGACTTTTTCATGGGGCTACCAAAGACTCCTAGAAGGAACAATGTAATATGGGTTATTGTTGATCGTCGTACCATGTCAGCACATATTCTTGCTATAAGAGAAGATCTACCACTAGAACGTCTAGAAAGACTATATGTTGATGGAGTTGTGAGACTTCATGGAGTGCACATATGGATTTTTTCTGATCGTGATCCCCATTTTACATCAAGATTCTGGAAAAGTCATCAGAAAGCCTTGGATACTGAACTTCATTTTATCATTGCCTACCACCCTCAAACAGATGGACAATCAGAACAAACTATTCAAACCTTAAAAGACATGTTGAGATCCTGTTCACATAACATTTATGGTATGTGGGATCAATATTTACCTCTAGTAGAATTTTCCTATAACAATAGCTTCCATTCGAGTATTCAGATGGCACCATATAAAGCGTTATACGGAATGAGATGTCGCACACCAACCTGTTGGGATGACGTTGGTGATAGAAAACTTGTAGGTCTAGAACTGCTGGAGGAAACTATGGAAAAGGTGAAGGTAATCCAAAATCACATCAAAGCATCTCAAAGTAGGCAGAAGAGAAATACCGATAATCGAAGGAAGGATTTGGAATTTCAAGTTGGTGATCATGTTTTCTTGAAGGTATCTCCATGGAATGGAGTCATGCGTTTTGGTAAGAAAGGTAAATTGAGTCCCAAGTACATCAGAACATTCGAAATTCTTGAATGAATTGGGGCTGTAGCTTACCGATTGGCAATGCCGCCATGTCTCTCCAAAGTTCACGATGTGTTCCACATATCTCTGTTGAGGAAATACCTGGCTGAACCAACGCATGTACTCACCTATGAGGAATTAGATCTGGAACCCGGTCTGTCTTTTTGCGAAGATCCCGTTAGGATTCTTGATATCAGATAACAAATATTGAGAAATCGGACGACTCGTCTGGTAAAAGTTATATGGAGAAACCATAATATGGTAGATGCAACGTGGGAACCCGAGGAACTTATGATGAAGAACCACCCGAGTCTTTTCATGCAATTGCATTCTAGAAATTTCAAGGATGAAATTAATTGATGGAGGAGAGAATGTAACACCCCAAGCTTCTACGGTACATTTCTCTTTGAATAATGTGATAGCGTGTGTTGTACGCAACATCGAGTTCTAACACACCACAACCAATCAAACTAGCCGTTATGAATAGTAATACCTACTTTTTGAAATTTTATAAATTTTATCTCTCAAAATGGACTTCAGTTTGGATTCAGAGTATTGAATTTATCCTAAGGTCAATTTTCTGTACTTTTTGGATAAATTTAATATTTTGATGAATAGTGAAAAGTACTAATTTTTAATTAAAAGCAACTTTTTAAATCAAAATAATTAATAGTGATAAATTATGAATTTGATTGGTTTTTAAGTATATTTAGAATATATTTTTACCATTTAATATAATTTTGGTCATTGGACATAATTTCACAATTTAACCAGACATAAATAAGTTTCAATCTTTTTATAGTTATTATATATTAAAAACACGTTTTTGTTTTGACAGCGGGAATTAATTTTAAATTAATTTCTGCCACTTTTATTTTTTTAATTTGGAAAAACGGTTTCCATATTTGGAATTGGGATGTCCAAATTTTGTAAATAGGTCACTTTTATTTTTAGACATTTTGAATATTTACTTCGGAAAATATTTTATTTACCATGGTTAAAGGGTAAATCTGGTAAATAAGGGTTAAAAAATAATATTATAAGAATAATAAATTACCTTAAAACGTGTCCTATTCATATTGGTGGATACATGTCCGACCATGGGAATATTTGGGTCGATTTTGGGACCCCATGGAACCACTTGTAGGTGATAGGGACACATTATTTTAATTAAGTTAAAATAAATACAAAAATGACAAAAGCAAATATCTTTTAGAAAAACAATTATTAAAAATGGGTATATATATTGGATTTTCAACTATAAATATTAATTATACAGATAATCAAATGTCCTACATATTGATATTTTATTTATAATTTTTAGGCATTAAATAATTTAATTTATTTATGACACAATGATGATGTAGTAATTACCATAATAGTGAAATATTAAAATAATTGATATTATAAATACAAAAATAATTATAATGTGAGACTTTTAATGAGTTAAACTAATTTTCAAGGAGAATATGACATATTAGGATTGATTTAATTGACTTTTTTTGATGTAATAAATATGTTTTGATTTTAACAAAAATCAACTATTGAATAATGTCAAAATTGACATAAAAGCATTTTTTAAAAAAATATTATATTATTAATTGATATTAAATTTCTAAAAATCTAACATTCGGACAATAGACTTATATCATGATATTTTTATCATTAATTGACCACATTGGGGTCTCTTGGATGTATATAGTTTGGTTATTAACTATATAATATAAAAATACAAAGTGACATGGTAAGTGTCAAACTAATTAACTAAGAGTTAAAACATAAAGATAAGGTTAATATAATGACCCACACCTGTCTAAATTCTATTGGTTGAATGGTTTTTGATCTATACCAACCTTAACCTTTATATAATCCACTATGGAGCCATTATAATCTGAATAAGAATTTATTATAAAATAATATTTCTAGCTTTTCCAAAGGTGCCCCTCGCCCCTCTTATAAAAGGGAACTCCTCATTCTCATTACTTCACACCTTCAAAGCCTTTTGATTCGGCCAAAATATCCCCAAATACTCTCTCTCAACTTCCCTTAATACAACCTAGAGGCCGTATATTGATCATAAAGCCAACCTAAAGAATCCTTTTGATCAAATCAAAATGAAAACCCGAAGAAGAGGAAATGTTTTCACCACCCTTTTTCAAATTCATTTCTTCTTCAACATCTTCTTTCTTTGTTATTATCATTATAAAATAATGAATCCAGTATATCCTATATACTTTAATATTATTGTAAATATGGTACAACCATATTCAGTATTCTATCCATCCTTTGAATGACATTTCACCATACGTGCGTACGTACGCCTTACCGTCTCCACGTCGCGGTGTAATTGTTATTAAATATATTATTATTTGTATGGGTATAATAATGATGTGTAATTCATGTAAATAATAGATTTAACATGATAATGATTCTGTATATAAGATATACCATCCAATTAAATATTATTTTAATATCAAAAGAATGATATTGTCACTCGTGCGTACGTATGGACTACCGACTCCACGAACGCGATGAGATTCATTCTCCATCGTATCCATTCAAGTATAACTATTATTTGATGATTTAAAAATAATGTTTAAGGACTTGATATAATTCTATATATGTATAAGATACATCCTATCCATGAAAAACATGGCTTATGTAACAAAACATATCAAAGAAAACGAGTAAGTTAACATCCGAAACGACGATAATACTAAGATATTATTAACAAAGCAATGTTAAAAGATCATATATGATATCATATTAATATAGATGATTCCTGTATAATTTAATAACAAGTATTTCACCATTATACAGGAGGTTAACCTATCCTAAACCATGGAAAATTACAAGGTAAGGGTTTATTTCTCAATCTCTTCATTATCCAAGGTTGTTTATATGTAATAATCTACTGGGATCCTTTTATCATCCACATCCATGTTTCTTAAAAATATATTTCAAATTTTTTTTCTATTTACAAGAATATGGGTTAAAGTCATTTATACCCTTGTTTGAATTTTTATAAGAGGTTTATGAAGGAATCATTCCATCGTTTTCCAAACAAGGTGCTTTTTAACCTTTTCGACAGAATTACGGTAAGAATGTTTTTTATCTTATACGGTGAGTACGGCTATTTTCCGCCATTATAAAATCGTTGAATCTTCCCTTACAAGATTATAAGAATTTTTTCAAATAAAATTATATATTTTATAAATATATGACAATTAAATGTTTTCAAAATAGAAAGAGATATTTCTCAAAAAAGAGTTTTGATTTCATCTCTGTCAACATCCTTTAATGGATTTTATGCTTATTTGAAGTTGATTTATTATGATAAAAAACATATATATTTTATTGAAGGTTTTGTGATAATTTTGACTGTGGATGTGTAATTTTTATACCATTCATGGTTTATGGATTATGTATTTAAATTTCGTATGCTAGTTTTAATATGAATGTTTATGTTATGTTCAAACCTTTTAATATGGGAATGAATTGGACTAAATATGTGACGGGTGGAGCCCACTATAGCTCCTCGATGCATCGGTAGGTATCATGAGACAAAGTAGTGTTTTGGAACAAGGCCTTGACAAAATCTTGTTTGTAGTCTTGGTATGATGCCTTGGCTATGTGGTTATGATAGTCTGGCATTATGCATTCCATCATTATGAAAGTGGTTATTAATATTGCATGTGATTATTCGATTAATAGAATATCCATGTGAATATGTAAATGGAATTATTTCATTTTATTTTTAACATACTATGTTGATGTTCAAGTTTAAAATTCATTTGTTTTATTTATACATTGCCTTCAATGTTTATTCTTTTTTATGAATGCTTCCGCTATATTGTTATCCTTACTGGGCATTTGAGATCACCCCTTTTCTATGTTTTATTTTTCCCAGGATGGGAAGAAATAATTTATTAATTACCTGCATGGATAGTATGATGGGATAAGAGTGTGGAATATGAAGACTATGTTGTTGTAGTTTTCATTTTTATGATATAATGTTAAACTTTATTAATATAACTAGTTATTCTAGGGATACTAAACTAATAGGTATTTTGAGACTTGATATTCCTTGTGATCATGCCAATGTTATGTAATAATGCATTGACTCTTTGTAACTGGGGTCAGGGCGTTACAATTAACATTCTACAATGGTGATTTTTTCATAATTTTCTTAGATAGTAATATTTTTGTGTTAAAATTAAATACCATATAACTATACATTGTGTATTATGACATTATAATGATCCAAAATGATGTAATAAATACTATAATGTGTATCCTTATACAAATATATTTTTTCCATTTAAAATAATCAGTTTTTATGTTTATATTATTTGTTTTATTAAGCCTCTTTAAATACATTAAAAAAATTAATATTTTTTATGGTTTTAAAATCAAATCATTAACAGTGTGACTCACCTCCACATAAGAAAGGGATTTATTTTAATATGTTCGTCCCTTTTCCTTATGAAATAATTAAAAACGACCCCTTTTTTAGAAACCATGGGAAAACCATTGTATGGGTTTTGGTTTAGGGTATTTTATTATGTAGATTTTATATCGTAAATAATAAAGAAATCTATTTTGCTTTCCTATATAAACCCACCAGGTAAACCATTTCAATAGACACAAAACCCGCGGAGAACATCCCTACATTACCCTCCTCAATATATAAACCTACCAAGGATCCACCAAGCTCTCCATAATCCCCTTTAATGATTTTTTTCAAACACTAAAGTATGGGATCTGCTCTCTCCACCCATTATTCAATATTCACTATCATTTTATACCATTTTATTTCAAATTTCTAATCTGGGGGTGTGTTTTTTCACAAGCATCGTACTTCAAATATAATTTCTAAATGATTATAGGACCCATTCACTATCATTTATCCCTCCCATATATATTTTCAATCCCCCATTATGCTGTTGAAATTTCACCGTGGGAATAAATGCCAAAATGTATGTGTAATGAATACCCATAACCAATTCATATCAAGCATGATAACATTTCTGCACTTGTGAATATTTTTTTGGAGTATCAAATGAATGTATTTCACACTGCTTCATTATTGAATAAAATAAGATGAAAAATGAATCCATGTTTTAGGATCTATGTGTCACCAATATTCATGAGAATTAAATGAATGTGATGGGTGCACCTAGAATTTTATAGGACTCCAATGCATTATGTAATGTCTAGTATCATGAAACATCATATTGAGATAGGAATTGATCATGATTCCATTAAGGGTATTTTTTCCATCATGATTTATTGGTTGTTACCCTTTACTAATATTTTTGATGCAGTGTATTAAGTGGTTTCCACATTTCCCATGATATGATTATCATTCCATATCTTGTGTCACTGTCCATGGTTATTATTATTTCTCCTTTTATGACCTATTTATATGCCTTCTGTTTAAAAAGTTGTATTTTATTCTTGTTATTTAGTGTTTATTCCCATACTCGGCTCCATAGATCTCCCCTTTCTTATATATGTCCTTGGGTTATCCCATGTAGTATTATTTGCAAGAATTATATGTATTTTTCATTAAATATGATGCATTTTTTTGTTTTATGCTAATATATAATGTAATTAATTACCAAATACAGAAGAATTATCAATCATACGAGTTGTATTAAGTGTTATATTTTGTAATAAATCATGTATTAATGTAAAATAAAGTACATGGTTGTCATAACGACCCAGTAGAGCCCACCTGGCTAGTGTAGGGATGATCTATCATATCGCAATGCCCAAAATTTATTGGATAGATACTGGTGATAGGCTCCTAGAAGGAATAATTAAAATGGGTGGACTTTTCCATGTATACTTGTATTCACACACCAAACTGTATTGATGAAATTGTGTACATAAAGAATAATAAAGATAGTTACATATAGTGTTATCCATGCATGAAAAACATCTAGGTAATACATTAGAGTATCACAAAATGCAGAAATGTTTAAAATGTAAAATTACATTCCCAACTATAAATTAATTCCTAGCATAAAAACAACTAGAATAAAAAATAGCTGCCAACTATAAATTAATTCCTAGCATAAAAACAACTAGAATAAAAAATAGCTGAGATATATGGGATCCTGATATCCATGTTTGTGCACCAAATGCAGCCTATGTATCCATGTATTAGAATAATCTTATAATTTCACCATCGAACAATCCATCGAATACATGAGATCTGACAAATGGGGGAAAATCCCATCTGGGGAACGGTATATTCATACCTATTTTGAAACCAAAAAACCCACAAAGGGAGAAATACATAGATACCATAATATTAGTCTGCCCAACCCAATTAGTATTGAACCAAAAACCAATAAAATATATATGTTATTAGAATGAATAAATTATTAGAGATAATGGATATTTTGGTCTCATAGCATACCCTAGGATGATGAGTATGCGTTAGGATGTAATTTTCTTACATTCATTCCTATCATCTTGGATGTCTTTCGAAAGAAGTCATGAGGGATACAAGCACCACACCATAGTTTCCCATATTAAGGAGGCACCATATCCAATAGAATGATTACCCACCCCTAGTAATTTGGGGGCTTCCACTCAATAAATAGAGGACCCATTCCCTAGTGCAACATAGGTTTCCACTCAATATCATCATACATGACACTCTCTCTAGGGTGTCATGGGGATACCACATAGTAGTTATTGATAGAGGACCATTAAGCTAGTATGTTATAGGGTCTCACTCAGTTGGTAGAGGAGTTGTACCCTGTTATGTACGGGGGGTTCAGCTCAATGTGTTGAGGTCCCACACCATTGTATGTCATGAGTGGAACTCAATGCATAGAGTACAACACCATAGTATTACATCAAGGCAGTTCTACTCAACCAGTGGAAGGGGTATTGGGTAATCACACCCTGGTGTGAATACGGGGTTTCCAACACCATCCTCTCTCTTGTATGTTCACTCTTAATCAATAACAACATTAGACATCTATTAAATAATCATCACCCTCAATACATTCCATACCCTATCTAGAAATCCAATATTAATTCTACGATTGTGTTCTAAATGGAAAAAATATTAGGATATGAACATCTTAGTCTAATATAGGAATCTAAACAACTAAGTTACAAGAGGATGTATTTCTAGAGAGATCTATATGGAATATATGGGGACCACACATTTTGTTATCCCGCCTCACTACATTGCCATGTACTATTTTAGAATATGTAATAGAAACCAGGTAATCATTCATGGCATGTTCAGGTCTACACTGCATGTCTCCACCACCTGAGGTTGTCCCATGTCCTCCTGGTCGTGATCGCATTCATTGGGGGTTTCCTATGTTCTAGTCCATATACCTAGCCAAGCATTTGGATCAAACCATGTCCATGTACTCCTAGAGTAAATGACATGTCCTCCAACACAAGTTCATGGGTATGTTCTAGGTGTAACCTGGCTTGTCCACCCTTGGAGGGTCACACAACATGTGTCCACAACCACATGGCATGTGATCCATATATTCTCTAAAACCCTAATCATCTTATCTAGGTGAGGGTTCACAAAATTCTTTCCTTGACTGAAAACTATGTAGTTTAGTTTTTCATTGAAACTAATGTTCTCAGTGTGGTTTTCAAGATCCATCAAATCCACAATGAATTTTTCCTATTGAACACTCTAAATCTACTACAATCAATTGTAATATCATTGACTGTCATTATCTAGGCCTCTAATGGTGGGAAATCATAATTTGACTACACTCATGATTCCCATAGTGCCACTAGAAGCATCTCTCATCACCTTTCATCACTGCTCTAGATCTGAGATCTATGGAGGCCCCAACTATATCCTACAACCTATCTTGATCCATCTTTAAATCATTGTCCAAGTGTTCATTTTCCAACCTATTATAAATCTAGGTGTCTGATCGCACTCAAAACCACCCCGATAATGTCGAACTGGGAAAAAATTGGCAATTTATGAATAATGAACAGAACGGGTTGGGGAAAAGGAAATGTTAAAAGATGAAATTGTTGTTATCCATGCATTGTAATAAAATGTTCATAAATCATTGATATCCAAATTTCTTAGCATAGAATGTCAAGAATTAAATTTATTAAAAATTAAGTAATATTTTTTGTAGGGTTGATATACATTGATCAAAATCGAATAAAAATATCCATCATCAATATTTTAATCAAAAGATAGAAATCCTAATTTTAGGGGAACTACGAAGCATATTTATTGATTAATGGAAACAAATACTTTGACCAGTGAGGTTGATAACCAAAAAAATTAGATACTTCTCGATCCACCACAACCCATTTATCATTTGTTGATTGATGGAAATATGTCAGTAAAAACACTCTCTTCTTGGTCTCATATATTATAATATATATACGTTTCGCCCATTCACATCATCATAATAACATATTTCTAGAGGGATGGTTAGGATATTTTTATTAAATTATTCAATTATATAAATTTTATAATTCGCAAAACATGGCTGCAAATAGCCACCCCAATAGTACATCTAGCGTCCACCAATGTTATGTCACTCCTAGGGTAAACCAAACATTCTAGAATCATTTGTGGGCTCATATTTCATATCTATGTCTCTCATTAGGTGATAACACATTACGTATGAAACACAATTTTCAAGTGATATTAATATATTTAATATTTTTTATAATCAAAATTATGGACTATTCAATCAATGAAATTTCACGTTGTCTCAGCACCTACCATTGAAAATATTCCTTAATATATTTCAATGTATTAAAAGGGAAAAAGGTCATAGACTATATATTTATGATTCTCCCAATGACCTGTCATGGAAAATGTGAAATTATTATGTTAAGTCCCTATGAATAAAAAAGGAATCCTACTCATCACCAAAGTAATTAAAACTATATCATATACTCAGCATGGTTCACACACCAAATAATGAAAAATAGTTTGCAATTTAATATCAATGAATATATGCATGAAAGGTACCACACATACTCTACCATATTGGTTTATCTCTCTCACCCCCCAATTCTAAACATCTTGTGCTGGAATCCCTTATATATCGGAGTAGTATACTTATATGGTATTACAAAATTTATATCATGATTTATAACTCAATCCACTATAGCACGTTCATGTATGATGATAGAAAACTATAGTCACTACAACCATATATGGGTATGTTATATAACATAGGGCCACCACAACCCACACATTCATGTATAGTAAAACCATGAGACATCACATTCCAAGTAGACATGTTCCTACAACATAAGTTATCACAACCTACATAAACATCCACATTTAGCTATAACCAATGGGTGAGGTTGGGGAAAGAAGAATGCATGCATTAGTTTCCTTAACAATATGGATATCGGGGAGAACACTCTTGAATCATTTCTATGTTGGTTTCCCTATTGACTCACATGGTGGAGCATATAAAATCCAAAAATATATGATTATATCAAATTCAACCACACTTGTGGAAATGTCCTAACATTATTCTCATCTACAATTATCATTTTATATGACACCAATTTAACGCTACTATGTCCTGGTAATTTTTATATTACATATGCATATAAGTATAAAAATTCAACATCAATAACCATCATTACATATTAATTAAAACATTAATATTATTTCATTAAACCCCCATTACCTTTTATGGTACAATTATTTAATTTTATTACAAAACCAACTTGTATTCAAAATTCATATTCTTATTTCTTGATTATCGTCCCATTCTCTTTGAGTATTCATCCCAAACGTCCAATGATTATTTTATTTGACAAATATCATTTCCTAATTCAATAACCCAAATCTGATGATTTTATTATTATTTCATTACTATTCAGTTATCCATGTTCTATTGGACTCATCCCAAACCACCAATAAGAATATTCACTCACAGTACATAGACCAATTTTAGAATGTAGTTTGGAAACACAAAAAACATCCATCCCACAACTATCAATCAAAAAATATTGATTGATAGGGTAAATCCCATCACTCAACATATACCAACTAACAATAAGAATCCACCCATAATTTTATGGTGACATATTATTCTTACAGATTTCCCATATCAATTAATATGACACAAGGAAGACTGACTCTCTACTTGTTCCTTCTACCACAACCATAACAACCATACACATCAAATCATACCATTGACCAACTATACTCGAGCATATAAAAAAGAAAATAAATATTTATTTTGTAAAAAAAATGCTGGGGTAGTTCAAGAACCTAGCTCTAAGTCAAACAAAGCTATTACAAATAAGTATATGCTCACAAAACCCAAAGCATAATTATTCAGTAAACTCACTTTTCAATAAATAAATTAATTAACTAATTTAAAATTCATATGTTTTATTAAAATTATAATATTAATAACATTTATCAATAGTGATAAATAAATCAAAATCATACATTAACTATAGTTTCAAATGAAGTAGTTTACTATGAATAAAGACAATCAAATTCTGTTTCAACTTTAATTATTCATTTTATCCTTATTAGTTTTAAATTTTTAATCTAATTTCATAAATATAAATCATTATAAAAAATAATAAAATTAACATAAATGAGATATCACACTATCTAGAAAATAACTAGATGTATCATCAATATAGAATCACTAAATGCCATCAGAAAATGCTTTAAATCCCCTCTTAATTAAAATTATTATCATCATCATTTTTATTACATATATTACTCAAATAATCTTATGAATGAAAATCCAACTCATTCACATAAAATGGAAAATTAATGAATCCTTAACCTCAATATGGGAAATCAACATTATCCTAGGAAAATATAACAAAGAAAAACGTCTAACCACCTCTTTTATGGAAAACCAATAATTCCAAATATCATTATACAAAAGAAAACACCCATTAATCAGATAATGGAAACCCATGAATAATAAATATATGAATAACCCTGGTAAGGAGATTGATATTTTGAGAGATAATGACCATAGAGAAAATGAGAAACTCATCTCAGATCACTAATAGATCAATCTCTAGGATTTTTGGTATAAAGCCATGTAATGGAGTGGAAATGTATTGTAGAGAGTCCCTTCGGATCCCATGGGTTCAAAGGATAATACAATAATTTAAGATATTATAATAGAGATCCTGAATTTGAATAGGATATATTTTCAATAGACCATAAGATGATCCCATTGAGCATGAAACAATACGTAGGGTTTTCATCCAAATTATAATGAAATAAAGAGGGTGACATAATTATGGATCCTAGTCCAACCAGCCACTAAGATCCAAAGTGAAATCTATTCCATATCTACCTTTTATACTAGAAACTCAGGTTTGGGCTATATAATAGCATGTGAATAATGCCATATACTCCCCCAAATTAATAATGACAAGGAAACTCAATCCCATAGGACTCCAAATAGTGTGGACCACGACTGCACTATATGTTATATCTCCAAGACACATTATACTAAAGCCTAGTACAATTTAGTACCAACCCACAAATCAACAAGGACACCCATACCTGAAACCCTATAATCCATAAGGTAATAATGTTCTATGTTTTACATGTCTAAAAATGAATAGGACCATGAAATCCTTCATCCAAAGGACCCCAGACTTCAAGGACATTGAATATTCCGCAAAACCCAACTGCTAAAGAACATCCTAAGGATCAACATTATAGAATGGACCTCCAATTTATATTTTAGTTCATAAATGAATCCACCCTTCCAAATTTCTCCTAAAACCCTCCCAACACCCAGGTGAATGACAGAAGGTGTTGGTAAAATTCATACCCTTATATATTTTAATTATTCCATTCTTAAATTGTCTAAATGTTCTAAAGGGATATTCATCAAAAATCAATAATATTATGTCAATGATTTATTTTATGTTAATTTGTCTCTAACAACATGAACCTAATGTATTGTTGTTATATTAATTTTCCATGTATTTACATTGAATTCAGCCAAAAAACCTTTTACACACTATAACATGGATTTGATTCTTTTTAATTGATATATTCAGTAAAGCTATAGACCGGATTAAGTTCCTAACAATATAAAATTAAATTGTTTCCATATTAATTGAATTAGAGATATTCTTCCCACTTTATGTGTTCAACTGATGGTTAACCTATTTCCAGAGACCTAACAATTTATTTCATTACAATACATGTAGTTTCACACTGTTGAATTATATATGAATATTTTGGAAGGGTATATAAAAATATATTGATATCCATAGGGTTGTACTATAAAGTGAAATATATATTTTTTAATCCATTGAATTATATACAAACTAATTATATCATTTGGTTATCATTGGTATCCAAAAATATCAATGTGGTTGGATTCTTTTTGGGTGAATTAATTTATAGAAGAGATGTTGTAACAATTTCAACAATAGAGTGGGAGAATTCCTGACATTATGTTTTACATAATAGTATAGATGTTGTACCATATTTTAAAACTCTCAATGAAATTTATTGAAATTTAAACCCATGAAGGGATGAATAATGGATATTATATACTCATTATCAATATTTTTTAGATGGTTCAATGACCATAGTTTTAAAGATTTTATCCTTAAATATGATTTCAATTTCAAAAACATTTGTTGTCTTGCCAAATGTCTAACATTACTTGTATTATCATATAATGGTTATCTAATAAGAATTTATATTATCTATACCACAGAAAATGTTTAACATATTATTTATAAAAATTCCTGGACAAAATATTGTGTTAGAATTGATGCAAGAATCTAGTACCAAGTAAAAGTTTCCAATATATGAAAATATTTCCAACCTTAGCATCATCAAAAAATATTGGATTTTGATTATTCAATATTCCATAAATTAATTTTTTTAATCAAATAGGTTGATAACTGGTTCCTAGTTAAAAAAATATAAATTAGGATTTATAAAAGATAATATTATTAAAGAGGTGTACAAGAACGAAGCATTAATAATGGAATTAGATGTAGTATAAGTATTTTATTCCTAGATCTTATAATAATAAATTGTCCAATTATTCTACCATTGACTAAAAATAATGAATTTCCAAATAAAACTTTCATTGGGGATGGCCCATCCAATGGTTTATTAATATCATTTCATGGTGGTCATAGTGTAGATATTATCATGTATATAATAGGGCACCATAATTAGGGAATTTGGACAATCGATAGTGGGGAATAATGACTTAAAAAGTTATTGAAAATAAAATGAGTTCAATGATCTGTTAAAATTTCATTGATTGGTATTTTATATAAAATATGTTTCCTCAAAATAATATGTGTTAACTTCTATATTTAAATAAACCAAATCGATATTTTATCAAATTCTGTAGATAATCTCTTCCCCAAAAGATAATTCTAGAAAAGTCGTGGAAAAATATATTATCAATAAACAAATTGAGGAAATATTATAAGGCATAAAATATTGGGTTATGAAATACATGAATGTATATTTTAAATTTATTAATAAAAATTATTATGATGAAAATTAATGATCTAATATTTGAGGTTGGATTGAATGCTCAATATCAGCCTAATGACCAAATAAGTCCATTTTCATTAGTTGTGTTGAGGATATCACTAGAATTAACAAGTAAATTGATATATATAAAACCTTTGTATCATGAAATAGATTTCAAGACACAAAAATCCATGCATGATCTCCCAAGGGAAATCATAATCACATCAACTAGAGTTGATTTTCTATTGTATCCTTAGGTTGACATTGTCCGCACAAACCAGAATAGTAAAACTTTGAGCCATGGCATCCTATTTAGATATGTACCATACCAATTAATAAATTATATCCTGGATACACATAAGAATTAATCTATAGCCAAAGATAGAGTGATGTGGAGGTATAAGTCCAATATCAACTACCTTAACAACCTGAATTATGGGGAAATCACCGCCCAAAAAATTTGGGTGTTGTCTTCCAAACATAGTTAGGAGGTAGATTGTTTAATATTATATATATATATATCACACATAACAACAATAACACATACATCCTAAACATAGTATCAACTATAACTATTTCCTCACATGGTACCCAGCTACCACTTCTAATGCCCATGAAACTGTATTTCACACAAGAATATAAAAACCAAAATTCAGCATCATTTACCATATATTATTATAAATTTGGAAATTTTCTCTTCATTATTAAGATCCCCATTACAGATTTCAGTTTAATCATTATATTTCATTATAATCCATTGTTCCTTCATAATTGATGTTATAATTACTAGATATCCATCCCATGCAATTTGAACATTCATCCCCACCATCTGATGGTTTCAATTATCTAATATATATCATTACCACTATTAAAAATAACCATCTCATTAGTTCATTATAATTTCAATACTATTCCTTAATCTTGGTACTCTATGAATCGTCCAAATCTAACATAAAGAAGATGCACTCATAGTACATCACCCAACGGTAATATGTAGTTTGGGAATAGAACAAACTACTATCTGATAACTATACATAAAAAATAACAACATCAAATATAGTAAATGTAATATCATAACCTATATTAACAAAAGAATCAACATCCTGCCAATATAGTCTAGTTATAGGAATGGTCATCTCTTAGCTCATTCATCTACTTCAAACATTATCCTCATATCAAAGAACAAGAAACACAAAATTCAAACTATAAAAATGTGTATCTAACACAAAAATTCCAACCGCACACAAATAATCATTGTAAGGCTATACCATCCTATAATATATACACATGTAAAAAAAATATATTTTTAGTGAAAAATTTCATTGGCCAATTAAGGACATACCTCTGAGGCATACAAGACTCTATCAAACAAGTAAAATCTCTATCATCCCCAAACATTTATATTTAGTGAAAATCCATTCTATAACATCTAGAATTTACTGGTACATTATGCATATGTTTTTGTGACACGAAACACATAAAAACATCTATCAATAGTTATAATTAAAACAAAATCATGCTTCAATAATACATTCACATTCAACATATTTTAGTGAATAAAAATAATCAAATTCACCTAATTCATTCATTATTAATTTAATCATTTCATGATTTATTTTTCTATCAAATTTCATACATAACAATCATGGAAAAAACATAACATTTCATGGTAATTTGATAATACAAAATATAAAAAATAATAAGAGACATAATAAACATTACATTACCACATGAAACCATAAAATCCATTCGATTCATTCATAATTATGGTTATTATCATCATAAAAATTAAATAAACATTTACCAATTTTAAAAAATCATGATAATAATACACCTACACATAAAAATGGTAAGTAAAAAATCCCTCACCTAAATATTAGTGTTCAATATTATTCAAATAAAAATTTAATAAAAATCATAAATCTTTAATCACTAATCTTGTAAAAAATCAAAGATTCCAAATAACACATCCAATAAGGAAGCATACACCAATTTCCAAATTGATAGGGAGAACAAGAGTGACCAATACAAATAAAGAAGATGAAAAACTCACATCTTTTCCCCAAAAACATTTAAATCGATGAGTTGGGGGATAAAGCCTAGAAAAGTTGTCTTATGGTTTCAAAAATCGGCTCTTCAGTTTCCGGGGGTTTATCTGACAATAAATTAAATAATTAAATTACATCATTGATCACAAATTTATATAGGTTGTTTTTTAATAGAACATAGAGAATTATCATTGACAATATAATAATAAATTGGGTTTTTAGCCGAACTGTGACACATTATATATGCTCACATTATTGTGGAACCTGGAGTAACCTCTCTATATGATAATATATATATATATATATATATATATATATATTCCCTGTATCACTATGATCATAGAAACATAGTGTAGGGATATGGTAGAACCCATGTGCTAAACCATATTAATGCCCATATTAACAATTATAAGGAGAACCAATCCCCTACTACTCCACACCACATGTTCCATGACAATGCCTCATGTTCTATCTACAATACACATTTTTTCACAACTAATTACTAAATCATATCCTCCCCTAAAACAATGGGGACACCAAATATTTATCCCATATGTTCCACGATATTATTTAATGATACCCCATAGGGGTTTCTAAGTCAACAATACTACCTAATCATTCAACACGATGATCATACAATTAATTGAGTGTAGATATAATTTAAAACCAACCCCAATAGATAAACACATCACTCCATGCTATATTATGGTCTTCCAGCTAATATTTCATATCACACCCACCTTTAAAATTTCATATTTTTCCTAGACTCCTCCAAACACCCCAAACCACAGTGAAAGTTCTTCGAAAAAACCAGTCCCTTATAACCAATACCTCTAAAATAATTCTCATCCTCAAGAATTTTATAAAGAATAAGGAATCAAATGTATATAAACAAACATCACATGATATGTCTCTCAGGAATCTATTTATATCAGGAACAAATCCAGCACATCATAGTAATGAAGTACAAAAACTCATAACATTTTCCATCTCATAAATCAACAACATCCATCATATAAACTCAATAAAATAAAATTAAAGAATAAAAAACACATGATATTGAGTATGAATTTGTGAATCCCACTACTATGTGATCTTCTTCAAATGATCATTCCACCAAATAGAATGAACCAAAGGAATAAAATTCTTTTGAAACACCCTCTCCTGATGATCCTGGGTGTCAGTAGGCCACTACATGAATCTATAAAAATATTAAAAATCCATATACATATTTAATGACATGTGATTTGTCGTGATGGTACTGATGGAGATGTGACACAAGAAATAATCATTTATCTTACTCATCTATGAGGTAAGTGTCATCCATTATGCAAAAAAAATATTAATCATAAAATCACATTGAAGGATTAATAAATTAGGGAGAAATATTCCTCCCATGAATGAACCATTAATACACATTATGAGGATATATCATAAAGAACATATGATATCTAATTTAATACTCTTGTGGACACCTCCCATGATCACTATAGTATATATAATGATATTTCACTACATCAATTTTCTTATGGATCACCTATAATAACTCTTTCGTTATTTGTTACAATTTGAGTCTAACAATTTTGTACTAACTAATTTCAATCCACTAGAATAGAAATTGATATGTTCACCATAAAATTCTTCAAAAAAATTCATAACAGTGATGTAGTGATAAAAAATTTTGTATGAAAACTCCAACAAGTTTATCTTCCTTAACCACAAGACTCTAAAATCTAGAATAAATGTGTTAAAAATTTTATATAATGTCATGATAATAAAATCTCTTTACATATCCATCTATAAATGAAAAGTTGTTATAAGAAATAGTTATGATAAAAAATCACATAGGATAACCATCAGGACCTTATAGGTGAAAGGGGGATTACAATCGGAGATAATAATCTCTAAAACCTCGTGACACCTCTCCACTTCCTCCAGCTATAGCCTCAATAAAAACTCTACCAATATTGAAAAATAAATAATTAATATGTATTTTGAAACGTTTCAAGTATTCCATGGTCACTAATATTTAATAACACCTCCCTAGTCATTATGAAATATAGTGACGAATCCCATCAAGATTCCCTCCCACTAACACTAGTGAATATCAAGCTTTTGAAGCAACTATATTAGAACATAGAACTCAACAATCACCCTTTGGAAAACTAATCATCAAAATGAAAATTCTACAAGTGATCACTTCATTCAAAGTCACCATAAGTGAATTCACATGGAATAATATATCTTATCCAAACAATAATATACCAAAAATTGAAAACTATGGACTCATAAACAACCATATCGTGCACCGTAAATGGAATGGAGTAAATCCCAAAAATCAACCCTTGATATTGGTTATCCTTATAATATCTCTCAGGATCTATCCATAAAAAATATATCTCACTAGCTCAGGACCTCCTAATACTCTATGTTGTACTCCTCTTGTCTCATCCCCAATGTTGAATACAACATCATCTAATGAAGATAACCTCTATAATCAACTACCCCACATGTCCAGTTAGATCAAACAGAGATCATCCATCACTATCCATACTTTACCAAACTTACACACAACAACATTGTATGAATTCTGGATGAATGAATTTTCCTAAATATTCCCCTTTCAGTTGGTTTAAAATTTATCAAAATAATATTCCTTTAAAAGAGACGACTAATTTTATTGGCGTAAATTAAAATAATTCAAAGATAAGACATTCTTCGGAGTCTTGTGAACTGTGAAGACCACAAAATTCTCACCAATGAGAAATTGATACCATTAATTCATAGAATACACACCCACTATATGTTCAAGATGATGGGTGAAATACTTGCATTCATGATGACATAACTATTGTGACCCATAAACTAAAATCTCACTCTGCTACAACATAAAACAACCAATCTAGGGCATGAAATATCACAATAAACATAGAATGAAATACCCTCTTTAAAAAAACTAGATGAAAAAAGATATATTTCAAATACTCAAAAGTAGTCAAGCACTGGTTAGTCAATTTGAAGAACTAATTTTTAGTGGTCAATGATTTCATAGGATTAATAATCCCTGATAATTAAGGTACAAATTGTTTATAATAGCCAATATGTCCATGTAATCTCTGCACATCGACAACGTTATTAGGGTGACCTAAGATTTAACTACCTCAATATTTAAAAAATATATGACCAATAATTTTTTATAAACAAAATACCCCAATAATAGAAATCTCGGTATCAAACTCAAAGTTTTATAGTTTCCCAAACAACCGGTTTAAACAAAAAAACACTAACACAGATCACAGATACATTGTATACTACTCATCTAATTCAAAACAGAAAATGATATCACCACTAAACACAGTAAAGATAATTTCCAAAAATTAATGGAACATATTATTGAATAATCATATGAACTCAACTTCTATGTTAATCAACCTAAAAAACACCAAAATGAATTCATAATTGCCCAAATGATATATGAAATTTTTCAACAGAATATTCTCATCTATCACCCATGATTAGTGATATCCTGATTGCAAAAAGATATTTAAGAACTATCTGGCTCCCTTAAGAAAATTTAATTTATCATCAATACATGTGAGAGGCTATTCGTTGTTTATAGCCCCCTTATTACAGCATTTATACACAATACACTTCCATAGACCCTTCTTCCCCATCATATAAAAAATTAGAGCACCGGAAGGACAAACACTAATCTAAATAAAACATCACTATAGAAGATCATCAATTTGAATTTAAAGCTCTCACAACAATGAAGGAATCATCCTATAAGGGTACATTCACTATTAAAATGGTACTAATAGTTTTTTTAATTATTTGTTTAAAAAAATGTTGTTCATTTCTAGACATTTTTTGCCTCATTTTTAGACCTGGATAATTTAGTTATGTTTTAATGTACATATGTTTAATGGTGGAAAAATTAGCCTTCTTTTTCAAGGAACCTGGTTATTTTAGTGATATTCTTATGCCACGGTTTAATAGAGACTTTACTATTATAGCTATGTTTTTAAGAAAATTAGGGTGTTTTAACAATGTTTTTTAAAAAAGATGTCTATTATAGTTTTATTTTTTATGATTATTTTAAAATATTGTAAATTATAGATATAAGTACAATTATATTAATATACATATATAATAAAATATAATAATTATATATATATTTATATATATATATATATATAAATTTAAATTTATATACAATTACATTAACATATATTTATATATCATTATATTTATATATGAAATTGAATATCTACATATAAATACACATATATATTTTTAGATATTATGATATATATATAATGATATATATATATATAAGTGTGTTCTTATATTAAATGTAGATTACATCCTCCACAGTAGAATAGAAGATAATAAAGGAAACATATAGACTAGGGGCAGGACCCCATGACCCTCCACGCACCCCCACCGCAAATACAAACCACTCACCACTAAAAATGGGTCTCTATATGGATTAATATATATTTATATACATAGACATATATATATATCGATAGATATATGTGTGTGTGTGTGTGTGTTGATTATGATAAAGTACAAGGAATAAAACTGATATTGGGACTCGACCCCGTGACCATTTCTCCAAACTGCACCCTCTCAACCAAATCTGTTACCTATAGGGGAAATATATATATATATATATAGACATAAATATATAATTTTCTTTATTTATTTATGTGTATTTTAAATATGTATATATATATAATGAGATAATATATAAACACACATAAATATATATATATATATATATCTATGTACATTTATATATAAATATATAAAAACAAATATATTTGTATATAAATATTAATTTATATATTTATATTTATTAACATGGTTCATTCTTTTTTTTTGTGTTTTAATAGGTTGAATCTTGATATTCTGTTTCAAGAAACTCATCTATTGTTTGGCATGAAAACAACTTCTCCATGTACACAACTCCAATTCCCTCCCACTATGTTTGATAACCCTCACCCATCAGCTACCCTTACACACTCAGAAGCCACCTTCCAATACTCACTCAAATGCCACCCTCACCTTTTGGCACCCTCTACTCACTCAACTATCACCTCCCTCTAATAACATTGATGATACCCCCGCATGTTTTTCAATATAATTAGTTAGAATTTCGTCATCACATCACTATGTATCAGATATCTCCCTCTACTAATAATATCTCCCTTAGATAAAAAAATAACATCCATTAGACCACTGAAGTTATCCTCTTGCATCACCTCCCTCAGCAACAGTGATCTTAGTTGCTTGAAATTTGTATGTTCTTTATGTTATTTTCAATTTCCAGTCCAAAGATTCTCTAGTCATGGAGTTTAATATTCTAAATTTTATATACCCATTATTCTAGTGAATTTCATTTCTTGATTTGTGTAGGGTCACAGTCATTTGATATTGAATGATACCTAAGACCCAGTCAGTCTAATGTAAATATTGATAATATAATTTATCTTCAATTATTTTTTATTCAATTATTTTTTTAGTGAATGTTGATTAAATTTATAAATTTATCTTTGAGTTAGTAATTTCAAAAAAAATTAATTTCTAGAAAAATAATGTTGTCATTATATATGAAATAAATCCATTTTATTTTATAATTGAAATAATATTCATTAGGAAGTATTATAGTTAAATAGTACCTTTTATGCAATTGGGGAATACATTTATTTATTTCAGTAATTTATTTGTCTAAAAAATCCATTACTGCTATTTTTTCACTAATAAATTTTTATTAATAATATACATGTTGATATTAAAACAAATAATTAACTTTTATACATATTTATTTGATACTCGTTATTCATTCATTGAAAAATGGACAAATTATTAATTTATAATCCTTATAACACATTTGAGTATAAATAAGGATTTCATAAATTTTTATACTTCCCATTTTTTGGATAAATGTGTTGGGATAAAATAATTTCCTCATGGAATAAATGAGAGTTAAAAAATTGACAAATTATAGAAATATTCTTATAGCTATTGATAGTTAATCTATTTCAAATAGGTTATACTATTTAGATTATTCGTGGTCAGACAAGTTCTCTAAAAACTATAGTTGAAAATCATTCAACTTAATAAGATAGAAAAGCTATAAAAATTTATATCAACACAATGTTCTATATGGTTAATGATGAATTTAATCTTTTTTAAATTATGAATTTCATGTGGATTTAATGGAATGTGATGTTATAAAATAAATGTCTAATGAATCTGAATACTATTTACAAATACTCAAGGGTAGAAAATAAAGTCCATATGAATTCTGTAAAAAATATTCCATGATTTCATTCATGGTTAAATTATACCATATAAAATGTTGATACGAAATAAGTTACTAGGGAATGTCTATAATATTGTAATTCTTTTCACATACATCTGATAATAATAAAATTACAAAAAAAATCATGAATCCATGAAAATAATTTCAAAAATAAAATATAATTATACTAAAATTAATATGTAACCCCATAATTCTATGATATATTTTGGTATTGAGGAAAATTGGGAAACATGTAAGATGTGTCCTAAGTATAAATAGAAACAAAGGGATAATGGGATGTATAACTGGTAGAAAATAAATAAATTACACGTAAATTATTTGAGATATAATCTTTTGATTTAATAACAGAATTGATGGTTTGTTTCAGTAAATAAACCATATAGATACAATTTCATTCATCTGTAAATAATAATTTTGGTTTTCTAAGACAGCCACGAAACTATAAATCATTAAATAACATTGATAAGAAACATCCTAAATTTTATTTAGACAAAGAATATATATGCCCATTGTTATCTTCTTATTGATTTAATACATTTTATTGTACATGTATGAGTTATAAAATTCAGGTTATTTTATTCATTAACTATATAGTATATCCATGGATTTGTATGAAACAAATATCATTCTTGATATTGATAATATTTCCAGGTAAATGAAATCTATTAAATATCATTGATATAAATATTTAGACATCAAGAAAATAACATTATGTTTCATGAGATACATGTGTCAAAACATTTGATTCATTTAGTAATGATGTGTTTAATATGTGTGCAACATTATTTTAACCTATTTGTGATTTTCATAGGTATGAAACTTCATCTAGATGTAACACATATATATGATTGTCTTATCCATCTTCTAATTTTGAATTAAAACCCTTTTGATGTATTAATAGTATAAATTCATGTTTCAGGAGTTATCAACAAATTTTTAAGCTTCAACATAGATTGAGGTGATCCTGGAAGTTATTTGATGGAAGGATAGATGGTATACATTTACCGATTTAATAAAAAGGTGAAAAAATCTATATCGATGATGAGAATGTTAATACTATATTTTTAAATGAAACATATGTTAATAGGGGGTCTAAAATATCAAACACACATAATAATATTCAACATAATACACAAAAAATGTAAAAATAGTGTTTTTTTAACTTCTATACCAGGTGAATAATTTATTATGACATAATAATTTTATCAAGCATATTTGATATATTTCTTATGATAATGTTATATTTACCTTGTTGAATATTGTTGGGAAATCAATATATCCCTTAAATGCTCAGAGGGACACAGAAGAAATGAGAATTAGGCACCAACGTGCCTTTATGAAGATAAAAGATATGAACCGTCGTTGGTAATCTTATCAATTTCAATTAATGATACATTTCTAAAGGTATTATAGACTATAACAATCCCATATGTCTATTTAGGTAACATTAGTAGACACATCAATGTGTGTTTATGAAATATTTTAGAACAACAACTTCATTACACACACATTTTGAATGAACAACTACTATGTTTTTTCAATAAGAAGGACACTTCAAAAATTATGTGATTTCATGTATAATTTCATTATATTCATTATTCAGAAAAATACGTAATTACGTGATAAATTTCAATGAACTCCATCTTCTCCATACATTAATTTTTATGCATTTATTATATTTAAAAATCTTATTTACACCATTTTTATCGATATGGTCCATTAAATCATATATTTGATTGATGATGTTAAATTATTAATTATTATTTAATATTTTTGGATGTATCCCATTGAGTTCTACATAAACAGTCCTATCAAATTTATTTATTTTTTTTATTTTGATTATGTTTTATTTATTTTGATGAATGTTTTTATTATGTACTTAGGGAAACTAAAAATATATTTATATTATAAGTCTCAAATTGAACGCACAATAGCGATAGGTTTCATGGACTAAAAGGATTTAACATTTTTTCAAGGAATTTATAAGGAATTGAGAATGATTTAAATCATGTTTGGTGTTTTAATAATCAACCTGTTGGCAGTTCAATTTCTTTCATTTCATTTTGTCTTCAAGAAATGCATGTTGGTGGTTTGAGTTATGATACACAATATCCAATGGAAAAGTAACAACAATATCATCATGTTTTAAAAATGTGGGATATTTTAGATCCATTCTGACAATAAGATGTATGAATTTTATTATGTGGAATAATTATATGTAAAAACAATATAAACACATTTTATACTTTTCATATGGAATATAGAGATGGTGAGTGGTAAAAAATAAAAATTTATACATGTTCTTATATTGAGATAAACCATAGTGACAATAAAATATTTATTGGTTTTTATGATTTGTAAGTATTAATATAACTTCTAATGGTTTTTTCATTTTTGGTATTACGATTTTCATTATATCATCCTTATAGATTATAAATTCATGTGATGAGTTCTCAGTTGAACTAAATTATATTGTTATGTGTAGCATTAATTATGAAAAATTTTATACTAAATATTATGTTAATGGATTAAGTCTTATATCTCTGAAACATGAGCGAGCACAATGAACACAAATTCACATTATGTTTGGTATTAGATCAAGTAATTATGAAAATGTTAATGATGATAAATTACTGTTTGGAGGTGTTCCTTATAGAAAAAATTTTATCTATATTATTTATATAATATATCATTGGAAATTTTATGTTCCTTTATTCATATTCATATGGGAAAAGAAAAAAATCATAAAAGAATTCTTATTGAGGAGTTGGAATTTTGATTTTTAAATTTTTGATGGTAAATAGACACTATTGACGATGATAGAAATAAAATATATGTCAAGGATTCAATGGATAAAATTTTATGTTCTGTTGAAGATGAATTTTATAGAAATTATAGCGTCCCTTTACATTTAAATCCTAATCACATCTTTTACATGGGGGGGGGGGAGGATAATGATAACTATCATTAATCTGAAGTATATCGATAAAAAATGATGGAAAATTATTTCCTATTTTGGTGGGGAATATAATATTATCTAGTTCATATATTTGCATTATTATTCTATATGATTATTTTATTTAAATATTTTTGAATATTTCATTATAAAATTTGTCATTTATTTTCTAGAAACATAGAGAGGAAATGATATCTTCCAAACATGTATTGTTATTTAGCTCAGGGTTCCTTTTCAAAAAATTCACATGATGAAAAACGAAAGATTTTTACATGATATTTTGCACCTAGAGAATGAGAATTAATAAAATGAACTTCATATTGTTCATAAACAACCAAAATTTTCATTTATGTATAATAGATCAAAACATGATGAAGTTAATCATAAGGATGAAACTTATAATAATAAACTATTCTTTTTTATGATTCAATATTTGTTTTTTAGAATATAATGCCACGAAAATGACTAGAAATTTCATATACCCATATATATGGTATCTAAATGATGAGAAGATTTTACCACACTAGATTAAAATAGGCCAATCTATCATGAAGACTTCTTGCTTATTACATAAATATGTAGGTTGTTTGGATAAAGACTCTGAACTATTCCCCTTATGTTACGAGAGTTAGTGGAAAAATTAAGCTATATATAATGATGAGTTATTTAAAAATATCATCCATGTAAAATATATTTTCATGTTTTCTTATATGTGTGATCATATTTTATTTATTTCAATTTTTTACACCTTCCAAATTTCTCTATTTTCTATATTCATAGTTGAAATTGTCATCTATAAGAGTAATATTTTGAAATCAACTAGTCATATATAGAATTATTTTGTATTATTTTTGGAAATTATTAAATA
Source organism: Viscum album (assembly GCA_963277665.1). NCBI lineage: Eukaryota > Viridiplantae > Streptophyta > Magnoliopsida > Santalales > Viscaceae > Viscum > Viscum album. Next base: position 1,196,896,440 of record OY728121.1, on the reverse strand, counting down.
ATGGAACAATTAAATGGGTTGAGTTGATCAAGATAGTACTAAATGGATGTAATCTATATCATTGGGTATTTTTACCAACTCATGTGGAAAAAATAGTTTGACACTCCCATGCCCTTTTTTGACTTTTTTATGATAAATTAGAATCCTTGTTGTTTTTAATCTTCATTAGATTGGATAAATATAAAAAAATTATTAAATATACATTGTTTTCCACTTATTAGTGGATTTTAAAGCACTGAACAATGAAGGTAACACATTTTAAGTGGATATAAAAAATAATAAAATATTTCTTTTATTATTATTAGAAATTGAATTTGACTTTTTAGCATAAAAAGTCTAAATTATAATTTAGTAGATGATATGTGTAAAATATAAAAAATAGGCTTGATTCAACAAAACACATCACATGATATAGCACAATATATGGCTTGATGAATTCCTCCATTCACATTATATGTTGTCAACTAGTAGTGAGGATCTAATAGATATTGTCATGAGTTTATATGACTAGGATAGTTTGGAATAATAGTAGAAAACATACAAAACATCCAAAATTATAATCATCAATGTACACATGAAAAATGGACTAAAACAAAAAAAATAATATACTAAATGGAATGAATCATGAAGTCATACATACTCCAATCATGGAAATAATACAACAGAAAGTCGCCCACATGGATAAAAACAAATAATATATTAACAAAATGAAAATAAATAAATTTTTCTCTACTAACTGCTCTATGAATAACAACATAACTAATCCCCATGATGCTCGAGCCTCACCATCCTGATCACGAGACTCTACATGAGTAGATCTGGTCAAAAATTTTATACTAGCCGATAACCCCCACCCATCATGCATCATATTCTCTATCATAAATTTTACATCAGGTCTACATGCACATCGAGGTGGATGTACAAGGGGGGATAAATAAACCTTACTAGGATCTCTCCAATGGGTAGCCTGTAATATTCTATGAAAAAATGATTATGAAAACCAGATATTTCTCTATAGTTGAAACTGTTAATTGCTGGAATAAAAATAAAAAATGCATTAAAATGGGGGTAAAAAAATAATGAAAATATCCTTCAGTAATTTCAATATTGATACTTGATGTACGACTAACCCCTCTATAGTACCTACTGTAGAATTTACATATTCTTACTCATAGAACAACATAAAATCAAGTGTTTCCACTAGATCTATAGAGGATCAATATAATAACTAAATCAAAAGGCACAAATGTGAGACCCTAGGGCATAACCATATGCATCATCAAGATAATATGTATCAACTTGGTCGTAATACTCTAAAGGATTGATTTGAACTATATAATGGGTTTACACAATACACTCTATAGTCTCTGCCTTGTCTTAAAAGTCTTCTAAAATGAATAAGACTCTATCATTGACATAAAAGATACATCTACCTATGGGATCAATCAGTATAGACCCAATAGATATACATCTGTGTGGGATCCATATAAAGAATTGTCAGCTATATGTATCCATAGTATCTAGATTATAACAACATACATTATAGCCATCTCTAATCCATCTATCATGGGAATGTAATAAAAAGTGGGGGTGGACAAATCTTGATTTTTCATTATCCCTCTAAGCCCCTCTAACCACAATAAAAAACGAAGGATATAACCAAATAAAAAACCCATGTAAACAACCAATCTAATATATACCAATACTCACCTCAATAAAAAAATTGTGGGAAAGAAATTCCGCAAATAACATGGCCAAAGTCTGACCTAATAGGGTATTGTCCTACTATTGAACCCACCATACAACATGGTGAACTAGAAGCATTGAAAAATTATATGCTAACAAAGAATGGAAAATCTCTTAGTCAACTCGATATATTCATCTAGAAAGCATTTTAAAAGGTCACTCATCTACACACCATAGGGTTAAACATACATAGGGCTCTAGTAGGACCCATGGTCACAACATAAGGCAACATCCAACTAGGGACTCCCCTAAAACTCACAATCTATTATGACAAACCCTTCATAAGATTATAAATTTTCCTTAATAACATATCAAGAGTATAAATCACTCTAAAGCATTCCTTTAGATCATCTAATTTCACGGGACAAGCCAAGTGTTGAAATATCCCCAATAACCCTCGGTGGTATGCAACAAATCTTTGTTCAACCACATGCCTGGATGGCATCAAAATGAAAAACATTCATACAAGGTAATAATGAAGGTCCCTATAAACACCTAAAAAAACCCTTCATGGGATCCTTAGAGAAAAATACTCAATGAAAATATTTCATATGAAAACTCTAGTATGCCTTTCAAATTAACAACCCATCCAGAGGTACTACCTCACCCAGAAGGGAATCCAAAAAATCACCATGCCACTCAGGAATTCTCAACAACGAAATATATAATAAACTGATGAATTGATCAGAAATTGTCCAAGATTTTAATCATTTAGAGTCCCTAAAACTCATCTGAATAACTCAAAAACACCCTGTTATAACTTACATCACACGACATCAATCTGGGAGGAAGGTTCTAAGAGCTCTGAACTCATGTAACATATCCATACATCTAGGGAAAAAATATCTTCTTAGGGACACTATATGATCACACCTTCTGGGATTTGTTAAAACACCTCAAATAGTTGTCTGTGGAACACTCAATCATTGATAATCATTGAACTCAAAACCGATAGATGATCCTTGTGGCTGACAACCCAAACCACGCGATGATTCTGAATCAAAACAATGAATAAATCATCCTACTAAAATATCTTATTCCAAACCACCAAATATATATATATATATATAATTAAAATAGTAAACATCCATCTCGATAAATAGGGGAAAACACCGAATGGACTACTCACAAGTACAATCATGACTCTAAGGTGAAAACATGCCAAATGCTCCATGAGAGAAAGTGAACATAGCATGTACTTTAGGTACATGATTTTTACCCCCAATTATTCTCACCAGACATGATATCAATGAAACATAAAATTTACTTATCGAAATTAAATCGTGTTTCATCAAGATACACATGGTTTCTACTGTTGTACTCAATCCCACTCAGCTTATAGAGGGTCTGAGCACACAATGTGGTCCACTAGTACATGGTGTTAAACCTTAAATAGGGGGACCCGATGTGCACATATCCATGATCCCACACACAAGTTTTTGGTAGGAATAATACATATCCATTATCTATATACAACACCTTGTCAATGTTTATACACAATACATGAACATGTTCTACAGACAGAGTATGTCTAATCAGGCCCCCGGACACACCCCTAATCACCACTTCATGGAATGTAATCTCATGTATAAATATTTTAGTCCATAAAAATCAGCTATCCAAAATATGAAGAACACGTGTAATATGTGATCAGAACCACTCTTCATGAACATTGATTTTATCAAACAGAAAACACCCTAAATAGAACAATATCAGTGTCTCTTCCTGATTTAGCCTATATCGACCGTAAGGGGTCCCCCTAACCAATTAATGTAATTAAAAACCAAATAAATATTATATGGTAATTTATTGAAAAAAATACAAATGGTCTTACGAACATGTTGAAACTGATGATTCTTCACACAAGATAAACACCAAGAACCCATCGAGCCTCGATCTACTTCCAAAAATGATACTTATGGTGATTCATACCCTATATTCACTTATACCCCTCTCCATATATCCAATAAATACCCAAAATGGGGGAACCACGAGTTAATGTGTAAAAATATATTAGGAAAATGAAAAAATGAAAAATAAAAAAATGAAGAAAAAAATGAAAAAAATTCCAAAGGGGCCCTGGAACTTGACCAATCCCAGTGATCGCGATAGAATTATGCCTCACCTAGGAAAAGATCCCCATTTTAAACAGAAATGTATAGAAATAATCGTATTTCAATGCTTTATATAATAGGATGTTAAAATGAACAAGCGTGAAAAGATTAAAATTTAATTAATTAAATAATAAACATTATAACAAAATCAAACAACTCTTGTTTCCACAAAACACCTATCATTGGGTAAATACCTTATTTTTGGGACTTATAGTGTGGCTAAGAAAATTATCCATGAAAATATTATAGGATATTTTACCATTTTTCCCTGAGGCACTTTTTTGAACAAAAATTTCGAATTAATCTTGATTTTGACCACCCATGACAGAGTGATGCATCAAAAACTCCCCACTATAGACACTTATCACCCTTGATAATCCCCAATGGTTAATAGTACCCATTATCTATCCAAATAAATTTTGAAATTGATTTTATTTCAACCATACAGTGGTCAGCCTCATTTTTTCCTTGACTCTCATTCAACATGGGACACATTCCACCACAACTAAACTTATGGTCCCAAAATATGATTATCAATGTCATCACTCTATTATGAAGACAACCAAAAATATAGCCCATGCTACCTTGATAATTGAATGTAGTGGATAGACAAGACCAAACCCATCATAACTGACTTCCAACATGGATACCTCAAAAAACAATTCTCATTATTAGCTCACTAGGAAAAGTATACTCCATTCTAATAAAAACTGCTTAAAATGAGTTTCACGGCCTCCTACAACCTACAGTGAACTCCCCAAGACAATTTTTTCCTTAGAAACTCTTGAAATTTCAATTGGACCCACATCACATTGTTCAAATACAAATGAATCCAGTCTAATTCACATACAACCACTAACCATGCTACCCATGTATTTGAGTTTTAAAAAATTGAATCACCGATAGTACCCGCTCTTCAAAATCATGGTTTCTCCCTCATGTCATGATCAACCACACGACCACCCTCCACTATGGTGTTTATCTAAAGACCCATGTTTCCAACTATTATTCCACAATGATACCCAAAATTTGACAAATAAAAGATAAGGGCTGGGGTTCTAACAAAATTTTCCCTTTCGATCCATATATGAGACTAAGAGTACTTTTAATGTTCCAATTCTCAACCAATATGCATCCTCAATCCATACCACAACCTACTGATTTCATTCCTCTATAAACCCACTATGGATGGACACACACACCCACCCAAGACATCAATGATATAATGCACAAGGGACTCATCCCAAGTCCTATTAGACATCACAAAGATATAAAAAATCCCCATCCCATGTAAGTCGAAAATGGGACCTGAGGACAACTACCACCTCAGGGAAATTATAACATCATCCAAGAAGAACTCAGGAATCCTTGCCCTAATGAAGCCACTTGTAGAGTACTTAGATCCCAAATAAACCTACAAGCATATCCATTCAACCCATTATGAAGGGACAACTTCTTCATCACTATCTTACCTCTCACCACAACATCCACATGACCTATCATCAGAATAAAATATATATACATGTGGTTCAGTTGTATATAATTCCACCAATGGGATATATGTAATACACCATATATGTTATTATAGAAATGTGAAACAACTATACCTTCAACATTAGTAATAATGACATATAATAGAGTATTTCATGTGAATCATAAGTCTCTAGAGTGATACATGATCATTGGAATTTTCACAAAGGAAAAAGATCCCTAAATATAGAATATTATAAATCCATAATCTCATGTGAACAACACATTGTGAAATCACAAAAACATAATAATAAAAATCAATAAATGAAAACCCATTCCCTGGACTAATTTTATACCATCTCCCCAAATCAAAATACTAAACACATTTGATACCATTTTTTATTGATTTTTACCCAGTGATTAAAACACAAAACCTGATCTGTCACACAGAAGACCTCAATCATGCCTCTCTGTTTGCCAATGGATACCGACTAGTAGTTAGGGTTGAACATATATTTTAGGGTGACTATATCCTCTCTCTAAAGTTCCATAATTGGGAAAAAACCATAACATCCAAATGGAAAAAAATGCAAGTATTAATAAAAATTTATGTGAAGAAAATTCATTTTATAAAACATTAAATGTTTCATATAATCATAATGATTAATGTAATGAAATAAATATAACAAACAATCACCCAATAGGCTGACCACGTACAAAAAATAAAAAAAATGACAATAGATAAATTAGGATCTACTACCAACCCCATAAAAACCCAGACCCTATCATCATGATGCTCAAGCTATATGCACTTGATCCTAAAACTCCATGTGAGGGGATTCACATGTTAATGAAACACCATATTGTGACCCCATCCATCGTACAACAATTCTACAACACGAATGAAAACATCAAAAATTAACTCACGAAGAGGTTCCTTTGTAGGGATGAGAAATAAATATTAGCAGGCTACCCCCAATGGGGAACTTGTAATATGCTTCCGTAACAAGTGAATGAACATGTGATATTTTTGGCCATGTTTAAAATTGGTAATAGATTTCATAAGAAGAAAAATTGTCTAAAAGGGTGTTAAACAAAAGGAAATTATATAGTTAAATAAATTTTATATTGAATCATGAAGTAACTCTACCCACACTCTATTTCCCACTAAAATAACTTATAGCTTGTGTCTCACCTAGAGACATGACGTCACAAATGTCCTCAAGATTTAAACATGATATCCAAGTCATCTAAATGAAAAATCATAAATGTCAGACCTCATGGTATGACCATATTTTCTAACACCAAAAAACTCATCTAACAGTATATAATACTACAATGGAATGATCCAAACTGGTGACATGGTCTCCATGGCACACTATAGAGAATCCCTAATGTCTCAATTGTCCTCTAAAATTATTCATGATCTAACATGGTACTGAAAAAATATCACCGTATAGTCTCTATCTCATTGGAAGGATGAAAGCCTTGTCTAGTGGGATCCATACATAAAATTCATAGTGCTAATAATCCTTGGTACGAAGTGTTCAACAAAATACAAACCATCCATTTATATACCTTGAAGTCTGGTAACATACACTAGAAGAGGGGGTTGACTCATTCTGATCATCCATTATCCCCCTAAGATCATTTAAACCAAGCCATGCAAAAGATGAGAGAACAACATAAACAAATCAAGACCTATGAATGATCCCAGATATCCTAAGGGTCTCCTCCCCAAGCCAATGTCCTAAAAACCAACTGGATCCAACATTAGTACAAAAGGCCAACTGAATATGGGTTGGTCCAACTCTTGAACGCACCATCCAAATAGATGTATTATCATCACCACCCAACTCTCGACTAACAAAGCATTGTGGTCCTCTTGGTCACCATGATTCATTAAAAAAATACCCATAATGGGCCCCCATTGACACACCTATCATTATAATAACATGAGGCTCTAATATACCAATAGGTCACAAAAGAAGGTGACATCCAACTAGGGATTCTTTTTTCTAAAACCTTTCTCATTGAAAACATCCAACAAAATATCCTCAACATGCACAAATTCCTATCCAATAATTGGAAAATATAAAATAAATAACTCTATATCATCAAAAATAGTTATACACAAAAAGTTTGAAACCATCCCATACACCCCTCAATTCCCTCTAAATGATCCTTTATCAAAAAAACACCCAATGGGCATACAAAAGAAATGCATGACTACCAGATAATTCAAAATGGTCCCCATGAACACATAATAAATGGAAAAAATCACAAGGACTCCAAAATATAAGTAAAAACTAATGAAAAATCACTCGTATGAATGCCTTACTCGTTCTTACTGGATGACAACTCATTCATAGTTAGTACCTCACCCACATGGGAATCAAATGAAACACAATGCGACTTGGGAATTCTTGACATATGACTTTGAAATACACTGATCAATTGATCATAAACCATAAGCTAATTGAATCCATGGGAGTCCATTAGAATCATATTAATAACTCCACAACACTCTATGATAATCGCTATCCCATGATGGTAACCAATCAGGAAGGCTTCAACAACTACAACATCATGAAATCGGTACCGACATATAGGGTTAAATGATGATCACCTAAGATATACTATACATTCATGGATTACATCATCCATCCAAGTAACATAAAAAAGGTATACATGGAACACTCAGCCTAGGACTATCATTGAGCTCATAACCCTTAGTTAAACCTCACAACTCACTACTCACAACTCAACTTGTATGAGGAGGTGGAATCTAATCCCCGAAGAAATACTAAAACTAAAATTTCTCACTCCAAAACACTATCTTGACAAGATATTAATTCAAAAAGGATTAAACCATTCGGTTTTAAGCATAAAATTTCTGAAAATAGACTACTCACAAGTACAATTCAATATCTAGGATGAAAATAAGAAAAATGAACAAAGGTAGAATATGTTTATGTTGTGTGCTTCAGGTACACCACATGTACCCTAAAAATGTTCATCATGGTTGGTGTTTAGTAGCAACATACCATGTTCATATCAAAATTACCTGATGTGTTTTCTTTGAACATGGTGTGGTCCAATCATTGGGTACCCTCACATGTACCACATCTCCCTCGACATGTAGAACAAAAAATAATGTGATGTGCTCATCTGGTACACACAATGTACCCCCACAAATGGTGTTCCTAGACATTTACATTACCATGGAACCCAACATGAGGAATTTACAGGAACTATACATGGACACTAGAAATGTACCACACCTTGACACTAATTTTGTGCCATATACGACCATATTCTCCCATCACAGGGTCTGTGGATGTGCCCCCAACCACACCACAAGTCACCACCCAATGTAATGTACACTTAATTACATAGCATGTTATCAAAAATCATCATCTTTCCCATCCATGAAGAACAAATTTCATTTATTTTCTAGACCAAAAATCATATAAATGGGTTTTCCCAAAATGAAAACCCCCCAAATGGAATTGAACACACGTTTCTACCGTATTAAGCATAGATCAACAATTAAGAAGTCTCAAAAAATAAACTAAGGGAATTAAAATACAAAAACCAATGATATGAGAATTTAATTAAAACACAAAAAATGGTTCTACTTCATGTCAGACAACATTATCACGTCGCAGCAGATCCTCTCCGCACACAGACCATGAATCCAACTACATCCGGATGTGCTCCCTATATAGTGGTACCTCTTCCATCTCACTCTTCTCTCCCTATCATTCTCTTATCATAAAACTCCATATGAGGATCCCCATAGGAATTCGTGATAAGAAAAGCGTAAAAGGAAAAAAAATATAAAAAAAGGGAAACGATGGAATAAATAAAATAAAAAAGGAATGAAAAAGGAGGTCGAGCCAAGACCTTGTTCCAATAATGTGATTATGCCTCACATACGAAATTCCCATGATTATAGACTCAACCACATTGATCAAATAAAAATTTTACACTCCATTTTAAAATATATGACTAAAATAATATGCATGAATAATGTGAAATTTATTTATTTCAATGTTAAATATTCTATAAAAATTAGAACGGTTCAGTTTTTCATCAAACTCCAATCCTTGGGTAAAAACCATCTTCAGAGGCCATAATAGTGTTAAACAAAATTGAGGCCATATTATAGGATAGTTTCCATTTTACCCATGAAATAATCTTGAACAAAAAGATCAAATTTGTCCCGATCTTCCTAACCAATTATTATGCAAGGTGTCATATGGACCATCACCCAAAGTCATCTAGATAAAATCATTGTAAAATATCACTTCTGGGCACACGTATAGGTGGTATAGTTTTTTTTGATATTTCAATTTATGTCTAGTTATGATGTTTTTAAAAGATAATATTTATTTCTCTTTATAATTATTTGCATAAAAAATAATTAATAAGAACCAATATATCTTTCATATGTTATTTCCAATGGTGTTTCAATGGGATAATCTCTTGGTGTTTAAGAACTCACAAGGGAGTTTGTGGGTTAGTATTTGGTACATAACCAATACACATTTTTTGTCCTCTAATTCATATAGTTGGATGAAAAAATCATTTAAATAAAATATGAATCTTAATGTTAATTTTATCTAATTATGGATACAAATGGATGCGATGATACAATCCTTAATATAGAATAACCAAGGATAGATTCCTTCATATGTTCCTATTTTTTTGACATTAGTATTATTATTTATTTAATAAAAATTTATTATATTTCATTTAAAAGAAATATATATTTTTATGTACATTATCACCTTCATTACATTGTAGATAAATGAATGAGAAAGTTGATGGATAGATGCATCTTTTTATAGGGATGAAAATTTCCATCATTCAAATCGATCAAAATAATGTTTTATGAATTTCTTGGTTTCTTTTTATGATAAATTGATACATGTTCATTTTATGGTGTTATTTTATAATTTAATATTGTAACATCCTAGTTCCGAAAGCTGCCTAGAGAAGCCCTCAATGTTCATTCTCCCTATGGTCTATACACCTGATTCTCACGGCCCTGTGTAAGTCATACAAGTGTAGCAGTGTGTATAGACCAAGGTAGAACTCAAGAACTACATGGATAGCATTCAACAACAATACAACATTACAGAACATCAGTCACACCATCCTGCAATACTAGGCATGGGAAAGTAAATAGAAGCCTAAAAGGAAAACTAGACCCTACTGTCAAAATCAAAAAAAACATGCATTGGAAACTCTTCCAAATAATATCAATTCACCATATTAATAGTCATATATCATCTACTCATGTATATAAGAATATCATACAACAAATAGGGCTAAAATGGTATACCCGTAATACCGCGTTCAAGGGTATTTGAAAAATTTGCACATAAAACACAATGAAATTCGACATAAAGGCACAAACCAGCTACCTCGACATTAGGAGATCTCTATATATGATCCTCGAGTATTGAATCACCATATATCGATGATGATATAAAAAAATGTCTAAAACGTTTAATGGAGGTTAACTTGAGGATTTAGAGGAATCATGAAACAAAGCTCAAGAAGAAGAGAGATATTACTGAGGCTATACCAACACAATCGAAGGTGGATGAATCAGAGATCTAATGGACGCTCTGAGGTGCTGTGAAGGATCATGGAAAAACTGGTTCTTTTAGACGATGAAAACCTAGAAGAAGATAGTTCTGGATATTAGAGGAAACCCCCGTGCATTTAATTAAAAAAAAAAATGTACACGGCATGTAATATTGAAATAAACGGCGTGTTCTCATCTTTTCAGTACTCCACATTAGGCTGCCTCCATGTCACCCCCATATGGCTATGTGCATGGATTCTACATGGCCCGCACCCAGATACCTGTGGAAACTGACCACGTGGCATGTAATCATAATTTACATGTTGTGTACTTCGAATATTTACAAAATATCCAATTTTTCTCAAAAACAACAAAAAAGGAAAAACATACATAAAAAAAAGATCCAGGTTCTTACAAACATCCCCCATTAAAGAAATTCCTCCCGAAATTTACCTAGCTCAGCGTCGATGAATAATCCTTGAACAGTTCCAGCCAATATGTTTATACATCGGTCTCCCTCTCCCATGTCTTGTCTAGCACCTGCATGTGCTACCATAGCAGTCATACAAGAAGAAAAGAACAGCCACATTTAACCTTTTTACTGCGATCAAAAATTCGAAAGGGATTCTACTCTTACGTCATATCCTCTTTGAGCTCATCCTCCTCGGGTTGAAAGACATGAGATGAGTCTGAAAAATAACGTCTGAGCTCAGAAACATGAAAAACATCATGCATAACCTAGTACCTCTAGGGTAACAATAAGCGATATGAAACCAGCCCAACTATCTCCACAGCCTCAAATGTCATGAAGTACCTCATTGAAAGCTTACCCTATCTCTTAATCCTCCTATGTCCCAACATCAGTGTGACACATAGGAAAACCTGATCCTCAACCTCAAACTCTAGAGGTCATCTCTGCTGATCCACATAATACTATTGTCGAGACTGTGCAGTAGTCGTCCTCTTTCGAATTAACTCTATCTGCTCTGTGGTCTCCAAACAAGATGAGGTCCTCCCAAAAATTCCTCTCCTACCTCAAACCTATATAAAGGTGATCGGCATGGCCTACCATACAATGCCTCATAATGTGACATCTAAATAGCTGCTTGGAAACTATTATTTTAAGCATAATCCAAGTGGTGTATTCTTCTCTCAAGAATCTTCAAAATCTAGAATGCATTCTTGGAGGATATCCTCATCATATTAATTGTACGCTCGGACTGGCCATTTTTCTAGGGATGTTATGTTGTACTCAAAAGTTCCTATGTACCCAACGCCTTCTGGATCCCCTACTAGCCCCGAGAAGTAAAACGTGCATCCCTGTCTGAATTAATGTAGTGGGGAACCCCATGAATGTGTACAATATCTCGAATTTACAACCATCCAATATCATCTAAACTGAAGGTCTACATGATCGGAAAAGAATGAGCAACCTTTGTGAGTCTGTCAATGAAAACACAAAGTGCATCATTCCCTCAAGGCGACCTTGGTAAACCAGTCATGAAATCCTACACGACATCGATCCAATTCTACTCAAGAATAAGCAACAACTACTAAATCCCAGTTGGTCACTAATTATCCTCTTTCACCTACTGACAGATGGAACACTTCATGAAATAAACCCAAAACATATCTCTTCATACCTGGACACCAATACTAACATTGCAGATCACGATACATCTTTGTGATTCCAAGATGAAATGCCTACACTAAGGAATGAATGACTTGAATCCACTCCCCGCGTCTGTCAACTGGCACCAATACATGCCCATGGAAATGGGAGATCACGTCCTCGCCTACTATCCATGTAGGAATAGGTTCATATCCAAACAAACTATCCCATAGGACTAGGCCTCTGGAATCTGATAGTTGCCTCATTCTCACTTGAACAAGAAGAGTATAGGAAACAACTACAGAAGAAAGGAACAACTTCCCTTGACTATCATTCTCTTCCAAATGCATCTCACAGAACAAATCCATAAGCTGTCACTCACTAATGGCCTCCTGAACTGCCTGTAACTGAATCCTCCTTCTCAATGCATCAACCACTATGTTGCCCATCCCAGGCATGTAGGCAAGCTCAACGTCAATGGACTGAAGGTACTCAACCCCCCTTCATTGTCTCAAATTCAGATCATGATGAGTGAAGATGTACATGAGAGTTTTTTGGTCAGTGAAAAGCACAAAATGATCTCCTAGAAGATAGTGTCTCCAACAGCATAGTGTATGAACAATAGCTACCAAATCAAGATCGTGCTTCGGGTAATTCCTCTCATGTGTCCTCAACTACTGTGACTTGTACACAATGACTGCATCTCCCTGCATAAGCACAGCCCCCAGCCTAATACCTGATGCATCACTGTAAATAGTATAGCTCTTTCCAGGCTATGGAATGACTAGTATTAGTGCTGATGTCAACCATCCTTTCAACCAATCAATGGATAACTCACAAGAATCTGACCATGATATCTTTGCAGCATTCATACTTAGACCTTTCAATGGTGCTTTTATGCATTGAAAGACTTGTATGAAGTGTATTTAGTATCGAACCAGACCTAGAAAACACTGCACCTCAATGACATTATTCAGCTGCTCTGAGGAAACTAATTCTCTCACATTCTTTGGGTCCACAGACACTCTAGTCCCTGAGATGACATGACCCATAATGTGAATCTGATCCATCCAAAAGTAGCATTTTGAGATCATAGCTTATAGATGATTCTCTCTCAGTATACTCAAAATGAACTCAAGATTGATATCATGGCCCTATTGAGTGTGAGAGTACACCAAGATATCATCCATGAAGACAGCCATGAATGAATCAAAGTATGGATAGAATACTTGGTTCATCAATGCCATAAAAACTGCAGGCATGTTTCTATGACTGAATGACATAACCATATATTCGTATACACCGTACCTATTCTGGATGGCTATGAGAGGTATATCAGATGGTCTAATGCACAATTGATGGTAACCGGAACTCATGTCAATCATCAAGAATAGCTGGGCTCCTCAAATCTGATCAATGAGATCATCAATCCATGGTATGGTATATCGTTTCTTGACCGTATACTCGTTCGAATACCTATAGTCCACATAAAGCCTGAGGGTACCTTATTCCTTCTTCGTAAACAGGGAAGATGAACCCCAAGGTGATGTACGGGGTCGGATGAACCCCTTGCCCAAAACTCCTCCAACTACGTCCTGATATCCTGCAAATCCTGTGTAGCCATCATATAAGGAGTATTGTACAGCGGTGCTTCTCCTGGAACAAGCTCAATTGAAAATTCCACCACTCACACTGGAGGAAAACATGAAAAGTCATATGGAAGGATGTCTCTTAAATGATCCACCACTGGAGGAAGGCCTAACTATGATGTACCCGAAACATCAAGATATCAACTAGAAATATGGTTTGTGACTCCTCCTAACCCCTGATGCTCTGGACCCTCTCTTCTCACCTGGACATCCCACTCGCCCTTATGAAGAAACGATACACCCTCTGGTGATGTGAAAGTCACCATGCGGTGATAACAGTCGACAAATTCCTGGAAAGGAACTATCCAATCCATTCAAAGAATGACATCATAGCCTATCATCTCAAGGACCTATATGTCCCATTATAATTTAAACACACCAAAATATATATGGAAAACCTTAGAACAATGTACACTCTCCGTTCTAGTCCCCAAAAGAGTGTTTAGTGTCAAAATTTTAGTAGAAGAAATTATGCAGAGCCCAAGACTCTCTACAACCCCAATAGATATGAGGATATGGGAAACCAATGTATCAAAATGTGCCGAAGATAAAACTGAGGAAACTAGGATTGTAACTTGAACTATAGAAGCTCTGGGTTTCTACTCCTGCTGGGTCTGGTGCACTGCAATGGTACGGAAAGCTCCATGATGTTATGACCCTACCTGACCAGTCTGAGCTAATCCAATCTATTGCCGATGAATGACCAGTGACTGACCACCATGGCCATGACCTCCACCTCGGATTTAACGGCCAGTAGAACTCCAGTTCCCTGATTGGTGGGAAACTAGTGGAGGTGCTCCCAAACGATGATTCATAGAAGAACCTTTGTGACCAATAGCTGGTGACAAGATTTGACCAGAAGCGCTGAAGGTGACCCATCATGTCACAACATCGGTAGTCCACTAGGTAATTAGGGAAATGTGTCCTAGTATTCCGGCTCTCTCTACACTAGTATCTGACCACCTGGCTTCCAGAAGATGTGTCTCGCCTCCTTGGATCACCGCTCGAAGTCTCCCTGCGGCACTTACTACTTTAAGTAGGAAAGATGCTTACTCTAGATGTCGAGCCACCCAGGATCACAACTCTAGAATCCCTCATATTGAGCTCCATGATCAGCACCTGGTTGACTATATAAGTGATGGAAGTCAACTGGAAGATGTTCACATATGATCGGATGTTGTTCCTCAAACCATCATTGAACATTCGTGCAATGAATAACTGATCACCTCCTGGAATAGGTGTGCAACACTGCAGTTCAGTAAATCTAGGGGAATACACCATAACAGAAACAGTACCATACACCTGACACATAAACCCTCAGGCTCGATCAGCCCTCAATGTCATTGAATAGAAGTAGTCATAGAAGTTGCGATGAAACTCATACCACACCTATACCTGCTGGTGTCCCACCTGTGAGATGACATTCCACCACCACTTGGAGGAGTCCCGAAACATATAGGTAGATAGATCGAACCTCCTCTCTGAATGCATCTCTAGATACTCAAATATCACCAACATTGCTTCTAGCCACGACTCTGCAGCCTGAGGCCCTCTTTCCACTTAGAATGTGGGAGGATGCTGCTATTGGAAAACCCGCATCAAATCTGTCATTGACAGGGCAATAGGTAGTGTTCCTTGAAAAGTCTTCATCATCCTCATGAATCCTTCACTAAAATATGCATTATCATCGGTATCAGGTATAACTGTTGGAGCCAATAATGGCACAACATGAGGATCTGTGAGAAGTCCCTAGTAAGCCATATCCGGCGTCGGATCACTACCCTGTAACAGGATGAAAACCAGAGGACGTCATAGTGGAATGACTCTGTAATTTCAAACAAACACCATAGATCAGGATTAACAGTGACTAAAAATTAATGTGTAAGAATTTCAATAGGAGGAAGAATGCATTCTTTTATTACAAAACAGGACTTCTTGGTGACTAAAACTCCTACACAGTGGGTTCCCTTATGCCATTTACATGGGCATGTAATTCTTTCAAATCTGGTCATGTAACACCCCAAACACACGACATGTTTAACTAATACACGTCATGTACATGATTCCCCTTCCATGTCTGAGTCCTTCTACACAGTTAAGGCACAGGGTTATCCTAAGAGAAGACTACACTAAGTGTTCAAGATAGAGATGACATGTACTAGACAAGCATCCCATGGCTTGTGTTCTTAGTGACACAGCCTGACACATGACTCACCTTTCACGACAGGTTTCATGAGGACAAGGTGTGTTTTTGAAAGGATAACATTGACCTATGTTTGTTAGTTACACGGGAGGACACAGGGTCAACACCAGACGATGTGTTCAACTAGTACATAGTGTGTTCCCACCAAACCTTCCTCGTTTCGTGTCTCTGCCCACATGGCCTATGAATTGGTTTGGGATTACACTGCGTGTACATATTGTAAATGATATTTAGTTAAAAAACAGTTTCTTCCCGAATAGAAGAACACATGGCATGTACATAACATTACATGGCGTGTATTCTGGGTTTTTTGGGACAATAAGCCTCAGAAACTACTTCAAGACCAAGGAAAACACAGAAATGAACATTGACTGTTCCAAATTTTGATCCTTGAGGGCCCATACTCCCTACGAATAAATGTTTGGCATCATATACATGTTATAACATGGAAAACAAGGCAATGATCCATCAAATATTAATCCATGAGGTCCTATAACACGTCAAAAACCAAAGCATGGCATTCATTCCAACCAAAACCTTACAAAAACAATACCCTATAAAATAGAAGATAATTTATCAAGGTAACTATCAAAACAACTTGAATATTATACACAACATCTATCAAAACAACATACAATCTCTAATGAATCCTATATGGCATGGAAAGAATGCATGACATGTGATTTCAAGTAAGTACTAATATGACGCATGGGATGTCATACCCTCATCTCATTGGATTTCCACGAAAATAGAACATCAACAACATTAATTGTAACAACACAAAATATGTGAATCACCCAATGGAGAATCATATCAACTCTAAAATTGGATAACTAGAATATTTCTATAAACATGCTAGATTGGATTTTCCCTATACACGGGTTACCTACTTCCCAGTAGGGCTTATTAGCATGTACATATTCCTTCATATCCCTGACTAAACTCTCCAAATAGTTTTTCAAGAGAAAAAAATCCCTCTGATACCACTTTTTAACAACCTTGTTCCAGAAGCCACCCAGAGACGCCCCATACCCAGTTATTCACATGACCTCCGACACATTTCCCCATACACCAGAGGCAGCCAACTAGCGGCGAGGGCCTTGTGTGTGATAGTGGGGAAACTATGCCCTCATTTGTATAGTACCACAATCAAAATATAAAACATGAAATATCAGAAACAGTAATAATCCATTCAATGTTAAAAATTAGAATATTGGAAATAATAAACTGGAGAACATATATAAAATAATGCATGATCCAAATGACTTGGAAAACAGCCAAACACATAACAATGGTGTAATTAGACAGTGCTAAACCAATGTTCAAATGAAAACAGATAAACCCCTCAACATCGCAAGCCATAGCTTGGTCCCATGCTCTACATCTCTATAAAAAATCAAGTACCTCAAGTAGAAGGGAACTTTCCAGGAACTATACCAGTAGCAATATAAAATTTTTGGTCCCAAAAGCAAGGCCCAAACATGGTGTGATACAAAATCCCAATAGGAAACCACAACAAGAACTATGCCTAACAGTCAGTTAATATATGACAGATAAAGTATGGAAGGAAGTAAAAAAGGAAGAACATAGCAGTAAACAATCCACAGATACAAATGATTCAAATCACCACATAACCAGAAAAATCAAATGAAAACAGATAAATACAAATAGATAACACCCAGGGATGTACCCACATCCTATCCCACCTGGTCCTACATTACAAGTACATGAAAGAAAATAAACATAATGTAACCCTCTGGAATATTATCACAGCCAATCCCCTCTGGTCCTACCAAACAACTACAAGCAACCTTCTGGGCAGTACACTCAGTCTATCCTCTCTTTTTTAGAATAGAATGGACTCTCTAAGAAAGAACTCATAGTCAATTCCCCCTATAGTCTCGTAACAATACTAATGGAATTCCAGGGGGCACTTACGTCACTTTCCCTCTATGGCCTGCATCGTGGAACTATATAAACTATGAGGAAGCAATCAACATAAATTCCCCATGAGATCTCGCATCGTAAGTAAAATAGACATTCTAAGGAATCCCACTATTTCCATTCTCCCTATAGTCTATACAATAGGTTCTCACGGTCCTGTGTATGTCAAGCAAGTGTAGTAGTGCATATCGGCCAAGGTAAACCTCAAGAACTACTTGGATTTCATTCTATAGCATTACAACATAACAGAACAACAGTCACACCATCCTACAATACTAGGCATGGAAAAGTAAATAGAAGTCTAACAAAAAAACTAGACCCAATGATCAAAACATGCAAAACATGCTTGGGAAACACATTCAAATCCCAAAAATTCACCATATTCACAGTCTAATATCATCTTCTCATGTATAGCAGTAATGAAGACAACAAAAAGGGCAACAATAATACATCTACAATACCCCATTCAAGGGTAATGGGAAAAGTTTCACATAAAACTCAAAGACCATCAACAAAAATGCACAAACCACCTACCTCAATGATACGAGATATATATATGTGATCCTAGAGTCGTGAATCACCTTAGAACACCGATGATCTAAAAAACATCTAAAACATTAAACAGTTGATAACTTGAGGAAAAAGGGGAATCATGAAATAAAGCTCATGCAGAAGGGAGAGCCCATCGAGTTGATCCCAATGAAATCAATGGTGGAATAATCGATGATCACATGGAGGCTCTGGGGCTCTGAGAAGGATCGATGCTGTACGAGTTCTCTCGGATGAAGAAAAACTAGAAGAAGATAGTTCTGGCAATTAGATGCGACCCCGGTGCGGTTAATGAAAAAAGAAAGTACACAGTATGTAATTTTAATGTACGTGGCATGTACTCGCCGTTTCTGTACTACTCTTTAGGCGGCTTCCATATCACCACCACATAGCCATGTGCAAGGCCACTACACGTCCAACACCTTGATACTTGTAGTAACCTAGTAAAAGACATGTACTCCTAATGTACATGGTGTGTACTTAAAAAATTTCGAGAATTTCTTATTTTTTATCGAAAAAGAGCAGAAAAGGAAAAACATACCTGAAAACAAGATCCGGGTTCTTATAAGTACTCATTTATTTATATTTATTTTTTATATTAGAGGAATTCAATGAGTGTGTTTTTCTATTGTGAGCTGAACTAGGATGTCCATAAACCAATGATATTTTATATCTTTTAGTTATTTTGATATTTTTACTTAATTTTGGTCTATTTTACATATATGTGTATAATCGCAGCTCATAAATGGATTTATTCAAACTTTTAAAAGAATTTTTTTTGAGTTATTATATTGTAATGTTGATTCTATTATTTTATGTTACTATAATTATATATTTCAATACAAAATAAAATATGTTTTTAAAAAAATATATTCATTTAGTAATTAAAATAATGAAATACTCGGTTATAAGATGATATTAAATAAATATTTAATGTATTATTTTAGTGATGTTTTATTTTTCCATTATAATTGTTTTATAACATAGTTTATATAATTACATATATTTTCTAAAAAAACAGGGAAACATGGTGACACTTTTAATTAAAAATTATAAATATTACAATTTATTCACGTTTATAAACTTCACTAATATGAATTGTTTATAAACATAGCTACATGGTGGAATTTAAAAATCTGTAAAATTCAGGATGTTTAAAAATATGAATGATTATTGACATCAGGTTTAATAATGTTTTAAAAAAAATTGCAATGATATTAAATATAGTCTAAAATTCCACCCATAAGAACATAAAACATTGATAAATTGAGTATTTATTGTAGTGATTGAAATTAGAGTGGCACCCAATTGTACTCTATCAAAAAACCAATCACATGTCATTTGGCTAGTGTGAAAACCAATATAGTAAGGACATCATATTACTCCTCAACAAAACTAGGAAACACCAACAACTGACCCTCTCTGGAAATCATCATTTGGATGTCCATCATAGGAAAAAGGACTCAACATGCCTACAACCCATCTAAGAATCTCGATTTCTAAGAAATGTATCCATTGTTTTATATGAAACAGAGAAAACAATTCACCCTAGAAGAAATCCATAATATCCCAAATAAATTACAATCATTCCATAATTTGAATGATATATTATAGAGACATTCAAAAACATATGAGATCTCCCCAATAGAGATTCTACCCCATGATCAAATCCTAGTCATTGTAGACATAAAACAAACAAATGGAACACAATCTATCATAGTTAACACCAGGGGGCCTAGTCTCCTCTATACCTAAAGTAATAAAAAAATGGTCTAGGTTTGGTGTAATGAAGGAGTGTAGAGCTTATAAACCAAATAATATATACAAACAAGTATAATATATGTAGATATAACTCACAAGTGGTCTAGATATCAAGGACCTAATAATTCTATGGTATGAATCTGACCCTAACCTACTTATCAAACTATTTGGACCACATGGTGACCCCAACCATAATTATTTTAATCTTTTTATCTATAAGGATTAATGGAATCCAAGGGATAACCTCTACCTTCCACATCCCCACTCTGTTGATCATTCACTGGAAAACCATATTGTTAAATATTATTTATAGGATACTTATGTAATAAATAATATTATATTGGTCATAGAGATCAACACTGACTACTAAAGAATTTTCTTAACTCAAATTATAATTATGATGACCTCTAAAAAACAATGCACAACACACATTCTAGGGGATGAGAATTTCCAACCCTAGTGAGTGGCATGAAGAGGGATAAAACTGACTCACTACATTCTAAACCATTTTTTTAAATGGAAATTATGAATTTAGGAAAAAACATACATCATAGATAGTATTTATGTGTACCTTCCTATAATGATCATGTACAACCCAGCCTCCACTCAAAAACAAACTCCCTTTCTAGCACCTTGACAAATGAAAAAAATAAGAACAAGGTGACATGACACTCTATCTCTATATTTTAATTAACTTTTTATTTCTTTCCATATCTGCCTTAAATATCAAAATGTCTAAAAAATAATGAAATTAGTTAGATTAATGGATTCTAAATTATTACATGCGGTAATTCCCTTGGTATATATTAAGGATCTTCTAACAAAAAATTTATTTGATTGTTAATAAATAAAATTTGACCTAAAGTGCTCACAAAACATATCTAATGAAATATCAGACCCCTCATGATATCTAAGTAATAATAATCACCATTTTCGATATACCCCTTATAAAATCTTTAAAAAGTTGAATCATAGAGATCTTCATAATCATGATTCAATGTGAAATATATATCTGACACATTTAACCCTAATTTGGTCTCCAGATATGAAATACAAGCAACATAATTCTATAGACCCTTTCATTGAAACTCTCAAACTATCATCCCTAAGAAAATCTTTAATCAACCTTCACATTACATAAATCATATGGTCGATCTATTTTGAAATCATTATCTAGAACTAATTGGGGATACTGACCTAGAGACATAATTGTAAAATAAAAAAAATTTCATGTGCTTCTAATCCTAAAATATATAATACTGAAGTTCAATTAATAGAGTTTCATCAAAATTCCAATTTCTACCTAATTTAAATAGAAGTGTAAAAAGTAATTTTTCATGACCCATACCCTATACTATACCCTATACACACCATAATTTCACATTACTGGTTTAGTAAGCATTATGGTCATTTCAAGTGATCACATGCGGACCTAAATACCGACGTCATAATTGGTCTCCCTCACTTATGATTTATACTATGTTTATTCAATAATATTTCCCTTATAGCCAAAAAATCTCACAGTTTCCTTTCTCCAAACTCCATCCTATCACACAACCATCAGCTCAGATATCACTCACTTGTGACCCCCTCCTTTACTACCCCTCCTTGGCTGGATGTAAATATTGGTAGTAACCCTCCAACCCCCCCATCCAAGACCATATGACGATGACTAGAACATAGTGTACATAATCATTAAAAATTGGGAGGTATTACAATATTTTTTAAAATGTAAGGATAATAGATAAGATGAAATTCAACAATATCTCCATCAATAAATAAATAAGAAATACCAATTCATGAATGTAATGTCATACAATGAATAAAAAATTTAAAATATAAAAATCCTAAGTAGGGACCATTAACTCCAAAAACTCTTAAAAACCAAATTCAAGTTAGTAACTACATGCTCAATCATAAACCAAGCCATTTATGCTTGAGAAATAAATTATATATATTGGGATTGAATATAAATGTACTCAGCAGGATCATCCCTGAAACGTTTCATGAATATGATAACAATGAATACTAAATCCCAGTGAATAAACTATAAAATAAATTCATTAACTATAAAGTTAAAACTAAATCCCATCATCATAATGGCTTATGAACAATGTAATGCATAAAAGTGTATGATGTAATATAAAATAATATATACATGAATGATACCTTGATTTCACATCCCCACTAGTTTAACACACTCATTCTCTGATTCCAGACTTCATTTCCTACAATCCCTTATAAAAAATTTAGTATGATCAGAATCTATTATAACCTATGTATCATGCATTATATTTTGAGAAACTATATCTCTTGTATGTACACTTTTCTAAAACTATAGTCACAAAAAATGAATATTAGTATAAGATATAATCTTAAGCCACAAAAAAATGTAAATTAAATCATATTAAACCCCTGATCCACCACAACCCATCCAGGAATGCACCCTACACCTTAACCCATCACAACTAGGATAAACATACACATTAGGATATAGCCTAAGTGAGAACAATGGGGATGTAAAAGTCATCCATTTATTCCCCCATCAACCGGGATGTTGGGGAAAACACCTCCCCCTCCCCCCTAAATAAGTGGGTGTTGTTTTCCCTACTAAATCATGTGTTAATGTGAATGAAATAAATATAAATATATATATATATACATATATATTATAGAACCATACTAGGTGAAACATACTGACCATAGTCTCAATTGTATCCATCATCCAATATGACAACATGTTTCTACTTCTAAGGCCTATCAAACTAGATTCCACACAATAATTCAAACCCAATCATTCAACATCATTTTTAATTTTTTAATTAGAAACTTATAAAATTAAAATTCATTTATTAAACCCCCATTAAAAATTATAGTTTAATAATTTATTTTAATTACAAGCCAACATGACTTCATAATTACTTTTATAATTTCTAGATTAAAATTCCATGATCATAGATCATTCACCCCAGAAATACCATAGTTTATGTTAATGAACATATATAATTATAACCATCATCAACACTAATTCCATGAATTCATCATTATTACATTACCAATCCATAATCCAGATACTTTAGGACTTATCATAAGATACCAGAAAGAATATTCACTAATTTTTCATAGGTCAAATTCAACTATGTATCACTCTACGATTTGTGAAATCATATAATCATATAAATTTGACCTTTTCTATGTTTTCTATGTTTAATATATATTGTTTAAAAATGTATAAAAGTAACACTATTTGAACAATTAATTATAAATTAATATTAAAACTATTTCAAAATAAAAAAAATGATTTGGAAAACATTTTTTATGTGTGAAAATAATTTAAAATAAATAAATATATAAATAAATTTTATTGAATTATTTTATTTATAATTTTATATTCTCTCTTCCATAAAATATTATTCATTAATCTTAGGTGTTATGAAGAAAATATATATTAATAAATCCAATTTTACTCTAAAAAAATTCATTTTCTAAAAAGATTTTTGTCACCCTTTTGCATATATATTTTTAAAACTAATTATTTGAAATATTGTGAAAAATTATTCAAAAATATAAACATATTTTATTAAATATGTATATAAAAATTATCTTCAGTGAATTTGTGGTTATTTTTTGAAATTATTAATTTTTTATGAATTTCAAAAATAATAAATTTTAATTGAAAATTTTCATTTCATTTATATTATTTTAAAAAATTATATATTAAATTAGGTTTCAAGTAAAATTAGTTCCTTTATATATCTATTACCCCGATTTAGGTAACTAAAATAATTTTTATAATACATTTTAATATAAAATCCTTGAAAAATTATGAACATTTTCCCTTGGAAAAACGTCTTTGTCATTGGGTTTTCTAGATTAATTTTTAATTACAGTTTTCCACTTCTATGAATTTATTTTTAAAAAACAGATTCCATATTTTTAAATATTATTATTTATATTTTATAATTAGGTAAACTTATTTATTAAACAAAATTTATTGTAAAACCAGAAAAATTAATTACCGTAGTTAAGGTTTATATTGGTTTGTCTGGTGTTAAATTAAAAATATATGGGCCAAAAAGGCCAACAAAACTATATAAATTCTATTTTATGGAAATATTTAGACCCTATAATGTCTATGTCTCTATAATACTCCATCATATTGAATTTATCATGTGAAAAACCTATGGACTCCTTATACATTTACAAAAATTACAAATGTGTCACTCATCTCACTTATAAAATGCCACACCCTCTCCTCTATTCTTCAATCCTATAAATTTTTTCTATGGAGATTCCTAAAAAAATCACATCCTAAAATCCCTAATATCATTCTATAATCCTTAATTTAGTCTTAAATATTACCTAGGATGGTTTTTTATATATACCAAAGGATATTTACAAAAGAAGAGGTAATGTTCTACAACGATAATTTTTATTTTATATCTTCAATCTGGTACTTAATTTTTTATTAAACCATGAATATATAATAAACTAACTATAATATATATAGTTACATTTTTTATGTTAAGGTATTTATGAAAAAACATGTCCACTTCCATAAAATGGGTTCCAAAATCATAGTTCATGTTTATGGTGGACTACTACCTCATCAACCGATGTTATTTGTTTTTCCTTTATCACCTCCCAAAGTTGGATATGATGATAGTTATAAAGTATATATATTATATTTTTAATATAATTTTTCATATTTAGCTATTATATCACATATAATTTATTAATTTCTCTTCTTTAGTGTATATGATAACACCGTTAATGTGTACGGAGGACTACCGCATCACGAAGCGATGCGATTCGTTTTTACTAATGCATTACATGTAAGACAATAAAGATGATTTTAATTAATATTTACGTTATTAATAAAAAATATGAAAATAATTACATATTTATACTTTTTTATAATAATACATTATTTTATTTTATATTCATTACACTCACTGAATGATGATAAAATCATTCATGTATGAGGGGACAACCGTCTTCATGAAGTGATGTGACTGTCTTTTTTTGACACCAAACCACATGGAATATATGTATATTTATATATCATGAATAGTATTTATAAATTAATTAAATATCATTTTATCAAGATAATATATTACTTACCTCATTTCAATATTTATCATTGAAAAATTTAAATGATAGTCCAATGTTGGTATGTCATACCATCTCCAAGATCGTAATGTAATTCATTTCAGAAAAACAACTTTGATGATTGGTTTCAAAAGTTTATTTTAAGTATAAATATGATTATTATTTCATTATTATGAGTTTATTTATGATGGAACCATGATCAATGTAATATGAACACAAAATAAAAAATCAAAACATACACAAATAGAAAAGTAGTTATTACACAAAATGTGATTTATACAAGGAATTTAAAATGAATATGAAATAAAAGGTCTTAAAAAACAATATATTGTATGAAATATATAATTATGACTTTTAAATAGATTTATAATAAACTTATCTTTTTGAAATAGTATGTTCTAATGTGTATCAAATAATTAGATACAAAAGGTATTGGGTTTCTATCTCACTTTTATTATTCAATGTGACGCAAGTCATATCCACCATCAGATTTTTAATCTGGTGTATATACTTCCCATGAATTTATTTTATGATTATTATAATTAACATTTATTTTATTTACATAACCATTTTAGTATATATTTTAAATTGTAATTAGTTTTAAAATGTTAACAAAGCGGTAATGTATTTTTTCCTCATTTTGACTTCTTTGAGAAACATTATTGTCTTATCCAACATTATATTTTTATATTTTTATATGTGGACCTTTTTACATTTAATATACTAAATTTATTTATACTTATGTAATTTTAGTGTTCATTTAACAATATTCCAACATTTATTTTATGTTTCAATTTTACCAAAGTGGTAAACATTTTATGTCAAAATCTCATCATTTATCAAGATTTTTTATGATTATGTTTCAGATGATAACATCATATGATCCATAACTGATGAAAAAAATTATTTTTTTGTCCTATATAAATTTCATGATGATTCATATGTTGAATTAATTTTTGTCTAATTATTTACTGAATATTTCAAAGATAATGATTTCAGGAAAACCCATATCTTCGATCAAAAAACCTTTTCCATTCAAAACTATGTCTTCCAAAAATATTATAATTTTTTTTTATTTTAAAAATATTTATTAAACAAAATTTTAATTTTTTTACTTTTCCCATAAAAACATTAATTTTATCTCAATGTTGTTTTCCAAAAAAATGCTCATTTGGATTTTACTAAAAATTATAATAGAATACTTAGTTCAATGTGCACAACTTATACAAAATTTTCATCCCCTAGGAACAATATTTTATTTGAATATTTATTTATAATTTTAAAATATTATTTTCAATGATATGTATATTTAAATAAATTTGCGTTTTAAAAACGTTTTATTAATAGTTGAATGGTTTTTTTCCTCAAGAAAAATTTCATGTTATTTTTCATTAAAAATCATTTTCCATGTATGATGACATCATTTGATGTTACATTTGGTTTAATAGAGATATGATTTATGGATAACATCATTATTCATTGCATTAATGTTTTATGTTTATATTGAAAATATGTTTATGAGACCTATATCCTTTCTATGTGTTATCAGATGAAAAAATTAACAAATGATTACGAAATTCATTTATTTTACAAAAGTTAGGATATGGTAAATTGTTTTATAAAACCCATTTATTTTTATTTTTTATATTATGATTTATTTTATATAATCTTTTGGATCATATATTTATGAATTATATTATAGGTGGTGCCTATATTTCCCATGAATTAATTATGTAATGAATAATGTTACACGATCTCTGAGGGTATATGGGATGTGGTACCATTACCAAAATAGATTACAAGAGATGTTATACCAAGTTATAAAGAGTGTAAAAAAGAGGTTTACCAAATATAAAATAAGATACATGTGTGGTAAACCTAGGAACAACATGTTAAAAATTTATTTTTGGGTATCCATGACCAATTATTTTCTATTATTTTGTAAATTGCCTAATTTCAGGTCTTATTCTGATGATATACTCATTTGGATCATTTTCATTGATTCCATTATGATTCTTCTCTTATAAACTATCATTATTTTTTTGATGAGTCTATATTTTTATCATCAATGTGATGGTTATATATTTAAATTTTTAGTATCATGTTCCCATATCCTTATGTTCTTTGTTATTCTTATGTATCTAAATTTTTACCCTGGCAGATGATCTATGCTAACTCTTTCTCATGTTTCCTTTTCTTTTGTTATAAAAAATGTTTTTTGGATGGTATTTATATAACGATAAAATAATCGAGGATATTTATGGGAGACAATGAATATCATTCATTAACATAGAATATGGTGTATCTGGTCTCCAAAGTCACAAATCAATTATGATCTTTATGCACATGTTTTTTTAATGTATTGAATATTCATCTAAAAATATGTAATATATATATGTATCAAAAACCTATGTCTCTATATTTGGTATCATATGTTTGTTATAATTACCTGTAGAAAACAGGTTTCATGAACTGTCCCAACAGGGCCCATGTCGCGACTACTCCATGCCTGTCTCAAATAGGCCAAGGGCTGGTGACTAGTATCATGTAATAATATCACTCGTATGGGAGGCCTTTCCCTAATTTACCAATATAAATGTACACATCTACAATACCATATATTGATTTCATTAAAATCAACTAACCCACCATATATGCAAAAATCTAAATCACACCATCATAGTATAGAAACATGTTCTAGAAAGAAAAAGGGGGAAATAAAATTTGTCTGTAATGTGACTAAAAAATGAGTATAAACATTAATTATATAAGTGGAATGCTATCAAGGTAACAGTAGTAAAACACCTCAGACATTCTATCTCACTAAGATATTCTTCGTTTTGGTTTGACTATGACTCTATCAAAAGGTTGATTATCATTATTAGACATGACATGTGTTGGAAAGTTCTATATAGGGGTGAGTATAACAATATTCAGTTGGACACTCCAATATAACATATCATATACCATAATGGATAATAGTCTATTCATTACAATTATAATTCTATAGCACATATAATAATAACATTCATATATACTCACCAATGACATATCGTCTCAAAGTAATGTCTCTATCATAATTTTAGTCTAGGAATCTTACTATAAGGTTCCACATATAAATCATCGAAGGGAACTAGCTCCACAATCCAGATACCACTAATGAAATGCATTTTAGATATCATGCTCATCAGGTATCACCATAATAAGTACTTGTTGGATGTTTTAAAAGAATGGTATTTAGATGAGGAT
The DNA here is from genome assembly GCA_963277665.1 of Viscum album. Classification (NCBI taxonomy): domain Eukaryota; kingdom Viridiplantae; phylum Streptophyta; class Magnoliopsida; order Santalales; family Viscaceae; genus Viscum; species Viscum album. The sequence goes on along the minus strand of OY728121.1, from coordinate 1,196,867,429 downwards.
CAAAATAAAGGCCAGGGGTATACAAAAAAATCAATCTGAAATAACACCCTAAGTAGAGTATTGAAGACCTTGTGTTGTTGGGAACAATGATACCAAGAAAACTACGTAGGGATATATAAGAATACAGTATTATACTTTGGGACTCATAGAAGGATTCCAACAACTCTATATAATGAGTCCCAAGAAGGTATTACCATCCCATGTATAGGATGTGATTCTATACAATCCCTCAAGGAATGGATCAAGGGAACACCCCTTAATGATACATGTCAAATTAGAAGAGGTCAAGTGTTATAAAACATGTTTGATAAAGTGCACATAATTTATTTGTTGTACAAAACATTTCCCTTTTCATCCAGATCTTGTCAGTGTATCACAGCTTGTTCTTATGCTTTTGTTTGTGTTTGAGTAAATATTGTTTCAATAACTGTTTACCCCTGACCATGCCTATGTTCCTCTCAAGGTCTATCCACAATTACATTGAATGTTCATACACATGTACTACTGGTCGTGTACTTGTACCCACCATGATACACACTAAGCCTCCAGGTGCGGTCACTAAGCATGTGATAGAGGTCACAAAACATCTGATATTTATCATCTCACAGAAACCATAACACCATTTATAGGGCCCCACATGGTGTATTTTCATTGATTACATTCTTCTTTTATATGGGATTTCACAAAACCCTTAGTTATTATTCCATCATATCCATTGACTCTATCAGCTTCCAATATGACTTTGAATCATGTTAGGAATATTTTATCTAGTTCGGATGACCACTTATGCCATTTCCCACTAGAATCGAGCAATAAAAACTCATAGTAATAACTCTATCACATCTATTGGTATCCCCACATCAAAACCACTTGAAATTAAATCTAATGCAGTCTCTATCAATTATTATAGATCGATCTTACCTTCAATTTGAAATCAGATCTACGAAATCAATTTGTTTATTCAGAAAATGTTTTTAAAATGATTAATTATGCAGTATTTATCAAACCATGACTTAAAGTAATTTTCGTTATTTACAAAAATAATGTTGGGAGAATTCTATGAAACATACAATAGGAAAAATAACCTTGATCACATTTGATTTTTGTCTATCGATTTTCATTATAATTATAAACTAATATCCAGTCATTAATAATCAATTATCCCAATAACGCACATATATAAATCCCATACATATAATAAGATCGATATGTAAATCAATCCATTTGTCAATAGACTTGATTACATTGTCTAAATATTAAATGTGGATAATTTTAAAAAAAGAAACACCATTCCTCAATTTTGATCAGTTGTTTATGAAGAATGATTTTGCCTCCTTAGCAGTGGAAGTATCCAAGTCCTATGTATCAAAGAAATCGATGATCCCTGATCCTATTGTCCCTCAAAAATTGAATCTCTTAAATTCCATCAAATAGATCCTCTCAGTATTCTTGGTTATGTGGTTATCCTGGAAAATTCTCCATATGAGAATTTATATCAAATAATGTTAGGCCAGGGTAATTGATTAAATAAACTATCTTATTAAATTTATTTATTTAACTGTATTCCCAAGACTCTGAACAATCCATAAGACTAATGTGCTCTATGATTCAACCACACCTAAGGTGAAATCATTCTCTAAACTCAGTAGTGAACAAAGATTTATAATCTACACCTCTATTTATATTTTGCTCCACATTCGAATAAAATTTCTATTTTTTGTATTTAATATATTTTTTTGATTTCAATAAATAATTTTGAAACATCGATCATCAAAATATAATTTTTTCTCTACTCCAAAATCCAAAATTATTTCATAAAATATTACCAAACAAACAGAGAAGATTAGGTTTCATTATATTCTCCCCACCTTGAGGAATTAAATAATAAAATGACTAAAAAAGTATATAGAATGAGATGTGGGTACTAATCATGAATATGGGTCTCCTGTGCCAACGTATTATCCTAATGATTCTCGTTATTCCACTAGACAAGCACTAGGGGTATCATTTGTGCATGAATGGTACTCTCATACTGATCCTAGATCTCTAAAAACTACGAAGTAGTGGTAGATTTTCCCTCAATGTCCGTCACACCCTAGTCGATTACAAGTGATGGATCATGAACGCAACTCCTCAGTTTTTACATAAGGTTGATGTAATATACCTCTTCTAATTATTTTGCAGGAGCTATGTGGCATTCCACCTCTCCAGCCCTCGGATGTATCATTATAGGTCCAATTAATTATATATATATATATATATATATATATATATATATCTCAATACATGAGTCAATATCGGCCATCCTTTTCAACATGAGACCCTCAGGAACACATGGTATCCCTCTACAAACTCCAAAGGCCTCAATCATCTGTTTGTATAGGACTCTTGATGAATCTGCGTAGTCCTCATCAACTTCTGGATGATTTTCAACTTCTTTATAGTATCCCACACCAATACTGGGCCCCTATGTACAGAATTTATTCCGTAATTTAATCATTGTGTTGAATTACAGGGTTTCAAGTATAATCCCTTGAATGGTGGAATAATGATGGTGGAATGGTATCTAAGGTTGATTGGAAACTCTACTAATGATATGTGATCCTCCCAGCTATGACCACAGATTAACATGCAATCTCAAAACATGTCCACTTGAACCTAAATAGTTTTCTCACTCTGGCCATCATTCTATTGTTGAAAATTCATTGTAAAAAACAAAAATCACACAAAATCCTCCTACTATTCATTCCATAACCACAATGTAAACTGGTAATCACATTCAGAAACAATAATAGAGGTAACTCCATGGTGTCATACTATCTCTCGCACGTTGCAAAATCCCAATATATATGTTGAACTCTACTCTCAGATTGAATTGTAGTGGGCCATCATGGTGTGACAATCTACAATCATCCAAATGGTATCATTTCCTCTAAACATATGTTGTAATCACATCAATATATCCATTGATATTCCTTCCCACTTACATGGTGGCACCTCGAGGGGTTGTGCTAATCCCACTAGAACTAGTTTCCCAGCCTTCACTTGTTGACAATTTATGCCTCTAGAGACAAACCTTGCAACTCCCATCTTCATCCCTATACACCAAAAATATTGTTTTAATTCCTAGTTCATCTTTCCCAAACCTAGATGTACTAGAAAAGGATATGTATTAAACTCTCTTAGAAACTCCTCCCACAAAATCACTATTACAATTTTGAATCCACTAAAAAGAACAACATGATACCCACCTTTAGAAAATAGATCATGAGCTTGTCCAGTTGATTTCTGAGTACGGAGGGTCTCACAATTGGTATCCTCAAACTATAACTCCCTTATATTCTATAAAATATAATTGTTAACAACCATCGAGTACAGGTAAGTTTTCCTATATCCATACAGAAAAGATAACCTCAACAAATCCGCCTGTTTGGATGCCTTTCTCTGCTACTGCGAATACAATCCCATTGTGATAGAATCATATACTATGTATCCCATCCATACAGTATAGAAAATATTGAATTAGTACTAATTGAGAAACTATAGCCTTCATATCTATATCATGTTATGGTCCTTATAAGATAATATATATTGAGTCTCTTATGATTTGAGTAAATGATAAACCACTCACCCCTAAGGTTGTGTGTCCACATATTCTGTGAAAATACTACCACTTCTAAATCATGATCAGGGGTCATTTAGTTCAAATCTTATTGTCTCTACTAACATGAACCATAGGAAATAACTCGCTGCCTCTTAATTACAACACAACTATTCCTAGACCCTAATGCATCATAGAACACTACATAGTTTACACCCTCCATAGGTAATTTATAGATGGAAGAACTCATGAATCTAAACCTCAACTCTAATAAATCCAATGGGACGCTCTCTTTAAACCTGAAATACATACTCTTTTGGGTCCAAGGTGCCAAGGGGTGATATCTTGGAGAAATCATCTATGAATCCCCTATAGAAACCTTCCAACCTAAATAACATAAGCACCTAAATCACACTCTTGGGTGGATCCTAGGTTATTTGAACCTATATTTTTACCAGATACACTACTAAACTATCTTCTAAGATAACATCTCCCAAAAAGCAAACCTCCTGAATCTAGAATTGGTTCATTGTGATTTTCCCACAAACATGATCTCCAAAATAAATCCTAGAACCAACCACATGTTTCTTATGTTCATCACATTAGACACTGAGTACACTGGGATATTATTTATGAAGACTAACATTAATCGGTCAATGAAATGTTGAAATATAGGATTCGTGAGTCCCATGAACACTTTTTTTGGAGTTTTCCATTTATTAGGCCATCACAATGTACTCATAGTGACTATAGAAATATCTTAAATCCTTCTTCTGTTTATACATTTTTTTTAAAAGGTGTGATATCCTTATCTAGGGTCATTCTCTAAGTTCTCTCATGCCACTATCGACTGATCAATTAGTCCATTGATCCTCAGTAGTGGATTCATATTCATTATGGTCACCTAGGATATGTGACAGTATTCTACACAGAACCTCACCCTCTTCCCCTATATCTTGGTTAACAACAAAAGGGCTCCCTAGATTGAAATAATGGGACTAAGAAAGACATTCCTCAATATGTACTCTAACTATACACAATTATTTTCAATCTCTCGGGAGCCATCTTGTATACTGGCACAAATATCAACTTCATGATGTGGTTTAGATCAATGCATATTTAAGAATTTCATTGGGTAGATAATCCCCAACAATATTTAGGAACGATGTACCCATATTATGTCACTACTGAATGGAACTGAAAATTCATAGAATCTACTACACAATGGGTTATAATAACCATCTAATGAGTAATTGGTTTCACCCACCTATGAATCATTCTATCCTATGATTCATGGTTTTTCTTTTTGAACCATAAAGAAAAATCTCAACCCATCATTGAATACACACAATATTAACTTCACGAAATAGCCTATCTAGGATTGAACTATCTATAATCTATCTATGCATAATTTCTTTACATAATGCATCATCACTACTATAAAGAGATTATAAATGAAGCTATCACCTTCATGATTCAGGTCATAGAATGGTAAAAAAGTGTCTGATCACTGAGTCATCTCCCATTAGAGTCTCCAAGATCATGGGTTGATCAATGGGCTCCATAAAAAATTCAATGCCTCAAAATAGATAAGTGAAAATAATGGAATCAATCACTCCAATGTTTACCCAAACTATTTCTATTTTATAAAAGATAGTAATCAGACTCATATCATCACAAGAGCCTCTAGGTCATAATCCTTGCACACTTGTGGCTACCATTTTCCATGTCCCCACACTCTGTGATCCTAGTGTGAACCACCTAGTGGTGGCGGTGGTAACTAGTAAAATCATAACCATGTCCTTCTACTCCCCCATATCGTATTCCATGTCATCCACCTAGAATATTTGTCTACTCCTACAACAACCTTTTACTAGGTCTCCAATTCACTACCTATTTATCAGCTGTTTTTCAGTTGGAGAATCATGCATGAGATGTCACATACCATCAAAAGAGTAGAATTAACTCTGTATAGACTAACTAGAATCACCCTGTGAACACTAAACTACAGTCCCTCCATCCTAAAACCTACTCCAGAAACATCATGCACATCCTTATCCCTTTGTATGATGTCATCTCCCTAAAATTAAAGTCTATGCTCCTATATTCCCACTACCAACAAAAACAATCAGTGTTTTCGTTGGTAGAAAACTCCTTAACACCAAAGATCATTCTAGAACAATACAATAGTTTGGAATGAATAGTGTTATAATTCTGGATCATATACCTCTACAATGTCTTATCCGGATTGATTGATCCTGAAAGAACTGATCATGAGAAATATCTTGGTTATCCTTGATGAATACTCATCCACCTGCATACTACCCAATTTATGTCTCAGAGGCTCCAAGATGTGCATATCCCCCGTTATAGTTAGATTGAACACCTCTATGAAAAGTATCACAAAATATGGCCATTATAGGGTTTTTTAATCATATTACTGGTTCACTAAACCCCACCATCGTTCTAAATTTCCAAGTATAATGCTCATTTCTAGGACCACATTTTAGTTTTATAATGTAGTTGAAATTTTTAAAACTCTCTTCAGAGACTTAGTCTAGTCCTATGCCCGCTATGTTAACGGATCCCCACAGAACATGAGGGGTTTCAATAATTGAAACGCATGAATTTCACTCACCCTAGACACCACATATTATGGTACTATGGGAACTATCTACTACTCCACATGTATTGTTATGACTGGTGAACCACATAGAGGTAACACCTCTGGGGAAGTTCCCTATATCAAAGCCCTATCACAAAAGTTTCCATCCTCATGATCTTGATTTTAAATCCTAGTTGGCATATTTCATGGAGGAATAAAATAAGTAGAGAAGATGTAAAATGGTTAATGTGTATATCTAGAGGTATAATTCAATAATGGAAGGGAAACCTCAACCCATTACAAAATTTATCATGTACTAGTGTTTTCCCAACAATTAATTATTACCTGTAGTGATTCAAAATGTATGTTCTAAATGTTCTGGTTTATGGATACTTCATCCACCTCCCCAAAATTGTACTATCTAACCTAAATACCAAACATGCAAAAAATTAAAAAAAATTATCGAACCAATCTCGAAGACTCTAGTCCTAAGGTAGAACTGACTTCATTGATACCACTCTATCGCAACCCATCCCAATGGGTGAAATTTCCTGACTACCACAAGCATTCATCCAATTGGATGGGCGATTGAGACAAGTGCTGAGTAGGAATATCACTCACATTGTAATCCATATCCAAATGTTCCTATACAAAGGCACAAAAATTCTATAACTTTCAATTATTAAATTTAAAATAACTAATAAAACTTGTATTTATACATCTATATCCCACCATCGAGTTATAAAAAAGTTGTGGTAATAAAATTTTTGAAATACAAGACCACTATAATGAATCTGAAAATGAAAATACATTGAATGTATAGAAGGGTAATATTGATAATGTAACAATAGAGACACACCATAATATATCTAGCTCAATATTATTTTCCTAGTTCTAGTCCCTCTAGGACTCTATCAAAATATATATCTTCTGTATAATACACAACATATGTGGGTAAATCCCATTCATGGGTGAGTATAACAATACCCATTATTACACCAAGAAATCAATAAGTATTTAATATCACAATTATAGTCAACTCATCATAGGTATATGTCCATAACATATATAAAAATAATATCAAGATATAGACAATGAAGATACACTATCTAAAATTAATTTCATAATCATAATTTCAGTCTTTCGGTCTTGATTAAAATTTCCACATAACACCCATTAAAGAGATCACGCTCCACAAGTTAGATATTATTGATAACATATATCTGAGATGTCATAGTAATGGTTCTATAAATAAAATTACCAAATAAAAGATTTATGAGAATGATATATTGATGAAGATCTCGCCAATGTCCCTGGGGTATACAAAAAACTCAATCGAGAATAACATAATATGACGACGATCAACGACTACATAATTTTAGTCATGATGATTATAATTACATCACATTGGGAAGGATAATGATAGATGATCTCACTCTAGGCCTAATGGGAGTATTCCAAAAACTCTATCCATTGATTACAACTGAATGAATCAACATCCATTGTGTAAGACATGATTCCATACTAACCATTAGAGATTTGAACAAGAGAACTATCCCTAGAAAAACATGTTCATGCTGAATTGGATGAGGTCTCTTGGAAATGTTTTATGAAGTAAGTAGTTTTTACTGATAGTACATGACGTGTCCATTAGACTGTTGGTATTTCCCATGTATCATTATCTATACCAAAGCGTATGTTCATGCATGAGTTCACAAAGTGTCTAATCCCATTTACCCTCACCATGTTTGTGTTCCAATATCCATGTTCATGCATGATTACAGGGTGTGTTTGAGCTCATGTAATCATGGAAATGTATATGTACCCCCCCACAATATACATTGATCCACTAGGTAAGGTCACATGTTTTGTGACAGAGGAAACATGAAGTGTGATATTTAACATATCATGGAAGCCCTACTGCCACACTCAGGGCCCAACATGTTGTGTAATAACATATTACAAATCCTATTTTGTAGGATTTATTCGAACCCTCATTTATTCCTACAGTTTTATATTCCTCCGATTCTGCTTCCAATCTAACTATGTTTCACAAAAACAAGTTTATATATTGTATAGACAACTATTTCTATTTTTGTTTACAAAAATTTGACTAAAAAAATTCATGGGAATACCTTCATCGCATCTCTCAGTATCAACATGTCAAACTCACTTGAAGAAATTACAATATGGTCTCCATCTCTATCATAGGTCAATCTAATCATTTATCTAATCTTGGATCTATGATATCAATATTTTGAGGCGTGAATTGGTTTCACAATAGTTGGCTAACCAATATCTTTCAAACCACACAAAAAAGGAATTTTCCAGCGATGAATAAATAATAGTGGGGGGAATCCTAGAAATACAGAAGATATTAACAAACCTCAGCTATGTATGGTTCTCTTCAATGTTTTTCCATAAGAACAAATAATTATTATATCATGTTTATTAATTTAAAATATCTACTTAATTATATGTCCTCCCACACCCACACCCAACCTGAACTCTTGATGTGTTGTGTGGTTATATCATGCCTAGTGTAAACCCCATTCTCATAACTAAACGACAAACTAAATTTTTTTATATGAGCCACCATTCAGAATATATTAAACGTTTTCATAAAAACTATGTTCTTTGGCATTTAATATATTTCAATAATTAATTCTAGGTGAACCAATCTTCAAAATATCATAATCTCCACACATAGATTTGAAACTAATCCATAATGTAATAAAAAAATTAAATAGATATACTATAGTAATTTAAAATTCTATGAAAAAACATTAGTGAAATACCTATTTATATTTCTAAGGATATGCCTATGGATGTTTTTAATGATCTCTTTAATGATAAGTTAGTGTATAGTAAAATGTACATGATGTTTTGTAAAGGATAGAGTGACTAGTTTCCATGAAATTACATCCCCATCTAGATACAACAGGTGTATGTGGCACTATACAGAGGTAGCTAAGGGTAATTACTCCCAAATAGGTGCATTGTGCAAGACTAAATCATCACATGGTGCAAAACAATGTCCCTTTATATACACCTTGTTTGACACTCCTTGGGGATATTCTATTGAAATTCATAAACGATTTAAAAACCATCATAGAGGACTGAAATAGATGATTAATATGAATGAACTATTATAACAAAATGTGTCATAGATTAAAATGAATATGTCTTGATTTAAAAATCATATAATTTATATTTCCTGATTATTTTTTTCTTTCTATGATTAGTTTTTATCACACTATGCATTTCAATTTTAGTCAATGGAGTGAACCAGAAGGAAATTGGCTGACATTAAATGTCATGGAAAATTTACTAATGGGTTTCCAAAGGGGATGATGGCTAGATTAAAGGATGTTGTGATTATTCGTATTTCATTATCCCAAATCAGGATTAACATATTGCATCTTAAACAAAATATCAGACACAACAATAAGACAAGGATAGAGTTCATTGAGTGATCTAGTAGTGATAATGGAGGAAGGATGATTCAATTTTTTATACGAAGTGACAATAAAATGAATCATGTATGGTATTTTATCAGTGGGACAAGAAGATTATTTGGGTGTGGAATGAAGGACACAGATCAAGTAACTAAAAATGAAAAATAAAAAGTATAGCTAAATAAATGTATTATAATAATACTCTCCCAGTGTAGAGGCCTGATGATTGACGTACATGGACATTACATTAAATTAGTAGAAAACTTAATACATAACAAAAACAGACACACAATGACCGTAATAGTTTAGTGTCTTTGGAAACTCGGAACGTAATCATCAAATCAGGGTGAAAGATCTTCAAAATCTCCCATAAAGATCTTCCCCTTTTGGTTTTCTTACCTAAAACATTTCATTACATCCTGGGGAAAAGAAAAAATACAAAGGGTGAGCTGAAATGCCCAGTAAGGGTATGAATGGATAAAATAAAACAAATCATATACATTTGAACTTAAAAAATGAACATAATGTTTAAACATCAAAATCTTGGTCAATGACATAAAACATGGAAGTACATAAGGCATAGATCATAAAGAAAGATTAATCATGATAATATATCATTGGAATAAAACATGTGATTATGGAAAAACATTAAGAACGTGATATGATTTCCATAGTTGCCAAGGAATTGCTGGAAAGTCCATCTTAGTGGACAAAGTCCCTTACTGAACTGGGATTACATGTCGTTCCTGCCCTGTATTACTGAACCAGATTTACTTGTCGTTTTTTCCATGTCTATATCATAATATATAAATCATTACACAGTGAATTTGAGGGAGATATATGTCCCAACCATCTCATATTGAAATCATTATTACGTGTGCCACAAAATAATCATAAATCCTTCATCATAACCCAAAGAATAAATTGGGTTTTGTAAACATCATTCCATCATAACATAATCCATATAAAACAAATGGATATCATTTCATCATAAGAAAAGTGAAACCATATAAATCATAGTGACATTATACTTGAAACATACACATGTGAAATAATGTCATCTTATATGGAAAATGGTTTTAATAAAGCACTTGAAATGAATTCTTGAGGAAAATATCCTTTCTTCTGGAAAATAATTTTCATTTCACAAAATGCCAGCAAATTTTAAAATAATGATATTTTGTTTAAAATAGTCATGAAATATTTTAAAGAAAGTTTCATGAAAATAAGGCTTTATAAAATTGTAAAAATACTTTCATGATGTATATGTTAAAAAAAATATTCTTCTCATACATTGGATGAAAAAGTCAAAAAGTATCTCATTTGAAAAATGACAAAAGATTCTTTTCATATATTTTACTAATAACTCAGCGAAGAGAAAAATTAGATTTAAACAATTGTATTAGGTTTGATATAATGTTACATATTGATGAAACATGGATGTGGATGATAAATATTCCCCTGTAAATTCGTAAGTAAAAACAATCTTGGATAAAAATGAGATTGCGGGATTTTCCCTTACAAAGAACATTTTTTAAATAAAATAGATCACTTATGTGTATTCACTATAAGGTCACATAATGAATGTATAATTACATGGAAATATATAAAAATTCATTCCTCACATAATCAAAGAACAACATAAACAAGAAAGAGAAGATCAACCCAATGAACAGAAATTGGGTTAAGATGTTCCCTTACCTCGTGTCCAACATGACACCATCGTTCTTTAATCTCCGGAATAATAAACCAAAGTTAATTTCTACTTTCTTAAGAAACTTTTTCAAATTTTCTATTCTTTTTATATCACTTATTACCATGTTATAAACATTATGCAACCATTTAAGTTAATAATGTTCATTTTTCCGATATTTGGTACTTTAGTCAAAAATGGACTTCATATAATTACATGTTTTTACGTGGTGTAACACCCCAAGATTCCACGGTACGTTTCCCTTTGAATAATGCAATGGCGTGCATCGTACGCAACTTCGAGACTCTAACACACCACAACCAATCAAACTAGCAGTTATGAATAGTAATACCAAATTTTTGAAATTTTATAAATTCTATCTCTCAAAATGGACTTCATTTTTGGATTCGGAATATCGAAATTATCCTAGGGTGAAATTTTCGTACTTTTCGGATAACATTCATATTTTGATGAATAGTAAAAATTACTAAATTTTAATTTAAAACAACTTTTTTAATAGAAATAATTAATATGGATATATTATAAATTTGAGTGGTTTTAAAGTATATTTATAATATATTTTTACCATTTAATTCAACGTTTGTCATTGTACATAATTTCACAATTAAACCAGACATGAACATGTGCCAATCTTTTGATAGTTATTATCTCTTAAAAACACGCTTTTTATTTTAACAACGAGAATTAATTTTAATTTAATTTCTGCCACTTATGTGTTTTGATTTTGGAAAAATGGATTCCATATTTAGAATCAATATGTTCAAATTGTGTAAATAGTTAACATTTATTTTTAGAAATTTTGAATAATTATTTCGGTAAATATTTTATTTACCATGGTTATAGGGTAAATCCGGTAAATAAGGGTTAAAAATAATATTATAATAATAATCAATTATCCTAAAATGTGTACTACCCTTATTGGATGATACATTTCTGATCATGGGCATCTTTGGATCTATTTTGGGACCCCATAGAGCCACTTGTAAGTGATAGGGACACATTATTATAATTATGTTAATATGGATACAAAAATGACACAAGCATATATCTTTTAGAAAAACAATGGTTACATAGGGTTATATATGTTGGATTTTCGACTATGAATATTAATTAGAAATTTCAAAATATTACCTATATAATTATATTTTATTTATAATTTTTAAAAATTATATAATTTAATTTATTTATGAAACAATGGTGATGCAGTAATTACTAAATTAATGAAAAATTAGAATAATTGATATTATAAATACCCAAATAATTTTAATTATATATATTTTATAAATAACAATAAATTTCTATGATAATATGAAATTTTAGGATTTATTTATATAACTTTTTTTGAATTAATCATTCTGTTAGGATTTTTACAAAAACCAATTATTGAATATTGTCAAAATTGACATAAAAGAGTTTTTAAAACAAATCTTATATTATTAGTTGATATTAAATTCCTAAAAATCTACGATTCGGCCAAAGGACTTATATAATGATATTTTTATCATTAACGGTCCACTTGGGGGTCACCTGGATATATATAGTATGTATATTAACCATATAATATAAAAATACAAAGAGACGTTGTAAAAGTGAAACTAATTAACTAAGAGTTAATACTTAAAGATAAGGTTAATATAATGACCCAAAACTGCCTAAATTCTATTTTTTGAGTGGATTTCGACCTATCTCCACATTAAACTTTAAATAATCTACTTTGGAGCAATTAGAAACCGAATATGAATTTATTATAAAATAATATTTTTTAGCTTTTCAAAAGGTTCCACTCACCCCTCTTATAAAAGGGCACTCCCCATTCTCATTACTTCACACCCTCAAATTCTTTTGGTTCGGAAAACCCCTACCCAAATACTCTCTCAACTTCCCTCACTACAAACTATAGGACTTATTTTGATCATAAAGCCAGCGTAAGGAGCCATTTTGATCAAATCAAAAATAAGAACCCAAAGAAGAGGTAATAATTTCACCACCCTTTTTCATGTTCCTTTCTTCTTACACTTCGTCTTTCTTTGTCATATCTATTATAATAATTCCTGTATCTTCTATACACTATGATTTTATTATAAATATGGTACAATCATATTCATTATTTTATCCATCCTTTGAATAGCATGTCACTGTACGTGTGTACGTACGGCTTACCGTCTCCACGTTGTGGTGTAATTGTCATTCAATAAATTATTATTTGGATGGGTATAATAACGATTTTTAATTCATGTAAATAATAAATATATCATGAAAATTATTGTGTCTATATGGTATACCATCCAATTATATATTATTTTAACATCAAAAGAATGATATTGTCACTCGTGCGTACGTAGGGACAACCATCTCCACGAACGCGATGAGACTCATTCTCCATCGTATCCATTCAAGTATAATTTTAATATGTTGTTTGAAAATAATGTTTAAGGACTTGATGTATTTCTGGATATGAATAAGATACAACCTATCCATAACAAACACCGCTTACGTAATAATCAATGTTTAAAGATCATATATGATATCATATTAATGTAAATTAATTTTTTGTATTTCAATAAAAATTATTTCACCATTATTCAGGAGTTTAACCTACCGTCAACCAAGGAAGAAGTTCAAAGTATGGGGTTTCTTATCTCAATTTTAATTCCGTTAGATTTCCATTGTTCACCAGTTATTTATTGCATGTGGTGTGTGTAATGCCCATGATTGAATTCATTGTGAAATATACTTTAATTTATGGATATTTACATCAATATTGTATTATCCTTCTTTCATGTGTGCATGTTTTATAAGTAACCAAATCAATAAGGGAATTTGAAATTTCAATTCCCACTCCTTCGTCTTTACGCATACTTCATTGATTATTTTACTCCAAGATTATGTGTGGAATCACTACTCATTTGATTATGTCATAATTTACACTCCCCATTCTGTGGATATACTTTTTATACACATAATCACTCCATTTATAAATTCTCAAGTCATTAGTATGAACGTGATAAGAGTAATTTTTACTCAATATTTATTTTCTTGAGATAAACATCAAATTCATTGGTTGTGTTTTTACAAGAATATGTGTGAATGTCCTCTGATTGTTTTACATTGAATATCAAATCATATTTTGTGTATTTATATTTTTCACACATAACTATGTTGTTTATTTATCCTTAACCTAAGGATACGGCCTTTATGAGAGATTTCATCTCAATTTACATTCCATTGAGATTTCTTTGTTGTTATACACCAAATCACTTTTATGTGGTATATATAATGTACTTTGAAATAGTATATCTTGAATCCCTTTATTCTCATGATATTACAATGTTTTGATTACCTCAATTATTTTTATTCATGTGTTTCTATTTTGGTTAGAAATTATAACTAAAATACCATTTTTAATTGTTTTAAAGACTTATTCTTCTGAATCGTTCTCATTAATGTCCATGTTTTAAAAAATGGTTTTACGGATTTATTTATATGGACATTAATGTTTTAAAATTAAAACTCTTTTTAAATGTTTATAAGTGGTATGGGACACTTTGATTCAAAAATCTATTTTTAAATGGCTTCTTGACAAATAGTGTGACTTTTAAATGATTTCAGGAAAAAGGGGGATATTTCTCTCATATAGTTTTGATGATTATTTTCATCTATGTCAATATCATTCATTATTCTCGTTAATAGTTAATATGATACAATAAAATCTCCCATATTGTATTTAATGAGTTATTTTTGTGTGTGGATGTGCTATTTTTATACCATTCATGGTTTGTTGTTAATGTATTGGCATTTCATATGCTAGTTTTAAAATTAATGTTTATGTTATATTTCAAACTTTTCATATGAGGAATGCATTGGACTTAGTAAGTGACGGGTGGAGCCCGCTATAGCTCCTCGATGCATCTATAGGTCTCATGAGAAAAACTAGTGTCTTGGCACAAGGCCTTGACAAAATCTTATTGGTAGTCTTGGGATGAAGCCTTGGCTTTGTTGTTATGATATTCTGGAATAATGCATTCCATCATTATGAAAGTGGTTATTGATTTTGCATGTGATTATTCATTTAGTATAATATCCATGAGAATAATTAAATAGCATTATTACATTTTATTTTTTCCATAATATGTTGAAGTTGATGTTTAACAGGATTTTGTTTTAGTTATACATTGCCTTAAGTGTTTATGCTTATCTATTAAAACTTTTACTATATTGTTATCCTTACTGAGCATCTGAGCTCACCCCTCTCAATGTTTTATTTTTCCCAGGATTTTGAAGAAGTAAATTATGAATGACCTGCAGGGATAGTATGAGTGTGGACTATGGAGACTATGTTGTTGTAGTTTCTATTTTATGATGTAATTTAAACTTTATTAATGTATCTAGTTATTCCAAGGCTACTAAACTAATCGGTCTTTCGAGACTTGATCTTTCTTGTGATCATACCAATGTTATGTAAAAAAGCACCGACTCTGGGTAATTGGGGTCGGTGCGTTACATGTGGTCAAAGGATCATTATATCCAGAATGATATTAATGATTTATATATCATATTTATCATATATATACATCATTTACATGTATTTATAATTGTACTTAACATATGGAGGTATGAAATGAAATGCACCGTTCATGGAGACGGTAAGACATACGTACACATGAACGTTACTTTCATTTCTATTTCTTATTTTAATGTAATTAAAACATATTGATACATAGTTATATAATAATTCCAGTATAATTTCATATATAATATCAGAAACAACATCCTTTATACATCCCACATAAGGCATTAACGAATCACATCAATTTGAGGGGGGCGGTAGTCCGTACTTCCTCAAATGAGATCATCATATTTACCAACTATGGAAACCATAAAGGTTTGATATAATTGAGAATTAAAGAAGCATATGGAAATCCTAAACATAATATATATCATATATAAATACTGTGCCATCATAATGGCCACCATGAGAGGCGGTAGGAGAAAATCGAACAATCATCGTTTCGTGATGCGTTAGGTTTCCATCCACAGAAATATTATGTTCTTCATCCACTAGAGGGAGGTGTGTGTAAGTTTAGTTCTAATCCTTCACATAACAACATCCTAGTATATATAGGATAGGGTTGTTTTTACAAAAGAAAGGATTAAAAAGAGTTTATGGGTTGGAGAAGTAGAATAAAAGAAAACAACTGATGAGAAACTGTTACCTTTAATTTGGGTAACTTCCTTTGGATTGAACAAAAAGGACGTCTTGGAGTGCCTCTTGCCTAATGTAAGGATACTAGGGGGAGGATAGGGATGTAGAGAGCTTAATTGGGAAGATTTTGGAAGAGACAAATAACTTGAGAGGTGTGAGGAATTACATATAAATGGCCTCCTTTTATAAGGGAGAGGAGGGGCTCTTTAGGAAAGAGTGAAAATATTATTTTATAATATAATGATATTCGCTTTCTAGTTGTCAAAAAATAATTATAGTCGAAGATAAGATGACTAATGGTCGAAATATAATCATCCAATCAGAATTGGACATGTTTTGGATAATATTGTAATGATTATAATCTTATTTATTTAAATTATTTATTAATGTGGTAGACAATGCATCATTATTATGTAACAAATAATTTAATTCATTTGATGTCTAAAAATTATTAAAAAACAAGCATGATTTAGGAAATATTTTTATCTTTCTATTTAATATATATAGTCGAAAATATGACTTATATAACACAATATAAAAATCAATTTACTAAAAGGTTTTTGTTAATGTCAATTTTGTCTTTACATTAAAGTAATTAATCTAATGTGTCATTGTCTTTCATAAGTGGCACTATGTGGTCCCCAAATCGACCCAAGGATGCCCATGGTCGGCAATTACTTATCCAATAAGTTTTGGACAAGTTTTAATGTAATTTTGAATTATTATAATAAATTTTTAACCTTTAATTACCCTATTTACTTTTAACAGTGTTAAATAAAAGTAAAAAGTTACTATTCACAAAAAATTTATTTTTATCTATTTGAACCACTTTTTAGTCCTTTATATTAAATTTTTCTCCCGTATTTTTTAAATTCAACTCACAGAAGCAGTAGAATTAAATTTTATGTGAATTTCTAAATTCTCCTAGGAGGTGGGTAAAAGAGAGTAAAAAGTTCAATAAAATTATTATATATCTAAAATTATTATAAAATGACTTCAATTAATTAAATTGAACTTATATAGGTATTATTTATCAATTTTGACCTAAAATAAATATAAATAAAATAAATAATTATTTAAAAAAAAATTCGGTTTTTAAATAGTAACCTAGTGATTTCACTATTCATCAAAAATAGAAAGTTTTCAGAAAAATACCAAAAATTCCACCTAAGATATATTTGATATTCTGAATAAAAAAATGAAGTCTATTTTTTAAAATTCAAAACATATAAGTGGAATTAATTAATTTTAAAATTAATTCCCGTTATCAAAACAAATAGTGTATTTTTAAGAAACAATAACTATCAAAAGATTGATACTTTTTTATGTCTAATTTCAAAGAGATGTTAATTACAATGACAAATATTTGATTAAATGGTAAAAATATATTCTAATGACACTTTAAAACAAATTAAAAAGACAATTTAACCATATAAATTATTTTGATGAAAAAATTTGTTTTTAATTAAAATATAGCGTGATTTTACTATTCCTCAAAATATTAATTTTATCAGAATAATATGAAAAATTTATCCAAATTAAATTTATATATCCTGATGCCAAGGGAGAATTTTATTTTTTTCAAATTGAACATATAAACATGTCATAAACAATATTTAATGTGGGTGCGCCATCAAAAGGCGGCAAAACTAGGGTTTTAGAAAAATTCTTATTTTACTCGAAAAATTGATTTTGTTCTCACAGCATGTTCTAGAAAATTTGTAAGATGAATAATAATGTTATAAAATTAAAAATTTAGTTGATACTATTCATAAATTCTAGTTTATAATAATATTTTAACCATATATCGTTGTTTACTGAAACCCAGTATTGCGTACTACACACGCTATCGTGGAAGGTCGCGATTGCATGTAATGAATGCAATGTCAGGGTTTTGTGTTGTGAAAGACTCCATGGATGTTGTGTATAAAAATTTCTGACCATATTTCATTTATAAATTTAATATATATATATATATACACTCAATGTTGTGTAGAATAACTACTATCAAACAAACTTGAAATTGTGTGTATCATGATCCACGAAAAGTGTTGCACATACTGAAAGCTAATACGGTGTTGCATATAGCGCAAGATAATCTTGGTGTAGCGTACAATAGATTATATGAAAGAAATTAAAAGTAATATATCTCATTAAATCTTGGGTTGTGACATTCTACCCCTCTTAAAATAAATTTCTCCCTCGAAATTCGTTGGGGTTATAATGCGTTTACTATTCATTGAAACCCACATCGTAAAAACGAATACTAAAATTTAATTATAAAAACTAAAGTATGAAACGTAATGATTACCTAAAGTAACTCATCACTGGGATTCCATATAGGTGAACATAAGTGAAAATATGGATATGAAAGATAAATCTAACCATCAAGATCTGATGGAGAGTGGTAGAAAACATGGCTATGAAAAATCCAACAATCACAAAGCCATAAATTTGTGATGTTCTAAGGTACCATCGGATTCATCGGATATGAGGACACTAGGACAACATTTTGGGTTTTCAATATCATTTCCCTAAAGATGATTATTTTTTGTATAAGGATAAAAACATACTTGATTTATGTGTAAAATCATCATTCATCATTCCATGAACAATTTCAGCTTTATCTCTTATATAAAGATATGAAGTTGAATTTGACATTCATGAAGTATTATAGGATCACATGATAGACTGATATGTCATTACATATGTCTCTATCAAATGGTTAGAAAAAGTTACCAAATATACATAAGTTCTTCTATAGTGAGGTTTATCGTATATGATTCCAAAAACGGACTTATACTTCAACTATCATACTACATAATAAAATAAAACAAATTTCTACTAACCAGGGACTTCATATAGGCTACTGGTAGGCGATAAAGGCCAGTCACACTTTGGTTGGGGGTTCGATTCCCACA
Organism: Viscum album; assembly: GCA_963277665.1. Lineage (NCBI taxonomy): Eukaryota > Viridiplantae > Streptophyta > Magnoliopsida > Santalales > Viscaceae > Viscum > Viscum album. Next base: position 1,196,847,927 of record OY728121.1, on the reverse strand, counting down.
GCCTTGGCCGACGCGACGGGTTGTCGCCCGTCATGTAGGTTGTCCTTTTTCTAAAATTACATCATTATGTCATTCTATCAATAATATCGAAAAATGTTCCAACCATAATCAATACTAACTTCTGTCCAACATAATCCATTCCAATCATTAGGATTATCAAAAATACATCTTTCCAAACTCATAGTAGAAAGAAACAAATTACTAGAAATGTCATATACTGAGCAAGTGAATACCATCATTTATCCCCGATATATCTTGCTGATCACATTCCAATCATGTAAATACATTCATCATGTATTCTCTTTAAAAATAAATACTCATTGAACCTTATTGAATACATGAATGCTGTCAAATGTTAACTCATTCCCCATACTAAAATCCCAAAATTTTTATATACTCAAACCATGATATCACTTTGTCCTTATATCAGTCATGAGCTCATTAATACTATCAAACATCTCATTATCTCCTTATCCCTTCATTATGATCACATCATCTATTTTCCAAAAACATTATCTGAATAAACATTCATGGTTACCGGTACCATTCATCATATACTTTCAAAACTCAAGAAAAGAAAACAGTGTAAAAATCCTTAGATTTTTCTTTATTCCATAGTACCATAAATTATTCTTAAAAAACATAAAATCATTACACTACTATCTTAAACAACTGATTGAGCTGCATCATTTCTTCCATCTCATATATGATTTCTAGTCTCTTTATCATCATCCACTTAAATACGACCCATATGACCATGTTGATTATCTTTATGAGATTTCCCTTAGGGAATTAGTTTGTATAATGCCCATACATTCCACATTTAAAACACTTAACCGTTGTTGATGTCTTAGCAATACCATTATCCTTGCCCATGGTGTTAACTGAACCTTTTCCTTTACAATTACTAGCTTTGTATCCTTCTTTTCCACACCCAAATCATCTTCCAGTTCCTTTGCAACATTCTCCTTGATTACTCTTCCCACATGACTTACATGAGGGAAAATGAACTTTCATTCCTCTTTGATCGTCATAAAACTCTATCTTTCTCTTATTAGCTGAGACAGAAAACTTAAAAAAGCTGAGATTATTGATCATATTATGAGATTGCTTATTAGACATAATAAAGATGCTTCGCCTTCCTAATCCCATTTCATTTTCTTGATCATGAAGAATATCATTCGTTTGTCCATCATATTCTCAATTATCGTGAATCTTCCTGTTTCTAGCCATTTTTTTAAAACCAAAAAGAATAGTGTGAGAGGCAAAAATCATGATAGGTAAAAAAACATAATAAAGGGGGAGTAACTTGTAATGACCCAAATTTTCATTAATGGAAATCCCTCTTGATCTAATTATATGTCTCTTTATGTTAATATAAAATGTCAACTTCTTTGGTTTGGTTAAGAATTTTGACTGTTGCTAATATAGTCGTTGAACAGTGATCACATGGTAAGTATAAATATAGGACTTTAACAAATCCAATTTACTCAGACAAAAGAAGCGATGGCCTCATCCAGTAGAATTCCTCCATACGAAGCCTATTTTTCAGAGCACGAAAAAGAGGTGGCGTCATTGGGCTTCACTATGGACCAAGCCTAAGTTGAGATTCATCATGTCATGCTCGAACGGGACCGTCTACAGGAAAAGTGGAAGTTGATAGAAATTACCACTCGAGGGATGTTATCTGAGCCCCCGCAAGAGTGTGTCACCATCACACACCATACCCTTAGTTCTTATGCGGCTGTTTTAAGGGGTTATTTTTCAAATCGCTAATACTATGTTCATGTATATTATTTTTGTATATAATAATGAATATACCTCCTTGTCATTTTTTGACACATTGTAAATAGTTTTTAAAGTACAAATAGTGTTTTTAGTTATTATTTAATTAAGAATTATTTTTTGTTTTTAAATTAAGTGATTTTTGAATTAAATAATATTTTAATGAATTATTATTATTATTATTAAATTAATTTTTATCAAATATAAATTTTCTTATAATTTTATCAATGATATTATAGTTTTTATCTTGGCTTGAAATCCATTTCTGTCAAAACCCGTGAATTTTTTATAAATGTCAGTTTCTATTATAAAAGTGGAAATTAACATATTTATAAAATTATTTAGATAAAATAAATTTTATTTATGGAATCAGGATGTCGGAATTATCCAACGGTGAATTTTTCATAATTTTTTGAGGCAGTCAAATTTTTGGGTAAAAATTAAATACCATTTAAATATATAATGTGTTTTATGACATCATAATGACCAAATAGTGATGTAATAAAATAATATAAGATTCATGTTCAGCCAATATATGTTTTACCATTAAAAAAATGTGATTTTGGGTTTGTTTGACTAACTTTTCAAAGCAATAATGGATCCCTCAAGACTTTTTAAACACCTTGTCTTTTTAAATTGTTTTCCATGGGAGTGTGACTCACATCCACATAAGCAACCCTATTATTTTAAGATGTTTGGACTTTTTTACTTATAAAATAATTCTTTCCTCTCCACTTTAAAAAAAACCATGGGCAAAAACCATGGTATGTTTTGTGGTTTGATTTAATATAATATAAGGGGTCCCAAACCTAAACAATAAATAATTCCCTCACCTTTCCAATATAAACCCACCCAAGATCCTACTTCCTCCCCTCTAAAAGTCCTTGGATTTCGTCCAACCTCTGCCCTAATCTCTCTAGAATCCTCCCAATGTGCCCAACCTCCCAATAAGCCTCTCACAAGCCTCTCTCTATCCATTGGAAGCACACGTCCAAGTAAGGGTTTTTTTTCTTCCTTTCTCATTTTGTCCAATTTTAATTAAGTTGTTTTGCCCAATTAATTTCAATAATGAATGTCGGGGTATGGATTCTAACCTCCCTAATATTTCTCTCTTTATTTTTTAATGATTGGGGACCCATTTATCTCTCATTAGATTACTCCCATGTACACCTATTACAATGCCGAAATTCGGAATGGAACTTCTCTCTCCTCATTTACATTCAAGCAATACTTGTGTATCATGAATCTAAATTCCATTAAAATTGTTGGGACAATATATATATGACCTACTTACTGTCCATTACATGTAAATTTGATGAGGAACCCCTTTCTCTCTCATCAACCATTTTTTATGAATTCTTATGTCATGCCGTTACACTACCGAAATCACACTGATTTTCTAAGCCAATTCCATTGTGTAATGAATACCATGCCCATTTCTCCATCAAGGGTATTCACCTTTATACACATTTACTTATTTATTATAAAGTTTTATTTATGAATTCCACATTCCTTTATCTTGGAATAAATGATTATGCTTTATGAATCTTTGTTTCCTTATCCATGTGGCACACTTATGCATGAAATGAAATGTTTTAGAAGGGTGCGCTCTTATAGCACTCCAATACATTGGGTAAGGTATAGTATCAGGATAAGTCATGTTCAATGAGTGTTGAATCATGATAATTCAAGTTCAACAAGGGTTTACTCATGCTTTATTTGTAATGAGGATTTACTCATGATCCATGTGCAATGAGCCTTGGCTCATGCTATTTCCATGTTAAGTGTTGTTGCCACATTTCCATGTTATGATTACCATGATTTATCATGCCATTATGTTCATGTTTCTCTTTTTCTCTATTGATATGCCTAATGTCTAACATTTATTGTACTTGTCAGGTTATTCCATGTGTATTCTCTTACTAGGCTTTCTAGATCACCTTTATCTTATGCATGTCCTCAGGTTATTCAATGCAATGCTAAGTACAAGGGAATGTAGTGGTCATGTAAAGGAGGATTTCAATAAAGATGTTGTACTTCATGTTTTGTGTTTTCATATAATGATCCTCAGCCCCAAAGACACTAAACCACTCAATATTTTTTGTTGTATCAATTGAAGTTTTATGTAATAAATCATGTTTATGTTTGTAATAAAAGTAGGGTTTTCATAGTTTGTATCAGTGGATATGTTTAGTTAGTTTTTGGGATTAGAATTAGAAAACCCTAGTAGTGATTTAGATACAAGACTTAGTACAATAATAAGTCCCTAAGATAAGTGAGTATTGATTAAGTGGGTTATCAAGAAAATATATCCCTGTCTGGATACGAGCAGGTAGAGGTGGCTTTGGAACAGATGTATCCTAGGGGTAAAACCCGAAAAAACCTCTTTGAGATAGACTTGAAAAGGAACTGGTGCACGATAATGGGCCTTGCTGCACTCTTGGTTTTGACACTCCCAGGGGATATGATTTGGTAAATTCACAAGCTTAGTATTAACCCTTATTAAGGGAGTTAAAAAAATGCCCCTAAGAATATATGTTGGAAAGTAGATCATGAAAAGATTGTATTGAAGCCTAAAGATTCATGAGTTAAGGAAATAAATGTTTATCTTTAAGTCATCCGCCTTTGTCTTTGGATTACCCTTTATGTGTTACCCCCTAACTTTCCTTTTATTCTATCCAAAGACCGGTAATAGGAGGACTTGGGCTAACAACCAGTGTGAAGATCAGTGTGATGACTGTACTAATGAGATGCCCAATCCAATGGGAGCAGGAATCGCGAAATTTGTCACGATTCTCTCTCAGAAAACTCAATATTTGAATAGAAACATGGGTCAAGAGGAACGTCCAAACTCTCCTATGAAGGAACATGTCGCTATCGAGAGCTTCATGAGATAAAGGCCTCCTACTTTTAGTGGATCATCTGATCCCACGATCGCCGAATAATGGATCAACTCCATTGAAAAGATCATATCCATCCTTCAATGTTCTGAACAAGAAAAGGTTCTCCTAGAGGCATACTGTATGGAGGGTGAAGCTAATCAATGGTGGACGTTGATGAAAAATACAATGCATGAAGAGGAGATCGAGGAGTTAAAATAGAAGGATTTCCAGAATAAGTTTTTCGATAAAAATGTTCCGCGCACCCTCCGACTTCATATAGAAAGGGACTTCCTTTCCCTCAAGAAAAATGAAGAAGAATCTGTTGGAGCATATGAGGAAAACATCATAAGGCCTGCACGATATGCTTCTGGCTTTGTCGTTAACCCTGAATGCAAAGTTTACCGCTTCTTTGGTTGGAAGAAGCCTAGCCTACAGAAACCATTAGCAATACTTGATTTTTACAGCTATGAGGAATTTGTCTGATGTGCCCTCAAGGTCGAGATGGAGATTAAGGAATCACAGGGGTATCATGGGGACACGAAGCGTAAGATGGACTTCAATGCGGGCTGTCTGATGGATAAATTCAATGGTGCTAAAAAGATCCAGCACCCCACTTGCCTAATGTGCGGAATAAAGCACCCTGGAAATTGCTTCAAGGGGATGAGGAAATACTTTAGGTGTGGAAGAGAAGGGCACCTAGCTGTTAACTGTCGGCCAGACAGACCCGTGATTGTGACAGAGCAGAGGAACACTCTATTCGAATATCAACGCATTGTTCAATCCTACAAATGCAATGAACTGGGGCATTTTGAAAATCAGTGCCATAATCCAAGGGTTTTAGGAGGTTACCAACAACCTCCAAGGCAGCAAGGAAGAGATTTTTCCATTACTTCTGCTGAAATGAACCCCGACAATGAAGTGGTGATAGGTACACTAGTTATTCATTAATGAATAGTTAACCTTCTTTTTTATTTAGGTTCTATGCATTCTATTATATCTCGAATGTTTAGTAGAGAAATCCCAGCACCACCACAAATCATGCAATTGAAGATGTCAGTGAGTACGAAAAATGGGGCAATCATTGCATCTCATGAATATATGTCCTCCCCTTTTATAATCTGTGGATTGAATTTCATGGAAAACCTCATCGTACTCCCTCTGGTGGAATTTGATGCAATTCTTGGCATGGATTGGATTTACTTATATAGATCCAACATAAATTGTCTGGAGAGGGAAATCACACTCCATATAGAGAATCGGCCCCCGATTCATTACAAGTTTAAGGAGGTAGAGGAATTTGCTTTAGCTCCATCATCTCAAGCATAGATATTACTGCCCTATGAGCATGAATATATGGCTTAGATGATTGAGTCCAAGGAAGAAACAATCCTTGAAGAAATGCATATTGTGAGGGAATTCACTGAAGTGTTTCCCGAGGAATTAAATGGTGTTCCTCTTATAAGAGATGTTTAATTCTCAATTGAACTAATTCCAGGGGCACTACCAATATCCAAGACTCCATATAGAATGGCTGTCATTGAGCTTGAAGAGCTGAAGAAACAACTACAGGAGAATCTGGATAAAGGGTTTATATTCCCAAGTGCTTCACCATGGGGTGCACCAGTCCTCTTCGTCAAGATGATGGATGGGTCAATGCGGCTTTGCATCGATTATCATGAACTTAAAATGATCATGATAAAGAACAAGTATCATATTCCACGGATCGATGAATTGTTCGATCAGCTGCGTGGAGCACAATACATCTCCAAGGTGGACTTGCGGTCGAGATATTATCAAGTAATCGTAAAGAAGGATGATATCCCAAATACTACTTTTTGTACAAGATACGGGCACAATGAATTCATAGTAATGCCTTTTGGACTCACCAATGCTCCCGCAATCTTAATGGAAATGATGAATAGAGTCTTTAGAGATTACTTCGACAAATTTTTCATAGTCTTTATAGATGACATTCTAATATACTCCAAAACTAAGGAGGATCATGAGTATCATTTAAGAACTGTACTAGAGACATTGCGCTAGGAGATGCTCTATGCAAAGCATAGAATGCATGAGTTCTGTTTAAAGGATGTCTCATTCTTGGGCCATATCATCACTAGCAATGGGATATCTGTGGAACCCTTCAATACAGATGCAATTGAGGGATGTCTGAGGCCAACATCAGTAACAGATATCCATAGCTTCATGGGATATCTAGATATTATCGACGATTTGTGAGAAATTTCTCACGATTGTCCAACCCTCTTACTAAGCTAACTCGAAGGGGAGAAAAGTTTTCCTAGAGTGACAAATGCGAATAAAGCATCAAGGAGTTGAAAATGAGGCTTATCACTACGCCCGTTCTCACTTTACCCACAAGTGGTGAACTTTTTGTGGTATTCATTGATGTTTCGAAGAAGGTCTTAGGCTGTGTGCTGATGCAGAATGATAATGTGATATCATATGCCTCAAGGCAGATTAAAATCCATGAGAGAATATTTCCAACGCACGATATGGAGTTGGCAGTGGTGATCTTTGCCTTGAAAATCTGGCGGCATTATCTCTATGTGTAGAAATGTGGGATATATATTGACCACAAGAGTCATTAATATATATTAACACAGAAAGAGATTAATATGCGCCAGAGAAGATGGATAGAGCACATCAGGGATTATGACTATTCAATACATTACCAACCTAGGAAATCTTACAAGGTGGCAGATTCCCTAAGTAGAAAGGACCCAGCGATTCTATAAAGAATGAGAATTGAGAAGGATCCAATCTTCTTAGATTTGATGAAGATAGAAATGGGAATCATAAATAAGGTAAAATCATCAATCCTTTCACAAATGATTTCTCAACCGTCTATTTTGAAAAGGTTAAAGGATGCTCAAAAGGATGATGTGGGAATTCAAAAAAAAGTGGAAGATTTTGAAAAAGGAAAATCCATGTTGTTTAATTTTAATGAAGATGGAATTGTGAAGTTTGGGAAAATACTATTTGTTCTATCACGCCTGGAGCAGAAGAAGGAACTCTGGGATGATGCACATAGTTCAAATTTCTCTATTCACCCTGGGAGCACAAAGATGTATCGATATCTCTAAGAAAACTTTTGGTCGGATAATATGAAAAAAGAGATCACTGAATATACATCAAAGTGCCTGGTGTGCCAGAAAGTGAAGGCAGAGAGGCCGAAGTCTAAGGGGATGTAGCAACCATTGCCCATACCAGAATGGAAATGGGAGAACATCACTATGGACATAGTCACCGGACATCCGAGAACATCCAAAGGCCATAATGCAATTTGGGATGTTGTGGATCGTCTTAAAAAGAGTGAACACTTCATTTCTATTCGGGAGAATTTCTCATTGGATCAACTAGCACGGATATATATCGGGTAAGGGGTAAGGTTTCATGGAGTATCACTATCTATTGTGTATGAACGAGATCCAAAATTCACCTCTATTTTTTGAAAGAGTCTTCAACATCCACTAAATACCGAACTGAAATTTAGTACGACCTATCATCCTTAAACTGATGGCCAATCCGAGAGGACTATCCAAACCCTTGAGGGAATGTTGAGACAATTCTCAATGGACATTAATGGAGGATGGGATCAACATCTTCCTATGGTTGAGTTCAATTATAATAATTGTTTCCACTCAAGCATCAAAATGGAACCATATGAAGCCCTCTATGGGAAAAGGTGCAGAACACCAGCATGTTGGGATGAGCTCAGTGAACATAAGCTGCTTGGACTAGAAATTGTCGAGGAAATGGTGGAGAAGGTGAAAACCATTTAGCAGCATATCAAGGAAGCTTAGAGTCGACACAAGAGTTATGCAGATAATCGTCGACAATACCTTGAGTTTAAAGTTGGAGACATGGTGTTTCTATGCATATCTACATGGAAGAAGGTTATGAGGATTGGAAATAAAAGGAAGTTAAGTCCAAGGTACATCGTCCCCTTCAAGATTCTTGATCTTGTCGGGGTTGTGGCCTATTGACTAGCACTTCCACCTACCATGGCCAAAGTACATGATGTATTTCATGTTTCCCTATTAAAGAAGTACATACCGAACCCTTCAAGTATACTCTATTCTGAGGTGGTACAATTGGAGGATGATCATTATTATGAGGAGAAACTTGTGAAGATCTTAGATTGTATAGAAAAATTTCTATGAAATAATATAATTCCCCTATTTAAGGTGTTGTGGAAAAACCACAAGTTTGATGAAGTGACTTAGGAATCGGAGGAAATGATGAAGCTGAGTTACCCACATCTGTTTTACTGTTCGAAAAGGAAAATTTCGAGGGAGACATTTCTTAAGGGGGAATATAGGAACGACCCAAAGCTTCATTAATGGAAATCCCTCTTGATCTAATTATATGCCTCTTTATGTTTATTTAAAATTTCAACTTCTTTGGTTTGGTTACGAATTTTGATCGTTTCTAATATAGTCATTGAACAGTGATCACATGGTTAGTATAAATATAGTTCTTTAACAAATCCAATTTACTCAAGAAAAAGAAGTGATGGCCTCATCCAGTAGAAATGATCCATACGAAGCCCATTTGTCAGATCTTGAAAAAGAGGTGGAATCTCTGGGCTTCGCTCTTGACCAAGCCCAATCTGAGCTTCATCATGTCAAGCTCGAACATGACCGTCTATGGGAAAAGTGGATGTTGATAGAAATTACCACTCGAGCGATGGTATCCGAGCCCCCAAAAGAGTCTGTCACCATGGCACACCTTACCATTAAGACTTATGCGGCTGTTTGAAGGGGTTATGTAACAAATCTCTAGTACTATGTTCATGTATATTATTTTTTATTTAACAATTAATATACCTCCTTGTCATTTTTTGATACATTATAAATTGTTTTTAAGTGACAAATAGTGTTTTTAGTAATTATTTAATTAAGATTTATATTTTTTTCAATTAAGGTATTTTTGTATTAAATAATATTTTAATAAAATATTATTATTATTATAAAATTAATTTTTATTAAATATAAATGATCTTATAATTTTATGAATGCAATTATAATTTTCATTATGGCTTGAAAGCCATTTCTGTCAAAACCGGTGAATTTTTTATAAATGTTAGTTTTTATTTTAAAAGTAAAAATAAACATATTAATAAAATTATTTAGATAAAATAAATGTTATTTTTATAATCAGGACGTCGAAATTATCCAACGGTTAATTTTTTATAATTTTCTGAGATAGTCAAATGTTTTGGTAAAAATTAAATATCATTTAAATATATAACGTGTTTTATGACATCATAATTACCAAATAGTGATGTAAAAAAATAAGATAAGCTTTATGTTCGGCCTATATAAGCTTACAATTAAAATAATGTGATTTATGGTTTGTTTGACTTACATTTCAAAGCATTAATGGACCCCTCAAGACTTATTAAACACCTAGTCTTTTAAAATTGTTTTCCATGGGAGTGTGACTCACCTCCAAATAAGAAACCCTATTATTTTAATAAGTTCAATCTTTTTCCTTGTAAAATATTTTTTTCCTCTTCTGTTTTCAAAAAACCATGGGCAAATACCCTGGGATGGTTTGTGGTTTGGATTAATTTAATATAATGGTTACCAAACCTAAATAATAAAGATTTCCCTCACCTTTCCTATATAAACCCACCCAAGCTCCAACTTCCTCTTCACTAAATGACCTCGGTGTTCGTCCAACATCTGACCTAATCTCTCTAGAATCCTCTCAAGGTGCCCCAAGCTCCCAATAGCCTCTCACAAGCCTCTCTCTAGCCTTTGGAAGCACACTTCCAAGAATGGTTTATTTTTCATCCTTTCTAATTTTGTCCAATTTTCATTAAGTTGTTTTGACCATTTAATTTAAATTATGAATGTTGGGGTATGGTTTCAAACCTCCCTCATACTTCCCCCTTTATGTTTTAATGATGGGAGACCCCTTCCTCTCTCATTAAATGCCCCCCATGTACACCCGTTACTATGCCAAAATTCCAAATGGAACTTCTCTCTCCTCATTTACATTCAAGCAATACTTTTGCATCATGAATCTAAATTCCATTAACTTTTTTGAGAAATGTATCTATATGTCCTACTTACTATCTGTTACATGTAAATATGATGAGGAACCACTTTCTCTCTCATCAACCATTTTTTATGAATTCTTATGTCACGCCGTTACGCTGCTGAAATCTCGCCGATTTTCTAAGCAAATGCCTTTCTGTAGTGAATACCATGCCCATTTCCCATCAAGGGTATTCACCTTTATGAACATTTACTTATTGATTATAAATTTTCTGATATGAATTCCACATTCCTTTATCATGGAATAAATGATTATGTTTTATGAATCCATGTTTTATGATCCATGTGGCACACTTAGGCCTGAAATGAAATGTTTAAGAAGGGTGTGCCCTTATAGTGCACCAATGCATTGGGTAAAGTATAGTATCATGATACAACATGTGTAAATAGTGTTGAATAATGCTAATTCAAGTGCAACAAGGGTTTACTCGTGCTTTATGTGCAATGAAGATCTACTCATGCTCCATATGCAATGAGCCTTGGCTCATGCTAATTCCATGTTAAGTGTTGTTGACACATTTCCATGTTATGATTATCATGCTTTATCATGCCTTTATGTTAATGTTTCTCTTGTGCTAGATTGATATGCCAAATCTCTATCATGGATTGTACTCCTCATGTTATTCTATGTGTATTCCCTTACTGGGCTTTATAGCTCACCCTTTTCTTATGCATGTCCTTAGGATATCCCATGCAATGCTAAGTTCGAGGGAATGTAGTTGTCATGTAAAGTAAGTGTTCAATAAAGATGTTGTATTTCTTGTTCCATGTTTTTATGTAATGATTATAAGCCCCAAAGACACTAATCCTCTTGATCTTTTTTGTTGTGTCAACTGATCTTTTATATAATAAATCATCATTATGTTTGTAATAAAAGCAGGGTTGTTATATAACATCAATATATAACATCTGAGGTTTAATTCTATGATCGTTACCATAATTTGAGGACTATAACCTATACTTATACTTAACCTTAGGGACATACATAGACATACCTTAGAAATATCTCTAGGGATATCACTAAAGTTTTCTCATCCTAGTTTCCAAAGGTTAACCAATCCTTTCCTCTGATACCAACAGTAAAGGCCCGAAGAATGACGTACATGGACATTACATTACTTTAGCATAATACTTAATACATAAAAAAAATAGAAACAAAACGACCGTAATATTTTATTGTCTTTGGAAAATATGATTTTAATCCTCTAATCGTCGTGAAAGATCTTCAACATCTCCCATAATGATCTTCCCATTTTGGTTTTCTTACCTAAAACCATTCTTTAAATCCTAGGGAAAAGAAAACATATAAAGGGTGAGCTCAAATGCTTAGTAAGGGTAATCATGGATAAAATAAAACAAATCATATACATTTGAACATGAAAACATGAACATAATGTTTAAACATCAAAATCTTGGGCAATGACATAAAACATGGCACTACATAAGGCATAGATCATTAAGAAACATTAATCAGGATAAAATAGCATGGGAATAAAACATGTGATTGTGGAAAAACATTATTCACATGATATAATTTCCATATTAGCCAAGGCATTGTTGCCACGACCATCTTAGTGGATAGAGTCCCTTAGTGAACCGAGTTTACTTGTCTTTCCAGCCCGGTATTACTGAACCATACTTACTTTCTGTTTCATCCATGTCTATCTCAAAGGATATAAATCATTACCCAATGAATTTAAAGGAGATATAGGTCCCAACCATCTCATATTGAAATCATTATTACATGTGCCACAAAACAATCATAAATCATTCAACATAACCCAAAGAATAAATTGGGTTTCATAAACATAATTCCATCATAACATAATACATATAAAAAAATGGATATAATTTCATCATAAGACAAGTTAAACCATATAAATCATAGAGAAATTATACTTGAAACATACACATGTGAAATAATGTCATTTTATATGGAAAATGGTTTCGATAAAGCACTTGAAATGAATTCTTGAGGAAAATATCCTTTCATCTTAAAAATCAATTTCTATTAACAAAATGGCTTGCAATTTTAAAAGAAACATATTTTATTGAAAATATTCATGAAATATTTTGGAGGAAGATTCATGAAAATAAGGCTTTATAAAACCGTAAAAATCCTTTCAAACCGTATAAGTAAAAAAACATTCTTCTCGTACTTTGGCCAGAAAAGTTAAAAAGTTCCTCCGACTAAAAACAACAAAAGATTCCATTCATATCATTTACTAAAAACTCACCAAAGGGAAAATTTTTATTTAAAAAATTGTATGAGGGTAGATATAATATTACATATTGAGGAAACATAGATGTGGATGATAAATATTCCCCAGTAAATTCGGAATTATAAACAATCTCGGATAAAAATGAGATTGTGAGATTTTACCTTACAAAGATCTTTTTGTAAATAAAATTGATCACTTATGTGTATTCACTATAATGTCACAAAAAGAAAGTATAAATGCATGGTAAGATATAAAAATTCATTTCTCACATAATCAAAGAATGACATAAACAAGAAAGAGAAGATCAACCCAAAGAACGAAAATTGTGTTATGATGTTCCCTTACCTCGTGTCCGACTTGACTAGATCATTCTTTAATCTCATGAATAATAAACCAAAGTTAATTTCTTATTTCATATGAACCTCTTTCAAATTTATTTTTCATTTTATATAACTTATTACCATGTTATAAATATTATTTAACCATTTAAGTTAGTAATGTTCATTTTGTCGATATTTTGTACTTGCATCAAAAATAGACTTCTTATAATTACCTATTGTTCATGTGGTCAAAGGTTATTTATATCCAGAATGATATTATTGATTTATATAACATATATATCCATCATATACATGTATTTATAATTGTACATAACATATAAAGGTATGAAATGAAATGCACCGTTCATGGAGACTGTAAGCCGTACGTACACATGAATGCTACATTCATTTCTATTTGATATTTTAATGGAATTAAAACATAATCATATATAGTTATATTATAATTCCAGTATAATATCATATATAATATCAGTAACTACATCCTTTATACATCCTACATAAGGCATTAACAAATCACATCACTTTGAGGGGGCGGTAGTCTGCACCTTCTCAAATGAGATCACCTTATTTACCCTCTATGGAACCATAAAGGCTTGATATAATTGGGAAGTAAAGAAGAATAAGGAAATAATAAAAATAATATATATCATATATAAATATAGTTCGATGATAATGGCCACCATGAGAGGTGGTATGAGATAATAGAAGAATCATCGTTTCGTGAGGCGTTAGTTTTCCATCCACATAAACATTATGTTTTTCATCAATTAGATGGAGGTGTGTGTAAGTGTAGTACGAATACGTCTCATTAAAATATACTAGTATATTTAGTAAAATTCTATTGTAACAAATGAAATGATTAAAAAGAGTTTACGGGTTGGAGAATTAGAATAAAAGAAAACAACTTAAGAGAAAATGTTAACTTTAATTTGGGCAACTTCCTTTGGTTTGAAACAAAGGACTTCTTGGAGTGCCTTATTACTAATGTAAGTATTCTAGGGGGAGTAAAGGGATGTAGAGTGATTATTGAGAAGATTATGTTTGAGCCAAATGTCTTTAGAGGTGTGAGGAAATAGATAGAAATGGTCTCCTTTTATAAGGGAGAGGAGGGGCTCTTTAGGAACGAGTTAAAATATTATTTTATAATATAATGTTATTCGGTTTATAATGGTACTAAAATCCATATATTTGAAGATAATATGACTCATGGTCGAAATATAATCATCCAATCAGAATTGGACATGTTTTGGATAATATTTTAATCATTATATTTTTATTTATTTAAATCATTCGTTAATGCGGTAAACACTGCATCATTATTGTGTCATAAATAATTTAATTCATTTGATGTATAAAAATTAGGAAAAAACTACCATGTTGTAGAAAATCTTTTTATATTTCAAATGAATATTTATAGTCAAACATATGACTTATATAACACCATATAAAAATTAATTTACTAAAAGATTTTAGTTAATGTCAATTTTGTCTTTACATTAAAATAATTAATCTAATGTGTCATTTTCTTTCATAAGTGGCTCCATGTGGTCCCAAAATCGACCCATGGACGCCCATGGTCGGCCATTACTAATCCAATAAGTTTATTACAAGTGGTAATGTAATTTGGAATTACTATAATATTCTTTAAACCATTAATTGCGCTATTTACTTTTAACCATTTTAAATAAAAGTAAAAAGTTACAATTCACCAAAAATTATTTTTATCTAATTGAACCACATTTTTCTCCTTGATATTAGCCATGTGACTTGGATTTTTGAAATTCAACTCACAGAAGTGGTAAGAGTAATTTTTATGTGAATTTCCAAATTCTCCTAGGAGGTGGGTAAAAGATGGGGAAAAGTTAAATAAAATTTTTATATATCTAAATTTATTATAAAATGGATCCAATTAATTACATTTAACTTATATAGGTATTATGTATCAATTTTGACCTAAAATAAATATAAATAAAATAATTAATTATTTAACTAAAAATTCGGTTTTTAAATAGTTACCTAGTGTTTTCAGTATTCCTCAAAAATTAAATGTTTTCAGAAAAATACCCTAAATACAGCCTAAGATATATTTGATATTATGAATTATAAAATGATTTCAATTTTGAAAAATTCAAAACATAGAAGTGGCATTTATTAATTTTAAAATTAATTCCGGTTATCAAAACAAATAGCATGTTTTTAAGAAACAATAACTATCAAAAGATTGATATTTGTTTATATCCAATTTCAAAGTGAAATTAATTACAATGACCAACATTGGATTAAATGGTAAAAATATAATTTAATTAAACGTTAAAACCAATTAAAAATAATAATCTAACCATATAAATTATTGTGATGAAAAAAGTTGTTTTTAATTAAAATATATCGTGTTTTTACTATTCATCAAAATATGAAAGTTATCAGAATAATATGAAAAATTTATCCAAATTAAATTTTTATTTCATGATTCCAAGGGAGATTTTTATTTTTCCAAATTGAACTTATAAAATGTCAAAAACTAGATTTAAAGTGGGTGCGCCATCAAAATGCTGCAAAACTATATTTTTTAAAAAATACTTATTTTAGTCGAAAAATTGATTTTGTTCTCATACCATGTTCTAGAAAATGTGTATGATGAATAATAATGTTATAAAATTCAATTTTTAGTTGATACTATTCATAACGACTGGTTCATAATATTATTATAACCATATATCATTGTTTAGAGAAACCTGGTATTGTGTACTACAAACGCTATCGTGGAAGGTCGCGATTACGTGTAATGCAAGCCAAGTCATGGTAACATGTTATGAAAGACTCCTTTGATGTTGCGTATAACAAAATACAACCATATTTCATTTATACATTGAATCTACATATATATACACTCAATATTGCATATAATATCTAATATCAAACAAACATGAAGTTGTGTATAACACAATCCAAGAATAGTGTTGCGCATACTCAAAGCTAATACGGTGTTGCGTATAGCGTAAGATAATCGTGGAGTATCATACAATAAGAAGATATGAAATAAATTAAAAAGAATATATCTTATAAAATCTCAGGGTGTTACACCCAGTGGTATCATTGACTGTTGAAATATGAAAATCTATGCCCTAAGGGGGGCCACTTGATGTGAATTACAATGGCTATATGAGTGATAGATGTATTTGTGATTATTAGGATACTAAATATGTGATAATAAATAAAATAAGTATTGAGGAATATGAATTTTAATCCTAGTTAATGGGTTGACAAGAATGTGGGACAATATATGTATTAATATGTCGAAATTAAAGGATTATGTCATATAAATCATGTAATATATATGTATTTTTTAGTATAATATTTTCATTAAGAATTTTAAATAATATGTTAAATTGTTATTATGGAGAAAAAAAGTTATTTAAGGGCCAGCTGATATTTTATTCTTGGAATAGAGCCATTAGTATGTTCCTGGTGTTGAGAAAATGTTGTTTATCTTGTAAAAAGAGAATATTAATATGGATAATGTAAATTGGATAGTATTGATGACCTCATAATTGATAAATTTTTAGTTGAAATATTAGTTTATACTATCATTGATGGAGTTTACAACATTATTGGATCTATGAAATATATTCAATAATCTATGGTTTTATTCAAGGAATTAAAAAGAATGTGTTATTTTATTAAGATTTTATGATAATTCTTCTTATAACCATGAGTAACAAAAATATATGAATAAGGTATTCAAATATTAGGAATGTGACAATTAAGAGCTTCATAATGAAATTTTGGGGATTAATGTTAAGAAATTTAGTAACCATCCTTAAAATTTTTTAATATTATAGGTGTTATAATGTCAACAAATTTATTAAATGGTAGACCTTTAATTTTGTTAGAGGTATTATATATTAATGTATTATTTCACCTTATAAATAATATTAAATTACTTATGCTAAACTCGTTTTTTGATATTGATCAGTGATAGAAGGAATGAAATATAATTATTTTATGGATCTTATTTAGTGCATCAAAAAATGAAAAATTTATCTCTTATAGTAATTGATGAAGTGGAAATTAATAAAGGCACAACCAATGAATAAAACTAATATTATGAAATACAATTATATGAAGTAAGTATAGTTTCATAAGATCTCAGTATAAATGTAAATTGAATTACCCATCATTAAGAGAATGATATTTAAATAAATTGTTTCCCTATTTTAGTCATTTTTTGTGATATAAATTATCTTTTTCATGTCTCATTGGTTTATATTTTAATTCTCATTTGCTTTCTCCTGTAAATGGTACCTATCACTCTCCATTGGGATTTAGATCTTGGTTTTCTTTTAAATATCCATTATTCACTTCCCACATATGTTATACTATATGTAAAACTAGTTATATGTTTCTTTAGGTAATCATTTTGTTTCCAACTTTCCCTTCCAGGGGACCTTTATTTATTAATTTGTACGATATGGGTTTCTATGAAGGGATATATAAATGATAAATCGTTGATGATTAATAAATAATTATAGGGAATACATTATTTTAATATTCATATAAATTAACACCCTATGATTTTTTGAAATATTTTACTCAGTTAAATTTAATCTTTTCAATTTTTTGTGTTACGCTTAAAACTATGTTTAAACAAAACTTGATATATTATTAAAATATTATATATGATAGTTATCACCTAGTAATTAGAATGAAGGGGATGAATAAGACTAAATAATTTAAGAAAACATATTGTTTAATCATTTATAAAATGAATTTTTAGTCTACAATTATTTTTAAATTAAAATAATAACCATTTTAAAATAAAAGAATCTTTTGTATTGAAAAATTATTTTTATCTGAAAAAACACATTTTACCTAATTAAATTAAACAATTCAATTTTTTGATTCATTTTAATTATATATATATATTATTTATTAAAAAAAATTTAACATTCATATTATCTGCTTTATATATAATATATATGAATAAAAGAAAAAAAATTTCATTAAAAATCTACTTTTCAAATTATTATTTTTATCTACTTTTTGCACACATATTTTTTAAAATAATTATTGAAACAATTATGAAAATATTTTAATGATTAAATTTAATTTTTTTTAATTTGCATATCCAAATTAACATAGGGATAATTTTTTAATATTTTCTAAAAATGTTATTTTTTGATGAATTATGAAAAACAATTCATTGAAAATAAACATTACATTTAAATTATTTATAATGTTAAATTTCATTATAAATTGTTTTTAAAGTTAAATTTTATCTATAATATATATATTAATCCAATTTATTTCATTTTAATCAATTTCATTTTGAATTGTTATATTAAAACCCTGTAAACATTGGAATATTTTCTCTTTGAAAACTCATTTTTTAGTCACGTTTTTGGGGTTAATTTAAAATTAAAATTTTCCAATTCAGTTAAATTAATTTCAATAAATTGAATCCATATTATTAATAATAATAATTTATAATATCTAATAACATAAATTTAATTTTTTAGCAATGTGTATAATGAATACAATAAAAAATAATTGTCATGGTCAAAGTGAAGATGTGTTTAAGGTGGGTTAAACAAAAACAATAAGCATGGAAATGACATAAAAACATGGCTGAAAATCACTTTTATGGAAATAATTATACCCTATAATTTATTATTATCTATTATAATATATATTATATCCTTTTAAAACAGAAAAATGTGTGTTCGCCTTTTGCATTTTCAAACAATTTCAAGTGTGTCACTAACCTCACATATAAAAAGTCACCCCTCTCATATCTTCATCATACATTCAAACAATTATATTTTTTATATTTCCTGAAAATTTTAATTAATAATTAAAATTATATCATCCTATAATCCTTATTTTTTCATAAATTAATCATAGGATGGATTTGGGTACAAACCTAAGGAGGGCCACTGAAGAAGAGGTAATGTTCTTCGATGAGAATTTTTTTATGTATTCATTCACCTCCATAAGTTTGGATTAGTCCATGATGATTTAATAAACTATGTATCCAATAGATACATATTTTTTTATGATATTTTTATTATCTAAAACCCACTCTACATCCATCTAATGGGTTATTAAATCCTCAATGATGTGTACGATGGACTGACACCACATAAACCGATGTCATTCATTTTTCCATTACCAAATATCATGGTCAGGTATTATGATAGAAATAAATTGTATATAAGAAATATATTATATAATTATAAATATTTATTCATAATATCATATAAACATTTTTCAATTTCTGTTTTAGGGGATTCAATAACATTGTTCTTTTGTACGACGTACTACCACATCATGAAGTGATGCAATTCTATTTCAATTACAGTTCACATTGAAGATATTATGGATAATTTTAATAAATAAATATTATAAAAATTATATAAAAATGATATTAATGACATATTTATAAATCTTTTAAAAGAATATGTCATTTTATTTCTTACCATTTCACGCTATGAAAGATGAAAACTGTGTTTGTTTATGTCTGGACTACCGTCGTCAAAAACTGATAACAATCTATATTTTCTTAACCACACCACATGGATGATATGTATAATAATATTTATTTAAATAATATTATATTTATGACATTATGAAAATTATTTTATGATAAAATTTTACTTACCTTTTTTCCATAATGATCATTATTGAATTCCAAAGTTACTCATATGTATGTACTACCAACCATATCCATGTGCATAATGTACATAATTTATCAAAAACAATCCATCATGAGTTTTATTAAAATAATAAATAATTTATAAATAATATAATTATTTGTTTGGTTTTATTTAATAGATTTTAGAACCATGATCACAGTTATATCCGAAACAAATTAAGAATCAAAACGTACATGTAAAACAATGAAATTATTAACCGAAAATTGTTTTGAGCTAGAAAATGATAATAAAATGGAATTAAAAGGTAATATGTAAATAATATATGGTATTATATTTTTTATTTTTTCCCTCATATATATTAATAATAAACATATATTTTCTACATGGGGTTTGAATGTGTACAAATGATGTTAAGACTTAATGTAATGGATTTCCATCACACATTTATTTTTCTATGAGATGTATTCTACATTCATCAGTTGTATCATTTATGTATTTTATATATTGATTGATAATGTATGTAGTTGTTATTTTCTTTAAATTATTTGTATAAAATTATCTATTTTATGATCATACATTCATGGGGTTTATGGTGAATCATTTTCCAAAGCGGTTACGGTTTTTTGGATGAATTTTATTTTTTGAGACATATGATTATGTTATGCACAAATATTTATATATAAGGTTTATGAAATCCCAATTTTACTTTTTAATATAATGAATTTATTTGTGTCCATGTTATTTTATGTATGATTTAATTATATTCCTCCATGGGTCTTATGTTTCAATGAAACCAAATTGGTAAATAATATTTTTTAAATTTTAGTGTTTATCATGATTGTTTATAGTTATATTTCTGATGATAAAATCATATGATACATTTATATAGAAAATAACTACATTTATAAATCTCTAGTTTTTTCATGACGATACTTTTTTCTCTTCATTTTCCTCTCTTTATGTACTGAAGAGTTCAAAAAGAATATTTTTTTAAAAAACCACCTTTTATGTCAAAAAAATATTTCTTATAAATTCATGTTCTCTAAAAATTTATCAAATATTGTTTTTAAAATTTATCAAATGATTAGTTATGAAAATATACCCATTTTGAAAATTTTACAAATAAAAATGAAGGGAATATTCATGTCATTTTCCAATAAAATCCAACTTGGATTTTACCACGAATGATAAAGGAATGATTGTTTTAATATTTACAATATGTGTGGAATTTTCCACCAACATGATAGTTATTTTCATTTAATCATAATTTATATGTTTATAAGGTTATTTGAAAAAAAAAATTATTTCGATATTTTTTTAAAATTATTTTTTCAATGTGGAATGTTTATTTTCCCCAAGAAAAAATTCATGTAATTTTTCTTGAAAAATAATTTTCCATGAATGAGGACATATGTTTATGTTACTTATTAATTAATTAGGATATGATCCAAGAATACCATAAAAATAATATTTAATGAACACCTACATCATTACTAGTCTTTAAAATTATTCTATGAATAACTGAATAACAAGAAAAAAATCTAGTCAACTCTCATAGTGATAATTAATGATACCAAATTAAAACATATTATATGAAACCAACACAATATTGAATTGTAAACCACAATAAAAAATGATACAAATAACCATGATAAGGATATAGACAATTTGGGATTGTATAATAAAGTCATAAGAGATAAAATCACCATGAAATGATCAAAAATAATATCTAGGATTTAATGGTTAAAAAATATAATGGGGATTTTTGTCATTAAAATAGGACCTTGGGTATCCTTGGTTTTGAAAGAGAATTAAATAAATAATAAAAATCCAATATATTTCCCAATTTCATACTAATTTTCCTTAAAATACACCATAACACAATCCCCTTATCCACTCCATCGTAGGTAGGGTTATCACTCAAAATATGGTCCAAAAAAGAGGGTTATACCACCATAGACCGTGATCCAAACTCTTTATGACATGGTTTCATTAGGGTTTGACATGGAACATGTTATGGTATTTCCCACCATGAATTGATTGAGGGGTATTTTATGGCCTCGCTCAATTGTAATCATCAGGTCATCCATTTGTTCTATCCACACTAGAAACTGCCAATGATTCTCATATCCATTGGTGGGTATTGTCCTAGTTTCCAAAGTCTAGTGGTTATCTGGGTTTTCAGGCCTAGTGACTCGTGGGGACTCGCATTGGTCGGTTTGGTGGGAAGTCGGGCTCATCACACCTTTTTTTGGGATAATTATTTAATACATTGGGTCTCTATTATAGATTTAGGATATGTTTTTCAATCTATTACAAATTCTATTATGGGATCTATTAGCATAATGAAATGATCAGAGGGTAATTTACTTTTATATGAAAAAATATGGGATTTTTTATTTGAGTACATCTATAATTATATGAGGTTCATTATCATTATCCACTAATGAGCAGTTTCTTATATACTAAATCCATATGACCATGTTCTTTTGGATGTTCTCCCATGTACAAGATTCAGTTAGGATCCCAAGGATGGGATTGAGCAATTATGGGGAATTCAACATATCATGGTTATTAATAAAATCAAACCCCACATAGTTTGATTATTTTGGTCTTGTATTCCAATATTTACCCTATGGCCATCATTATTACTTCATGAGATCCTTGCATCGTGATCCATCAATCCATTGATATTTTCATGACCATGTTCAGGTCACATGATCGCATGTTAGCAAGGGGGTCTTGCAATGACCACACTGACTTTTAGGGGTTATGCACCGTGCATGTCATCTAGAGATCAAGCTATATGAAAACTGCATGATAAGGTTTGTGAACCCGTGGATGTGTCATCCGATGCACATATTACCCTTGTCTCATGTTAATCTTTTACATTTGTAATGTCTCTATGTTCTCTTTTTCTAACATGTTACACTTACGTATTTTCATATGGATTCTTATCTTCATTAGGGTTTCTCAGATGCGATCAACCAAAGGTCCACGATTTCTAGGAATCACAATTTCAATCCACACTACCACGTGTTTAATTATAATGAGGTATTTTCGGGGTTACATTCACATGGAATTCAGAATTATCCCTTGTCTGATTGAATTATCCTATACGAATTTGGTTTTCTAGATGATGATGTTATTCCTTATACATACCTTAATCGGTTACCTCATTGGGTGTTTAGTACCTCAAATTGTGTTTAGGTGACAATTATCAAAGACAATTTGCTAGTTTCAATCAAATATTAATGATTGTCTTATCAATTGTCAAAATCTCCCATGAGTCCAAATATTCATTATTTTTCTCAACAACATATTACATAGAGTAATTCAAGCACTTTCTCCTCTTCTTGGGATGCCTCTGGCAATAGGTGGTACTCAAAATGATATCTTCACACTAGTGGAAATTTCCTAGAAAAATGGGCATAGACATTATGTGTGAGAAAAAACTATTCAGAATATACGAACAATCTATATAGGATTTATCTCCATGAGGACATGTTTATGTCTCAATTGATCATTTAACACTAGTCTGATATCCTCTGGGAAATGATCAGCCGTTTTTGTCATTGGACCAATACATTCTCCCTTCCTCATTGTGAGGTGGGTGTCATCTTATGGGATATCCATCATATGGGTTAGAATCCTCCTCTTGGAGATATGTACAGTGAATTTTTTCCTACTATGGACATTTTGGATGATCCCCTACAGACTCACGTTTTTGATATGGATATGTAACGCTCAGAACCTAAAATCCTAGAGTCGGTGCATTGTTTTAATACACTGGCATGATTACAAGAAATCATGTCCCAAAAGACCGATCAATTTAGCTGTGTTGGAAAATATAATACATACACGAATGTTACATTACACATTCTAACATACAACAAAAAAACAATAATCCTTTGATAATTTCATTGTTCCCTTAGATTAACCATGCATATCAAACATATAACACTTCTTTGGATCCTTGTTAAAAAACATATGAATGGGGTAAGCTCATATTCTCAATAAGGGTAAATAATTTAGCAGAAGTTATAATCATTATTGGAATGATGTTTAATTAATAAATAGCCTTTTAAACATAAAAATGAACATAATATGGAAAAAATAAATCCAAAATTACCAAATAAACATGCACATGGATATTATACAAGTCCAATAATAACATGTAATAACTAATTTCATAATGAGTGAATGTATAGTACTAGGATTTAATTTCGGTTTCAAGGCCTTGTTCGAAGACCAAAGGGATAACTTTAACTGGATCCCAAACAAGAGAGGCTCTATAACCAGACTCCAACCCAAAGAACCTCTATAACCAGACTCCAACCCAGAGAGCCTCTTTAACCCAACTCCAAACCGGAGAGCCTCTATAACTGGACCACAACCCGGTGGGTCTACTGTAACTAGACCCCAACCTATAGGTCTTACTTTTACTGATCCCCATCTGGAACAAACTAGTCTAACACATTCATCTTATGAATAGGTTGAAATATAACATAAACATTCATATTAAAACTAGAAAACGAAATGTCAATACATTAACCAGAAACCATGATTGTCATAAAATATCACCCGTGTTCAAACATATCACAAAACCTTCAATACAATATTGGATATTTTCATCATAATAAAAAATTTTCATACAAGATTAAGATCTATCAAAGGATGTTTGTATAGATGAAAATTATTTGTAAAACTCTTTGTGAGAAATATCCTTTTCTCATAAAAACATTTAAAAGTCGCAAATTTTAAAAAGGAACACATTTAAAGAAATTTATGACTCATATTTGCCCATACCACTTTGAAACTTTTGAAAGTAATTAACATTTTAAAAACAATCATGTCCATATTAATAAATCCATAAAACCATTTTGAAAATGTGGACATTAATGAGAAATGTTTTGAAGAATAAATCATGAAAACATATAAAATTATGTTTTAGTAAATTAGTCCCTTAAAAATAATACCTCTAAAACCCTTTTATGAAACGTAGATTGGGATAATAAATATGTCCCTGTAAAAACATACACATTAACAATCTCAAAAAATAATGAGATTAAGGAATTAACCCTTACCGATTTGGTAACTCACAAAGCATACAACCAATGAAAGAAGGATTATTCAATGAAGATGTAAGTAAAAATAGATTAAATTATATTACACAAGTAATACAATAAAGGCTATTAAATACACCACACCAATGTATATAGTGGTAATACAATTTGAATCTCATGGGAATAAGAAGTGAGATGAAATCCCCTTACCACGCAGTAATCAATCGAGTCATATGACCAAAAGATAATGACCAAAATATCATTCATATAATAACATGATTATAAAGAGAATAAGGATCATATATATCAAATTTTAGTACACAATACATCACATCCAATGAGTGGAAAACCTTCGAAATCTCACAGAATTAAAAGTGAGATAAGAACCCCTTACCTTGAGCCTTCCTTTGGTCGAGGGTACATTTAATATCCAGTATAATGACCATTGTATGTTATTAGATTATATCAGAACCATATTAATATTTATAATATAATACATGACTCATTTATGACTCTATACTACCCATTTAATAATGATTTTCATGTTAAATTAACATTTCTGGTAATTATCGCTTTCTTTATCTTACGCATTTTAACTTGTTTTTATTGATAAAATAATTAATATCATGATTTTTATAATTACATAATAAAATAATTTATTTATATATCATATATATTTAGAATATAAATATTTATAATAGAGATATATTTGAAATGGAAAAAACTGTTTATGGAGACGGTAGGTCATACATATGTATAAACGCTGTTTCCGCTTTCATATCGTATTGAACAGACGTAAGTGAATATGATATATGTAAGTACATAAATAAATAAATAAATATATATATATATCATTATAATTTCATATATTACATATTTATTAGTAATATATATTTTTATAATCGTCGATGAATGGTGAACGTGGAAATGAAGCTCATCGCGTCGTGGAGATGGTAATCTGTACGTACGCACGAGCGACAATAACAATTCCATAATGGTGTGGAATTGGATGGTATATTTATTTTACAGGGAAATTATCATGTTATTTTCATTATTTATACACATATTACTCATCATTATATATATCTAAAAAATATTGTGTTGAATAACAAATTACACAATGGCGTGGAGACTGTAAGCCGTACGTACACATGCATGGTGAAATTAACATTCATAGGATGGATATATTAATGAATATTGTTGTGAAATATTTATAATGGAATCTTAGTATATAAAAGGTACTGGATTTATTATTATGGTATGGTAATATCAATGAATGAGTACGTGGAAGAAGAAAAAAATTACTCGAAAGAGGGTGGTGAAATCATTACCTCTTCTTCGGGTTCTTCCTTTCGATTTGATCAAAAGGGCTCCATATATTAAATTTTTGGAAGAAGGACGAAATCAAGGATGAAGTTAGGATAGTTGGGAGGTAATTTTTACTAGGTTAGGGTGAGAAAAATGGCTTTGGAGGTTTGAATTTGAGAGAAGGGGATGTGCCCTATTATAAGAGGGTTGAGGGGCACTTTAGGAAAAACTGAAAATATTATTTTATAATAAAATAATATTCGGATTGTAATGGTTCAAAAATAGATTATTTAAAGGATAAGGTGGTGATGGGTCAAAAATCACTCAAACAATAGGTTGTAGAATGTTTTATGTAACCATTTTAATATTATGTTTTAGATTAAACTCTTAGTTGAATAGTTTCAATTTTACCATGTCTTCTTTTATTCTTACACTATATGGTTAATAAACTTACAATAAAAAGACAATATAACCCCAAGTGGTTAATTAATGAAATATATATTATTATATATTTCTTTTATCCAAACATTATATTTTTATGAATATTATAAAATTATTAATGTAATAATTGTTTTGAAATTCATTTATGTCAATTTCTACACTATTTGGTTTTTGGTTTTTGTGAAAGACATCACAACATTATGTCAACGAAAAAGACACATTGAATCAATCCTAACTTATTTTTTTCAAATATAAAATTCGTCGATGTCATAAAAAAATTGAAATTATATTTATTTTAATATTTATAATACCATTTATTTCATTCATTCACTAATAAGGTAATTATTGCGTCATCACTGTGTAAGATATAAATTTAATTATTTAATGTTTAAAAATTATATATAAAATAATATTATGTGGAAAATATTTTTATCTTTATAATTAATATTTATAGTCAAATTTATATTCTGTGTAACCTTATATTAAAATGGTTTAGTTATTAGATATTGAATTTAACACTTTTTAGTCTTCTTTAAATAAAATAATAATAAATAATATAATCTAATCCAAGTGGACCTAAATGATCATATATTATTTCTAAGGTTGTTTTTGGTAGAATTACACTTATCCAATAGAATTAGTACATGTTTTTGGGTAATTATATTATCATGTTTACCCTTATTTTCTCTATCAATTTTTAACAGTGGTAAATAAAAGTAAAAAGTTACAATTCCCCAAAAATTATTTTCATCTTATAGAACCATATTTTAATTACTGATGTTAATAGTTTCCATCAGATTCTTTAAATTCAATAGATAGAAGTGGTAAAATTATGTTTTACGCAAATTTGCAAATGCACCTAAGAGGTTGATAAATAGGTTTAAAAATTCAATAAAATTTTATACATCTAAATTTTTTATAAAATTACTACAATGAATTACAGTGAACATAAATAAGTTTTATATAACCATTTTGACTTAAAATAAATTTATATAAAAAAAATTATTTAAATAAAAAGTCGGTTTTAAATAATAACGGGGTATTTTTCACTATACATCAAAAATTGAATGTTTTCATAAAAATTCACCATATCCTAATTTTGATATTATAAACTCAAAAATGAAGTCTATGTTACTAAAATAAAAATATTTATGTTGCATTAATTAATTTAAAGTTAATTCTTGTTGTCAAAACCAAAAAGCGGTTTTTAAAAAAAGTAATAACTATCAAAAGATTGACATGTGTTTATGTCAAATTTTAATGTGAAATTACTTATAAAGACATATATTCTATTAGATGATAAAAATATAATCTAAATATACTTAAAAACCATTCAAATTCATAATTTAATCATATAAATCCTTTCGATTAAAAAAGTAGTTTTCAATTAAAATATTGTATTTTTTCACTATTTATCAAAATATGAAAGTTATCAAAAAAGTACCAAAAAATTATCCAAACTAATTTTTTTTTGAACTGATTATAAGAATTAATTAAATTTAATTAAATTCAAAATAGAAAATATTCAAATATTGGTTTTAAAACGGGTTCATCATTAAAAAGCGGAAAAATAGAAATTTTTTAAAAAATACATCATCTGTCTGAAACAAATTGATTTTGTTCTTATATTTTGTCTAAGAAACAAAAAAATATGGATTTTAATGTTATATAGAGTATATAAGATTTAAAATATCGTTTATATTATTCCTAACCACTTTTTGAATTGATAGATTAACACATTGTGGTGCGCTCGAACTCGGTGTTGCGTGTAGTGCAAGCTATTGAATTACATTAATTAGAAAACATACAATGAAATCTTGGGGTGTTACATTCTCATATCCTTCAATAAATTTAATCCTCACGATTTGAAATTTTTCATCGAAAATAAAAAGATAAAAATAGATAAATACCTTTTTGGAAAGCCTACAATGGAAATTCGGTAAATAAAATTTTGTCTTAATAAGAGGGAATGTGAAAAGAAAAAGTCACTACTAAAAAGTTTAACATTTTGTTGAGTCACTTTTCATAAAACCAAATAATCTCAAATCCTCAATGAAATAGTATTGTAGTAAAATCCTTATTTATTTACATAATTCATATAACTGGTATATCATCGATACAACACTGAAATGAAAAAATCTTTTAACAAAAACATAAGAACACTCTTAATTCCTCTTCATCTGCGGTAGTGTCATAACATGATTATTATCCAATAGCATCATTTTTGGTATACTCTGATGATTTGTACATTGATTCGTGTGGTGACACAACTCCTTGGAGATGAAGCATTGTACACATGGAACCTTTTTCTTATCCTTAAAACCATGTACATTGTGTTCTTCTTCTCTAGACTCATTAAAAACACTCATTCCCTTCAAGAATTAATAAAGGTGATTCTTTCCACAATTATTACATCTGTGAAAATCCTTCATTCCCTTATTCACTTTATCCATCTTTCTTTCTACTATCATATTCTTCTCTAGCTTCCCATCAAATCCAAAGGGATCAAAAAAACTTTACATATACATTAACTGAAGATATTATTTCTTCATATGTTGATAATACGTGGTACACGATACCCCTTCAAAATATTGTCTTAATACATTGAATAATATGATCCTTCATACTCTTTGTATCATATGTGTTGTAGTAGTTCTCATTCATTCTACCGGGTGCAATTTCTAAACAATGGAATACACTAGGTCAGTTTATGAATCGAAATTCATAATTCTTGACAAGAATAATTACTAACATAAATCGAATAGTTTAGGGATATAATCCATAATCATAAAAATGTTTTCCTGAAGGATTTATTTACTCTTAAATCCTTTATAATTGTTTGTAAATAAATTTTGAATTATGCTAAGCATATCCCCCAAGAGTGTCGTAACCAAGAGTGAAGCATGGCCAGTTTTCATGCATCTGTTACCATCTGAGTCTAGCTCAAAGCGGTGTTTTCGTGTTTTACAACTAGGTACATTTGTGCCACATCCGCCTCTACCTGCTTGTATCCTGACAGGGATGTATTGCCTTGAGAACACAAAAAATATCTACGTTACAAAAAGTCAATGTAGTTTCTCAATACTAGTCCTCAATGTCTATCTTAGGGTAATGAGCTCAAATCAGAGTTTATCTAAATATTGTTTCCAAGGTTATTGCTAAAAATTTTCTGATACCAAATGTAACGCCCCAACCCTAGATTCGCAGATTCGGTACATTATTTTAATACAATTTAATGATTATAAAAAATCATGTCTCAAAAGACCGATCAGTTTAGCAGTCTTGGAAAATAGATTACTTAAATGAATGTTACATTACAATTTATAACATTCAACACAAAAAAATAATATTTTTAGAATTCCATTTTTCCTTGAGCATAACCATGAATCTCAAACATAAAATATTTCTTGAGATTTATGGAAAATAAATCATAAGAAAGGGGTGAGATCAGATGCTCTCTAAGGGTAGATAATTTAGAAAAGTCTATAAAATTTTAAGGAAACATGTTTAATAAAAAAATGGCCTTTTAAACATAATCTTTGACATAATAAGGAAAAAATAAATCAAAAATTGCCATATAAACATGCAGATGGATATTCTACTAGTCGAAAAATCATATTTAATGACTAATTTCATAATGAGTGATTGTATAGTACCAAACATTAATTTTTGTGTTAAGGACTCATGTGAGAACGTAGGGGATAATTATAACCAGACCCCAACCTGGAGAGCCTCTGTTACCAGACTCCAACCCGAAGAGCCTCTGTAACCGGACTCTACCCTGAAAAACCGCAATAACTGGACTGAAACCTAGAGAGCCTCTGTCACCGAACTCCAACCCAGAGGGTCTACTGTAAACGGACCCCTACCCGGAGGGCTTAATTTTATTGGTCCCCAACACGGAACATACTAGTCGAACACATTCATCTTAAGAAGATGTTGAAATATAACATAAAAATTTGTATTAAAACTAGCATACTAAATGTCAATAAATTAATCATAATCCATGACTAGCATAAAAATAACTCATCCACAGTAAAACAAATCAAAAACCATCAATACAATTTTTAATTTTTGTATCATAATAAATCAATTTCCAAAAAGTTTTTAATATATCAAAGGATATTGATATAGATGAAAATTATTTGTAAAACTCTTTGTCGGAAATATCCATTTTGAATAATGACATTTAAAATTAACACTTTTTATAAAGGAAGGAATTTAAAGACATTTTTGAATCAATGTTTCCCATACCACTTTGAATCTGTTGAAATGAATTAACATTTTAAAAACATTCATGTCCATATAAATAAATCCAAAAAACCATTATGAAAACATGGACTTTAATGAGAATGGTTTTGAAGTAAAAATATTTATAAAATTTAAATGGATATTTTAGTAAATTATTATTTTAAAAATAATACCTTAAAAACATTTTTATGAATCATATACATGGATAAAAAATATGTCCTAGAAATAACATACACATAAACAATATCGAATAATAATGAGATTGAGAAAGTAACCCTTACCGATTTGGTAACACACGAATCCTAAACCCAATGAAATAAGGATTAGTCAATGAAGTTCTATGTACCCATAAATTTAATTATATTACACTTGGAATAAAAACATGGATAGTACGTACACCACTCAAAAGGAATTAGTGGCAGTACAAAGGGAATCTCACGGGAATAAGAAGTGTGATGAAATCCCCTTACCACGTTGTAATAAATCGAGTCATATGAAAAAAATTTAATTACCACAAAATAATTCATAGAATACCATTAAATTAAATAGAATCATGATAATATATATCAAATTTAAGTACACAATACACCACATTCAATGAGTGGCGAACAATGGAAATCTCACAAAATAAAAAATTAGATAAGAATCCCTATACATTGAACATTCCTTTGGTTGAGGGTAAATTTAGCCTGTTTTGTAATGACCATTGTATGTTATTAAATTATATCGGAACCATATTCATATTTATTATATAATAATTTATTCATTTATGACTTTACACTACCCATTTAATAATGATTTTCATGTCAAATTAACGTTTCTGGTAATAATTGCTTTCTTTATCGTACGTATTTAAACATGTTATTCTTGATCGTATCATTTAGATCATGATTTAAATACTTAAAGAATATAATAATTGATTTATATATCATATATATTAACAATACTAATATTTATAATATATATATATATATAAGAAATGGAAAAACAATGTATTGATACGGTAGGCCGTACATATGCATAAACATTGTTTCTGTTTTCATATCGTATTGTACGAATGTAAGTGAATAATATATATTTAAGTACATATATATATATATATAACAGCAGTATCATTATTATGTAATATATTACATATTTATTATTAATATAATTTTTTTATAATCGTCGATGAATGGTTAACGTGGAAATGAATCTCATCGCAGTAATATGTACGTAAACACGAGTAAGAATATAATTTCCATAAAGTTTTGGAATTGGATGGTATATTAATTTTAAAGAAACATTAAAATGTTATTTTCATTATTTAAATACCTATTACTCATCATTTTTTTCATCCATATATCATAGTGTTGAATAACAAATTACACCATGGCATAGTGATGGTAAGCCGTACGCATGCACACATTGTGACATTGTCATACATAGGATGGATAGACTAATGAATGGGGTTGTTCAATATTTATAATGAAATCACATTATATATAAGGTACTAGATTTATTATTTTGGTATGGTAATAATAATGAAAGAGTAAGTGGAAGATGAAAATAACATTACAGATGGTGGTGAAATCATTACCTCTTCTTCAGGTTCATTATATTTATTTTTTCTAAAGGGCTCCATAGGTTAGAATTATGACCAAAGAAAGGTATCAAAGATGAATTGAGGTTAGTAGGGAGGATATTTGGGCAGGTTTTGGACAATCAAATTGAATTTTCTGGTGTGATTTTTAGAGAAGGGGAGGTACCCTTTTATAAGAGGGGTTAGAGGCACCTTACGAAAAACATAAAATATTATTTTTCAAATTATCATTTTCGGTTTCTAATGGATATAAAATTAAATATTAAAAGTTTAAGGTTGGGATGGGTCGAAAACCACTCAACAAATAGGTCATATACCAGTTTACGATAAAATTTTAACCATATCTTTTTTATTTAACTCTAAGATAAAGAATTTAACTTTTATGGTGTCTTCTTGTATTGATACACTATAAGGTTAATAAACATACTACCACAATCCAAGAGAACCCCAAGTGGTTAATTAATGAAATATATGTTATTATATATGTCTTTTGGAAGAACCTTATATTTTTATGAATATTATATAATTTAATAATATAATAATTGTTTTAAAAACTAATTTATGTCAATTTTGAAAAAATTTGGTATTTCGATTTTTTGAAAGTCATCACAACATGATTACTTAGAAAATGACACATTTAATAAATAATAAAATTTTATATTCATATATAAAATTCGTGGATGTCGTAAAAACATTGAAATTATATTTAATTTTATATTTATTATACCATTTATTTGATTCTTTCATTAATAAGGTAATTACTACATCATCATTGATTAATTAATAAATTATATTATCTAATGTATAAAAATTATAAATAAAATACCATTATGTAGGAAATATTTCTATCATTATAATTAATATATATATTCAAATTTATGTTGTGTTTATACATATTTTAAAAATGGTTTTGTTATTAAAAATTGAATTTAACATTTTTATCTCATCTTTAAATAAAATAATAATAAATCTGTAATCAAATCCAAGGGGATCTAAAAAGTAATATTAAAATTTTAAGGTAGTTTTTAGGCAAATTACAGTTATCCAATAGAATTAGGACATGTGTTAGAGTAATTGTAATATCATTTTTACCCTTACTAACACTACTTTCTTTTAATCGTGGTAAATAAAAGTCAACTGTTACTATTAACCAAAAAATATTCATCTTATTGAACCACATTTTACATAATGATATCAACCATGTCTCTCAGATTTTTGAAATTCAACCCATAGAAGCGGTAAAATTATGTTTTCTGCAAATTTGCAAATGCTCCTAGGAGGTGGGTATAATAGGTTAAAAAGTTCAATAAACATTTTTACATCTAGTTTTATTATAAAATGAATCCAATGAATTAAATTGAACTTATATAGGTATTATTTAGTCATTTTGACTGAAAAAATTTAAATAAAAAAATAATTATTTAACTAAAAAATCTGTTTTAATGAATAACGCAGTGTTTTTCACTAGTCATCAAAAATTTAATGTTTTCAGAAAAATTCAAAATATTCACCATAAGATAATTTTGATATTTCAAAAGAAAAAATGTGATCTATTTTACTAAATTCAAAATATATACGTTGCATTTGTTAATTTAAAAATAATTCCCATTGTAAAAACCAAAAACTGGGTTTTTAAAAAAGTAATAACTATCCAAAGATTGAAATGCATTTTCATCAATGTTAAATGAGAAATTACTTATAATGACCTACATTGTATTAAATGATAAAAATATAATCTAATTATACTTCAAAACAATTCAAAGGCATAATTTCACATTACAAATCATTTCAATTAAAAAATACCATTTCAATTAAAATAAAGTATTTTTCACTATTCATCAAAATATGAAATTTGTCAAAATAGTACCAAAAATTTGTCCAAATTTAATTTTTATGTCCTCATTCAAAAAAAGAATTTAATTTTATTAAATTGAATATATAAAAGTGTCAAATATTGGTTTTAAAAAGGGTTCTCCATTAAAAGGCGTTAAAATACAATTTTTTAAAAAATACTTCTTTTATCTAAAGATAATTGAATTATATCTTATATTGTGTCTAATAGACACATAATATGGATGTTAAAATTATATAGAGTATATTAGACTAAAAATGCAGTTAGTACTATTCATAACCACTTTTTTAACGGCTAGTTTGGTAAGTTTTGGGGTGCTCAAACTAAGTGTTGTGTGTAGCACAAGATATTGAATTACATTAATGAGATAACATAGTATGAAATATTTGGGTTTTATAGAATTTTTATGTAACTATGAGGGTGAAATTTTGGAGAGAGCTTACAGTGTGTTCTCTTAGTTCCTATATCCACTGGATAAATATTTTTCTATGTGGAAGCTGGGTTAGTCCTAGAGTTTCTCATCCCCGTTTGTTCCCTTATCAACAAGACCATGACAACGCTGGATTCTATTGCACAAATATGGATGTTGGGGATTATACCTCATGGGTATATGAGGTGAACCAAGTTGTTTTATAAGACCATAGGGTAGTATTGTTTCTTGTTGGGTTCCTTAACCTGTGTCTTTTTACAGCTGGAGATGCACGCTCTGGCATCCACTTTAGAAACATGGTCATGGAGGCACACCATATAGAGGGCTGAGATCATAATATTGTAATACTAGTCCTTGTGTGCCTTTTCCAAATGTTAGTCCATATCCAAAAAGGAAAAACCCCCTATAGGATTGGTGATCCTATCCAGTTCTGGTTTTCATTAATAGGAGAGTACATCCATTGGTACTAGTACTATAATACATCCCATATTCCAGATTCCCAATCCAATCATAAGTTGATGGACATGTATAGATTTATTCCATTGTCCATAACCCCTATATAGGTCAACGGTTCATTGGGTCAATCTAATAGCTTCTTATTTTTTAACATTTGTGAACTAGAGAGTATGAATAAGGATTTTGGTAGTGGATATCTTGTCAATAGATCTTATAAGATCTCCCTTGGGGATTTGGTTCCTATTACTAAGGTGGACAAGCTGATTGTTTTTTAACCACACACACCATAAAAATTTTCTTTATATTTTAGTTGGGTTCAAAAGGTTTCCCCCATTCCATTGGATAGTGTCCAACGGGAGATACATCCTGGAATCTCTACCATTTTAGGAAGATATTAACCCATGATGATTCTGAAGTTGTGATCAGGTTTTCTCTTACCCATGCTCTTAAACTATTATACTAGGATTGTTCTAAAAAATGGAAGATATCCTATCCAAATGGAATGTCTTTCCAGTTGGTCCATCATGCTGACATTCCTCTTGTGTCACTAACTCAACTATCTATATCATTGACGGAATTTATTGATGACCTAGGGGAGTAATCGAGTACGTAACCTCACCGTAATGATCGTTTTTTCTTATGGTAGTTAAGATTCTCTTAATGAGATCATTCCTACCACATTTTCTATAGATGATACACCTAATGAGAAAAAGTTTTAAGATGATTATTCTTCTATTTTAGTATTGATCTAGCTGGTTAGTGATCCTTCCACCTTTCAAACTTCATTGGATATTGAGGATCAGTCTTGTCATTAGCTAATATAGAATTATTTCTATGTCTTGATTACTGAGACACCTCATGAGACATTTTTCCATCAAGGGGTGGTGCTTATCTAGTTATTTCATAATATATGGGTAAATGGTTTTTATCAGAGACATATGTATGAAATTATGTATAAGATCATCTTGACGTAAAGAGACTTACCTACATAGGAAAGGTTCCTTCATGATTTTTTTGAAAGGGGATTCCCTTTCTAGACAAATGAGGGAAACAACAGAGGCATAAGATCATGGTTATCAATTATTATCTGAATTACATGCTCATACGGATACTTGGATGGAAAAAAATGGAGATATGAGGATATTATTACTCATCTATACTCCAACATTTTGATATCATTGATCTCAATGACCACGTATCAATGTATATTTGAGGAATTGAGTACTCCGTTTGAAGTTCACTATCCCGAGGGAGAAGTCGAATTAGTGGGGAGAACAACAATCTAGTGCTCCATCATTGTATCCCATAAAACTCTAACTATTCATTCTAGTGTTTCTGACTATATTTTTTTGTGAATCAATTTTTTTCCTACATCCTATAATTTTTCACTACACAGCAATTTTTTGAGGAATCATAGAGACTCCAATTTTTGAAGATTCTTTTTCCCTTTTCCATATTTTTATTGGTTGAGTCTTCTAATTTTATTATCCAATTTTCTTATTTGTATGATATTTATCTATTCTGTTATTTTATGAACATAATTTCATGGAATTTTTTGTTGATGTGTTGACATATTACCTTTTATAAATACTTTTTAATGCCTACTCCTAATATTTTATGTATTGGTATGATATTTCAACTATCATGGGACCATTTTATGTGAAACGAGATCATCTATGTAAGAGATATTTAAAAGAGAATGAGTGCTTCAAATATTTTTGGAATGCATATTAGATGTAATAAGTCCATGTAGTGCTCCAAAAAATAATTACAATATGCTTTGGTTTTGGTCCATTTAGATCATAACATACGTAATGTCTGTTTAGGGCATTTGGGATAGAGCATATATAGCATTAGTTTTGGGAATTTTAGCTCGGACGTGATATTTCATTTAGTTTACAGTATTTTATCTTAGAACATTTATAGCTATAATTTATTGTCTTTTTTCTTGGATTGTCTATAGATTTAGGTAATGTTATATAAACTCGGACCATCTATAGCTTAAGTTTATTGTCTTTTGGCATGGATATTGTGTAGCTTTAGATTATGGTCTTTTAGATCAGATCATCTATAGCTTTAGATTATGTAATTTTAGCTCGGACTAGATATATATTCATAGGATATGCTACAGACATTCCATGAGTTGCATAAAACAATATGATGTGTTGGAACATACAATCATGTCTCTAAGTCTCATGAGTATCACGATTCCCTTTTTTTATAGTGAAAAATTTGGTTGACTGTGACACCCCAAGCTTCCACAGTACATTTCCCTTTGATTAATGCAATGGCGTGCATTGTACGCAACTTCGAGATTCTAACACACCACAACCAATCAAACTAGCCGTTATGAATAGTAATACCTACTTTTTGGAAATTTTATGAATTTTATCTTTCTAAATGGACTTCATTTTTGGATTCATAATATCTAAATTATCTTAGGATAAAATTTTGGTACATTTCGGATAACTTTCATATTTTGATGAATAGTGAGAATTTCTAAATTTTAATTAAAAAAAACTTTTTTAATAGAAATAATTTATAGTGATAAATTATTAATTTGAGTGGTTTTAATGTATATTTAAAATATATTTTTACCATTTAATACAATTTTTGTCATTGGATGTAATTTCACATTTAAAACAAACATAAACAACTATCAATCTTTTGATAGTTATTATCTCTTAAAAACACGCTATCTGTATTGACAATGAGAATTAATTTTTAAATTAATTAATGCAACTGATATGTTTTGAATTTGGTAAAATAGACCTAATTTTTAAATTCATTATATAAAATATAGCTTAGGCCAAAATTTTGGTATTTTTCTGGAAACAATCATTTTTTTATGAATAATGAAACCACTAAGTGGTAGTTAAAAAACAGAATTTTTCATAAAAATTAATTTTACCACCTCTGTGATTGGAATTTCGAAAATATGAGACACATGGTTAATATCAAGGAGTAATATTTGGTTCAATGAGATAAAAATAATTTTTGGTGAATAGTATCTTTTTACTTTTATTTACCACAGTTAAAAGTAAATAGGGTAATTAAGGGTACAAATGATATTAATATTACCCTAACACATGTCCTAATTCTATTGGACAAGTGTATCCCGACCAAAAACAAACTTAGGAATAAAATAGCATCATTTAGGTCCACATGGATTATATTAGGATATTTATTATTATTTAATTCAATGAAGAGTTAAAAGAGTTAAAATCAAAGTTTATTTACTAAAACATTTTTAATATAGGGTTATACATAATATAAATTCGATTGTAAATATTAATTATAAAGCTAAAAATATTTCCTACATAATGGTATTTTATTTATAATTTTTAGACATTAAATAATTTAATTTATTTATGAAACAATTATGATGTAGTAATTACCTAATTAATGAAATATTAAAATAATTGGTATTATAAATATCAAAATAAATGTAATTTGAGACTTTGTATGAATTCCACTAATTTTTTATGTTAATATGAAATATTTGTATTTATTATATAAATACTATCTAAGTAATAATGCGGTTATGAATTTATCAAAAACAAAATACCCAATAGTTTAAAAATTGGCATAAAAGTGTTTTTTAAAACAAATATTATATTATTAATTTATCTTCAATTCATAATAATCTAAGGATCTGCCACGAGACTTATATCATGATAGGTGTATCATTAATGGACTACTTGAGGGTCTCTTGTATGTATATAGTATGATTATTAACCATATAATATAAAAATACACAGAGACATTGTAAAAGTGAAACTAATTAACTAAGAGTTAATACTTAATGATACTGTTAATATGATGACCCAAACCTTTATAAATTCTATTGGTTGAGTGGTTTTCAACCCATCCCCATCTTAAAATTTAAATAATACCATTTTGATCCATTAGAAACCAAATTTGAATTTATTATAAAATAATATTTTTAGCTTTTCCAAAGGTGCCCCTCACCCCTCTTATAAAAGGGAACTCCCCCTTCTCACTAATTCACACATTAAATGCCTTTTGGATCGGCCAAAACCTGCCCAAATACTCTCTCAACTTCTCTAACTACATCCTAGAGGCCTTAGTTTGATCAGAAATCCAACCAAAGGAGCCCTTTTGATCAAATCAAAAGGAAGAACCCGAAGAAAAGATAATGTTTTCACCACCCTCTTCCAAGTTCCTTTCTTCATCAACTTCTTATTTCTTTGTTATTTCTATTCTAAAATAACAAATCCAGGATCTTATATATACTGTGATGTTATTATAAATATGGTACAACCATATTCAATATTCTATCCATCCTTTGAATGGCTTGTCACCATACGTGCGTACGTACGACTTACCGTCTCCACGTCGTGGTGTAATTGTCATTCAATAAATGATTATTTGGATGGGTATAAAAATGATGTGTAATTCATGTAAATAAAAAATATAACAAGATTATTATTCTGTATATATGATATATCATCCAATTATATATTATTTTAACATCAAAAGAATGATATTGTTGCTCGTGCGTACGTACAGACTACCGTCTCCATGAATGCGATGAGATTAATTCTCCATCGTATCCATTCTTCTCAAATTCTCATTTAAAGATTAATAATAATGTTTAAGGACTTAATATAATTCTGTATATTAATAAGATAAAACCTATCCATAACAAACATGTCATATGAAACAAAACATATAAATGAAAATGAGTAAGTCAACACCCGAAACAACAATAATATTTAGATATTATTAACAAACCAATGTTAAAAGATCATATATGTTATCATATTAATGTATATGATTCGTTTATAATTTAATAAAACTTATTTCACCATTATAATAGAATTTAACCCACCCCCAAACAAGTAAAATTAAAAGGTATGGGGTTTCTTATCTCACTTTTAATTCTGTGAGAATTCTATTGTTCACCACTTATTTATTACATGTGGTGTGTGTACTACCCATGTTTATATTAATTGTATAATATACATTAATTCATGTATATTTAAATAATCATTGTATGATCCTTCTTTCATGGGTGTATGTATTTTATGTTACCAAATCAATAAGGGAGTATGAAATTTCAATTTCCACTCATTCGGCTTTACGCATACTTCATTGATTATTTTACTCCAAGATTATTTGTAGAATCACTATTCATTTGATTATGTCATTATTTACACTCCCCATTCTGTGGATATAGTTTTTATACACATAATCACTCCATTTATAAATTCTCAAGTCATCGGTATGAACTTGATATGAGTATTTTTTACTCAATCTCGATTTGTTGAGATAAACATCCAATTCATTGGTGTTGTTTTTACAGGAATATGTGTGAATGTCCATTGACTGTTTTAAACTTAATATCCAACCATATTTAGTGTATTTATTTTTTTCACACATAATTATGTCGTTGATTTATCCTTAACCTAAGGATATAGCCATTATGAAAGATTTCATCTCAATTTACATTCCATTGGGACTTCTTTGTTGTTATACACCAAATCACTTTTATGTGGTGTATATAATGTACTTTGACATAGTATATCATGAATCCCTTTATTCTCATGATATTACAATGTTTTTATTACCTTAATTATTTGTATTCAAGTGTCTCTCTTTTGGTTAGAAACTCTAACTAAAATACCATTTTTAAATGTTTTGAAAACTTATTCCTCTGAATCGTTCTCATTAATGTCTATGTTTTAAAAATGGTTTTTAGGATTTATTTATATGTACATTATAGGTTTAAAATTAAAACTCTTTTTAAAAGTTTCATAGTGTTATTGGACAGTTTGATTCAAAAATCTATTTTTAAATGGCTTCTAGACAAATAGTGTGACTTCTAAATGATTTCATGAAAAAGGGAGACATTTAATTCTAATTGTTTTGATGATTATTTTCATCTATGTAAATATCCTTAATCATTCTCGATTGAGGTTAATAGGATACAATAAAATCATCTATATTGTATTGAATGAGTTATGTTTGACTGTGGATGTGCTATTTTTAAACAATTCATGGTTTGTGGATAAAGTATTGATATTTCATATGCTAGTTTTAATACGAATGTTTATGTTATGTTTAAAACTTTTCATATGAGGAATGAATTGGACTTAATAACTGACGGGTGGAGCCCGCTATAGCTCATCAATGCATCTGTAGGTCTAATCAGACAAACTAGTGTCTTGGCACGAGGCCTTGAAAAAATATTATTTGTAGTCTTGGCACGAGGCCTTGGCTACGTGGTTATGATAGTCTTGCATTATGCATTCCATCTTTATGAAAGTGGTTATTGATATTGAATGTGATTATTCAACTAGTAGAATATCAATGTGAGTATTTAAATGGAATTATTTCATTTTATCATTGCAATATTATTCTGAAATTCTAGTTTAAAAAGCTTTTGTTTTAGTCAGAAATTGCCTTAAGTGTTTATGCTTATCTATGAAAGATTCTGCAATATTGTTATCCTTACTGAGCATCTGAGCTCACCCCTTTCAATGTTTTATTTTTCCCAGGATTTGAAGATGTAATTTATGAATGACCTGCAGGTATAGTATGAGGGGATATGAAGACAAGATGTTGTTGTAGTTTTTTTTACCTTATGATTTAATGTAAGACATATGAATATATCTAGTGTTTCCAAGTCTACTAAACTAATAGGTCTTTCGAGAATTGATATTTCTTGGCATCATGCCAATGTTATGTAATAATGCACCGACTCGGGGTATCTAGGGTCGGGGCATTATAGTTGGTATTAGAGAATGTTTAGTACAAACCTTGGAAACTAGATTTAGTTAAACTCTAATTAGAGCACGTAGCCCTAAAATAGACTTTGAGGATTAGTATAGAAGAACTTCCTAGTTTTTTTCTATTGTAGAGATTTTGTGAGTTTTCCGAGCAATACATCCCTATCTGGATATGAGCAGGTAGAGGCAGCTCTGGCACAAATGTACCTTGGGATAAAACCCGAAAACACCGCTTTGAGATAGACTCGAACGGGAACTTGTTCACGACAACGGGCCTTGCTGCACTCTTGGTTACGACACTCCCGGGGGATATGATTAGGATAATTTACATTTTCATTACAAAATTATTTGAAATATTATATATACGATGTGAGTAAATGAACTTGGTTAATCCAAATTTGTTTCAAATTCAGAATACGGTGACATGATATTCTCTAAATGATTTTATTACTACTATTACTCACGTAGTGCTTTCTGGTTTTATTCAACGGCTGGATTCCAAGGAAGTCATAGTGACTTTGAGAATGATGTACAAGGTGGTAACAGTGGTGGCAATGAGCAAAAAAATAAAATGTTGATAGGCATAAAAGATATCATCTTTATGCCAAATCAATTTTCCAAAAATATGATCAACAATATATATATTAACCAATTCCCGGACTCAACAAAGAAGAGAAAGGTGATGAATGATAAGAGCTCCAGAAGTGGAGACCATGGAGAAAGGATTAATAAATTTGCATAATGCTAGAAATGTGGAAAGAGACACCCAGGAAAGAGTCTCAATAGAACAAAGAAATGCTTTACGTGCGGGAAAGGACATAAAGTGAAGAATTGCCGAAGAAAAATGAAGAGTACTATGGAGAAAAAAAATGGTCCCAAGAATCCATTTACAGTCATTTTTCATAAATGTAGGGGACCTGACCATTACCCGAGTGAATTCCCATTTCAATAGAATAATTTCTTGGTCTTAGAAGAAGCTATGTAGAAATAAATGGATGGTTAAATGTTTAAAATTATTAGTTCTCATTATTGATGGGATTACTTTGGAATAATTTTC
Source organism: Viscum album (assembly GCA_963277665.1). Lineage (NCBI taxonomy): Eukaryota > Viridiplantae > Streptophyta > Magnoliopsida > Santalales > Viscaceae > Viscum > Viscum album. Next base: position 1,196,804,757 of record OY728121.1, on the reverse strand, counting down.
TCTTATATTTGTAACCCCTCAGTTTCCCATGTGAGAATAATATTTGAGGAATTCATTCTTTTCCCTTGTGGACATAGTTATAAATAACCATTTGGTTTTATATGATCATTGGGTTTGAGGCAATTACTTGTTATTATATTTTGGGATGAAAATGCAAGGTATGAGATAACATTTCTGGTAAAAATTATGTTATGGTTATTTTTAGGAATTTATCTCATTTTGGTATTGTTATAAAATATAGTTTTTGAAAGAGGACAACATGTAGACCGTGTGACAACCCGTCGCGTCGGACAAAGATGTGGGAATCGAACCCACAACCAAAGTGCGTTTGGGTTTTATCGCCTACCACTGGACTACGTGAAGTCCCTGGTTAGTGTGACTATTTTTTTTATTAAAATGATTTTATAGATCAATAATAATTAAATTTGGGATCTTATGTCTTATCAAATGAATACCCTTAGTATAGGAAAATGATTTGGTGATTAAGTGATAAATGTTATTTTAGAAGATGTTCGCTTTGTTGGGAACACTATATGCCCCAGGAAAATTGAATAGTATGAGATTTAATTTGAGGAGTAATGGTGGATTTTTATCTATGTTTTTATTGTGGATATATAGTTATTTGGGTTATTTATGGAAATGATTAACCTATAATAGAGAATATGTGATTTGGTTAATTAATTTAATGTATGTGACTTTAAGAGTAGTTGATGTCATTTAGAGATACAATTTAACATGGAAGACTACATAACCAAATTCTTCTATGTTTTGGGTTTCAATATTAGTTTGGATTATATTGAAGGATTTTAAGGAAAATTGATTATTGAATGGTATTTTTTTATCTTTGGGGTATTTATTTTTTAATATTAGAAATTAAGATTAGTGTTTTTTTCCTCTAATGGAATATCCATTTGGGGGATCATCAGATATTATAGTAACCATTTATGTTTTGATTAATCTCTAAAGACAAGGTAAATATATAGATGATCACACATGGATCATGTATTTCTATAGAAGTTTATTCTAGCTCTTCTATTATGACCAAGTCTTCTTGAATACTAATTGTTCAAAAAAAGAGTTTGTTGTAAATACTTATTAAATAATGAAACTCTACTAAAAAAGTAAGTATATCTCTTTGTGTTCTTAGTCAATATCATAAATGAATTCCTCGTCCTTATGTAATGTAACTTAAAACAAAAAAAAATTTCCGTTTACTTTTTCTACTGGGAGACTAAGGACCGTTTGTCCCAACACAAGTTTGTGATTTTCTTATTGTTAACTTTCTCCTGATCAAGTTTTCTATCCCTCTCCATCAGAACATAACACTTATTTTATCATCTATATCCATGTTTTTCTACATGGAATCCAAGTACGGGTTATCTTGGGTTACCTTTATACCTCTATTCCTTTCTTTTAAATTGATAGATTTATTGACTCTTTTTCCAATGTGGGACTTTCCATTACATTCCCAAGCCCAATTTTAAAAATTGAGAGGACACAATTTATTGAAGGAGTGGAGAATGTTACACCCCAAGCATCCACGGTACGTTTCCCATTGATTAATGCAATTACGTGCATTGTACGCAACATCGAGATTCTAACACACCACAACCAATCAAACTAGCCGTTATGAATAGTAATACCTACTTTTTGTAAATTTTATAAATTTTGTATTTCGAAATGGAATTCATTTTTGGATTCGTAATATAGAAATTATCTTAGGGTGAAATTTTGGTACTTTTCGGATAACTTTCATATTTTGATTAATAGTGAAAATTACTAAATTTTAATTAAAAACAACATTTTTAATCGAAATAATTTATAGTGATAAATTATTAATTTGAGTGGTTTTAAAGTATATTTAGAATATATTGTTACCATTTAATACAATTTTGGTCATTGGATTTTATTTCACATTTAAACCAGACATAAACAACTCTCAATCTTCTGATAGTTATCATCTCTTAAAGACACGCTATTTGTTTGGATGACGGGAATTAATTTTTAAATTAATTAATGCAACTGATATGTTTTTAATTTGGTAAAATAGAAATCATTTTTGAATTCATAATATCAAATATATATTATGCAAAAGTTTTGGTATTTTTCTGGAAACTTTCATTTTTTGATGAATAGTGAAACCACTAAGTGGTAGTTAAAAAACTGAATTTTTCATAAAACTTAATTTTACCATATCTATGAGTGGAATTTCGAAAATAAGAGACACACAGTTAATATCAATGAGTAAAATGTGGTTCAATGAGATGAAAATAATTTTCGTGAATAGTAACTTTTTACTTTTATTTACCACGGTTAAAAGTAAATAGGGTTATTAAGGGTACAAATGATATTAATGTTCCACTAAAACATGTCCAAATTCTATTGGACAAGTTTATATCTACCAAAAACAACCTTAGGAATAGAATATTTTCATTTAGGTCCACTTTGATTAGATTAGGACATTTATTATTATTTAATTCAAAGAAGAGTTAAAAGAGTTAAAATCAATGTTTATTTACTAAAACATTTTTAATATAGTGTTATACATAATATAAATCTGACTTTAAATATTAATTATAAATATAAAAAGATTTCCTACATAATAGTATTTTATTTATAATTTTTAGACATTAAATAATTTAATTTATTTATGAAACAATTGTGATGCAGTAATTACCTAATTAATGAAATATTAAAATAATTGGTATTATAAATATCAAAATAAATGTAATTTGATACTTTTTATGAATTCCACTAATTTTATATGTTAATATTAAATATTAGGATTTATTATATAAATTTTCTCAAAGTAATAATGTTGTTATGAATTTATCAAAAACAAAATACCCAATAGTGTAAAAATTGACATAAAAGAGTTTTTTAAAAAACTATTATATTATTAATTTATATTAAATTCCTAAAAATCTAAGGTTTGTCCAAGTGACTAATATCATGATAGATGTATCATTAATGGACTACTTGGGGGGTCTCTTAGATATATATAGTAAGTTTATTAACCATATAATATAAAATTACAGAGACATTGTAAAAGTGAAACTAATTAACTAAGAGTTAATACTTAAAGATACAGTTAATATGATGACCCAACCTGTCTAAATTCTATTGGTTGAGTGGTTTTCGACCCATCCCCACATTAACCTTTAAATAATACACTTTTCATTAATTAGAAATCGAATATTAATTTATTATAAAATAATATTTTTAGCTTTTCCAAAGGTGCCCCTCACCCCTCTTATAAAAGGGAACTGCCCCTTCTCACTAATTCACACACAAAATGCCTTTTGGCTCGCCAAAACCCTGCCCAATAACACTCTCAACTTCTCTCACTACATCCTATAGGCCTTATATTGATCAGAAATCCAACCAAAGTATCCCTTTTGATCAAATCAAAAGGAAGAACCCGAAGAAGAGGTAATGTTATCACCACCCTCTTCCAAGTTCCTTTCATCTTAAACTTCTTCTTTATTTGTTATTTCTATTCTAAAATAATAACTCCAATATGTTCTATATAATGTGATGTTATTATAAATATGGTACAACCATATTCCATATTTTATCCAACCTTTGAATGGCATGTCACCATACGTGCGTACGTACGACTTACCCTCTCCACGTCGTTGTGTAATTTTCATTCAATAAATTATTATTTGGATGGGTATAATAATGATGTGTAATTCATGTAAATAATAAATATAACATGATAATTATTCTGTATATATGATATATAATCCAATTATATATTATTTTAACATCAGAAGAATGATATTGTCACTCGTGCGTACGTACGGACTACCGTCTCCACGAATGCGATTAGATTCATTCTCCATCGTATCCATTAAACTATAATTCACATTTAAAGAATAATAATAATTTTTAAGGACTTAATATCATTCAGGATATGAATAATATACAACCTATCCATAACAAACAGGGCTTACATAATAAAACATATAAAAGAAAATAGGTAAGTTAACACCCGAAACGACAATAATATTAAGATATTATTAACAAAGCAATGTTAAAAAATCATATATGATATCATATTAATTTATATGATTCATTTATAATTTAATAAAAATTATTTCACCATTATAAATGAGTTTAACCTACCCCCAAATACGGAAAATTATAAGGTAAGGGGTTTCTTATCTCACTTTTAATTTTGTGAGAATTCCATTGTTCACCACTTATTTATTACATGTGGTGTGTGTAGTGCCCATGTTTGTATTCATTGTGTAATATACTTTAATTAATTTATATTTACATCATTATTCTATGATCCTTCTTTCATGGGTGTATGATTTGTATGTTACCAAATCAATAAGGGAGTTTGAAATTTCAATTTCCACTCATTCGGCCTTACACATACTTCATTGATTATTTTACTCCAAGATTATGTGTAGGATCACTATTCATTTGATTATGCCATAATTTCCACTCCCCTTCATGTGGATATACTTTTTATAAACATAATCGCTCCATTGATAAATTCTAAATTCATCGGTATTAACTTGATAATATTATTTTTTACTCAATCTAGATTTGTTGAGATAAACATCCAATTCATTGGTGTTGTTTTTAAAAGAATATGTGTGAATGTCCATTGACTGTTTTACACATAATATCCAACCATATTTAGTGAATTTATATTTTTCACACATAATTATGTCATTGATTTTTCCTTAACCTAAGGATATAGCCATTATGAGATATTTCATCTCAATTTATATTCCATTGAGACTTCTATGTTGTTATACACCAAATCACTTTTATGTGGTGTATATAATGTACTTTGACATAGTATATCATTAATCCCTTTAATCTCATGATATTATAATGTTTTTATTACCTCAATTATTTGTATTCAAGTGTCTCTCTTTTGGTTAGAAACTCTAACTAAAATAGCATTTTTAAATGTTTTAAAGACTTATTCCTCTAAATCTTTCTCATTAATGTAAATGTTTTAAAAAAGGTTTTAAGGATTTATTTATATGGACATTAAAGTTTTAAAATTAAAACTGCTTTTAAATGTTTCAAAGTGCTATGGGACACTTTGATTCAAAAATCTATTTTTAAATGGCTTCTGGACAAATAGTGTGACTTCTAAATGATTTCAGGATAATGGGAGACATTTAATTCTAATTGTTTTGATGATTATTTTAATCTATGTCAATATCCTTCATCATTCTCGATTAAGGTTAATATGATACAATAGAATCTTCCATATTGTAACGAATGAGTTATGTTTGACTGTGGATGTGCTATTTTTATACCATTCATTGTTTGTGGATAAAGTATTGACATTTCGCAAGATAGTTTTAATACGAATGTTTATGTTATGTTTAAAACATTTCATATGAGGAATTCATTGGAATTAATAAGTGACGGGTGGATCCCACAATATCTCCTCGATGCATCAGTAGGTCTCATGAAACAAACTAGTGTCTTGGCACGAAGCCTTGACAGAATCTTTTTTGTAGTCTTGGCACGAGGCCTTGGCTACGTGGTTCTGATAGTCTGGCATTATGCATTCCATCTTTATGAAAGTGGTTATTGATATTGCATGTGATTATTCAACTAGTATAATATCCATGTTATTATGTAAATGGCATTATTTCGTTTTATCATTGCCATATTATTCTGAAGTTCATGTTTAAAAGGATTTTGTTTTAGTCACAAATTGCCTTAAGTGTTTATGCTTATCTATGAAACCTTCTGCTATATTGTTATCCTTATTGTGCATCTGAGATCACCCCTTTCAATGTTTTATATTTCGCTGGATGTGAAAAAGTAATTTATGAATGACCTGCAGGGATAGTATGAGGGGATATGAAGACAAGATATTGTTGTAGTTTTTTTACCTTATGATGTAATGTAAGACTTATGAATATATCTAGTGTTTCCAATGCTACTAAACTAATTGGTCTTTCAAGAATTGGTATTTATTGTGATCATGCCAATGTTATGTAGTAATGCACTGACTCTGGGTATCTAGGGTCGGGGCGTTACATTGACGGCCATATACGCATATGTTGGATCCATGGGCATGAAGGAATATTCCTGAAAATTTTCCGTGAATCTCGGATTCTTTTCGAAGGGTTATGGAGTATTTATGGCATAACATGGAGAGGTTATAAGACTCAAGATATTTTCCCCGCCTTGATTATTTGATTATGTATGCCATAAATTATAACCCAAAATATTGAATCTAGGATTATGATGTGGTACAGACGTGCCAACTATTTACCATCACATTTTCAAATGTCAAGGTCTGACATGGTGTTTCTAAAGCTCATAGGTATTAATGTTCCTTTCTAAAAACATAAATATGCATTTAGTTGTTTTTTTAAGGAATATATGCATTTTTATCATGCCTAGAAAAGAACGATATAAAATTATTTCCATGGGCTATGAATGATTTTCAAAGAATCAAAAATCTAGATGATACTGTTGGTTATGGGAAGGAAACTGTCCAAGAAGGGTTCTATCACCCAAACAAAGTTATATAACTATGTTAATCTCAAGATCTAAATATTTTGGTTTATAATCATGAGGTGTGATCCATAAAAGGGCATGGAATGAAAAAATGTTGTATTTACATGAGAAATAGAATGAAAAACAATGGAATAATGATGAAAATATCGACTCCACTAAGATTGTTTGGTGTGTGGATTGTAAATCATGATCCTGAGTAATCATGTTTGGAGAATTACATGGGACATTAATACAAGGATTGGTTCATAAATATAATTATGTTGAGTGATATAGTGATGATGTCAACACTCATGAAATCATAATTCCCTTTTTCATAGTGATTCATTTGGTTCATAGCCATAAGTGAATATGCAGGAGTCATGGCAATGTACACATTGTCTAGAAAATGGTACATGAATCTAGATATCCTTTCCAAGGTCTATGGATGATTACAGTGATTTGAGACACCCTTATCCACGTATTGTTGTTTGCGGAATATTTAAGATCCATAGGGGGGTTTTATAACCCTTAAAGTTGTGTCACCACTTAGTGAACATATTCTCTTGGGGTGGAGATATGAAAATCATTTCCATAACTTTTTCCTATACTGATGGCTATATTTTAAGAATAGATCATCTCATACTTGTTCTATGAATTGTATGAGAATTATTCATTTTATGTGTTCACCCTAATTTTTTCCTAAACTCCCTGAATGGAGATTTTAGTGGGTGGAGACTCAAAGTTTTCTCAAGAATCCCTTTTTGGATTTTGTACCTAACATGTTTTGTGTTTATTTTGATAATAGTATTAGGTATTGGGATTTGTACTATATTGGGCTAGAGTTTATGGTCATATATCTTTGACAAATTCATAAGTAGTTAGGTTCATGACTCACAAGGACCTTGTATGAGAGATGATAAACATGAGGCGAATCAGGATTCCCAGGGTTAAGGGTTCTCCCACATCTTCTTGAGAATGGGATAGAGATGTTGTAAATCATGGTTTGATCTTCTCACCCTATGAGTGATGGTATGGTTAAATCATAGCAATATTCGTTTTGACACACTAGGGTGTTGAGATCTGTCATGATGTTGATAGTGCTCATAAGGATTGGAATTTCATTTTATAGAGGGATGCATTTGGTTGAGGGCCATAGGAATATATGCAGTAGACATGGACATGTATGTAGATTCATGTCAAGGTTCCATGAAGCCATATATCCCTTTCATGTTCTATGGATGTTTATGGAAACTAGTAACATTCAAGATAAGAGTTTTGATATTTGGATTCGATGTGATCTTGAATGATTACGGAGGCACCTCATACACTGGTTGAACAAGGTAATCCACATATTTTCCTTTGATAATGAATAAAAAATTCGAGATAATTTTCATATTTTATAATCATTTATTAGGGAAATTCATCTATGAGAAGTTTACTGTTATGTGTTAATGATAAATTTCCATGCAGTTTTACATCATGTGGATATGACCTATAAACCTACATGGAACGTGATAATACATCTGGTGTTACTAATGATTGGAGCTTGGGAATCTCTATGTATCACATGGGAGTGAGAATCAAGCCACATATAGTTCTAGGAGAACTATGTAGTTTTATGTCATATGGTAAGGACATATTGGGACAATTTATGTTAATGTGGGCCAACCCATAAGATGTACATCCAAATGCAGCGATGTTTATTTTAAATCCATGAAGAATCCTGATATGAATGAGGACCAAAGTCTTCTCAACCACACCACACACCATTCCAGGAGAACTCAAGCCAATGGGCCAAAATGGTTCCATATATGTTGGTGGGCCCAATACTGAAATGTAAGCACATTACAATGTATCCTATGAGGAAGAGAATCATGCCACACATAGTTCTAAAAAAGAAAAAAATCTATGATTTCATGGACAAACATAGAGTTGGGAATTATTTCCAATTACAATCATGATTGGGCCTGGTATTGGATAGCCATGTGTCACGACATATCTTGTATATGAATGAATCAAGATTCATGTATTTATTTAATTGCCACACTATTTAACATCATGTGCTGAGGATGAAGGTTGACTGAAGTGAATTAGTAGGAACATCATGGTTGGGCCTAGGAGTGGTAGTCTAGTCTTCACTATATATCTCAGGATAATGAGAATCAAACAACATGTTGTTCATGGAGAACCATACTTTTTAATATATTATGATAAGGAAATCAAACTAGTATTTTATTATCATGCGGTGAGGATTCAAGGAATTATTTTTATGGTATTTAATTTAGGACCATAATAGATCTATAATTCACATATATTCTTTTATTGTGAGGGTATGTCCTTTCTATAATTCCTAATCTCGCATGAGCAATGGTTAGTGTGAAAAAAGCAGTGGCATTAGTTTCTCTATAGTGTAGTGACCAAAGAGGAGTATGATGATGGAATTTTGTATGATGTTGTCAATGGACAAGGTTATAGGATCGTAGAATCCCAACGTATATCATTTAGAATGAGAATCATTATAAATGTAGTTCTGGGAGGATCATGAATTTTAATGTCATGTGGAATGGAAGAATTTTACTTGTCATTAATTTAATGGGGATGTTGTGGATCCGTGTTGTTTTACGACATGTGTGAAGGACATTGGATCATCCTATGTGAGAGGAAGATAATCCTAGGGGTTAACCAGAAAGATGATGTTCAGTTGTCACTATGTATTCTATGATGAAAATAAGAAATCCAAAAACAGATCTTGAGGGACCATGGAGTTTAACTTCTTGCTGTAAAGATGAGATGTTCCTTGCAGCATAAATTCATATATTGAGGACAAAAAATGGGACCCACACCGATGTTGACAAACTATTTCTGATAGCATCACAAGGTATTTATTGAGAAATCATCCAATTGTGGGTGGTGTGACATGCTTCCCATTCATGGTGGCTAGAAAATAGGCTCTATTATGATATAACCAACATATGATATAAGGTCCTTCCCACACGATCTCCAATTTTGGTGGCTTCTTCCCCAGTATCATTAGGGTTATGAGGCACAACACCAGTTCAACTTAGTGGAATTAATGAAGAATGGCCTTTTTATTAAGTTCCCATGATATCCAATTCTAGTGGACCTCCAAATTGAGTAGTGTGTAAAACCTCTTCTTATCTATCCATTTAAACACTTCCAATTACTTTTTATATTGTTCATCACTATATAATTGTCCAAAATTGGATATTTGTAGTAAGGGAAGCTGGAAGTCTATGTTTAGCAACACCTCATTCCCGTAAACCATTTAGTATGGAATTACATGTGTAGCTATATGTGTGGTGGTAAAGTAGGCCCATAAAGCGTGGAGGTATTTTTCTAGACAATACTTCTTATCCATGTTCACTAAAGTCAAGATAATATTCGATGGTTTCTTATTCAAGGCCTAAATATTTCCATTTAGCACTACATTATATTAATTTGAGGGATTGGACTAGATCTAATACTCATGGTACAACCTCTTCAACTATTTGGAACATACGTAGGCATTATTGTCCATAAATATAGTGTGATGGACACTAATCCTTGTGATTATATGATAATTCCAGATTTTTTATAATTTCCTACATCCCAATATCCTTGTGGGAAATTTCCTTAATCCATTTGGATATGAATTCAGTAGGAGTAAGGATGTAATTGAACTACTTTTTGGTGACTAAGGGATATCGACCAACAACATCAATACCCAAAATAGAAAATGTATAGGAATATTGAGTCATGTGAAATAATTTCCTGGGATGATGGATGATGTTCATGTGATCCTGGAATTCATGACATTTCTTTGTGATTTCAATATAGTAGTGTATCATGGTTTTACAATAATATCACAACCTGAAGATTTAGGGGGAGATCTTGGTTATAGATTGGTGGTCATCGCAAAAGCATGCATGGAATTCATACATGATAGAGATGAATTCCCTATATTCTATGAACTAATGGAGAATTCCATCAAAATAATACTTGTAAAGGATTTTATGATCATTTTTAACATCCTATAGAGTGATGTTTGACGCTCGACATCAATTTATTTTCTCTTCTAGTGAAATCATTCAGAAGAGTCCCATCACAGAGGTAATTCATTATGGGATCCGTCAATTTAGGGATGGTTACAGGGTCATCACACAATGTGGATGTGTTTTACTTAGTTATTTCTTCCATATCCCAAAAGAAGATCGACAACACCATTCATCAATGTGTAATATGGAAGGATGCCTCATGTTGATTAGGGTGGGTGATGATAGTGGTTGGATTATACTGTGCATTGGAATGAGTATTCTATGATCTGTGAATATAATAAATTGTGGGATCAAATGGTAATTCTACAATTATTCCTTTAATATAGCCATTGGGAGTGTCCAATTCATTATTTTTATACAATATTCACCACTAATCTACTACATTACAGGTTCTGAATCTCCTTTGATGTCTAGGTAGGCTATATGTTGATTTAGGTGTAACTACAACCCCATAAGAAGGCCTTGGTACTCAGCCTCATTATTTGTTCCTCCCTTAGATTGTGAGAACGATTATGGATAACTACTTTGTTTGGAGAGACAAATATAATCCCTAGACCAACCAGATTGAGCAACGGTTTTTCCATTCTATTGCAAACAGGATGTCAAGAGGCCCCGTAAAATTAGATTCATGTTGTCTTTGGAGTGTCAGTGTATTAGAATACCTCTTCATCGGGGTTCTAGGTGTCCTATGATGTATTCACCAGGGTTGGATGTGCTCCCAATAAGTCATCTTGGGATTTTTCATTCACTGACTTCTATGAAATGACCTAATTGTCATATTGTTGTAGAATAACCCCTCATTGAACCACATGCCAAGTCAACTTGGGGTGTTGAAGAATGTACATGAGATGATCGATACGAGAGAACAGGTTGACCTTGTGGTGCTACAAGTAATAACTCAAATTTTTCAGTGCGAAGATGAGTGTAATAAGTACTTTTCACATTCAAAATATTTGGTCTTAGTACCTAACATAGACTGACAGAGGTAGTCGAGACTATTCATGATTCCAACGTAATTCTTCTATTTGAGGAGGGATCCCAATGAACAGTCCATAGAGGCCACATATAAGATGATTGTATTCACTTCCACTGAAGATATCAGAATCATTTGGTGTAGTATGTACTACTTGATACTCACGAAGGATTTCAGACATTCATCTTCCCATCGGTTTATGACTCCCCTCTTTTTCCTCCTCATGAATTGGAGTTCTATGTTTACTAGTATTGATATGAATCGCTGCATTTACGTGGTGTTCATATTAAGTCCTTTTATTTCTTTTAGATTACAGGGGTGATATCACTATGATAGTAATAGTTTTTTGGGTCGACCTCTTTTTCGTGGTGGTGTATAACAAAGCCAACAACAAACATAATCCTACCTTGAAAGATCACTCTAGTAGATTAATCATTCAACTATATTGTCACTAATTTTCAATGATTTCTATTGATCCATGAAGTGATCAGATCATTTTTGGGATTTAATGACCAGGTTGTCAAAATAAAATTGAGTTCTTATTATCATGAATGGTATAATGATATGATGCATGTAGAATTGGTATGAGTATCCCACATTATTGAACCTAAAAGGAATGAACTGGTTGAAGAAGATCTATTTGGGAACTCTAATGGTTGTAGACTATACATCCTAGTGGTAGATCATGATCTCATTGTACCCTGAGTACATATCCATAAAATAAAAGACTTGTAATCTAGAATTTTCATGGGTAATGAGTTTCGTGATCAATAATAAGAAATCATCCTTTGAGAAAAATGAAATGAGGCCCCTAAAATCAGTGTGAACCCTAATATGTCCATTCTTCATGATGGGTACAATTTTGGAAATCGACTTTTGGTATTTCACTTCTCAAAAAATGTGGGAATTTATCAACTTTTCAAAGTATGAATCTAAATTTGTGGCATGAGAGGTGTGCATTTTCATTGCATACTGATTAAATCCTCAATACACATCGGGTTGTCCAAGAAGATGCGTAGCCACATCTGGGTCCAGTCTGAGATTTTATTAATAGTTCAAGGAAAACAAATATTGGTGCTACATTAGAAATGTGATATACATATCATTCTATTTGAGAGGTGTTGTGGCAGTAATCACTTTAGGACACATGTCTTCTTTTGTCCCCATATTTATCTACATGAGCTGTTCTATAATTATGGTGATTCCTTCCTCGAATGTTGGAGGGGCATTCCAAAGGTCATCCTTATCTATTTCTATATAATTTGAGATTTTTCCATGTAAAGATAGAAATTGGGGGCCTCTCAATCAGTATTAGTATGAAGAACAAAATGAGAAGAAGCATCATCATCCCTTTCAATTTGAGTCATTGTAGAGAGACGTCAGGGTTGATTTTCATTGAGGATAGGGGTGGCATAGACATTTGTGTTCACATCTACTACCTTGACTATGTTCAAGGGGAGCACATAATTATAATCAAGAATGATCTAATTATTGAATGGAAGGTCCAAAATCCATTGGTAGCTATAGTAAATATATAATTATCAACCATTTGACACTTAACTACCTTCTAACATAAATCTTATTCAATTTATATGGATATACAAGCCTCGAAGAGGGATCTGTCAATGTGTTGTATGCCGACCATTATATTTATGGGGTAAATTAAAATTTTATAGAATGTTGTTGGAACCACTGGGTCCCAATGGAGCCAAGGCTGTCCAAGCAAGACATTATATGTGGTTTAATTCAAGATAACCATGAACTCATTATTAGATGTGAGCTTCAAAATTGGGGCTCCAGCTTGATCTTCCCTTGGGGCCATTTCTAAAATTTATCAAATCTGTGGATGGTCATTTATGAAGGGGATAAGTCCCCTTCTCTATTACCTAATGGCCAGAGAGTCCTAACTAGGATGAGATTGATCCCCAATCCATTATAAAACAACACCTTTTTTAATTTGACATCTCTGAGTCGACTAGAAACATACAATTTCATGATGTGACCTTATATGGACTTTTTATCATCTTGATTTTTGAATGAGTTAGAAAAATGGAATCTTAATGACATAGTCTCCACTCAATATATCTTAGAAGCAGTGACATCCATCTCAAATTCTTGGGGGATCTTGAGGGCTCCATCAGGTGCTTCCCTAAGTTATTTTTAAATACAGAGTGCATCCATGATCTAGATATTGGCATGGATAGTAGCCGGTTGTTTTATAACATCATTTGTTTTCACCATAGGTCTGCACTTCCTAATACGGGGCAACCCAGGGGCATGTATTTCAAGAGAATGAGCAACCATGGTAGATGGACATGAAACGTGTGTCATGTTTGAGGTAATATGATTTAAAAGTTTTTCAATTTTCTTCGACGTTATCAGTTTCATGGTATGATCGGATGGGAGAACCGCTAAGTGGTCATTCAAGAAAATCATGTGTGGACAGTTATTAGAAGGATCATAGGAAAATCCTCCCCACATTCGAGCTTGCTGGAGTTCTTTCCCATGAGCCTCATTGGCATATATTTACTCAAAGGGGATATGGCTATAATAATCAGTCAGGTTATGCCCGTGTTATCCCATGTATTCTTAGCTATGATTCATACTTCCTTACATTCCTAGTTATATACATGAAAAACATGTTCGTGGTCATATTCAACATCAAAGAACGGTTTCATCAAGTGTATTCTATGGACAGAACATTCTATGAGTTACTCATCCCAAGAGGATTCCATTTTGGTGGTCCCTTCCCGTGGTGAACATGTTTTAGGGAAATAAAATTCAAGGGTTAGGGATTACATTAGAGGAGAATATGTTTCTTCCTCCTGAAGGTGGCCGACCACCAATCATCTCCATTTCTTTAAAATATATTTATTTTTTTCATTTTAGATTTTATTTTTAATTTATATTTTATAATAAATTACTGCATTTTTTGTATTTATGTGTCCACCCATCCACCCTATTTTATTTTTCATCTTTTCTCCTTATTTTCTTATTTTATTCTTCTTATTTTATCAACTATGAGCTATTACACTAAAAATTATGTGTTATCCCAAGACAATACCTAATGGAGGTATGTAGCAATTTCATTTTTTTTCTAGTCTTAAATTCCTTTGTTTTATTATGTTTGTGATGAGAAAGAGTGATGATCACAGGTATGGCCCTCATCCACCATGAAACTGATCTCAAACTAATTTCTATTCATTTATTAAATTTTTTCCTCCCATTTATTGGATTCAGGATCTTCATATGATTGATTGGATCAATTCAGTAGTTGAAATGGCATACAATGGATCCATGTCTTGGAAGATGTCATGCTCTCGATCAAGGTCTGCCATCAACCATTATTATAGTAGGGGGTGAAGTATATATTGCTAAATTGATTTAATATATCACACCAATAAATAGAATACCATTAATTTTGGAATGAGATCTTATAATTGAATTATCTAACTTAATTTAAATACCATAAAAGAGAATGATGGAACACACAAACCAAACCAAAAAGGTTATGTTCTTTCTCAGTTAATTTCATTTTTCATTGCATGTTTCCTATATCTATTATTTAACATAAATTTCATTCCAATAATAGATTAAATAAAATTAACCAAAAATAAGTAGTTTACTTAAGTTAGATTATGTGATTCATAGATTGGAAAACAACCTCAAGAGAGGGAACCCTGGTCTGCCACAATGTTGCACTAGGAAAATAAAATTTCATTTTCCACACCCTTTGACAGGTGTGTGTCAAAACTATAATTGTTTCCTGGGAGCCAATAAGTGGTATATTTATCTTTTTTTGATTTTCACAATCAAGATATATTTTCATTTAAAAAAACAAAAAAATTAATAAATTTAAAAAAATAATTAAATAAAATCTTCTTGGTTCATGATGTATTCAAATCATGATTATTATGCGTGGTTAAAACAATATAAAGTGAATGTATATGTTTATAATGAACATGATGGTCAGTTTAATCAGATTATTGATAATGTTCAAAACCTAGAGATCCAAATAGAATGGATTGCGGAATTTGTATGCACATACAAGGAGAAACATGAACCTAAATCAGAACATGAAACATAATGAGTGGTGGATGAGATTTCACCAATCATTTTTTGCATTGAAGAACCTGATTCGGTTGAGAAAGAACTTATAATGGCTCTAATCACATCATCCCACACTCAACCATTTCTCAAGGAGGTGCTATAGGTATACATTCCAACTAATGAATGGATGGGAGACCAATAAAACTCTATAAAGGTGCACCTTTTTACAAAATAAACTATTCAATAGAAACATCATCTCTAAAAAATATTATTTTCCACTCAACGTATCACCAAATTATGTTGTACACAACAATACATATTCCCTCACACATAATTTCATCCAGATTATGTAATTTAACTTCAAAATATGGTTGGATAGAGAAAATTGTCTTGAAATGTAGGTAACATAAATGGTTGTTCATAGATTATAAGGTCTACCATGATTAATGAATAAGGTAGGCCATAATAAAAAGGTTTAATTTGAAAATGGGGCATAAAACCAAATAAATGCCTCAATCATCTAAAACACATGTAACTCAGACCCTCATGTTTTGACATGAATATATGGAAATCTATTTAAAGAAGGAATTATCTGGTTCACTCATGAAATTAGGTGAATGTAATGAATATGCAAAAAATAGTAATGTTGCCTCACAAGAAAGTAAATTCAAAAATAAAGACAGTGAGATGTGACATGGGATTTCAAAATCAGAGTGATTTTCAAGAAATTAATAAGGATATGAACATTAAACAAAGTTGTTTTGACCTTCATTTAATCTCAGTTTCATGAAATAGATTTCTTCATGAAT
This sequence comes from Viscum album, assembly GCA_963277665.1. Lineage (NCBI taxonomy): Eukaryota > Viridiplantae > Streptophyta > Magnoliopsida > Santalales > Viscaceae > Viscum > Viscum album. Next base: position 1,196,788,375 of record OY728121.1, on the reverse strand, counting down.
TTACATGGGATTAAAAAATTAAAATAACACTAATTTAGATTCAAATTTTTTTATAAAAAACATAATATTATAAAATAAACACACAAATATCTGAAATTCTTTTATGAATACCGTAAAACAAATATAAAATGGAAATCATAAATTACAATGGTTCCCTCCCACACCCTTAATTGATATAGTTTCCTTAGTCAATTCAAATGGATATAACATGTATGAAGAATTTTTATTGATTCAAAAAAACCATTAAGTATAAAAAGATATGTACAACCTAACTTATTAGCAGTTCAACATTGAGTTATGAACCAAAGTGTTGCACTCTGAAAACATACAAACAAAAGAACAAATGAAATAATAAAAATAGTACCCATGTTTCCATGGTTATTTTACATAATTCCACCTAACCAATCCACATAATCACCTCTACATCATTTGTCTTTTAAAGAATATTTTTTAAAAGGATTTTATGATGGTTTATGGAGTTAGTTCAAGATGGAATTGAAGAGAAGGAGGTTCATGTGGGGGAAATATTTAAACAACATGGTATATATAATGGAGGAATGATGGGATGAAAAAACACATGAAAATATTGGAATAATATGTTTATCCTTACGAAACAATTAAATTTATTTTCCACTCATTAACCATAAATTATATAAATCTATGGATCACAAAATAAAGATATATTTTTTTATTTTTATCATATGCATGAATTAATTTTATGGAAATTGAGCATGATCAAATAAATAAATGAACTAATATTAAATTATGGAATTAAAAGAAATGGGTTATTAAAAAATGATTTATTAAAACATGGTTAATACATATTATAAAATGAAATTTATATTAACAATTCATGATAAAGATAAAAAAAATATAGTAACCCCAATCTGTTAACATAATATTTAGTCATTTTTTCTTCTATAATATGATTTATGATTAACCTATAGTTAATGTGTCAGTTCCACCTATATTTGTGGTTTTTTTATTTATCGGGATGCCTTTACTGAGATAATGGGTCAATATAACCAAATAATTATTGGGATTAATTGCCTACTTCTACCCAATAATTTTTTGGAGTCATGTGTTGGTGAAATATAAGGTAGTCTATCATGATTGGGGAGTCCACTCCAGGGTCCACGGATCTTCCATCTTCATGTTTCAAGACCACCATCCTAATTACATTCTTATAATTTACATCAAATCAATATTGATAATAAGAAGGGAAATATATATCATTTCTATTAGAATGTCTATGGTGTTGGGACATTCTAATTTCAATATTTAGGATATTTTAGATAAGATAAAATCATGGGATATTTAGTAAAATTAAAAAATATAGATTCATAGAAATTTTAATCAAATAATATATGAATAATAATCTCTCTTATAATCAAGGAATAATGGAAACATCATAAACCACATTTCCCCAATGATCAATTTTTGAAAAATAGCTTTTACTTACAAGAATTCAATTCTATTAATGTTTCACGTTCCTATGGTTAGTTTTGTTGCATGAACAAAAATATTACATTCCATAATCCACAATGTTGGATCCACTCGAAAATGAGGCGAATGATAAGGATTTCAGAGTCTATGATAATAATTTAAGATATGTATTCATTGTTCAATATTTAATGCTTTCATACATGTATTGAAAACTCATTAAGTCACATGAATATGTGGTTGCTTATATCTTGCTCTAGAATCTTCATTGTCAGAATGAGGGGAGAACTAGAGAAGTATTGTTTGAGATATCCAAGGCTCTCCTTTAGTGTAAACATGTATAAGGTGTTCCATATGGGCCACATGTAGTCAATATTATTGGATACTTTTAGAACCTATATGTCATAGGGTTTAAAATATATAATGAACAACCCACTAACATCATTATTTCATTACTCACTCAGTGCCTTGAATGATTTTTTAATAAATTTTAATGTCAATATCATAGATAATTATTTATTAGATATTATCACATTACACTACTAAGTTGATAAGGATATGATGCATGAATATCATTCTGTCTTTATGGTGAATAAAAGTAAATTATTGATAAAGATATCTATGTCCAAAGATTCTTCTCAATAATATTCATATAAGGTAATTTCAAAGGAGAAAAAAGGGAGTAAGGTGGTGTCTGTTACTCAGATGTCAATAAGATACATTGTAAGAAAAAATTCACCCATAAAAAGAAGCAAGGGGAATATTTTGGTGTGTTCATTATAGAGTTAAATTTATCACATTCAACTAAATTATTACTTGATATAGACTGTGTTTCTCATATATATATTAAAATTCCTGAAGTAAGTATATTTGAGATAATATTTTGATGGGAGTTAGGTCTATGAGCATCCAACCGATTCATACTTACTTTTATAGCTATTGGGCAATACCACATTATATTTTCGATGAGAATGATCTTGTTTTGAATGTTTTTTATAATTTTTTTTTTCAAAAAAATTATATCTATATCCAAACTTGAAACAAATGGATTTTTTTTATATTTGTGAATGGGAGTTTCTTTATTTATAAATATTTCATTAGTTTTGGTAAGGAAAAATTAAAAAAACATATTAACATGTTTGATTACAGAAAAAAGCAATGGAAATTGATAATGAGAATATTTCTAATTATTTATACCAAACCCAACTATGACATCACATTCCAGGTCATCTAAACAAAAAATATTTGACCATATTACAAAATGAGGTATTTTTATATTCATTTTAACTAAAACCAATTTGTATATGAAATTCATATTTAAAACAAAAAATGATAATTTCCTGATTTTATGGAAAATATGAAAGGAAAATTTCAATTCTTTAGATGATGTATACCATTATGTGTGGACCATAACTTTTTAACCATGGTGTGTGGACTAATACATCATTAAATTGAAGAGTTATAAGTTAGATTCAATTGAGAGACCCAAGGAATAAAAAATTGAGTTTGGGAACTAGATTGGTACTTATATTAATAATCTTCAATAATAATATGGTTGATAATATATTAATAATGTATTCTTTTATTATTTAAATGATTTTTGGATTCTATCCTTACTATATACTTATTATACACCATAGTGAAAAGTTGCAAGTGAAGGGAAGAAGAAAAAACTAATATACTAGGATAGTTCAATGACTTGTAATTAGATTTATCCATTATCTTTTTGGGACTATGAAATACAAAGATTAGTACACATTCTAAACTGATTAACAAACATCATGGAAAAAAACATTCCATATGATCTTTGGTATTGATATAAACATGTGTTTTCAAATGTATGAGAATGGTAGTGTAATTCATTTTATGTTAACATTTATCAAAAATCATTATCCCAATGACATTAAGCGTATCATTATGGAATACCATAACAAGAAGGGGATATTACTTATATGACCATTTTGATAAAATGATTGTGATGGTTAGATTTCCCAAATTCCATGAGAAGGATCACATCTCCAAAATAGATAGAGGGAGAAAGATATACATCAATGAACTCCATTATCAAGATACACAATAGTTGGAACAATAAAATATAACGAAATTCCCCAAAGAAGAGAATTTGCTTATTTCATATGTAATATATTGGATTAAAATAGTGTTTATAGAACATTATAAATATGGTTCTGTAGTCATCGAGGATGGAAACTCATCACTAGTTGATAATAATGACACTATAACGAATAAGGATGTAGTAAGTGGAACATATTTTACTAAATGGAATTAAGATGTGAATTTAAAAATGGATTACATATAACGAAAAAAAATCATTACATTGGTTTTTTATCATGTGGATTTAATGTCTATTGGTTTTGAATGGTTATTATTAATAAAAGATGACATGGATGGATTTGTGAGTACTTATAATGAATTTCTTATTTCAAAAAAGTTCAAACAACATCATGGTATTGAAAATAATGAAAACATTTAAATAGTTTCTATTATGAAATCCCATATAATTTTACCATCCATAGATACTTCTGATTGCAGTGATGTTTGAAAATTTGATTTCAAGACATCATTTTTTAATGGCAATCCTCATTAATATGTCTATATGAAACAACATGAAGGGTTTGTGATTCCAAATCATGCTAATAAGGTATGATAGTTTCCATGATCCACTGAAAAATTAAATAAATCATCTATTCAATGAAACATTCAATTTGATGAATCTATAAATATTTTTTTTCACAAATAATGAATGTAATGCTTTTGTCTATAAAAGATTTAGTGGGAGTAAAATTGAATTATTTTTCATTAATATCGATGAAACCATATTTATCAGAAATGAAATACTATTATAACAGTCTGGTAAAGAATGGTAAAATAAATAATTCTTCATGAAGGGCATGGTTTAAAGAACTTATTTTATTGGGATAATAAAAACTCATGATCGATCCTGGAGAATTATTGTTCTAATTAATGGTATTTATATTGAAAATATAATAAATAGATTTAGTATTGATCAATATAGGAGGGTACTATTTAATGTGTCATATTGAATTCATATATGTATTAAAATGTTCCCTCGGACACAAGAGGAAGGAAAAATTATGTTAAATATTCCTTATGCATCAACTATTTTGTTAGTCATGTATGTTAGTCTATGAACTAGGATAGATTTCTCTTACACCGTATGTATGGTAGGGAGATATGAAGATGACCCTGGTGACCATCATTTGATGATAGCCAATATTATACATAACTATTTTAAATGAACTATAGATATGTTCCTAGTATATAGAGGTGATGAGGAACTAGTCATTAGAGTATATGAGAGATTCTATATTCAAAATACATCAATAGGATATGAATTCATATTTTAGATACATATTCACACTCATTGGATCCAATGTGTTGTAGAATATCTAAATGTAAGGAATTTTCACATCATCTACAATAGATTCTGTGTATATTGGGACATTTTATGAAGATAAATTATATTTGTTGATATAAAATTTCATCTAGAAGATTGATGTGATTCATCATAGTAAGGATTCCAAGATATTATATTTTTAAAATACTACACAATTGGCCCCTGAAATGGAGCCAATATCACATCAGTGAATAAAGATGTACTTCTGAAATATCATATCATTATAGATTTTTATCAGAGAGGTGAATTCATAGTGAGAATAGTCTCCATGGAAGATAACATGCCGGAACCCTTGATAAAGACATAACTCAACATAATTATAATCATCACGTGATGTCTAATTGAATGAATGTCCATGAATATGGCTCAAGTTAATGTGGGATTCAATTAGAGTTGGTGTTCACAGACCTATGTTTTTTTCATTGGATTGCAAGTATGTTCAAAATAATTACAATTAATTTAATTAACTTAATAAATATTGTTCAACGTTCTACCTAAATATAATGTAATATTTTACTATAGTAGCAGTTTTAATAAAATGGAATATGAATTCTTTTCTGAGATGAGAACCTTGAAATTCCATTAAGATTCACTTCAACCTAGTTCTATGGTTGAATAAAATTCTTGTATAGGACGCAGAGGATGTTAAATGAAATGTCTAAGTACACATTAGTAGATAAGACTTATTATAATGAAATTATAAAATATTAATCTCTAAAATAGGGAAATAATTGAATTTACATGCCCGTAAGAATTCAACATTTTTATGTGTCAGGGGATATTCTTATCAGTGGGCATCTGGAATGGTTCTTAGAATTTTCTATAGTTTTTTTATTTCATGTACACACACTTATTTGTATTTCCCTAAACTATAATGAAAAAATTTCATGGGGATGTTCGGTATATTGGGTGAATAACAAATGATTTATAATTAATGAATTAATTGAATAAATAAATTTCCCTTCCAAATTAATATAATTTTAAATCAAAATCCACTTATTGAAAGATAACTATGGAATTAAATTCAATATCCATGGTGTAACAAAGATATTATTTCTCATAGTAAATGAATCATATATCTACCATATAGGTTGATGAAATAGGTGTGACAACTACTTGATTTGATATTAAGAAAAAGGGATTATATTATTCAATGAGTCCTAGTATGTGTTTTTTGGAGTATCAATATTATGTTCTTTTTTATGGGTTCCATTATCCATTTCTAGACTATAATATTTGACTTTAGGAATGCATGCCTAATGTCATGGAGAAATAATCCTAGTGGTTTGGAACATATGATTTTCTCTTGATATTAATTAAATTTTAATTTAATTTAATTACTACAATAATTATTCATTTAAAGAATAAAGAATAATTTTATTTAAGATTAATGATATAATAAATTATATAAATATTTATTCCTTTCATTGAAATTAAATTATACAGATATATATGATTTATTTATTTATTGAATTAAGGAATAAAAAATTATTTTTTCTGAGTATTCAAAAGATTTTGTAGAGGAAAATATTTATAAACATCAGTCTCAATTAATAAACCCTTTATTAATCTATTTTATTTATATAATGTGTTTGGGTGATGATTGGGAGGATTTAGAGAAATTTTGGAATAGTTTTGGGGATATTATAGAGGTGCACAGTATGAGAATGGATAGTATAAATCAAAAAAACACCTTGAGGAAATAGTTCAAAGGATGAATGTGGGATCTGGGTAGGCACACTATTTGGCCAAACTGTGTAGCCTCCTATGAGATATTTTCAGAAGTGGAATAGATGGAAAAAACAGTTGGCTCACCAACCATGAGAGCCGATCATGTGATGTTTTTTAAAGGTAGTGGCAGATCATGGATGGCACATGTTTGGACTAATATTGTGACCTAGGCATGCATATTTAAAAGTTAGATCCTACAAAAGTGTATCTCCCTTGGTTTGACTTCTAAAAATCTCATTAATCGCATATTTCATCCCAAACATGGTTTTCTATCCTCCCAATGTCTGTTGATACTTTCCCCTATGATCATGGAGTGATATATTGGAAAATCATTGCGTGTTTAAGGAAATAATCCAAGGTAAGTATCAGTTCTGGGTGGTTTTCCTTTGATTTATTCTTCCCCCTCTCTTAGATTCATCGATATAGTTCTATGGGGACAAATATACGATAGTTGATGGTAATTATTCTGATATACGACAATTTTAATGTTAAAGTACGTGATCTAAGGTGGGTTTTTGGATATTAAACCTAGTTTTATTGTTGAATTCATGTCATTATTTATTTTCACAATAGTTTCTGAAGTTTCTTGCTTCACTCTCAACTCCTCGTGTTGAAACATGAAGGAGTAGTTTAGATTTTTTTTATTTATTGAATATTCTAGTGAAATCCATGTGAAAATATTGGTATAATCCCTCCATTGTGATGGTTAGTGAAATTGGGGAAATTTTATTTTCATAGTTCATTGTTTTCTTGATTTTAAAATGTTGATTTTAAAATATTGATATTTGGTATTTATGGGAATGATTTGTTAGAAAATTTTAAAATAAAATAATAGATTTTTTTTGGAATTATAGAAATAGTTTCATTTGGAATTGGTTTTTTTAATAATGGTTGGGGTGTTTTCATGTGAGTTTGAGATAGATAAGGGTTTGATGCTTCCCCCATTATTAGTGGGATATATATGGGTATGAACATCCCCCCCCCATTAAAATGGTTCATTAAGAGACACTTTAGATAAAGGACAAATTGCTACACATTAGTATAATAAGTTAAATGGTTTCATCCATTATCGGATTTGTGCATATGAGGAATTGAATGGATTATGAGAAATTAGAATTTTCGAAATGGATTTAAAAGTATTTATTTGTTACATTATGTGAAAATGTATTTGGGTTGGGAAAATATTTTTTATGGATTTTTTGGATATAAATCATATTAAATTATTTTATATAATCGAACTAAAATTTTATATCCTAGTGGAATGAGTAGGTATTTCATTTGGGCAAAAACTATTTTGATTCATTACTCACATCATTCTTGGGCACATTGGTGCTTTTTAGGTGTTGTTTATCAGGACATAGGTAAAGGAAAAGTATCACATTTAATTTGTGGTTCTCCAAGATACATGGGCACGTATTTTGGAGTTGGAGCATGGATCTTGTTAGGAGCTTCAGAGTTTCTTGAGATTGTATTATTATTTTTTTCCACATTATAGTCAGTGTTGATCAGGGTTTCCACTTAGTAAACTAATAATGTTGGATTCAGTTATTATACTCTGAGTTGTGTTACCTTATTATCATTCATCAAAGGTCTATTTTTTATATTTATTGCTTTATAATGGTTGTTTTAATTTTTAAATTTCAAATCATACGAGAATTATTTTAAATCCATTCGAATATTAGAGATGTCACTTAATTCCATGTATCAAATCTTCCTCACCGCAAACTAATGTAGAGGGCTGAGATGTTACAAATAGTATCAAATATTGTCTATTTCATCTTTCTTTTTTGGAAAAAATGGTATTGGTTTCTCTATTTGGAATTTGGAAAATAATTATTAATTAGTCCTTATCTTGAGATTGTAAGAAAGAGTTGTATTTTATGAACAAGAAATATAGATACTAAAAAAGCGTCGCTAGTCTGTTTGTGTTGAACATCATGTTACCAGGGAGTTTGGGTACATTATTATTTTGTGATAGTTATTGGAGTTTTAATAACATTTTCTCAGGTCCATCCAATAAGAAGTGCATAACATTCATTGATAGAAATGAATTCCCATTATGAGTGAATATTTCATTTTTGGTAATGAGTTTTTACTTGGTGTAAAAATTAAAATTTTAAAAGTATTGAAAAAATATTACACATGTGACCATTTGAAAACTACATGATAGTGATATTTTGAAAATGTTATTCTTTTCGAAATCATAGAGGAATTTCCAAAAATGGGTTGAAAAAAATGCTGGGAATTTTGGGAAACCCATGTTGTGATGGTTACGATGTGGTAAATTTGAAATTTTTAACACTTCAGATTCTATAGAGTGATACAAATGTTGTATGATGTCATTATCGAAAATAGAATCGATCAGCATTATAGAAACAATCCAATAGAGTTATATGATAATGTTGTTTCACTGAAGCCATAGGTGACGCAATAGCTGGAACAATGTATATTCCATGATTTTGATGTTGTGGAAGGACAGAACCAACATGATGAATTAGGAAAATTGGATCATTCTGTTCTATTCAAGTAATAAACCACACCCACTATTCAAGGTAATTAAGAACCAAAAAAGGTAGTGGTGTAGATGAATTGGATGAATAAAATCATTGATTTTCTAGTCACATCAGTAAAGCTAAATGTGCACGTTCCTAAATATAAGAATTTACTCTTCATTTTCCTCTAAGATGTTTCTAGTTATTCCTTAATGGCATGAATTTTTTGAATCATCCATGAGGTGATATAGTTTCTCAAATATTTCATTTCTATGAATAATGAACTATATAAAGGAGGTAAATTGGGATTCATTGGTAAAAAGGTATGTCTTAGTTTGTATTGGTAGAGGTATCATGTTGATACCTATAGGAAGTAATGGGAACTCTAATGTTTGGAACAAGTGTTAGAGGGACACCTAATTTCATGATAGTGGAATGGCTCAGAATTGGATAGCTTGGTTAGTGAATTTTCCTTCAAACCCAAAATAAATCCTTCATGTTTTCAATGTGGTTCAATTGATATTACATGAAATTATCTATACGATGACCAAATGTCAATCATATTCAGAATAATTTGCGCTATATTTATAGTGATTCATGTTTGGGTGTTCGGGACACATCTCATATTTCTTAGACGTCGTATGCATCGACAGGATGAAGGAATAATAATACTTGTCATTATAAAAATTGAGATATCACTGGTGATTGTAGGTGTACCATGTCATCTCAAGAGAAGAAATCTCAGTAGGGAAATAAATAAAAGGTATAGTGAGTAAGAAGTTATATGGTGATGATAAATATATTGTGGAAGATCAATTGGGAGCATCGATGATGAGATGTATGATTTTTTTTAATTCTACACTTATACAAGAATTTATTGATAATGTTACATCCCATCAACTTATTACTTTTCCTTATTTTTATATTCATGGTTTTAATGTTGATATGATTCCATTAATTCTGAAACATCAAAATCCAAATGGAAAAAGATAATGTTGAACCATTATTCATAAATCATGTTATATAACTATTGATAGAGTTGAGTTGAGATTGTATTTCTCTGTGATTGAGTTGGATACTTATGATATAATCCAAGTTATAGATTGGCTGACTAGTTTCAAAGCTCAGATCAATTTTTATAACCGAATAGTTAGTTTTAACAATGATTATGGGATCAATAATAAATTTAATGGAGAAAATAATGTAAAGGAAGCTGTAATAGTATTTTTGGAAATAGAAAATTGAAAGATCTCATACCAGTTGGTAGTATTGAAATTGGCATCAAAGGAAGAGGTCATGAATAGTAGTTATCAAGTAGTTGTTGATATGTTTTGGGATGTTTTTAATCAAAACCTATTTGGATTTCTGACCTCAATATAAGATTATTTTATGATTTATATCCTCCCAGGGAAAAAGATTATTTCCCTTCTATCATACATGATGGTGAAAAATAAATTATTGGAATGTAAGGTCTATTTTTATGTGACATAAATAAAAGTGTTCATTCTTCATAGCACCTATCTATGGGATTCACGAACATGGAATGTAAAAAAGGTTGATGAAACTCTTTAGTTGTGTGAGGATTATCATAAGCTTAACCAACATGTGAAAAATAATTAATATCCATTTCCATAAATTGATGATATGTTTGGAAAATTCCAGGGAGACTGGTGGTTATCTAAAAATTACTTGTATTCATTATATCACCAATTGCGAGTCCAAAAGGTGGATATTCCAACAATTTCTTCTAAAAGTCGATATGTCCATTATGAGTATAAAGATATGAAATTCGTTCTTAAGAATGCACCAAAGATGTTTTTTGATTTTATGAATTTTTATTTTATTATATATCTAGATTCATTATTGGTGTTGTTTGATGATGACATATTGCTGTATTCAAGGGTAAGGGCAGAGCATGAGAAACAATTAGTGATATTGATGTAAAAATTGAGTGATTATTGTTTGTATTACAAATTATTATTGTATGATTTTTCTATAAAATTTTTATATTCCATTGGACATGTTATCATTGAAAGCTGTGATTCCATGGATCCAAATAAGATAGAGATTTTCATTTTTTTGAACCCAGAAAATAATGTCTTCATTATTATCAGATTTCATTGTCTAGATGGTTATTATTGACTTTTCCTACCTATGTCCCTATAAAAAAATCATCTCCACTATTACAAACATTAAAAATGGGAAATTCGTCCTATCATATGGAATATGTATAAGGAACTAAAATCCCATTTTTTGTGGATCAGTATGAAAATAATGGTGACTGATTTTGTTTCACGATTCATAAGTTTTCAACAGGTTAATGTAGAGCATCAACGACCCATAGGTATATTTCATTATTTACATATTCATATTTGAAAATAGGAGTACTAATATATTTATTTTTTGATATATCTCCCAATAATGGGTTGGAAACATGATTCTATATGGGTGATATTGGATCAGCTCAGAATTTTAGTCCATTTCATGCCTACATCTAAATCTAATACAGTGGATGAATTATCTAAAATATATATTGAATAAGTTTTAAAAAGTAATGTTATGTAATTTTAAATTGTATCTGATAGAGATCTAAGGTATACAACTCATTTCTATAAATCCTTATACCAATCCCTTTGGACTCAGTTGACCATGTATACAATGAATTATCCTCTTATGGAGGTACAATCCAAAAGTATGATACAAATATTTGAATAATTGTTTCAGATATGTATAATGAATTTTGGTGGCTTGTGAGAGCAGAGAATACCATTACTATTGTTCTCGTATTAAAATAGTTATCATACCTTGATATATATATAGCTCCTTTTGAATCATTTTATGGGTGTCCTTAATTTTATATACCTTTTCTGGTGGAAAATGTGGAGAATAAACTAATTGGGCCAAGCCATGTCCAATAAAAAATATAGTTGTTCGATTAGAGAATGGAGATAACATATAGTCATAAAAAATTGTATTCAGATCATCGTTTATGGTAATTTTCATTCATGGTGAGTGATATTGTGTTCTTGAAGATTTCTCTAAGGATTTGACATCACCACATTGGTAGGAAGATAATGTAATCTCCCAGATACATATGCCTTATAGAGATTTTTGGATGGGATTTTGATGTGGAATAAAGGTGGGATTTTCCACAGTATTTCAATGTAGTGTATAATGTGTTTCATGTAACTCAGTTGAAAACGTTTCAGCCTTATCATATCCATGTAATTTAGTGGGATCAAATTAACCTAGTTATTTATTTCTCATCGTTTCATATACAGTTAAATATTATGTATAGGAATGATAATGTATTTAATGGGAAAAGCATCCTCCTAGTGTTTTTTATGAGGTAACACTGTCATACTCAGGAAGAAACATGGGATCATATAATTGAAATAGTAATCCAAGGGACCTAACACAATTAGGAAAATTTTGTTATTCTAATTTCTAAGGATGTAAAAGACAACGTTTGGGAGATTGTATCACCCCCACATTCATTTAAGTTAACCCCTTTGTTATGTGTTTTAATTATATAATGTGTTTTGGTGGTGTTTTGGGGGATTTGAATAACATTTTAAATGTTTTTAGAATTTTTTTGAGGTGAATTGTTTGATCATTGTTAGTTTAACGCATTCCATGCCATTATGAAATTGTGCAATAACATAATGTGGGATCTCATTAGGAACATGAACAGTGCATGGTTTGGCCCAACTATGGACCCACCTAAGAGTAATCATGAATAGTTGAACAAAGGAAGAAACATGTTTGGTGCACATTTTTTCCAATTGTGCAAGAAAATCAATTTAAGGTGGTTTGGATGTAGTTGCTGGTGCATAGTTTTCTCACTATTTTCTGAAAGGTGCTCCCCAACCATGCATGGGTAAATGATAGGTCCTATAAAATTCTATTACACTCGTTATTACTCATAAATGTATTTATTTTCAAATATTTCATTAGTAACATGGTCTTTCCTCCTTTTAAAGGCTATGGAGACTTTCCCCATTAATCTTCGAGCTATCTATTTGAATATTTTGGTTTGTTGAAGGACGATTTTCTTGGAAATTCTCTGTTCTAAGTGTTTTTTTCCATAGATCAGTTATTCTTTACTCTCATATATTAATAGATATAGTTCTTTGGGAAGAGATATATAATAGTATATTCTAATCATGATGTGATATGATTGTGTTAATGTTATACAATAATATCTATGGTGGGATTTTGGAGGTCAAATCGATTTTGTTGAATAATTTTTTGAAATCCTTTGTTTTCAGAATATTTTATGAGGTATGTGTATTTACTCTCAATTACACTTATTAGAGCATAACATGTAATTTTAAATTTTTTAAATTATTGATTTAGATTGTCAAAATGATGTTAAACACTTGTTAAAAACCCTCTTTGGTGATGGTTTTTTGAATTGTGGAAATTAGCTGTGAAAGGTTCTTTTATTTCATTATTTTAAAATTTTTATTTTAATATATGGATTTGTTGGATTTATAGAAATGGTTTGTTAAAATGGTTATTAATAAAATAACTGTTTTATTGAAATTATTGAAGTGGTTGGTTTTTAATTGGTTTTTGGAATATTGGTTAGCGTAAGTTCATGTTCATTCGGGCAGATAAGGGTATTAGGTTTCCACCATAATTAGTGAGATGGATATGGATATGGGCTTTTACTTCTTAAAATGATTACCCATGTGCTGGCTTAGTGATAGGATGACTCAACACTCATATGTATATGGAGTTCAATGGTTGCAAACCTGGTTGGATGTGTGTATATGGGGAATGGAATGGGTTGTGAAATAAAAAATAATATTTAGAATTTGTTTAGAAGTATTATTTGTTTTTTTTCATGGAAATTGAATGAGTTCAGGTAAATTATTTTGATATGAAAATTGTTTTATATTCTTATAGAAAATATCATAAATTGTTTTATATAAATTTTCTAACATGTTATATCCTAGTGTTGAGAGTAGGGAATTCATTTTTCGAAGGCCTATTGATTATTATTACTCCCCCATACTTCTTTATATTGATTCTTTGGCAGATATTTGTTTTTTGAGACATAGGTAATGGAAAATTATTTCATTTCTTATTCGGTTAATGGTGATAATTAGGCATGGATTTTGGATATGGATCTAGGATCTTGTTGTTGGTTGTTGAGTTGGTTTTTCGTGTATTTTAGTATTATTCTTTTTCTCCTCCCCTTTATATTCAACATTAATCAAAGTATCTTCTTGGTACTCAGATATAGTGGGTTTTATTTGATGTACATTGAGTTGTATCAAACTTTTATCATGCATCAAATGGTGGTTTCTGTTATGGTATTCTTAATTTTAGATGTTTTAATTTTCAATGGGAAAAATATCTGCCAACTGTATTGAAGACCTTGACACTAATTTCCATCCATTGGGGTCTTGGAGGTGTCTCCTAATGCCTAGTAGCAATCTTTCCATTCCCAAATCCAATGGGGATGGTTTATATGTTACACATGAAGACCAATATTTAGTCATGCGGTGTATATTAATTTATAATCTGGTAAAATAATATTTATCATTGGTTCATTCAACAAGCTTCATGGTATAAAAAATTACATTATTTTAATACATGTAATGGGGGAAGACACATGTTTAACATTTTATAACGGGATTTTTTTAAATTTATTAAATTACAAACCATATTCCATGGTCTATAAATTGACCACTAATACATTATGAAGGGTACCACTACACTATGAAGTTGTTAGTTGGAATAGTATGATGATTATTCATCACATAATATACCCTAGTCTGAGGTATTATGGGGTAGGGGTTGATTTTTTGATGGGGATATTAAGACATGAATTTTTTTTCCATTCTATATAGTTATGTCTTGTTTCATACACAATTATCATATGTGATACTACATATGGGGGCTTGGTATGTTAATAGGATAGTAAAATTATTTAAGTTATAACATGGTAATAGAAATTGTTTCCTAAATGACATGAATGGTGATTCTTATTTTTACCATTCTAGGTATTGTTATACCATGGTGTATTGTGTTACACCCTGGTGTGTATCTAAATAGTTACTAATTTTGAGGTTGAAGATGAGGATTTCACCTTGAAATAGAAAAATTTAACAATTTTGTCATGGTGGTCCTCATTTCATTATGACCTTCATTGGATTCATAAAATTCTGATAGTTAGACTTCTTCAGATTTGGAGAGGGTCACACCCTGATTTATGTATCAACCCTTGATTTGGGCATGACCATGTCCATTATGCCATGATGTTTTTTTACAATTTTAAATATCAATTTTGGATTCCAAATTTTCCCTCTCTAATTCTATTGACATTATTCAAACATTAGACCTTATTGGGATTATCAAGGGTTCCCTATGGTTGTTCTGTGGATGATTTAGATCAATTTATTTGTTTAGTTGACATATCATGATTTAATGAATGTTTCAATACGACTTTTTCCTCTAATTCTCAATTCATCAATAGTTCATTGATTTATGAGGATATAGAATCATAGTTTAGTTAGTTTTTCTTGATATCATAGTCATGTTTTGATGGATGGTGATGTGATATTGGTTACTGATACTTTCTTGGGGTGCACTTCACTTTATAATCATATTTTTCTCCTTATATTTCATTGAGTTATTCAATTAATTAATAATGTTAGTGGTTATATATTTATCTTCATTTATTTATATTTGAATATGGAATTATTATTTCTATGTTTACATTTAAAATATGATTAGAATTACCCTAAAAAATATAATGAACATAACTAACTAAATTTAATGTGAATGTATGATCCAATTATGATTTATATGATATCTATGTTATTTTCATAATGATAGTTTATATTAATCTGATATTTTTTCTATAGTGTAACCTAATTTCCAATTGATGGTATACTTCATCACATTCAAATTTGGATAATTAGTTACTGGTGGTGACAAAATGAGGGGTGTCAAATATTATAATTTATATTAATGTTTTCCATACATCTGTCATTGTGCATAAATGGAAGAATAAGGAATAAATATTTTTTTATGATTCATTATATAACATTTGATATTGGAGGTTGATGTTTTTATGGTACTTATTGCAATAGTTATAACTTGGGAGGTTATTTTTTATTGTTGTTGTAGAGGTTTGGGAGGATTTATATGGGAATGATAAGGGTTTTTTTTGAAAAAGATGGAAATAATGTTTTAAAAATTATAATGACAGGATGTCGTAGTTCATGTGGTGTTGAGATTCATTGTGGTTTGTGTGATAGTTACACAATGATATAAAATGGAATTAAATTTTTTGAAATGTAAAAATGGGTATGTTTGCCATGAAATATTGATGGTTAAATTAAATATTATATATTGAATATATTATAGATAGAATTAAATGTGAAATAATAAATATAAATATATAGGTAATAAAAAATCATAAAATTGATAACGATGTGATAAAATGAGAAGATGTAATTATTGTGAAGTTATTGTGTAGTGGTGGTGTGGTTTGTTTTTGTTGTGGTAATAGTTTTCAATATGTGGAGGTGGTGATAATGTGGATATTGTAGGTATTATTAAAAAATAAAAACAAATTTTTGAGTTGACCCTAAGGATGTTCATGGGTGTTTTATCATAAGGATTATATTTCTTATAATTTCATGCAAGCCACCACGTGATTTGAGTAACATTTATAGTGACCATATGATTTTGGTTCTCATCTGTTTTTCTCAACATTCAGAATGTTGTGGGAATTAATGATAGACTAAACCCTCTTTCCCTCTGTCTCACTTCCAAAAAAATCACTGGTTATAGTAGGACACTATAATGACGCATGGTTTGTAATGTCCAGATGTCAGTACGCGTATATGATGATGTTTTGATATGGTTTAGTGATGTGAATTAAAGGAGGGGGAATGGGGTTTCATTCAGCATGCTTATGTTACATTTCCACTATGTTGTTGTGATGTGAAGATAAATGATGATGTGGTATGTGGATATGGTATGTGGTTGTGGATACGACAGTTTTATGAGGTTATGGATGGAAGGAGAACACATAGATTCAATATTTTTGGGGTGAGAGGGTGGATAGATTAGTGGGGAATTAGTTCCTAGCTACATTTATTGATATATTCACTTGTTATTATGTCACCATATCTTTTATGAAGATTTTGTGAGAATGCATCAAACAGAATAATTTGTAGTTCACCTGGTATAGGTGATGAATTTGTTTAGTTGTTTATTCACTGTGTCATTAATTTGCATCATCCACTTTTGTAAGACAGGTTTTGGAGAGGATCCTAAAATGTATTGTTGTTTTCTTAACCCTATAGATACATACAAACAAACAAACATACAAACATACAATCATAAAAACAAAAAAAAACAAGCATACATAGATATATGCATAACAACATTTATACGTACATACATACATAAATACAAACATACATACATACATACACACACACACAGATAGACACAAACACACACACAAACATATATATACAGATGAAAAGTCATACATACATACATACATAAATATATACAAACATAAATACATACATACAGAAATACATACATTCATACAAATATATATGTGTGTGTGTGTGTTTGTTGATTCCCAAGAGGGTTATTGTTTTCTTTATGGACCTTACAATCTCTCAATGATTATGATCAATGTTGGAATCTCTACCATAAGAGTACTGGTGGAATTTTATATTGGATACCTTTTATTTTTATAGATATTTAAATTCATTTTTTTATTTAAAATTTATTAGATAATTTTTATTAGTGGTTGTTTCTTTATATTACTACGATTTATGAGGCTAATGATTCCCAAATATTCATTTTTATTCCTTTAATTCTAGTTACCACATTATATACTATTAGAGGTGGGCCTCATGGGTCACTCTCATGTTTCCATACATCCTATGATGTGTTCTTGTTGGTGGAGGATACGATAAACAAATAGGAAAGACTATATGTGGCATGAAATGAAATATTTTGTAGGAGTGAATTACATTTTGTGATGAAATCATGGCAACAATAAAGGGATAAATTTCATCGATGATAAAAAATATTAAACTAAATCATGGAAAGTGAAATATAAAGACAAATACAATGATAATGATGAAATTTGGGGTATAACAAATCATTCACCAATGATAAATAGATGTTGTCACATGTAACCCAAATGTGAATAATTTTAAATTTTATTACCCTGGGTAATAATAAAATCGAAGATGATCTGAAAATAACATAACTTTTAAAATGATGATAAATGGAAATATTTCTATAATTTATTATAATGTTCCCATAATTTTTTATAAAACACTATAGAGATTCACTTCATATTTTTTAAAACATTGATTCTAATGAAATAGGTAAATTATATCCATTAATGAGAATTTAGTCTTATGAAGCACTACGTATTATTGGAATAATGAGGACATTGAGATCTTTTTATCTAATGAAATGGACTCTAATTGATAATTATATAAGGTAATATGATGATAGAAGACATATCACCTATATGTGACAATATAATTATGGTAATATGGAATATCATACATTATAATGGGCTCAGATGAAAAATTCATGATCAGAATCATTAAAATTTTATCATTCACTTATCTTCAATGTTTATGTATTCTAGCGTCATTACTATTTCTTATTTAATTTACAACATATAATGGTATTTAGTATTCTTACCTAAGTAATAAATGGTTTTTTTGTGGTTTTACAATTATAACATATGGTACACGGGTATGCTTCTCTAATAAGGGAGGAGCTTGTTTATATCTCCACACATAATGGAATGTCTTGAGATCATCCCCATGGTGATGAAAATTGGTGGTAGGTTGTTATTTGATCCAAATGATTTTTGGGTTATCCGATGATTATTAGTATGAGTTCCCGCTATTTTAAATTCAATTCATTAGTGTAAAATACATCATTAAAGAAGTTAATCGTTGTGAAGATTGGAGTATGATCATGTTTAAGTAAACAACTATAAACAATTTCCCGCATTTTTCTTTTTCATTTTAACATGTTCTTTACTTTTAATTATATATTTTTTAATACCACCAAAAATATGTTTCTATAATTTGATTTCTTTTATTTATTCGTCCACAAATATAATTTCTCGAATTATTATGTGATTATTTTTTAAGGTATAATTTAACACCTCTTTTAAGCTCTTACAATCTTTTTGGGTCTTAAAATTATCAAATTCAATATTTTTCAAATGTTAGACTAATTATTTTATAAAAAAACTAATATAATAATAATATTATTATTATTATTTGTACCTATCTAGGGGAGGGGTGAAATGAAAAATATTATTATTATTAGTACTATAAGTTAATATCAAATAAATTATAATAGTACTAATTATTATAATTATTTTGTATTGATACCCCATCCACCCATTACACATCATGGTTTTCAAGTTTGTAGCCCCCTCCCAACCATTGAAATGAAACCTCTATCCCCACCATTGACAGTGCTGCATAATTGGCTAAAACCACCTCACCCTAGGGTTGAAATGTAGTATTGGGATAAGTCATAGTAGGGTGTAATTAAGAATGAGAAAGACAACATAGAGAGTAGAACCCCCGACTGTAAGCGACCAAGTTAAGGACCTAACCTCTCAAGTACCCATCCTCATCCCAATGGGGCATTATTAATATTAATATATTAAAATTATATTTCAATAATTAAATTTAATACTTAAATTTAATAATTAAATTTAATAATGTAATTAATAATAATTACTATAATTATTTTAGGATATAATCATAATGAAGATACACAACCAAAGATCCTAATTGAGTAAAACCACCTCCACCCCAACGGCTGAACTCAATCACTTTTTAAGACCATACAAGAACTCTAATGTTTAAACCCAAATGGTTATAATCTTTTATGATTGGCTACATGATGTTGCTATAGTACATCAGTGCATCGCTATAGTACCGCTATAGTGTCCCCCATAGAGTTGGGTCTACAATAAACCCTCAGTAGTGCCTACTATTGTATATTGTTATAGTACACGCATTACAATTCATGTTACAGTGATTTTAATAAATTAATTATTTGATCAATAATGTAACTATTAATAACTAATAATGTAATAAATAATAATTATAATTATTAATATTGATAGTTAATAATTAAAATACTAATAATTATCATTATCATCAACAATTATAACTCTAAGTATTATCGTAATAGATATTAAGGTAACCAAATTGTTATTAAATTTATCATTCA
This sequence comes from Viscum album, assembly GCA_963277665.1. Lineage (NCBI taxonomy): Eukaryota > Viridiplantae > Streptophyta > Magnoliopsida > Santalales > Viscaceae > Viscum > Viscum album. Next base: position 1,196,767,996 of record OY728121.1, on the reverse strand, counting down.
ACAGGCAAAACCACTTCACGAAATCAAATGAATCATCTATCCGAATGTAATCTTGTTATTACATAAAAAATACCACAGTCGTGGTTTCTTAACAATCATCATATATATGTTTATTTCATATAAACCAACACAAAAAAAATAATTTTCTTTTATTTCCCCCATTAATACTGATTATCCCCATCCAATTACTCCAGGATGCTAGCAGACCAGCTTGGTAATCCTTATGACCATAAACATCCAAAATGCATCTCATGAAAAACAATACCCATGTTCTCTCATGTATATCCCTTCATATCCAAAACTAAATCCACCATCCAATAATATTAATATAAATAAAAAATGTCTTAGTAACTAAGTATAAATTACAGACCAACTAAATAATTTTAAAGAGAGAGTTTTAGAGTATCATTTATATTCAACCATGAAAAGACAAAAATGCAATAGGGAGATGTAGATAGATTCTATTGCACAATTAGAAAATCCATCAACGATCGGGTTACATTATGAGAGTAAAAACATATTATAAAATTTAAGCATTAAATATAGTAAAAAATTAATCCTATTTTAAAAATAATTAATATAATTAATATATTTATTCAAGAATGTTTAAGGATATTGATCAAGATTATCGATTTTCATCCAATAAAATAAAATATGAGTGTGAAACATATTTACACAAATAATTCAAGATGGTATAACAATGTATTTAGACACCGAAACCCGTACTCGAAAAATCATTTTATAAAATGTAAATACACAAAAAAATGTGAATGGAGGTATAATAAACTATAAGAATACATAATGAATAATGTAGTAAAGACTAAACAATACAGTCATATCTTTTTATGTTGGGGGTCCCAAATCTGATACCCACCCAAATTATGTGGATGTTTCCTTCTCCACCACTGGGGAATCTGTGTCTATGTGAGTTCTTCAACATCCAATGTATTTATGGTACCTTCCTACCAAACATTTTTTTCATCATGAATGGAATTTGTCAAAAACCTGGTTTATTTTTAGAAGTGGTGTCTCACACAACTCTTATTATAGATGAATGTCCTTCACATTTGGGATTCATTCTATTGGGTTTGTAGGTGTTTCCCTAGTAACTTGAGATGTGATATAAAAGGGTAAAATCTATGTTACATGGTTCATTAGTGTTTCCTATGTAATAAAAGATATATGATTGTAATCAACATAATGTGTAGATATTAGATTTGTGGTTCTTAGATTCTTACAGTAAGCCTTATGTCACGACCCGTCCTTGGGGCCCATGCCATGACTACCCCAAGCCTTCCTTCCATAGGCCAGGGGCTGGCGACTAGAACCAAGGCATAATTCCCGGTAAAAAGTGAAGGCATTACCTTTGTAAAGTAATAAAACACCACAGAGAAAGCATGAAAAAGTAAACACTAAGTAAAAACTGGGTACAACGGTAAGAATGGAAATGTAGGTGGGCCAGAATACAAACCAAAACTGAAAGTAAAGTACAACTGAAAAGAGAATACAGCAATAGAAAGTAAAGCTGCAGCGTCGAGCTGTCCCCTGGTACTCCCACCTAACGGGTGGGTACAGATAGCCTCCAAAGCTCCTCAGGTCCAGCCGTCCGCTCTGAGTACATCCCGCCTAGTGGTCCACCTCCAGGTACTGTCCTGCTCCTCAAGCCTCAACCACAATCACCGTTGTCCGTCGTCTGCAACAAACACAATGTAGTCCGGGCATATCTGGTGCAGGGGTGAGTATAAGCAACTCAGTAGGGACCCCAAGACCCCCGAAGGTCTCCCAGAATCCACAAAGGATAATCCACAAAGGAAAGATACAAAGACGAAGTAACATCCGGCACTTCTTAGGTATATGCCCATACATATACCTAAGTCATCAATTCTCGTTTGACTCCAACATCTAAGCTCAAGTACAAAATAGTCCATAGAGAAAACACAACCCAATCCACACAGGAAAGCAAAATTTAATCCACACAGGATATCAAGTCAATCTTATTGATGATAAGGATTAAAAGTAAAGATTCAACTCACACAGGTATACTTCTTCGTAAGACGATAGAGATGATCAGATATTTCCATTGATTCATCTAAGCTGTTGGACCCACACAAGATCGATAGGTACTAACCCCCTCAATGACCCACAAAGGATCGATAGGTAACTAACCCTCACATTTACCGATGAAGGATCTATAGGTATCTAACTCCCGCAATGACAAAAAATGGATCGACAGATAACTAACCCCCGCAATGATTGACACAGTACCGGACCCACACAAGATCTGTAGGCGCTGGCCCACACAGGACTGCTGAGCGCTGACCCACACAGGATCGGTACCACTAATCCACGTAGGATCTCTGAGTGTTTTAGTCACCGTCGTTGAATCCACGGAGGATTTCTGTACAGTCGTATCGTTGTGGTAGTCGCATCCATCTCTAGGGTTCCCGCACACAGAAAGCTCGTTCGGGAGGGTCCGCTCCACGAGCCGAAGGGCTGATACATCAACTGACCCATAGTCCGGAGTTGATGTATCCAAAAGTTATGTATCGTCAACAGGAACTCAACGTCACAGGTGGCGCGTCAATCGAACGCCCGGTCTGAGAGTTATTGGTGTTTTCGTCCCAGGGGCCCGGTTAGTTTTTAAGTCAAAACCAACCCGAATGTACTCCAACTGTGTCCAAACATCAATCGGAGTAAGCCAAATGGTCTCTCTCACCTATAATAATCCAACAAAGTCAACGGCATGTCAATCGGACATCCGGAGCTCAATTTATAACCGTTTCCGCTCCGAGGGCCCGGTTGGTTTCGTGGATGAACCAACCCGAATGAACCCAAAGTACTCCGAAACCTTGAGTGTTATATACCGAGACGAACGTATTGTTACAAGGATCACATCTCTGCTAATGGTGCATCGATCGGAGGTCCAAATCCCACGATATGAGAAATAGACCGAAAGAGGTCCGGAAGTGGGGGTTTTGGGCCCGGACCAACCCGGCCCGAGACCCCCTGGGCCGGCCGGCGCGGCCCAGCGCGCTGGCCAAGTGACTCGGCCGAAGGGCCGTGCCATTCAGGATTGGGGGGGGGCTGCCCCCCTGGTTGTCACCACGTCCCCATAATGGGGGCCGCTCACATCCGGCAACCGGGGGTTTCAAACCCCCAGCTCTTCCACTCTCCGACCGTCCCGCTCCGGTTGGCCGGCTGCTGCCGACTGAGGACCAGAAAGGGCCGATCCCCCTGCTCCGACACCGGTAGCCCGGAACTGGCAGCAGGTTCCCCTACTCCACTGCGGCCAATGCCGCGGCCTTAAACCGTATGGCGCGGCGCGACGGCGCTGCGCCCCTATGCCGCGGCCCTGCTCCGGCCGTAGTGTTTTTTTTCGGGGTTCTACAGTGCGGCACGACGACGCCGCGTTCTTGTTCGATTCAAAGTGGTTGTTCGACGACGCCACGCATACCTTTCCGCATGACCCTGCGCAGTGTGATGGCACCACGCCATCTTCATTCCATTCCAGCACAATGAAGACATGATAAAAGGGGAGGAGGGTCGGCCATTTTTGTGTCGTCCGGCCCCCTCCCGTTAACTAGTAACTGGTGGTCAAAAAATACGAGGAATGATGATGGATGAAAACACGAAAATCAAAAATAATAAATGAATTCCCTACCTCAAGCGTAGCTTGAACGAATGTTCGTTGCGGAAATAACCATTGCGGCAGGAGGCGTCGTGAAAGGAGAATCGTCATGGAAGAAAGCGTCGTTGGCGTCGCGGTACATGGCGTCGCATAGTCTATCTCCAAGGATTCAGCGTTCTTCATCGGAGATCGGTGCATTCTTCGCATTCTTATCGTTCTTCATGTTCTTCGACGAAGAATATGAAGATCATCAATCCTCACTTAGCTTTTCTCCCAAAACCTCTCAAGCAATAAGTCCCCAACCAAAATAAAAAAAGTACCTCACTTATTTTATTAACATAACTTAAGCATTTGAAATTCAAAAGTTGAAATAATCCACTCAATTAATTAACTCAAGTTGTCAAATTAAAGGAAGGGTTATGGTAGGTTAAAGAAGATGAAGGGGTGGGGTTCATGTGGGCCCCACCACCCTCATAACCTCCCATGTGATGTTGGGTTGTTTCCCCCAACTTCCACCCAAAGCTTTAAACCACTTAGTGAAAAATAAAATTGATGCTCAATTTTATTTTACCTTCCACAAATTTTTAACAACTTCTCTCCTGTAAATGCAAAACTAGAATATTTGTTCCTAAGAAAATACTAGCACTGTGAATCCATCGGTGCCCTCAGAATTCGATTCTGAGTAATGGTTCTAATGTTAGAAAAACCCGCTCGTTCGTTCACTGAACGCACCCGAGCTACCTTTGGATAGAAATTATGGGCACACCGGGCCTCGAAATCAAGTGTCGTCAAAAAACGCGTTCTTGTAAAATCCCAAAGAAAAATTAAGAAAACATTTCCATTTATTTTTATGGATCTTTACATTACTCCCACATCAGGCCTTTAAGTCCCCTTAAAGATACATTAAAAACTAGGGGAACAAATGTGGGTAATGAGCATGCATATGAGCCTCCTACTCCCAAGTTCTCTCCTAGAGGTTCCCGTGCTGCCATCTAATGCACACTAGAGGAATCGACCGTCCACATAGGACCTACTCCTGTCGATCCTCGATCTCCACTCAAACCTCCGCAAAATTCGCCCCATCATCAATGTCCAGCTCCCCATGGTCAATGATATGTGTCGGGTCGTGCACGTATCTCCTCAGCATTGATACATGAAAGATGTCGTGCACTCAGTGCAACTGAGGTGGTAGTGCAAGACGATAAGCCACCTCGCCAATCCTTCTGAGGACCTGGAATGGTCCAATGAAACGTGGAGACAAATTGATGCCTTGGGCAAATCTCCATATACCAGGTCGAGGTGAGACCAGAAGAAGACGTGGTCAACATCCTCGAAATCTAGTGGCTTCCGCCTCCTGTCTGCATAAGACTTATGCCAGCTCTGATCTGTCCTCATCTCCTCCCGCATGACCTGGACCTTCTCTGTCCTGGCCTGGACCATCTCTAGTCACACAAGTGCTGACTCCCCAAGGTATGTCCAGCATAGAGGTGACCTACAGGGTCGGCCGTACAATACCTCGTATGGTGCCATCCTGATGGTGGAGTGGTAGCTGTTGTTGAACGCGAACTCCACCAAGGGTAAGTGGTCATCCCCGCTAGGACCAAAGTCGAGGACACATGCGCGGAGCTTGTCCTCGAGAGTCTGAATGGTCCCCTCTTTCTGACCATCTGTCTGAGGGTGAAAGGCGGTACTCAGACGTAGCTGTGTCCTGAATTCCTCCTCCAACCCCTTATAAAGTTGGGAAGAAAAGAGAGCAACTCGATCAAAGATGATAGATGATAGCACACCATGAAGCCGCACAATCTCTTGAACATAGAGACATCCCAAGCTCTCCACTGAGCCCAGCTCTCTGATGGGTAAGAATTGAGCCGACTAGGTGAGTCAGTCGACAATCACACAAATGGAGTCGTGACCTCTGGAAGTGCGTGGAAGTCCATTCACGAAGTCCTTAGATATATCGTCCCACTTCCACTCCGGGACCTCCAAGGGTTGTACCAACCCTGCTTGTACCTGGTGCCATACCATCACCTACTGGCAGGTGAGGCATCGAGAAATGAACTCTTCCATAGCCTTCTTCATGCTTGGCCACCATTGATGTCGTCTGAGATCATGGTACATCTTCGCAACTCCAGGATGTACCCCCAAAGGGGAAGTGTTAAACTCTCTTAGAAATTCTTCCCGTAAAAAAACTGGTACCAAGTTACGTCTTTTGAAAAGAACGACGTGCTCTCCCCCTAAAGAGAAACCATAAGGTGCATGTCCTGAGGATATCTATGCACACCGTGTCTCACAGTCGGCGTCCCCATGTTGTGCCTCTCTGCCCTGTTTCTTTAGTGGAGGAGTGACTGTGATTGAATGAAGAAAAGCTGCTCTATCGCTATCCACAAAGGATATCTGCAAAGCGGCTAGCTGATCTGTTTCCTCCCCAAGTAGCTGAATGCTAGTCCTCCTGTTGAGGGCATCAGCTAAATGTTCCCCTTTCCAGGAGTATAGACTATCTCAATGCCATAGTCCTGGAGGAACTCGGGACATCGGTTCTGTCTCGGGTTCAGGTCCTTCTGCAAGAAGATGTACCTGAGACTCTGGTGGTCAGAATAGACTGTAAAGCGCTCACCCATCAGATAGTGTCGACACATCATCAAAGTGAATACCACTACTTCTAACTCCAGGTCACGGGTAGCGTAGTTCTACTCATGCTTCCTCAACTATCGTGATCCATGGGTGATCACAGCATGCTCCTACATTAGGACACATCCGAGTCTGGTCCCTGATGCATCGCAGTAAACTACGTACCCAACTCCCTCCTCTGGTAGACTCAATATAAGCGTGCTGGTCAATCTCTTTTCTCAGCTCCTGGAAGCTCTACTGACAACTGTCTTACAACACAAAGGGTTTCCCCTACTTAGTCAAGGCTGAGAGTAGTGTCGCAACTCTGGAGAAGTCTGGCACAAATCTCCGATAGTACCCAGCTAGTCCCAAGAAACTCCGCACCTTCGTCACGCTCCTGGGTGGCTCCCAAGCTAGCACTGCCTCAATATTCATAGGATCCACCGCAAGTCCCTCCTCAATGATGACGTGACCCAAAAGGTTGACCTTGCTTATCCAAAACTGACACATTGAGAGCTTTACATAAATCTGGTGCTCTCGGAGTGTGTCCAGTACAACCCACAAGTGTTAGGCGTGCTCCTCCTCAGCGGTCGAGTATATCAAAATGTCGTCGATGAAGACCATGACAAATCAATCGAGGTATGGCTGAAAGATCATATTCATGAGGGCCATGAACACTGCTGGAGCATTGGTTACGCTGACTGGCATAACCAAGAACTCATAGTGGGCATACTTACATCTGAATGTCGTCTTCTGCACGTCCTCGTCCCGAACTCTGAGCTGATTATAGCCTGACCTGAGGTCTATCTTCGAGAACCACCATGCTCACTTGATCTGATCGAAGAGGTGATCAATCCTCGGTAGTGGATACTTGTTCCTCACTGTCACCTGGTTCAGGCTACAGTAGTCGACACAAAGTAACAAGCTCTCATCCGCCTTCTGGGAGAACAATATCAGGGAAGCCGAGGGTGGAACACTGGGTCGGATGAATCCCTTCCCCTTCAAGTCCTCCAATTGTACTCGTAGCTCTTGAAACTCCTCGGGGGCCATCAGATATGCTGGAGTGGATATCAGGGTTGTCCCGGGGTACATATCAATATAAAAGTCTACCTCTATGGGAGGAGGTAGTCCCAGAACGTCGTCGGGGAAAACGTCCGCATACTGATCCCCCACTACAGGAAAACTAGTACTCCGCACGTCAACTGCTCTCATGATGAGGCTAGCCAACTGATGAGTGATGGGCAGTCCTCTCCTTTGCGGGAGTCCGTCATGTGCTGCGAAGGATCCCTTATCGCAGGTGACGGTGAACCTGCTCCCGTCAGTGCGTACACACCGCACCTTGTGCCTAATATAGTCGATCTGAGCATGGACTTTAGATAACCAATCCTTTGCCAAGAAGACATCGTAAGGCCTCGACGCCACTACAAGAAGATCCCAGCTGAATCTCTTGCCTCCTAATGTAAGCTCACACTGCCGGCACCAGTGCGTAATCGTCGAGTCTACTACTGTAGGAGAGTCTAGCCGTAAGGATCGAGCCAACAGGTCCGTCGGAATCTCCGAGCTCCGAACAAGGGAAGCAGCTATGAATGAATGACTCGCTCATGTGACTATAAGAACTAAAGAAAGGGTGGAATAGACACATATAGTACCTCAAATCATCTTAGGCGCACCGTGGTCATAGGCCTCCGCTGCCTGAAGCTGTGCCTGTCTTAGCCCTCCAGCTCCCTGCAGACCACCATAGTCTACCCTCTGCCTTTTCTTGGGTGGTCCCTCATCCATCTGCTACTCCTCTGCACGGCGGTTCGGGCATTCACAAGCCATGTGGACCTGCCCACCGCATGAGTAGCACTGTCACCTCTCGAAAGACTGGCTCCGCGCTATGTGCCCCACACCACTGAACCAGTGTCCTGAGGTCGTCTACCTGAGGGTCTGGTCTGCCTAAACCCATGAGCCATCCGTCGACTGCCTGCTGCAGAAGACTCTGCTACGTGCCGCCCTGTGGTAGGTCTCGCTGCTGATGTAGGCTCGGTAAGGAAGAACTCGATCAGAAGGGATCGCTCCAGTACACCTGCCTAGGTCATAATGCTGAGGGAGATCAGCGATGCCCTGATCTCCTGCCTCAATACCTGCTCGGTGGTCCAGGCCCAGAAGAATGGGTCTCGTACTATGTCTGTTGAGTAGCGCGAGAGATTGGAAAATCTCACCGAGTACTGGGCGACCGTCAATCTACCCTGCCACAGCTGTAGAAGCTCATGGAAGCACACCGTACGGAGGGTGGCTGGGATGAACTCTGAGCGGAAGTGACTCTCAAAGTCCATCCAGAGGGGTGATGTCTCGTTGTGCACCTGGAGCATCATGCTCCACCATCTGTCTACTGCTGCTTGCAGGTGGCTCGCTGCGAGGATCACCATGAGTTCTACTGGTGTCCTCACTAACCTGAAAACCCGTACAACTGCCTCCAGCCAATCCGTGGATGCCTGAGGGTCCATCTCCCCACGGATCCCAGGTGGTCGCCGATGCTGAAACTCGTGCAGTGAACTAAGGCGACGTGCATCGTCAGCGGCTGGGGCTGGTATCATCGGTGGCTCAGTGGGTAGAGGTACCGCCAGTGCCTCTACTGTCAAAGGGCCTTGTACTGAGGCCTCGTTACTCAGTGGGTTGTCGTCACGCACAACTCTCGGAACCCTTGTTGGCTACCGTCGTGGGGCCATACTGAAATGAAACAGGTGCGCCACGGTCAAACAGTAAACCTGGTGAGCTGACACAAAGTAATCACAATGAAAACTTGAAACACACATGCAATCAATGTTTTTGTGCATTAAGTCATAAATCAGAAGTCAGGTTCCTAGTGTACAGATACGTAGGCCGCCGCACCATCATTGGACTTCCTAGACTGATAAAAACACCCAATATGCATAACACTATTGCTTCACATAGAAGAAATATCAGAGTCCACAGTTTTGCGGTAGAACCAAACACCTATGATACCAATTTGTCACGACCCGTCCTCGGGCCCCGTGTCGTGACTACCCCATGCCCTCCTTCCCTAGCCCAGGGGCTGGCGACTAGCACCAAGGCGTAATTCCCAGTAAAAAGGGAAGGCATTGCCTTTGTAAAGTAAACAAACACCATAGAGCAAGAAAGCATAAGTAAACACTAAGTAAAAACTGGGTACAACAGAATGTGTGGAAATGTAGGTGGGCCAGAATACAAACCCAAACTGAAAGTAAAGTACAACTGAAAAGAGAGTACAACAATAGAAAGTAAAGCCACAGCGTCAAGCCATCCTCTGGTACTCCCACCTGAAGGGTTGGTACAGATAGCCTCCACAGCTCCCTGGGTCCAGCCGTCTGCTCTGAGTACATCCCGCCCAGTGGTCCACCTCCAGGTATTGTCCATCTATGCAAGCCTCAACCAAAATCAGTGATGTCCGTCGTCTGCAACCAACACAACGTAGTGCGGGCATAGCCTGTGCAGGGGTGAGTATAATCTACTCAGTAGGGACCCCGAGACCCCCAATGGTCTCCCAAAATCCACAAAGGATAATCCAAAATGTTAAGATACAAACACGAAGTAACGTCCATCACTTCTTAGGTATATCCTCATACATATACCTAAGTCATCAATTCTCATTTGGCTCCAACATCCAAGGTCAAGTACAACCCAGTCCACACAGGAAAACACAACCCAATCCACATAGGAAAGCAAAACATAATCCACACAGGATATAAATTCAATCTTATTGAAGATAAGGATTGAAAGTCAAGATTCATCTCACACAGGTATAATTCTTCGTAAGACGATAGAGATGATCAGATATTTCCACTGATTTATCTAATCCATCGGACCCACACATGATCGATAGGTACTAATCCCCGCAATGACCCACAATGGATCGATAGGTAACTAACCACCTCAATGTCCCACAAAGGATCGATAGGTAACTAACCCCCGAAATGACCAACAAAGGATCGATAGGTAACTAACCTCCTCAATGACCCACACAGGATCAGACCCACACAAGATTTGCAGGCACTGGCCCACACAGGACCGCAGAGCACTGACCAACACAGGATATGCCCCACACAGGATCGGTAGCACTAATCCACCTAGGATCACTTAGTGTTGTAGTCGTCACCGTCGAATCCACAGAGGATTTCTGTACAGTCGTAATCGTCGTCGCAGTCGCATCCAGCTCTACGGTTCCCGCACACAACAAGCTCCTTCGGGAGGGTCCGCTCCAGGAGCCGAAGGTCTGATACATCAACTGACACATACTCCGGAGTTGATGTATCCAAAAGTTCAATATCGTCAACCGGAACACAACGTCATAGGCAGCGCGTCAATCAGATGCACGGTCTGAGAGTTATTGGCTTTTTCATCCCAGGGGCCTGGTTGGTTTTTATATCAAAACCAACCCGACCGTACTCCAACTACATCCAAACATCGAGCAGAGTACGCCAAAAGAACCATCTCACTTAGAGGAATCCAACAAAGTTGACGGCACGTCAATCGGACGTCCGTGGCTCATGTTATATGTGTTTCTACTCCGAGGGCCCGGTTGGTTTCGTGGACGAACCAACCCAGTCGAACCCAAATTACTCCGAAACCTTGAGTGTAATATACGAAAACGATCGTCTCGTTCCAAGGATGGCATCTCTGCTGACGGTGCGTCGATCAGAGGACCGCAGCACATGATATGGGCCGATGACCGAAAGATGTCTGAAAGTGGGGATTTCAGGCCTGGACCGACCCGGCCCGAGACCCCCTGGGCCGGCCCGAACCGTGTCGACCCGACCTGGGTCCAGGTCCGGCCAGCTTGGGTGTGGCTCGACTCGACGGCCCGGTGCGCTGGTGGCCCGATGCGCTGGCCCCACGTATGCTTGTAATTACTAAAAAAGACCTAATTAATGGATTGTTTAATGTAATTGAAAATGATTTTATTTCACCTAACCCAACCCTAACAACCACGTTTCTTTTATTTCACCCAAGAACACTAATTTTCCGCCAACAGTTACTCCTGGATGCCCACATACCAAAATTGTAAACCTTGTGAACATTTACAACCAACTTCTATTTCATAGAAAATAATTTTTAAGTTCTTCCAAGGGTCTCCCTTACATTCAAAACTACCTCCACCATCCAATAAGAATAATAATTATAAATGTGTTAGGAACTATGGATAAAATAAAATCCCACTAAATAAATTAAATTAGAGAGTTATAGAGTATCATTTACATTCTACCATGAAAAGACACACAACCATAAGGGAGAATTAGAGTCTCTAGATTTCATTTATCTATTTTAAAATCTGTCAACAAGCTAGTTATCCTTCGAGACATAAATCCTCTAATAACTTTTTATGATTAAATATATTCAAAATGTAATTTTATATAATAGAAAATTAATATAATTATCATAATTAATCAAGAACATTTGCATAAATGAATCGATATGATCTGTTCTCATTCAAAAAAATAAAATTGGAGTATAAAACATATTTATAAAATTATTACCATTCTATAGAACTGTGAACATATATACAAAAACCCATAGTCCAAAATTATTTTTATAAAATATAAAAATATAATAAATAGCATGGAATTATGGTACATTGTAATCATAAGTCTTGAAAAACAGAGTTGAAGACCACACGATACAATCTTCTCTTTTTATGTTGGCAGGCGCAGCTCTGAGACCCACCCCGATTAGGTAAATATTTCCCTCTCCTCCTTTGGGGATTATGTATCTAGGTGGTCTCCTAATACAACAATGTACTTTTGGTACCTTTCTCACACAAATTATTTTCATCTTATATGGGATGTTCTAAAACCTCATTCTATTCTAGAAGTGGGATCTCACCGTGATCATTTTTTTCATTAACATCCCTCACCATTGGGACTTTATAAATTTTGATGTTAGGAGATACTGTAGTTATTGGAGATTTTATATACAAGGTGTAAATAGATTTTATCCGGATCATCAACCTTTTACTTTGTATGAAAGGAATTCTAACTACAGTCAACATAAATTTTTGATGTCAGAGGAGTAATCCTACAATTTTTACTAGTGGCATTCTCAATACCTTTATTATAAATAAAATCCATATCAAATAAGTTAATTGAGTCTATAATATTAATAAATTTATTTGTATGTAGAACATGTGTAATACACAAGAGGTTATCATTGCCTATGGAAACATCCCAGTTGATCCTTTTCTAATACAATTTCTTTCAACCAAATAATCTCTAGTTTGGGAATTATTTTGTACACATGGTGAATATGTTTATCCAAGACATAAAATCTAGGGTGGTTTCATTGAAAAATTGTATCCCCATCTACTATATCCCCCCTATATATAGGAATTATCAACTACATTTGTTGAGGTTTCTTGCACAACATTACATCTATTCCATGATTCTATAAAACTTTCAAGAGCATTGTCACCTAAAACAATGACATTAATAGATAAAATGGGTTCCATAAAAGGATTCGGAGGTTTGGAAGAATTTAAACCAATATGTATGGTGTCTTAATCAATGGGTCATTCCACCATCCCCCATATTGAATTCCCTCCAATGTTCTCTAGATCAGATTCATAGGATACTTATTTTGAAGACCAAACATACGCGACAATCATGTCCTATTAATAAGGATGTTGATCCTTCTTACACTATTGTTTCATAAAACCAGCAGATTTAATTTTTTCCATTTTATGAAAACTTTTGGACATGATGTGTTATTCTTAAACATAGTCCTATTCCACATTCTATTAACAATATGTAGACTCTCCCTTACTACCAACATGACCCATTTCCTGAAAGCCTACAAAACTAGGTTACATGGCTTCACTAGAGATGGGATGTAATAATCACATTATTATTAATTATATATTGTAAAAAATAATTAATAATTAATAATAAAAATAATTAATAAATTATCAAATTTCCAATAATAAATAATAAAAAATAAACATATTATTAATAATTACATTAATTGTTAATAATATTAATAATTAGGAATAGTATGAACATGAGTTTGTGATAATAATATAACAATATATGATATGTAGGTTTTAAACCCCAAACTCAAATCCCCAAAAATTTATGTAAAATAAAACAAGATTGAAAACATATGTGGGAGATAAAAAGTTAAAAAAACCCTGAAAATTATAACTCAAAACCAATGATCAAATTACAAATCTTGACGTAAAAAATATTTAAATGATGAAATATCAATAGTAACCTTTATTAAAATGCATTGAACATTATCAAATTTAAATTAATCAGTATCTCCATAATCAGTCATTCTCATTAATAGTATATTCATCACAAAAAACACACATATATGATCTTCATTTTGAGAAGTTAAAAATTCAAATTTCCACAAAAACCTCTCATAAATATCATTATCAATGATTCCATCTCCTGAATCCAATCATGTATTAATAAAAGAACGAAATATTAAGAAAAAAAATAATAACTTACTAATTGTCAGAATGAACAACATTAGAAATCAACTAGAAGTCTTAAAAACTCTCCAAAATCATCATATGAAATAGATAATATAACAAATACACCCAAATTGGAAAAAAACTCATAGTCATAGAAAAATAAAAATATGGAATGTAATAAGTTTCAATCTCCCAACTGAGGTTATTTTTTAAATAGTGCCTCGTAGAAATTAAAAAATGTGGTACCTCTATAGTATCTAGTGCATTTACATAAGTCAGACAATACTTGAAAGGATTAATATTGTAACTAGTCCTCACATAATCTTAGTAAATCAAAATAAAAATAGTAAATACAAACAATCATCAAATCCTTCTTACTGAATAAAAACATACACTCAAATAATGATTATCATTTTTGTAGTAAATAGCCATACAAAAAAAGCGCATCAAAGAGGATATGCATGTAAAAAAACTAATTTTTTCAGCTATACTACTCCTATCATTGAAATTGGAATAAAAATAATGAAAATAATGTAAAATAATGATAATACCTTAACTATCTCCACTAAAAAGTGATTGACTAATTTTTTAGGAATACACTTCAAAAATTACAAACATCGCTTTATTAAAAAAAATCCAATAAATTGATAATCCTCCATTTTATTTTACTAACTACCATCATATAATGTCAACAAGATAATTCCTTATTTTAAATAAATCATAAATCATTTAATAAAAATCCCAATTAATATTAAATCAATTTTTAGAGATAAATGATTTCTCATGTCTTATGATGTCATGAAATACCATATTCCATTAGAGGACCACCCTCCTTTATAATCTCTATAAATGGATGAAATTATACTCCAAATATTGAGGATATATACCCCTATAATATGAGTGAAATTCCAAAATCTATCTAAAACTCAGTTGCAGAGGATCCCTAACACAAACACATGAGTGATATTCTACACTTTTAGGGGATCTTTGACCCATCAGGTGAGATACATGACTCTCCCTTGGGCTAGATAGGGTAAACTCACACCTAGTAGATGTTTGTTATGTTCCCTAAATGTACATGAAGTGTCCTATAAGTCACTTGGTGTCGTAGTAAGTCCAGAAATCCCATGTCTTTTTATATCACAAGACATGTTCATCACTGTATACATTGAATTTTGGTGTCATACTTTACATGTAGAGGCCATGTATGTACTTAGGTAAGTGTCTATGTCTACATATGTGTACAATCCATGTGTCATTGTATTGTAACCATGCTTGTGTCTATTTTTTTGTACATTGGAAGACACATGAAAACATTAAACCGTAGGGGGTAAGAGGACATGTAGATTTGGAACACAACGTGTGATACTTATCCCCACTTTAAACCCTATCCAACTCACCAAGGGGAACACATGGAATGTGTTTCTCAAAATTACAGGTCTTACGATTAGTTTATCTCATCTAGGATCAATGTTCCTCTAAAATTCATACTATTTTGAATATATCAACATATATTCTCATCAAAAATTCTATCGTTGAACTGAAAAATAAATGTAAACAACATTGGTTATAAATCCCTAACCTTTGGTGGTTGGAAATCCAGATTTCTCTGAACCGCAAGAAGATCTATCATGCCTATATCATCACCTATTGGTCTAAAATCAGATGTAGTTCTTGAACGATTTATTTCAAAACCATATTTTAATTAAAAATAACAAATTCCATAATCAAGTTTTTAAATCATAATTAATCTATTTTTGACCTCATCTCATTCTAGATTAATCTTCAAATTATCACCCTAGCATATGCCAACAATAAATATGAGGTGAATGAAGGGATAAATGCACAAAAATAAGTGATATCATTTATGGATTTCATAAACCCAGCCATTGATAAATTTGAGCAAATTTAAATGAAATATTATTCTATATGATGAACATGTAACGGTCTTAGTCAGATTAATCATTTATTCCATGTAATTGTTGTATGAATAATTTATTTAGAAAGAGGTAATTTATCCCCAATGTTATCATCATGAATGGGGAATAAACCAAAAAAAATAAAGTAGCCTACCTTGATATTGTATTGATCACTCATTAATAATAATCCAACATCATTGATGTTGAGGAGAGCCAATGCCTTCCTCACCCTTTCATCATTGATCAAGCATCGTTCATTCTCTCTGTTTCTCACCAACGAAGATATCGGCTATAGTTTCTCTCCACCAAAATATATGATTATATAGCAAACCATTTGATTTGCATATAACCATATTTAAATTGAGGTACATTAGGTTTTAAAAAAATTAATAGTTAATAAATTATATAATTAATTTATTAATCAATTATTTTTTCCCAGACCACACATATACAATACATCTGATGCATAAAATTTATTTGTCACTCATGGGTTATAACCTACAATCTTTATTTAATGATGATATCAACATCCCCATCAGAGACACTATTCACCATATATTCCATCATTCCCAAATCTATGTTTGTATGATATATTATATTAAATATTTTTCATATATAAATATTGAGGACCCAAAGGTCATTACATTTCACACAGAATCCATGACATACTGTAAAAATATTATTTAAAATGTAACTAATTATTAAATAGAAAAAATAGAGTCATTACCATATACCCATATTTAGGTATTTTACCCCAAAATAGAAATAAACTATTCAAATGAGTGAGGGTAATAATCTAACATCTAGTTCTCCAACTCCCATGAGCTATCTAGGAGGTTCTAATGCCAACACCAAACATTAACCAATAGAATCAATTATCCATGAAGGATCTTCTTCAGTCAATAATTAATATCCATTAGGTACTATGTGAATGTATATCCATCCTAAATTTCCACCTCACCACAATTAATAACATCTGATGAATCATGTACGAATCTACATATCTGTGAGTCATTGAAGGTATGTTCTATTCGGTCGAATTGTGTTGGTAAGGACAAGTGGTATACAACCTCACCAAACCTAAAGAATATTTAGAGATTTCAAGTAATACATGATGATAGATTTCCACCGCAATAGGATTATCCATAGTCCTCATCATTTTGATACCTTCAAGAACACAATGTCCCCCTCATTGAACACCAATGTCATCCAATATTGATCTTTAATGGACTTATGTTGAACTTGGTATGTTCATATTCTCTCTTAGTTGATCTTCACATTCTTTACTTCAATTTCACTAACTATGGGACCAAAAGAGATGCCTTTCATAGATACGTATTGGAGAATGATGACCTCAATGATATATTTTATAAGGAATTTAATGGTTCCATACTAATGGTGGAATGATAACTACTTTCATATGAAAACCCCACCAATGGTAGTTGATCCTCCTCGATAAATCCAAATTCTAAAATGAAATCTCACAACATCTCCTCTAGGACATGAATGGTCCACTTAGTATGTCCATCCTTTTGGGGATGAAATTCCATGCTAATTTATAACTCTATTTCATAATTACCCTGTAATCCACTATATAATTGTGACCTGAAATGAGAATAATAATATGAAACATTGGTTGAGGGATCTCCATGAATTTGAACTATCTCTTATATGTATAGGGTTCCCCTAATCACCATTTAAATCTTATCTCAAATGTATTGAAAGTGGGACAACATGTTTTGTCAGTCTATGATCACTAAGATGGCATCATTTCCTATCATTGATCATAGATATCCCATTTTTTTAAGATAAAATTACTTCCCACTCTCAAACCTTAACGGGTTGGTCTAAACCCATTGGAGCTTCATGATCTACCATAACCTATTGGTGGGTGATGTTTCATGGGATAAAATCACTAAAAATACATCTTTATTCCTAGCCACAAAAACTAACTCTGAAGTTAATGGTATATATTTTCTACTACCAGATGAATTTCAAAGGGTTCTGTATGAAACTCTCATATCACCTCATCATGTGGCATGACTTGTACCATCTTCCATCCTCACAAAATTATTTTTTTATGCATGAATTAGGAAAATCAACCATAAACATGTCCAATAGATATCTGGACATATAAGAATATGCAACTGATATCTCTAAGTTGTGCCTCTAGGATGAAATGAAGATTTATAGGGGTAATAACTTTTGAATGATGTTATGATACTCTGCCCTTGTCATCAACAAAAAACATCAATGAGGCCAACTACTTTCACTCAAAAACTACATATGTTATTTCCAAAAGAGAGAATTGTCTACTATGTTACATTTCCGAAGAACATACACTGTCACATATTCATAATCCTATATGAACACCATCAATCTCAATTTCAACAAGTTATGATATTTCATAGTGAAGATATATCAGAGACTCTTATGATTAGAAAAGAGGATGAATCACTATCCCATAAGTTAATGTAACTGAGTCCTATGGTAAAACTCCACTACTACTAGCTACAAGTCATGATTCATATAATTCAGCTTGTGGGATAACAAGTACTATGACCCATGGGAAATCATTGCATTCCATATCCTAAAGACCAACCAAGACTAGATCTAGAGGCATGTATTAACCCCATGTATACAAAACCCTCCCCTAGCAATCTCAAAATGGTGGTGATAATCAACATCTACCATAGATCTAGAAATACCTGTTGACTCTTCTAGGTTCCCAAAAAAGTATCCCCCTTTGATTATAGGGTAGTCCAGTGTTTCACAACTATGGGGATATTTGAAATGAATCTTCATTAATAGCCAACAAACCTATAGAATCTATACACCTCTTCCACACTATTTAGTGGATACCAAGTTATTATTACATTAATATTTACTACATCTACTAATACTACCTACTATATAATAGCGTGTCCTATGAAGAGGACCCCTCAAATCCACAACTAACACATCGAGAGCATCCCAAAAAGATTATTATCTCTAAGTAAATTAAGTTATTTCCTAAAATATCATGCATGATTTTTCACGAATGATGAGTAAAGGATGATGTTAAAAATGAAGACTACCATGAACTAGTTTATTAAGGGATAAAATAACTATTTCATGAGTCACATGAACACTGTTAGAGTATTAAATATGTCGAAGGGTTTCATCAATTAATCATAGTGAGAATAGAAACTGCAGAATGTGGTTTTGGGAGCATCCTACCCTTGAAATTAGAGCTAATGATAACCCAACATAAGGTAAATCATTGGGATACATTTCACACTTGTCATCTAAAAAAATAGGTTGACAATTATAGATAGTGGATAAATAGTCTCTACAGTCACTTGTTTTATGTAACAATAATTCATGCATAACCTAAAACACTAAACAGGCCTCTTGGAGAACAACATTCGGGTTGTCGAGGGAAATACATTAGGTATAATGAATCCCTTCACCTATCAATCCTCCAGTATCACCCTCATATCTCATAGATATATGTGATCCATCTGATTTTTTGGAAAAAATATTGGGGTAGCATCTATGTACTAGTCTCGAGAGTCATTGGTCTCTTAATGAGAAGGTAAGCTAGTACGTCCTCAAGAATGATGTCCACATACCCCTATACCATTAGAAGGAACTAAAAGCTCATATAATCAACTTCTACAAGGTTTATAAAATAAGATTTATGGGAAATAAACATTGTCTTCATTAATATTAGATAATAATTCTCTACAAGAGTTTCATTCCAACCAATGAAATAAAATCCCATCCCATCTACATGGACACTTCATGTACTCCTCCAAATGTAGTCAACATTTTTAGGGAATTCACCCAAACACTCCATAACTATAATTAAATTAAAATTTATTATCAAGGATGTAATGATTTCACATGAAAATATCTCTCCTCGGATATTAAACTCGTAATTTTAATTATGTGTGAAATTTATAAATCTCCCCTGGTAGGATTCTTTATCTGTATGGGTTAAACTAGACACTATAATAGAATCTATAATTCTATAACATTGGAAGAAATCAAAAATAAAGTATTATTACTATGTTTATGAAACAATTATGTTTAAAATTGATATGACAGAGATCATACCCTTAACCATACTAGGATACCCATTATCATAACCCTACAGCGCTAATACATATGATCATCTCAATCATTCTAATCCCTACGCCTGTAATGGACAACCATGAGGTGGTGTCGGTGGAAGCCCGTCATAATGTCAACCAAATTTTATAGCTTTACAAATTCATCTAAAATATCCACCACATTTTGGATCACCCAATACACATTGCTTCCTCTACATCAAGGATCTTAAGTTGTGTGACTCTCTACCTCTACCTAATTGGATAAATTGTCCTATTCAGGATTTCCTCACCATTTAAAAGAGTAGAATCTCATTTCATTAGGATATCTATGACCTCTCTATAAACCATGATGCATTTATCCTTTGGTCTTTATCGAAATATGTTGGTTTCTTTAGTGTCTTGAACCTGAAAAATTTATTCATCCTCCTAAAATTGAAAACTACAACTCATGTTGGCTACTACCTCTTCCTTCCACACACTGACCCTCTTGTAAGAACCTCTCTATAAAAATGTGAATTCCATTTCCCCATCATATATTGAAATGAAAATAGATAGTACATAGGATATAATATCATGGTAAATAGGATATTCAATGGTCTGATCATAGAACTATATATCGCAAACCATATCCATGGAGTATTGCAAGAGGTCATCAAACCTATTCACATAATCCATGACTATCATGTTACCCTTTAGGACCTCCAAATTTTCTTGGATACACATTTTTCACAACATCAAGAGAATGTGATCCACTCTAGAGAGATCCTCTGCATCTATCCAATATTGTGCCACCGCGTCATTAATCTAGATTAGAAGACTATGCCATCACATAGAAGTTCTCTAGAGAAGTCATGCTATCTAGACATCCATCTGATCATGAGGGGATATAAGTAGAAAGAATACCAGAACCACTGAATATAGTTAGTGATTTTCCACAATGGGATATGGAACACCATTAATCATGGGATCCATCAAAATCTAAAACTTATAATGTAAACTCATCTTGGGATCTTAATCATTCGGTACTGTAGGTATCAAAAAATACTCATCCCAATGGGGATACTCCACCAGATCCTTCGGAGGTGGATCCCCATGCTTCTCAACAAGTGGAGGCACCACACACGGTCCACCAAGAGCGGTCATCTCAAGATCATGTACCAACATAGAGGACTCATTAATAGGTAGGCCATCATCATGATACCACTTAATTATAAGTCTTTGATTTCGCCATAGGGACATGCTGTTGTAGTCGAGATTAATCATCATTAATGAGAATATGTGGGGAGTTGACATAGGAAGGACTTTTTATGTACAACCCATTAAAATTTTTTATTGACCAATATTTCGCTAAAATATATATTTCACCTTTTATATGAATAATAAATTCATAACATAATGATCCATGTCATTATCATGTAGTTTTTATGCCTTTGGAAACATAGATACATAATCAATTTGTTCATAACATATCTACATCATATCCTAGTTAGTTCTCCATATATATCACCCTTATTAGGCATATCATTTTAATTAGGTACTTCATTACCTATGAAAAAAATACATAAAAATAGGTTATGAGCATATTATCATTAAGGGTATCCAATTTAGTTATTAGTATAACACGATTATAATGGTATGAGAACATGAGCATTACATTTGAACAATCATACCCTATAAATCATAGAACATAATCTCGAGTCATGGAATATATATTTGTTGATAATATGACATGATTCATAATTGAATAAAATATTAATTCCATGGGAGCATATCAAATACATTGCAATATGGAGAAAAAACATCATCTTATAATGTTGTGACAATATATAAATAGAAATAGGTTCTCTCGTTATGTTAAGGAAAAAAAGCCAGGAACTTAGGTAAACTTTTGGACATGAATTCCAGGTCAACACTTAATCCAATGAAAATGAAACCAGGTCCATGTTTAATCTTATAGAAGTTAAACCCATTCCCATTCTTAATTTTATACCATGAAAACATGGTCCATGCATGATATTTTGAACATGAAATTAGGTTTATGGATATCCTATTTACCTTATGAGTCATCATTCATTAAAAAATATGTTGTAGAAAAATATAATTTTAGGACAAATGATAACATATTAAAATTCCTACATTTGGGTAAAAAAATATCATTTAAAATCATCATATTAGAAACCATGATATAAAATGAGTTTTAATAAAAATTTATTCATAGTGTTAGCCTTATGAAAGTAACAGTTTTGATAAACACTTCTTCATGACATTATTTCATAGCCCATGTAAAAGGAATGAGTGTCAAAAAAATCTTGTAAAAATAATCATAAACCATAAATAGAATTAATAAGGATGGTATCACTGGGTCATATCCCTAGTAAAATATATGTAACATCAACGGATGTCATTATAGATGAATAATTTCTTTAAAACACCTGGTAGAACAATTTTTTTTGAAAATACCATTTTTTTCTTCGTATCACTTATTTATAATTTATTATTTTCCCAAATAAAAAAGGAAATAAATTTATTTGAAAATATACACGTCAAATTGTAATGTAGGATTCAAATTATTCAGTTAACATGATGATTGGAAATTCCATTTATTCCAAAAATGATAAAAACCATTACATTCAAACATTGGAAAAAAGTCAAAAGGTACATCATTTGTAAAAAGGCACAATGATTCATTTACAATGATCTGGTAAAAATTAAAAAAAAAATTATAAAAAATTACATTAAATAATAATAAAATATTATTAGAAAATAATCTTTAAAACATGTCTAAAATGCATGGATATGGAACAAAATGTTTTTTGGACTAAAGAGAGGAATAAAGTCAAATTACCATAAAAAACATTCAGTTTAAAAAGTAATTAAAGAGGTGAAGATGAAAGGAAAACATTTATTATATTTATATAACTATAGAATAGTAAATATAGTGAGATTCTTTAGATGTAGATCATGAAATATCATTATCAAAAAAAACATTCAAAAACAATCACGATAAACAATGAGTTTGTGATATAAAAACATTACCAATTTGATATGAATTGGATTACAAGCCCTGTGAAGGGATTAATATTATATGTATATGTAAAACACAATAAATTAAATAATAATAATTCTTAATGTCATTAATGTGTAGTATATACACATCATAAAATAAAAAAGTGGTCAATATGACATGTGTCTGCTGGATAAAAGTGCGGACGGAATCCCATAACTAGAGTTCCAATTTGTTAAAAAGAACATTAAAATCCTATAAAATAAATTTGCATTGATTGAAGATTTATATAATTATCATTTAAATTATTATAATAAATTATATTAATATTTTTAATCATTAATAAAACATAGGAGTATAAAAATTAATTAAATTGTTCATGGATATGGTATGTTTTACATACTCATGAAAATTGTTTTAACTTTTTAACAGATGGAAAGAATGAATTTTATGTAATATTCTTTCATTAAAAAATAATTATTATAAATTATAAATAATATATATTCATTATATATCTTTATTACCATCCATTTAATTTGGAATGGATGAATGAATCACATCACTCCGTGAAGGCATTAGTCCACACGAACGCATGAGCGATGTTATCATTTTCCAATGGATTTGTTGGTAAGAAGGTAGATGTGATATTATAACTCTAAAAGAATAATTATATAATTATTATCATATATAATTTTTAAATAAATCATAATAATATCCATGAAATATGGTGGTGGAAAATGAATTGTATCGTTACGTGAAAATGGTAAGCCATTTGTACGCATGGGTGATATTATCATTTACCATTTGATGGGAAATATGGTGGATAATGGTTACTCCATAATCATAATAAAATTATAGTATACTTATTGTAATTAAGTTATTATTTTATAATAAATCCCATATAGTTAGCGGAGGTAAATAAGAAGTGAATAGAAAGTTATTTGGTTAAGGTGATTTCCACATCATCGAAATAACTCCTTTAGATCAAATCTAAAGGATACTAGGGTTAGTATTTTATAAGAAGAACACATATAAATTATCAATAATGAATTTTAGAATATATATTGGAAGGGGTAGTTTGATCTAGAAGATCCAATGTGGTGCGAAAAAGAGAATGGAGGTGTGACCCTTTATTATAGTCAGTTGGGGAAGTCTAGGGATTTCATAAAAGGACTAAAAATTATAATTCCATTATATAACACAAGGTAATAAAAATTTGAAGTGATGAAATGATAATAGAGTATGGGTTAAAATCCCATCATCCAATAAAATTTGGATATGTTTATGTGTTGTTCAATGATTTATCTTTTTTTATAACATCTTCATCAACCAATAGTTTCCTTAACTATAGTAACATTTTTTACACTAAAAGAGTTATAATTTTTATTATAAGGAATTATGTGGTTCATAAATGTTATAGGGATAAAAATTTTAAATTTATCTTATCTAACTTGTTTTTTTTTGATGAATTGTATGATTTTTCAATAATTTAATAAAATATTATTTCAATAAATTAATAATATTCACACTTTTGAATCTATTCATTTAATTTGACAAAAATGACATAATGTAGAATTGATATTTTGAATATAACCCTTTTAAAATCACTAATATATTATATTTTAATATAAAATTCTTGTAACACTATATATCACTAAAAATATAAATTTTTAAAATAATTTATTTTATGTTTCTGTTTATTGTGTAAATAATATATTAGTGATGTACAAGACTTTAAGGCCATTATTTAAAAACAAAAAATAAAAAAATAATTTTCAACAAAAATATAATATCATAATGCACAAAATAAATAGTTATATTCATTAATTACTTTTTTGTCCCTATGTGAATTTATAAGAGATATTGAATACTATATGAGGGACATTTTGAAACATTCTTTGAATTAAATATCATATTGGTCATATTAAAGTAATAATTTCCCTTAATAAATTATATTCCATGAATATGGTGATAAGGGTTGAATTACATTAATACAATAAAAATTATGATGAATAATTAAGGCATTATACATTAATTTTAACCAAGATTATTCCGACTTAAACTTTACTAGGGTGATAAATTTAACAGATTGACTATTTATATTAACATAAATCGGTATATTTACCAAATAAGAACATCATTTTTAAAACAAATGAATCTATTTTCAAAATACAATTTCAATGTAGAGGAATTTGATAAAAAAAATAAACACGTAAAATATGACTGAATCAAATTTTTAGAAAAAGTATTTTCTTATGTATAAAACATCATTTATTCTTATACCATTCTTAAAAATATATTAAATGAAATTTAAATGATATTAATAAGTAAATAATATATAAATTTTATTGAAATCATTCTCCAATAGAGATTAATTTAATTTATTAGTAAAAATATATATTTCATTCATAAAAATAGTTTTCCCAAAAATCGTCATTTTTATTTTCAAATTGTTTTTATATTTAGTCCTAGTATATTGTTAAAAAATGAATACATTTTATAAATATATAACTATTTATTCATTATATATGATAATTTAAAATTTTATGATTGATAAAACACACTAGGAATTAGATATATTTCCCCAAAAATGGAGGGAGGAGCAGCACGGCTACACAGAGATCATGAAAATAGGTTATGTGGATCACTTGACTCCCCGGAAGTCACATGATCTCTTAAACATGGCAGCATTAAATGAATGATTAATTTACATCACATGATCTTTTTTTTGCCATGTAAATACCCTATGACTTGAAATCATGTTTCTATGAAGGCTTTCAGGCAATCGTCAATGGTTATGCAAAGCCTTCCAGATGAGTTCCTCATATTAGACAGTGCGTCAACTGCCAGACACCTAAAAATCACCCAAATATTTTAATAAAATAAAATATAAAAAATATCAAATCATCATTAAATGTATGATATTTATATTTTTACTTAATTTAGTCATATTAATTATAGGATCAATTCAATGATATTGTGAGATAACTAGGGGATTGTCAACAATTACATGTGAATACCATTAGGTATGTCATCTTGATCATGAAAAGGGAATCACATACATCCATTCAATGATGAAAGACACATCTAGTCCCACATAAAAGTGGATTGAATATATATGAAATTACATGAAAACCATCATGATATCTAGAATTCAAATCTCGGTGCACCATATAAGAGTGGATAGAATGTCCATTAAAATGATCATACATCATCAAGATATATAGAATTTATTATGAAACAGACAATTGAAATGTGGAGTGACTATCCATGGTAATAATAATTCATCATTTTGAGACCTAGAATTGATCACATGATGTGCCAAAAATATGAAGAGAAAATATCCATGAAAATGTTTAAAATTTGTTGTTAGATACACTGTTGATCATCAGATTCCATGATGGAAAGCCAAAGGGAAAATTGAAAAATTCATGTAATATAACTAATAAAATCTATTAAATGAAATATGAAAAATCCAGGGATTGTTACACATATTTTCATACAAAGGGGTTTATGAACCTCATGGTATTAGATCATTGTTCACAAAATAGACAATTGACATTCTATATTGATATCACAAAGGACCTTTGACATTCCGGATTGATCTCACAAAATTCACATTTCAGGATAGTTCAGTCTTGTGAAATAACACAAACAATTATCTGTTAATCAAACACAATCATCTTCGATAGGTAGCCTAATTTTTGGAAGACCCTCATACATATCAGTATGATATTACACAGGTCGTTTGATATGTCAAATTGAGTATGGGAAATCTCATGGAAAAGTCACGGGTCTAACAAATATAGGGATTGTGTAATGATATTAAGTCTCAATTAATCATATGAATTATATATCAAAACATGGATTACTCATAGAAGGATCATGTGAAGAACATGATAATATACTAACTCAATCCCATATCTATGATATATGTGTCCCATTAGGAGGCCTAGAATTAGGGCAGGGAGGCATATAAATTCCTCCCCCTTGTAAAAAAAATACACAAGATATAATAGAGTTTATATTGGGCTTCTTAGAGAATAAATAAACATAATCACAATGGTCTTACACTATGTAAACTTGGAGAGAAACTTATTGGATGACATGGAATGTGTATTTGCTTCACTAGATCACACTATTGATCACATGAATAAATTTTAGTTCATCGACAAGATAATGTAGAGGATTTTCAATATATCAGATTAGTCTCACAAGCTCTCATGAGTACAATGAATGAATAACATTGATGAAGTCATCTGATAAATGGATGATGAGTATGGAAACCTTACAGGAAAATAGACACATTTATCTCCATAAAAAGGCATCATGGGCCTCACATGACCTATTCAGATCATTCCACAAAACATGAACATGTCATCCATGTCATGCGATGTCTTCCTGAAAATTAATCCATTTCACATGAAGACCTAAAAAATGTCATCCATGTCATGTGAATTCCACCATTCATATATTTTGATTCAACTGAATTCCTACCGAGATAGAAGCTAGATCATATAGAAGCACATTTTCATGCCATCCTAGATCTTACAACACCCTTAGATATGTATGCATCGATGATGTGAATCCTAACAAGAAAATTTAATTGGATAATTTTGAAACCATATCATATCTATGCATCAATCATGTGACAAATCATTGAAATTCTAGCATTTTCATGTAGTGTCCCCAAGAAAATTCATATATATCATTTGGGATATGCCTTATAAATTTCGATCAGGCATACAAATTAATTTTAGTTAGACAGAGAGGACATGTCCAATAGACATCCTACACATTTCATTCATGTTAGGAATAGACCCATCGACATGTCAATCATTTTAGGAAGATACCCTAGGACGTGATAACCATATTTTATAGACACACATGGACATAAATCATATTTAAGACTGAGGAATATTATTAATACTATAGGAATGGAATGTTGATGCCTTCTTGAGGTCTGAGATCTATATAAATCACCCCATTAGGGTCTCCCCGGTTCATTATTTCAAATTCCATATGAGGTTATCCAAGTTACTTTCTATCCTTTTTCTGCCACTTAGCATGACTAACATGGGATTTCAGATTTGAAATGATTATATCACATGAATCATAAATTTCCCCCATTTGAGAAACACCAATGTCTAATCCCCCAATAGTAAAATGATATTATTTTACCAATACTAGGGAATCATCCTTAGTGTATGTCTAGAATTAATTCCTGTATTGGTAAAACCGGAGGATGTATCCCACAAAAGAATTAATTATCTGTCAGCAAGCCATAGATTGTTGAGGGAATATTGAGAGATGATTACTATAATTCCTTGTATATGTACGATTCCTTCATAAGGCTCAAGATCTATACATCATGCCTAAGTGACCTCATATATTTCCATTCTACATGACGTTAAAATACATGAAATAGGCTTAAATGAACTACACAATCTTTTATTCATGTTATAAATATGATTCTTCATATGCCTTATAAAGGATCAATACCATCGTAGAAACAAAAATATCCTTCCAAGATGTTAGTAAACTCTTGAGTACCATATTATATGGATTCAAATTATATGTAGCTACCTATTTCTATGAAATAATTTGAAATGGATGTAGAAAATAGGATACAGACATGTGGTCTATTCAATTGAACCCCCTTAATAACCAATTGGATTAAACAGCTGGTGATTTTAATAGGGTAACTAGTACAATATCTTGGTTCAGAATAGATTTATGAACATATATTAAATCCATATGAGAGTCCCAAAATATGAAATAATTCCCCCAAGAAGGATCCAATGAGAAAGAACTCTCATCCCCACGACCAATGAGAGTTTCCAAGTGACATTTGTTTTGAAACCCCAATTGACAAGCTTCATTAGGAAATCTAGTTAATGCCTGGTCATGGATGTGGAAATATATTGGAGTTTTCATAAAATATTGAAATGGAAAACCATATGAAAATGAAATTGCAACCACCCTCAATAACCCAAAAATACTCATTAAAATAATCTTTTCACACTTTTTGCAAAACAAAAATGGAAAAACCAATGTGAAATGTATTAAATAATAAAAAAATATTGGTTGACCATGAATTGAGACATTTTTTGCATCCCCTTTGATATCAAAAATTGTATGAATGATATAATATCCATTAATAATAAAACATAATTAGGGTTCCCATGAAATATTTCCACTCCCACCATGAAAATTATACATGAGAAAAATGGATGAGATGGGAATATGAAAGGGAAATTATGTTATATATGAATAGCTGAATAAGTAAGTTTTATACAGATGATAATGATCTAATCTGTAATGTTTGTACTTATTGTATTCATGATTGTTGTAATAACTCTCATTGAAATTATTACCCAACATCATTTATTCACCAATAAAATGTTCCAGAACTTCCTCTATGGATGTAACCTCTATATGTAACAAAATAACCTCACGCACAAAACACCATTATATTGATTGGAAAATTCAATGGATCAAAATTAAAATTGATATAGAATGATACCAACCATATTGGATGAATATAGAGGTTTCCTCAGGATGAGTATTGTATGTCCTTATTATTCATAGAATACTACAATTAAACTAGTGGCACCCATCCCCACAACTAATCTCCTTAAAAACATATACATTGAGAGTAATAATGTGAACCATCTATACAATAGGAATATGGATCAAGGAGTCAACTATGACTACAACCTCTATTAGGATCTTACTAGGAGGCCTCCTACCAACAACTTCCACCAGAATTATCCCCTAGTTCCCCTAAATTTCCCATTGAGGGAACCACCCTGTAAATTGAAATCCAAGAAAATCATTCATAAGTAACAAGGAGGTGTTTTAGGAAATTTAATGTTTTGGATAAATACAAGTGGCCTCATATCCCCGTTTCTACTTATGAATCCCATCAGTATATTCTGGCAGTAGCAACCAGGGAGGTACATATCACAACTTACTCAGATAATGTCTGGATGCATATTATTATACCAAGAACTATGGAGTCATATAATCTTTTTTCCACAAAAGAATCACATAAGTATATTCTGGTTAAAAAAAGAGAGGATAAGAGTGGACTTCTATCCCTAATTCAATCAGAGACATCTTCTGGTATATCATGGTGACCGATAATGTATAAGTGTACATTCCTAAAAACAATTTTATAATGTGTTACTAAATTCGAGACGTAGATAAAGAGATCCACTAGTATATTACAACACTATATAATGACCCATATTCCTATCCTGATATCTAGAACAATATATCATTGTGATTAGAATAAATAGGTGACTACTAAAGACCCATCACACATTCTCCCTCCCTTATTATAGGATTATAAATTTCATTCATTAAAGGAAGCAGAAAAAGAACGAACTCATATAACAATTCCAATTGGAGCTCACAATCATAGTTTGGAACATGCCATGGGATAGTTACACATTCATGTCAAAAATAAATGAGGAAATACTCCAAAGGCACATGATTGGGATCATATCCCTATTCTAACAGGGGCTCAAAAATTACTTTGGAACATGATATGAGTAAGGTGCATATTCCAATAGAGACCCACTAGATCCACACTACAATGTCATAAGGCCATGCTCATATCCTTTAAAATGATGCTATATGGAATATTCCATCATCTCTTGGAATCCATGATCTTATCCCTACATTCATCAATGAATGGCAGCACAAGAATCCTTCATAATCTATATAAGAGGAGGCGTATACTCCTCCCATTATGGAGTTCACTCAGCATACTCTATCAAGTAATGATTATTTGAATCATGATCATAAAGTCATTTCATTTAGTATTAACTATCATATTCTAAAAAACACCCACAATAAGGCACATATTCTTACTGATAATTATAAAGGTCACTAGTACACTCTAAAATCATCTCAATAGAGGGATCATATCCCTACAAAAATGGATAGATGTCAACATGATTCGATATCCATCATGTATAAGGATCATATCATTACACAACCCGAAAAGGTAGGTTAATATATTTTGGTCTTGACATAGAATGAGGCTCATATCCGTAATCATCCCAATGCCTGCTTCCTTGAGTGTGTGCAAAAAATATCCAGAGAACCTAAAGGTTATTTCCACAAATTAATCGATGTGGAAATTGATCACTACTATGAATATACCCCCACACAATAATGCAGATATAGAGCACATGGACTCTACTCTTAACATCTTCATTGTTTAAACTCCCCATGGTGATATATATCATAGAGAAATGTATCCCCCCTTGACCATAAAACACCATATAGAGAGGTTCTCAATGTTAAAAACCTTAATATCTAGGGATACTTAAATCATTGGGGTACGAAATATGTATTTCTGGTCAACTATCAACAACACTTCACCATGGTCAAAATATGGCATAGAGAGGAATGATGTGTGGTCTAACTTTGTGGAGGTGTTAAAATAAAATTAATTAGATGGAAACATGAATTTATAGAGAGAGTAGGTTGGAATAATCCTCCCAACCATGTTTTGGACCATTTTAACATCGAACAATGATATCCTGAATGAGATAGAGAAGGATTTAATTCTTAACATACACTAGAATGTTTGGGAGACTCATTGAGAGTTAATATCGAGACACCTCCCCTATCTAGAATATGAGGCTCACCATCAGACCATACTATACTCTTTTGAAAAATGGAACTATCTACTATATTTATAGACCATATGGAAAAACTAGAAAGTAATAATGAAAATTTGTAGAAAAATATCCACCATTTAACTACAATTATTCAGCAACTGATCTCCAAATCCTCTTCAAGCATTTGTATCCATGGATGGGTATAGTATGGAGAATTGGGATTCAACAAGTCTATTAATAAAAAAACTCCTAGATATAGTATCCAAAAATGCCACAAAAGTAGGATTAATCATTGGAAAAGGTAATATATGGGATAGATTTTTAGAAAAACCCCACATTGAAGATATAGAGATGTCATGAATGGATGGTGATGGAAAACATAATACATTCTATTTGGGTACATATACCAAATTAGAACAAATTTAAGACACAAAAGCTAAGGATATGGACTACC
This sequence comes from Viscum album, assembly GCA_963277665.1. Lineage (NCBI taxonomy): Eukaryota > Viridiplantae > Streptophyta > Magnoliopsida > Santalales > Viscaceae > Viscum > Viscum album. The sequence continues at coordinate 1,196,736,195 of OY728121.1, read as the reverse complement.
TGACAACTTTCTAATGAAGATGACTCTGATAAGAGGCAATAATTTCAATCATCACATACACAATCACAATTGTACCAAATCAAATAGATAACAATAGCAGTTTCCATAAGAGTTGTTTCAGAGAGAACCTAGTCCATTTTGATGGGGAAAGTTTTACCACAACCTCCACCCATTAATTCATTAATCACTATGATGATACCAAAAATATCTGTAGTAGAAAAAATCCAAATATATCCCTTAGGGTTGAGGGAATTTTTATCTCAATCATTATTGGATCATATCTGTGTGATGGAAGTTGCATCAGTAGAAGGGGATTCTTTAGAAGGGGATCATGAATATTCTCTTTCAAGATCCGATAATTCATTCTCACCCTAAAAAAATTAATGATTCCCATAAGACATTCTATGTGACTCATGATGGCTAGGATCTTCCATCCCTTAGTGGTAGCATAAAATAAAACAAGAATCCCTAAAATATATCTACAATGACTCTGACTTCCTGGGATGAAAATGTCTCTTACCATGGCCTATATTGCCTTGAGAGTGATTAATATTCCCGGTGGTTACCCACTATTTTGTAAATTGATCCTTGTACTCAAAGGAGGAAGAAGAAGTGGATGAACGTATGAACACCAATCTTGTATTTGAATATGGTGTCTCCCCCACCATCAATGTTCCTAGGTATATGAATTTTGGAATATAATATATTCTCAACCTTTTTAGATTAGTTTATATATTCCTATCAAGAACTAGATTATTTATATTGAAATTATTAATAAATAAAGATACATGTTTTCCAGGAATCATATAGAAATACCCAAGATCTACCCTGATGTCTCTATTTCACACCTAGTATTACCGGATAAACATTATCATTTTAATAATGTACCTAGAAGGATGCACCATTCTCGTGTTTATAATGATGAATTTGAAGATTAAAATTTTATTATAGAACTTATTTACTAGGGGCTGAGGTTTCCAAAATGCCCCCAGCATCCTCCCCATAATGAAAAATAATTGGTTGATCATTGTTTGTATAGATTCCAGGTACCATAATTGACACTACATGAACGAAATTTTCCCATTTTAGATCATATAACTCTTGATTAATGAGACTAATTGACTATAAACCCTTTCTCTCATGGATGTGTATTCAGGCTATAACCAGATCATGATGGCCTGGGAAAAGGTGTAATTTGTTGCCTTCTGAGCAACTCAGTGTATCTTTTTTGGTCAGGAAATTACCTTTGAATATAGGAATGATAGAGTTACTTGCCACTATTCCATGAATTATACCTTTATCCTATTTTTGGGAGTAATATAAGAATTTTATTTATATTACATAATATGAAAATCATTTCACACTTGAGTTAAACTCACAAATCTTCAAACTATCTTTAGCAGTTTGTGTTTGCATAGATTGAATATGAATCCTCTAATTTGTGAATTTAGAGTAACATCCTAGAAATTCCTTGGATATGTGGTATACACTCATTTCATCAAGGTCAAAATGAAAAATAATAGTGAAATCAATGAAATTCAACCCCTTGAAATTTTAATGAACTGAGTGGGCATTAAGGGAGACTTTCTAACATTTGACATTTCAAAGATAATATGGCCAGAAAATCACTCCCCATCACCAAATTTAATAATCAAGGGGGTCACCAAATAATGTGATAATGAATTCCAATTTTTTTTAGAATATCGAATAGTACATGAATTCCCCTTGTTCTCTCATATTTATGTACTCTTGTACAGACATTGCCACACTATATAGATAGGGTGTTTGGCCCAATGGGAATTAATTTAAAATAATATGACATCCAATTGCTATCATGGAAGTTAGTTAGATGGTATGAACTAATTGATTTCATTATGCCACATCCCACCCCATAAATAACACCAATTGACACTATACATCCAAATGAATTTGTTTTCTATTCCCATGAAACTCTCCAAATGTGTGACATGTATTTTGACTGTGCCTCATGAAGCCCTATTCGAAAGAGGGTGGAAAACTAGAATATAAATAAGGTTAATTTATGGATAATATTTATTTCATTGGGAAAAAAATTTACTTATTCATTCCCACTACCATAAGGATGCACTAATAATGAGGTAGAATATCATTCCCTCCTTCCTAGCTTTGAAGAAGGCTTACAAATGCAGAATGATTAGCCAATCATCAATGGTGATTCTGAACTATAGAAAAATAGGAACAAAGAGTGTTCCACAAAGAAGTAGAATTGTCACCCCTCTTCAGTTCTATTAGATGATTTATAGAATAATTGTCTTTTGTACCAATAGTGTGTTACATCCCTCGATCAAAATATTATTGTTCTTAAAAACATGCTAATGTAGCCACAATCCTATCCAAACAAGATCAGGATGAGGTGATTTTCTTTATCACAGACCAATGAATGTCATAATCAGTCATAGTTTTTGATAAAGTGGAAATTAATTAGACACTACCAAATAGCATTATGAACCCATATTCACCCCTACATTAAAGGATCACATAGTCGATTACCTCCAAAATGGGACTCTCACATAATGTTGAGCTGAAAAAAATGGACTCAATTACGAGAAGTGACCATTTCCTTTCAGGAATGGAAGAACGATTAAAAAGTCCTATAAAATGAGGATATTATGAAACCCTCCTCATATACATAACAATATGAGAGATTCATGCTACCATGGAAGAGGTCCATGAAGGAACCATTGATTCTTATCAGTTTTGGACTAAACTCCCCCACAAAATTAGAAAGATAGGTTTCTACAAGAAAACAACAATACATGACTTTGTGGAAGTCATTAGTAAATGGAATTCAATACTGATTCTCATAATCTTCTTCCATTAAATCCATGTGTTAGTTCATACATCTAAATATTCCTAGCCATTTTTTCTATATGGAATGGACATTTCGGGCCATCCCCCCAACCCCTCAATATCAATGTATTCTTTGTACATACATCCGACTAAAAAATTATTTACTAGATGGAATACGGATATACTCATGAAAAATTTTAGGATGATTAACATAATGAACCAATTGAAATATTATATCATCTAGAAACTTAGTGTCCCTTACACAAATTGACTGAAAATACTACCAAAAACCTTTCTTCAAATTTGAAGAAATTCAACCATGAGTACAAAATAAAATCTAACCGTTCATCCCATTATCACACAATGGAAAGAGAACAAATCAAGGCATTCATTTAGACACTATAAAATATTATCCAATAAAAGGTTGAAATGGACTTGAAGACATGCATAAAAAAACTCCTTCATTAAATACATACCTATTTTACAAAAACATTGATTTCAACAAAATTGACACCATATTCATTTGTTTACTGCCTGAAGTAGTGTTTACCATATATTTCCTTTTTCCCAACCTCTGAATAGTTATATCCTGAAAATTTTGAGATGATAATAAATAAAATAATTGACAAAATGAGTTGGACCTAGTTAATGATAAATTGTTTCATAAACTGCCTGTCCATTATGTTCATCTGAATCAGATTTCCCTGTGATAAAAAAACATTCATCTCCACTAATTCCAAAAAACAATGACTGGTATTGGCCTTCAAAACAACAATGACACTATGAAAGAAACATCCATAGCTATAATACATGTGGGATGGGTCTTAAATCATACATAAGATAATTATTATGGATTTTACTCATTATATCGAATGTATATGTCATATATTACACACCCACCATTGAAATTATGTTCAAGAAGTAATTTTCATAAATTATTTCAAGCATCAATCAATCATACCGCATGAGATTAAACTAAATAAATGAAATACATGAAGAAATAATATAATATATAAAACATCCAAATTCCTTTAAGTATGAAATTTCACATTAAAACATCTTTCATCCTTACCACATGATGTTTATCTAAATGGATAACTTCTTTAACACATTATGTTAAACTAAAGGTCTAATTTTACCTCATGGATGGTTCACTACACCTGATCTATATTTATGTGAATGAAAAAGGTGTAATTATAATCCCAGTGTGTAACTCAGTCCCATGTAGATAATATACAAATTAATGAACTATGATTACATTTAGTCCTTCAATTACAAGATATATAGTGACAATATGATCTCAAATCCTTGGTGGAGAAGCAATATAAAGAGAAAATCATGGAACCCTCTATTTATGGGTCAGAACAATGTTGAGAATTTTCCATTAAATAACCACATATTTCATTATTCATTTTACCACATGATATGTAGTGATGTCTATATCTAAAAAATTGGTCTAGTCACAACATGAATGTAAAAACTTCACCAACCTATGTTTGGGTCAAACATGAATAGTGGGTCTCTCATTTATGAATAATCTGTAGAATGATGTTTTCTATATAATGATATGTAGTAATGAAAAATTATCAAAAACATGTTCCTATAAGAACAAAAATGGGTAAAATTGAACCCTCAGATTTTGGGTCAGATTCAAATTGAGATTTTCTCATTGAAGAACATTTTGTGACTTGATTCCTACCATCACATGATATATTGTGATTCCTAGATATCATGTCCTAGGTCCGACCACAACGTAAATGGAAATATCCCCCCTCCTTCACATATGAAAAACCTGAATAGAGAGATTCAATTCAATAAATTCAAGCTAATTTATTCCTACTATTATACGATATGTAATGATTCCCAGATCTCATACCTGGGCCCAATTGAAATATAAATAGAAAACATTACCCCCATATTATAGGACATCCCTATGTAGATTTATTTTCATTCAATAACCACATTTTCCATTATTCTTGTCATCAAAGTATATGAAATGACACACAAATCTTAAAACCATGGTATATCTACAACATAATAAAAAAATCAACACCCCTGTGTATGGGTTAGACATACACCGAGTGTTTCTTGTTCAAGAGATTCATGTTACTATGTATCATACATCACAAGATACATAGTGATTCCTAGATATAATGTTCATGGTTTTGCCACAATATAAATTGAAAAATTCCAACTCTGTTTATTGGCAAGACCTCTTTAGAGAGCTCTACATTCAAGAATTATGTGTGGCTTGATTCTTTCCATCATAGATTACATATTGATGCATAGATATGAAACCATGGCTCTATATACAAAAAATATGAATCAAATTCTCAAATATATGTATGGAAAAGACATGTGTAGAGAGTTTTCTATTAAATAACTACATCTATCTTTATTTCTACAACCATATGATACATATTTCTTCCATAATCTCAAATCATAGGACTATTTACAACTTAAATAGAATGAATTACCCCGTCTATATATGGGTACATCCTCTATAGACAGTTTTATGTTCAATAAAAACATCTGGCTTGAATACTTCCACCACATTTTATATAGATAATCCCATATCTCAAATCCAAATTCCACTCACAATACAATCAAAAAAATACATGTCCCCAGTTCAGAGACTAGTATTACATAGGTAACCATATAAGAACTATTGATGGCATGATTCCTTTCATCTCAGTTTTTATATCAATCAAGAACAAAAATTTTGTAGAGTAGGACATCATGTCCATGAATCTATGTTAGGGAACAATTTTCTTCTCCATATCGAAAATTTTTATTAATGTAGCCTAACCTGTAACGCCCCAACCCCAGTTACCTAGAGTTGGTGCATTATTACATAACATTGGCATGATCACAAGAAAGATCAAATCTCAAAATACCGATTGGTTTTGTAGCCTTGGAAACACTAGATATATTCATAAAGTTTTACATTACATCATAAAGTGAAAAAAATACTACAACATATTGTCTCCATAGTCCACACTATTAACCCCTCATAATATCCCTGCAGGTCATTCATAATTTACATCTTCACTTCCTGGGAAAAAATAAACATAGAAAAGGGGTGAGCTCAAATGCCCAGTAAGGATAACAATTTAGCGAAAACATTCATAAATAAGAATAACCATTTAAGGCAATGTATAACTAAAACAAAATCCTTTCAAACTTGAACTTTCAACATAATATGGCATAAGTAAAATTAAATAACACCATTTACTTATTCACATGGATATTATAATAATCGAATAATCACATGCAATATCAATAACCACTTTCATAATGATGGAATGCATATTGCCAGACTATCATAACCACATAGCCAAGGCCTCATGCCTAGACTATAAATAAGATTTTGCCAAGGCCTTGTGCCAAGACACTAGTTTGTCTCATGAGACCTACCGATGCATCGAGGAGCTATAGCGGGCTCCACCTGTCACGTATTAAGTCCAATGCATTCCCATATGAAAAGGTTTAAACATAACATAAACATTCGTTTTAAAACTAGAATACGAAATGTCAATACTTTCACCATAATCCATGAATGGTAGAAAAATAGAACATCCACAGTCAAACATATCACAAAACCTTCAATACAATATAGAAGTTTTGTATCATAATAAATCAACTTTAAATAAGCGTAAAATCCATCAAAGGATGTTGACATAGATGAAATCAAAATTCTTTTTAACGAAATATCTCTTTCTATTTTGAAATCATTTAAGAGTAATATATTTATAAAATAAAACATTTTCTTTGAAAATATTCTTATAATCTTGTAAGGGTAGCTTTGAAGATTTTATAATGGCGAAAAATAGCCACACCCGCCGTATAAGTTAAAAAAACATTCTTACCTTAATTCTGTCGAAAAGGTTAAAAATGACCTTGTTTTGAAAATGACAAAAAGATTCCATTATAAACCGCTTATAAAAGTCAAAAAGTGTATAAATGACTTTAACTCATATTCTAGTAAATAGTAAAAATGTTTTGAAATACATTTTTAAGAAACATGGATGTGGATGATAAAGAGATCCCAGTAGATTATTATGTATAAACAACCTCGGATAATGAAGAGATTGTGAAATAACACTTACCCTATACTTTTCCTTGGTTGGGGTAGGTTAACCTCCTGTATAATGGTGAAATAATGGTTATTAAATTATACAATAATCATATACATTAACATGAAATCATATATGATCTTTTAACATTGATTTGTTAATAATATCTTAGTATTATTGTTGTTTCGGGTGTTAACTTACTAATTTTCTTTTATATGTTTTGTTACATAATCCGTGTTTGTTATGGATAGGTTGTATCATATTTATATCCAGAATTATATCAAGTCCTTAAAAATCATTTTTAAATTATCAAATGATAATTATACTTGAATGGATACGATGGAGAATGAATCTCACCGCGTTCGTGGAGAGGGTAGTCCGTTCGTACGCACGAGCGACAATATCAATATTTTGATATTAATATAATATATAAATGGATGGTATATCATATTTACAGAATAATTAACAAATTATATTTATTATTTACATGAGGTACACATCATTATTATACCCATACAAATAATAATATATTGAATAACAATTACACAACGATGTGGAGACGGTAAGCCGTACGTACGCACGTATGGTGACATGTTATTCAAGGGGTGGATAGAATACTGAATATGGTTGTACCATATTTATAATAAAATCAAAGTATATATATGATACTGGAGTTATTATTTTAGAATGGTAACAACAAAGGAAGAAGAAGTGGAAGAAGAAAGGAACTTGGAAAAGGGTGGTGAAATCATTACCTCTTCTTCGGTTTCTTCCTTTTGATTTGATCAAAAGGGCTCCATAGGTTGGATTTCTGATCAAAATAAAGCCTCTAGGTTGTAGTGAGGGATGTTGAGAGAGTATTTGGTCAGAGTTTGGCCGAACTAAAAGGATTTTACGGTGAGAATAATCTAGAAGGAGGAGTGCCCTTTTATAAGAGGGGTTAGGGGCACCTTTGGAAAAGCTAGAAATATTAATTTATAATATATTAATATTCGGTTTATAATGGATCCAAAGTTGATTATTTAAATGTTAAGTTGGTGATAGGTCGAAAACCACTAAACCAATAGAATTTAGACAGGTTTGGGTCAATATATTTACCCTATATTTAAGTATTAACTCTAAGTTAATTAGTTTCACTTTTACAGTGTCTCTTTGTATTTTTATATTATATGGTTAATAAACATACCATATACATCCAAGAGACCCCCAAGTGGACCATTAATGATGAACCTATCATGATATAAGTCTCTTGGCCGAACCTTAGATTTTTATGAATTTAATATAAATTAATAATATAATATTTGTTTTAAAAACTCTTTTATGTCAATTTTGACACTATTCAATAATTGATTTTTTTTAAAATCATAACAGAATGATTACTTCTAAAAACGTTAATTGAATCCATACTAACATGTCATATTAACCTAGAAAATTAGTGTAATTCCTAAAAAGCCTCATATTCTATTTATTTGGGAATTTATAATATCAATTATTTTAATTTTTTACAATTATGGTAATTACTGCATCACCATTGTGTCATAAATAAATTAAATTATATAAAGTCTAAAAATTATAAATAAAATATCATTATGTAGGAAATATTTTTATATTTCTATTTAATATTTAAAATTGAATTTATCTTATGCATAACCCTATATTAAAAATGTTTTAGTAAATAAACATTGATTTTAACTCTTTTAACTCTTCTTTGAATTAAATAATAATAAATGTCCTAATCTAATCCAAGTGGACCTAAATGATAATATTTTATTCCTAAGGCTGTTTTGGTCGATATACACTTGTCCAATATAATTAGGACATGTGTTAGGGTAATATTAATATCATATTTACCCTTAATTACCCTATTTACTTTTAACCGTGGTAAATAAAAGTAAAAAGTTACTATTAACCAAAAATTATTTTCATCTCGTTGAACCACATTTTACTTATTGATATTAACCATGTCTCTCGGATTTTTTAAATTCCATTCAAAGAAGCGGTAAAATTATGTTTTATGAAAAATTCAGTTTTTTTAACTACCACTTTGTAGTTTCACTATTCATCAAAAATTGAAGTTTTTCAGAACAATGCCAAAATTTCACCCTAAGCTATAATTGATATTCCGAATTAAAAAATGATGTCTATTTTACAAAATTCCAAAAATATAAGTTGCATTAATTAATTTTATAATTAATTCCCATTGTAACAACAAATAGCGTGTTTTTAATAAACAATATATATCAAAAGATTGATAATTGTTTATGTCCAATTTCAAAGTGAAATTAATTCTAATGAACACCATTAGATAAAATTGTAAAAATTTATTCTAATTATACTTTAAAACAACTCAAATACATAATTTATCACTATTAATTATTTTGATTAAAAAAGTTGTTTTTAATTAAAATTTAGTAATTTTAACTATTCATCAAAATATTAAAGTTATCCGAAAAGTACCAAAATTTCACCTTAGGCTAAATTCGATATTTTGAATCCAAAAATGAAGTCCATTTTGAAATATAAAATATATATAATTTCAAAAGGTAGGTATTACTATTCATAACAGCTAGTTTGATTGGTTATGGTGTGTTAGTACTCGGTGTTGCGTACGACACACGCTATCACATTATTCAAAGAGAAGCGTACCGTAGAAGCTTGGGGTGTTACATTCTCCCCTCCTTCAGATTATTTCATCCTCGAAATTTCTAGAATATTTATCACATGAAATGACTCGGGTGGTTCTTCATCATAAGTTCCTCGGGTTCCCACGTTGCCACTTCCATCTTATGGTTTCTCCACAAAACTTTTACCAGACGCGTCGTCCGGTTTCTCAGCACTTGTTCTCTCATATCAAGAATCTTGATGGGCTCTTTGCAATAAGACAGATCGGGTTCCAGTTCTAATTCTTCATTGGTGTGTACATGTGTTGGGTCAGGCATGTATTTCCTCAATAGAGATACATGGAACACATCGTGAACTTTGGAGAGACTTGGCGGCATTGCCAATCGGTAAGCTACAGCCCCAATTCGTTCTAGAATTTCGAAAGGTTCGATGTACCTGGGACTCAATTTACCTTTCTTACCAAAACGTATGACTCCCTTCCATGGAGATACCTTTAGGAAAACATGATCACCAACTTGAAATTCCAAATCCTTCCTTAGATTATCTGCATAGCTCTTCTGCCTACTTTGAGCTGCTTTGATGTGATTTTGGATTACCTTCACCTTTTCCATTGTATCCTCCACCAGTTCTGGACCTACAAGTTTTCTTTCACCGACGTCATCCAAACAGGTTGGTGTACGACATCTATTTCCGTATAACGCTTCATATGGTGCCATCTGAATACTCGAATGGAAGGTATTGTTATAAGAAAATTCTACCAGAGGTAAATATTGATCACACATACCCTGAAAGTCAAGTGAGCAAGATCTCAACATGTCTTCTAAGGTTTGAATAGTCCGTTCTGATTGTCCGTCTGTCTGAGGATGGTAAGCAGTGCTCAAATGAAGTTCAGTATCCAGGGATTTCTGAAATTGTTTCCAAAATCTTGAATTAAGACGGGGATCACGATCAGAAACAATCGATAGGGGTACTCCATAATGTCTCACAACTTCATTAATATATAGTCTTGCTAGATGTTCCAGTGGTAGATCTTCTCTTATAGCACGAAAATGTGTTGAATTGGTAATATGATCAACAATAACCCATATTGCATCGTTCCTTCTAGGATTCTTTGGTAGCCCCATGAAAAATTCCATCGTAATATTGTCCCATTTCCACTCCGGTATGGGAAGAGGTTGCATGACCCCTCCAGGCTGTTGCCTTCCAGCTTTCACTTGTTGACAAACCATACATCTTGACACAAAATCAGCAATCTCTCTCTTCATGTTGTCCCACCAAAAATGTTCCTTCTAATGTCTATAAATTTTGGTGATCCCAGGGTGTACAGAGAAATTGGAACTATGAGCATCATCCAGTAATTCCATTTTTAGATCAGGTAAATCGGGAACACAAAGTCTATTCCCGAATTTCAAAATTCCATCTTTATAGACATAGTCTCTCAATATCCCATCATTCACAGCTTTAATCATCTTTTAAATTCTTCATCATCGGTCTGATAACTCTTAATACTTTCTAGTAAAGATGGTTTTGCAACCATTTGAAAAATAATTGATGTTTCGCCTTCCCTGGTTATTCCCATGTCCATCTTCACTAGATCCCTGAAAATTGGATCCCTTTTAATTCTCATATTGTTCAAAACTCCATGGTCTTTTATGCTCAAAGCATCTGCCACCTTGTTTTCCTTCCTCGAGTGGTAGTGTATCGTGCAATCATAATCCTTGAGTAATTCAAGCCATCTCCTTTTCCTCATGTTGAGTTCTTTTTGTGTGAAAATATACTTCAAACACTTTTTATCAGTATAAATCTCACATATTTCACCATAGTGGTAGTGCCTCCATATCATTAAAGAAAAGATCACAGCTGCTAACTCAATATCATGAGTAGGATAGTTTTGTTCATGAATTTTCAACTATCGTGATGCATTGGTAATAACACTATCATTCTGCATAAGGACACAACCAAGTCTTTTCTTCGTTGCATCACTATAAATAACGAACCCATCATTCCCAGATGGTAGAGTCAATATAAGAGCATTGACTAATCTCCTCTTCAGTTATTCGAAACATTCTTTAAACTCTTTTGTCCAAACAAATTTAACCCCTTTACGTGTGAGCTTCGTTAATGGGTTAGCCAATCGGGCAAAATTCTGGACGAAACGTCGACAATAACCTGCCAAACCAATAAAACTGCCTTCCTCAGTTATACTCGTAGGTGCTGGCCATTCTTGGATTGCCTTGGTCATAGAAGGATCAACAGAGATTCCATCTTTAGAGACAATATGGCCAAGAAAAAAATTCTCTTGAATCCAGAATTCACACTTTCTAAACTTCCCATATAATTCATGCCTCCTCAGAGTCTTCAAGATAATGCACAAGCGATTTTCATGATCTTCGTAGGTTTTGGAGTATACGAAGATATCATCAAAAAATACCATCACAAATTCATCGAGATACTCCTTGAAACCCTATTCATCAGATCCATGAATACAGAGGGTGCATTAGTCAATCCAAAAGGCATTATAGTAAACTCCTAATGCCCATACCTGGTTCGAAATGATGTCTTCGGAATGTCATCCTTCGTTACACACAACTGATGGTATCCAGATCGATGCTCAATCTTTGAAAAGTATTGAGCTCCATGCAGTTGGTCAAATAAATCATCAATTCGAGGTAGGGGATACTTGTTCTTTATTGTTATATCATTGATCTCCCCGTAGTCGATACATAACCTCATAGATCCATCTTTCTTTTTAACAAAAAGAACAGGGGCTCCCCATGGAGAAACACTAGGGTGAATAAATCCTTAATTACTCAATTCCTCTAGTTGTTTCTTTAGTTCAACTAATTATACATTGGTCATTCTATAAGGGTTCTTCGATATAGGCCTTGATCCAGTAATTAAATTAATGGAAAACTCAACTTCTCGTTCTGAAGGATGTCCAGGTAAATCTTCCGGAAATACATCTACAAAATCTTTCACAACAGGTACATCCTCTATTTGAACATTCCTTTCCTCACCAATAGTTATTTCATTCTCTTCCTCCCCAATAATTGAATTTAGTTGAGCTACTGGGAGTGGATCTAAATAATAATTAGGTGGTGACGATTCTGCTCTAAAGATAAGGTGTTCCTTATCATTATCATCAAGAATCGTAACCTCTTTCTTCTTACAATAAATCTTTGCATCATAGTCCGAAAGCCAATCCATATCAAGGATTATATCAAACTCAATCATAGGTATGACGATTAGATCAGCAGATAAAGAACATTTATGTGCTCTAATGGGGACTGATTCGCAAAACATTGTTGAAATGATACTTCCCTTAGGAGTTTTAACTAACAACTCCCTTGTTAAATCAAATTGGAAATATCTAATTTTCTTAGAAAACTGGGAAGGTATGAAACAATGCGATGATCCAGAATCAAATAATGCATTTTCTAAACTTGAGGAAACCATTAAATTACCGACCACCACGTCTTTCGAAGCTTCTACCTCAGAAGTAGTGATAGCATAAGCTTGGCCTTGATCCATTGGCCTTTTCTGAGGTATGTTTTCTTGACGTTTAGGACATTCATTTGAATAATGTCCCATCTCCCTGCAATTGTAGCATTGAACATTGGTAGCTACTTTCTTCCCCTTTCAATCACGAGCTTGGTGGCCTTTTTCACCACACTTGTAATAGACACCCATTCCCTTCAAGAAAGTACCAGGGTGTTTCTTCCTGCATTTACCACAGGATGGATATTCAACCTTTCCCTTCATCCCCTTATTTCCATTCCCAGATTGATCAGCAGGTCTCTTCTTATCTTTCTTTCCTTTAAAGTCATAAGACATAGAGAATTCCTTTTCGGTCTTGATAGCACATGAGACAATGTCTTCGTACGATGAAAAGTATTTTGAGACTAATGCTCGACAAATAAATGGTTTTAACCCATCAAAGAAACGTTCAATAGTACTTCTTGGGTTACGTATATAATCACCAGCATACCTTGCTAACCTTGTAATGTTATCCTCATACTTTGTGACATTCTCATCCTCCTTCTGTCTCAGACTCAGAAATTTCCTTTCCAAATCTGCTCGATGGTCGCGAGGAAAGTATTTTTCTAAAAACATATCTTTGAACTCCCTCCATCCCATATTTGATACTTCATCATCTGCCTTCGTGTTTTGAATCAATGACCACCATTGATCAGCATCTCCAGTGAGGCGGTAAACTACCATGATAACTTATTCCCTTTCACTGCTCCCCAAAGCCTGAAATATTTTATCTAGGGAATTTATCAATTGCTCAGCTACTAAGGGATTTGTACTCTCATTGAACGTTGGTGGTTGTTGCCTCATGAATCGATCTAACATTTATCCTCCATGCTGTGGATTAGGGTTCTCCATACGGGTAAGGTTATTATTCATAACCTGAGTGAGTTGTCCCAGTATAGTGATTAGCTGATCGGCACCAGTTGCATCACCAGCTCCACTATGATTATCTTGAGTAGGAGGGAAATCCCTACATGGAGTGCGTGCATTGATTCAGTTTCCATTTCTTCCACTAGGCACCATTTCTAAACAATGGCATAAACTAGATCAGTTTATGAATCAAAATACATAATCCCATACTTATAAAACACTTAACATAAATTGAACTATTTTTGGATATAATCCATAATCATAAGAATGTTTTCTTTGAGAGAGTATATACTCAGAAACCCTTCATAATGATTTTTAAAGAAAATGAGAGTTATCCTAAGCATATCCCCCGAGAGTGTTGTAACTAGATTACATCAAGGCCTGTTGTCGTGCACCAGTTCTCGTTCGAGTCTAGCTCAAAGCAGTGTTTTCAGGTTTTACCCCTAGGTACATCTGTGCCAGAGTCGCCTCTACCTGCTCGTATCCAGACAGGGATGTATTGCCCGGAAAACTCACAAAATCTCTACAATACAAAAATTCTAGGAAATTATTATATACTAATCCTCAAAGTTCATCTTTGGTCTACGTGCTCTAATCAGAGTTTATCTAAATCTAGCTTCCAAGGTTTGTACTAAACTTCCTCTGATACCAACTGTAACACCCCGACCCTAGTTACCTAGAGTCAGTGCATAATTACATAACATTGGCATGATCACAAGAAAGATCAAATCATGAAAGACTGAATGGTTTAGTATCCTTCAAAACACTATATATATTCTTAAAGTTTTACATTACATCATAAAGTGAAAAACTACTATAACAACATATTGTCTCAATAGTCCACACCATTAACCCCTCATAATATCCCTGCAGGTCATTCATAATTTACTTCTTCACTTCCTGGAAAAAAATAAAACATAGAAAAGGGGTGAGCTCAAATGCCCTGTAAGGAAAACAATATAGCAGAAACCTTCATAAATAAGAACAAACATTTAAGTCAATGTATAACTAAAACAAAAGCCTTTAAAACATGAACTTTCAACATAGTATGGCATAAGTAAAATGAAATAATTCCATTTACATATACACATGGATATTCTACTAATTGAATAATCAAATGAAATATCAATAACCAGTTTCATAATGATGGAATGCATAATGCTAGACTATCATAACCACATAGCCAAGGCCTCGTGCCAAGACTATAAATAAGATTTTTCCAGGGCCTTGTGATAAGACACTAGTTTGTCTCATGAGACCTACCGATGCATCGAGGAGCAATAGCGGGCACCACCCTTCACATATTATGTCCAATGCATTCCCATATGAATAGGTTTAAACATAACATAAACATTCGTATTAAAACTAGCATACGAAATGTCAATACTTTCACCATAAACCATGAATGGTATAAAAATAGCACATCCACAATCAAAAATATCACAAAACCATCAATACAATATAGAAGTTTTGTATCATAATAAATCAACTTTAAATAAACGTAAAATCCATCATAGGATGTTGACATAAATGAAATCAAAATTATTTTTAATGAAATATTCTTTCTATTTTGAAATCATTTAAGAGTAATAAATTTATAAAATAAAACATTTTCATTGAAAATATTCTTATAATCTTGTAAGGGAAGCTTTGAAGATTGTATAACGGCGGAAAATAGCCGCACCCTCCGTATAAGTTAAAATAACATTCTTACCTTAATTCTGTCGAAAAGGTTAAAAAGGACCTTGTTTTGAAAATGACGGAAAGATTCCTTTATAAACCATTTATAAAAGTCAAAAAGTTTATAAATGAATTTAACTCATATTCTAGTATATAGTATAAATATTTTGAAATACATTTTTACGAATCATTGACGTGGATGATAAAGAGATCCCAATAGATTATTAAGTATAAACAACCTTGGATAATGAAGAGATTGTGAAATAACCCTTACCTTGTACTTTTCCTTGGTTGGGGTAGGTTAACCTCCTATATAATGGTGAAATAATTGTTATTAAATTATACAAGAATCATATACATTAATATGATATCATATATGATCTTTTAACTTTGATTTGTTAATAATATCTTAGTATTGTCATTGTTTCGGGTGTTAACTTACTCGTTTTATTTTATATGTTTTGTTACATAAGACGTGTTTGTTAGGGATAGGTTGTATCTTATTTATATCCATAATGATATCAAGTCCTTAAAAATCATTTTTAAATTATCAAATGATAATTATACTTGAATGGATACGATGGAGAATGAATCTCATCGCGTTCGGGGAGACGGTAGTCCGTACGTACGTACGAGCGACAATATCATTCTTTTGATATTAAAATAATATATAAATGGATGGTATATCATATATAAAGAATAATTAACATGTTATATTTATTATTTACATGAGTTACACATTATTATTATACCCATCAAAATAATAATATATTGAATAACAATTACACCACAACGTGGAGACGGTAAGCGGTACGTACGCACGTATGGTGACATGTTATTCAAAGGGTGGATAGAATAACGAATATGGTTGTACCATATTTATAATAAAATCACAGTATATATATGATACTGGAGTTATTATTTTATAATGGTAACAACAAAGGAAGAAGAAGTGGAAGAAGAAAGGAACTTGGAAAAGGATGGTGAAATCATTACCTCTTCTTCGGTTTCTTACTTTTGATTTGATCAAAAGGGATCCTTAGGTTGGCTTTTGGATCCAACTAAAGCCTCTAGGTTGTAGTGAGGGATGTTGGGAGAGTATTTGGGAAGTTTTTTGCCGAACCAAAAGGCTTTGAAGCTGTGAAGAAATGAGAAGGAGGAGTGCCCTTTTATTAGAGGGGTGAGGGGCACCTTTGGAAAAGCTAGAAATATTAATTTATAATAAATTCATATTCGGTTTCTAATGGCTCCAAAGTTTATTATTTAAATGTTAAGGTGGGGATAGGTCTAAAACCACTAAAACAATAGAATTTATATGGGTTTGGGTCATTATATTACCCATATCATTAACTATTAACTCTAAGTTAATTAGTTTCACTTTTACAATGTCTCATTGTATTTTTATATTATATGGTTACTAAACTTACCATATACATCCATGCGACCCCCAAGTGGTCCATTAATGATGTACCTATCATGATATAAGTCTCTTGGCTGAACCTTAGATTTTTAGGAATTTAATATCAATTAATAATATAATATTTGTTTTAAAAACGTTTTTATGTCAATTTTGACACTATTCAATAATTGATTTTCATAAAAATCATAATAGAATGATTACTTCGAACAAAGTTAATTGAATCAATCCTAACATGTCATATTAATCTATAAAATTAGTGTAATTCATAAAAAGTCTCAAATTATATTTATTTGGGAATTTATAATATCAATTATTTTAATTTTTCACAATTATGGTAATTACTGCATCATCATTGTGTAATAAATAAATTAAATTATTTAAAGTCCAAAAATTATAAATAAAATATCATTATGTAGGAAATCTTTTTAGATTTCTAATGAATATTTACAACCGAATTTATCTTATGTATAACCCTATATTATAAATGTTTTAGTAAAAAAACATTGATTTTAACTCTTTTAACTCTTCTTTGAATTAAATAATAATAAATGTCCTAATCTAATCCAAGTGGACCTAAATGATAATATTTTATTCCTAAGGCTGTTTTGGTCGAGATACACTTGTCCAATAGAATTAGGACATTGTTAGGGTAATATTAATATCATTTTTACCCTTAATTACCCTATTTACTTTTAACCGTGGTAAATAAAAGTAAAAGGTTACTATTCACCAAAAAATATTTTCATCTCGTTGAACCACATTTTACTTCTTGATATTAACCGTGTCTCTCGGATTTTTGAAATTCCATTCACAGAAGCAGTAATATTATGATTCATGAAAAATTGAGTTTTTTTAACTACCACTTAGTAGTTTCACTATTCATAAAAAATTGAAGTTTTTTAGATTAATGCCAAAATTTCACCCTAATCTATAATTGATATTCTGAATTAAAAAATGATTTCTATTTTACAAAATTCCAAACATATAAGTTGCATTAATTAATTTCATAATTAATTCCCGCTGTCACAACAAATAGTGTGTTTTTAAGAAACAATATATATCAAAAGATTGATAATTGTTTATGTCCAATTTCAAAGTAAAATTAATTATAATGAACACCATTGTATAAAATTGTAAAAATATATTCTAATTATACTTTAAAACCACTAAAATTCATAATTTATCACTATTAATTATTTTGATTAAAAAAGTAGTTTTTAATTAAAATTTAGTAATTTTCACTATTCATCAAAATATTACAGTTATCCGAAAAGTACCAAAATTTCACCTTAGGCTAAATTTGATTTTCCGAATCAGTAAATGAAGTCCATTTTTAAATATAAAATATATATAATTTCAAAATGTAGGTATTACTATTCATAACGACTAGTTTGATTGGTTATGGTGTGTTAGAACTCGGTGTTGCGTACGACACACGGTATCACATTATTCAAAGAGAAGTGTACCGTAGAAGCTTGGGGTGTTACATAACCCTACACACATAAATAATCTATGTAGGGGACCATTTAGCTAACCATTATATAATAAATCACAAAGGGGATAAGATAGAATGATCCTCTCCACTGCATATTAGTCTAGTCTATGCAGAGAGATCTCCAAAAAGGAGTTGATTATGGAATGATTCCTTCAATTATAATATGTATAGGGAATCCTTGGTATCCCCAATCAATGAAATGTATATACTTATATATAATTAGTTATAACCCATATTGGCTCACTTTGTCTGTATACGTGTCATGTTTAAGCACAACATGCTATCATATAAAATAAATCTAAGCGAGAAGGGATCTTTCTTATAGCTACCCATCAATATGAATATTCATGGATAAAATGTGTTTCCCAATTCTAAATTCACCCAAACAATGGAATGTTTCCCCATTGATATATTTATTAATTTCAAGTTAACTCCCACATCATTACAACATAATTATAAACTATAAGGAAAATACCTATATCACATGAAATTATTCAACATGAGAAATACATCCCCACTGTAATTGTGAAAATCATCGCCCATCACCATTCCATAAAAAGGACCACAAGAACCTGACCCTGATCAACCACAATATAGGATCCTTCTATAATCTATTACATACCTCAACCCATATTCACACTTCATCTCATTAGTTCCTTGGGTTTCCTCAATATAGTCATGACCTCTATATTAGATACACAATCGATCTATTTGACCATGAAAAATGTGTATCAACATAAGTAATATAGAACTATAATCCATAGGCATATTTCACCTACAATAAGGGCCTTTTAATCCATGTGAGTCCTTACATCATTACAATGGAACTCATCATCTTAGAGTGATTCATGATAATTTTCACCATGATTTTATCATTCCCTTAATTAAGACCCAAGAACCTAGAGTCATAATTTAAAAAATTGTATCCTCAAAATGAAAAATACTTCCAGAGTACTCTTGACCATGGGTATTCTAATTAGGCTATTATGTAACATTCCCCTTATATTACGTCAATGAGAATGATGAACGTAAACTAAATTGACATTGGTCAAAGATGTACGAACATAAAAGATATCCTATGATTTTATTCATCAAATGACCTTAAACTCTAGTTAAGGAGAAATAAAACTTCTCATGTTGAAAAACCTCAAAGGGAATCCTGGAATTTTTTTTCTCTAATCTTTATTCATTTTATCTCGGTAGTTTAGGTAAATATTGAGCATAAATAAACAAGAAATTGATATTATGGGGTCCATCACGAGGCTCTATTAAAGAAGGTTATGCTCAATGGACCCCTTGGAATATGAAAAATCTATAATAATGATTTATCATATATCCTAGGTGTGATAATGTATTATTTCATTTCCGAATAAATTTTCTGTTGCTAAAAAAATCATGAATATTAAATTTTCCATAACCCACATTCATGAATTTGATGTTTGAGGTGGCACAAAAATATTCCTTGAGTTAGAATCCATCGATTTGGACCCTATGGACCTCGGGCTCCTAGTATATTTGTTATTCCTTGAGGAAAAGTGGTAACATGAAACAATTTATCCAAAATTGCACTACATTGATGCTCTATTTAATTGAATCCTTGTAAAAGAGATTTTTCCAAGAGGATGTTTGGTCCTAGAGGAGATCCCCCAACTTAAATCTAGGAATTATTGTCTCAACTATGTTGAATATGGTCTTCTGCCATTATTAATGGTTAAATTATACCAATCGGTTTCAACCTCTAGTTAACTCTGATATTCATGGACCATGATCAACAATCCCCATAACTCGACTATTCATGTTGAGTCGACATACTTTATGTTACGTCACCATGTATTATACCCTTTCTCATATAATGAATAATGTGTTCCATTCTCTAATATTTTGACGACCCACATGATGTGACATAAAACAACATTGGAATAGGGCTTTAGCATCCCAACAAAACAATTAAACATCCATAAGGGTCTAGAACAAATATTTGATAGCTCTTTTCTCAATACCCCACTTCCTCATAGTGAAATTTTAGTTCTCACAAATCAATCATGGAACTTGGAAAATAGTAGGGAACCCTTTGCAGGAAAATGCCCATAAGACCTGCGTGATAATAAATAGGGGTCGTCCACCCACCAAATACTGAAATTTACAACTTTTATGAAAGGATATCAAATCCTCGTGAGCCTTAGAAACACCACGTTAAAACTCATCAGCTTAGGTTGTTTTGGGATATTACCCAGCATGTTTTCTCTATTCGATATTCATTAGTTCAAACATTTGGGTTATCACTTACACAACACATATTCCAACAAACGATGTGGAATCAAAATACCTAATATTTCAATATACATCAAACCCAATCTCATTATTTATATATGTTGTAAGAAATCATTATAGATATTGATCCCTCGTAGAACGAAGGGTTCCATAACCCTTCATGAACACTCATTATTCATAATATAAATTATGAATGTAGGATATTTGAACCCATCAAGAACACTTGTTTATTCTAATTTCCATAAATATTTTTTACTCTAAAAACATTACTGAATAACCATCATTCACATCCACAAATGATTATGAGCTAAAATACGGCAAAATAAAGCACAAAAACAGTCTAGCTTGAAAGACCGTAAAATATCAAATTGATGGAGACACTATACTCGCTAGTTTGAAAACCCAAAAGGGATGTGAAATAACACAATCTCTACTCACTATTCATTAAATTTTTGTGATGTAAGAAATATATATTATTTATGAAATAGAAATGGAACAAAACATTTTAGGATAATGAACAATAAAGGGAGGCATGATTAAAATCCATGTCCCCACCCACTAATATTTTCTCATATGAAGCTTAGGAAAAAGTTATGGAAATTTAAAAAATTATACAAAGACTATAAGAATCATTATTTTCTCATATAAAAATAATTATATGCTTACTATGGTCAATGAATTGAGATGAAATTAGAGAACTCTGCATATGGGACCAATATTTTCACAAACGATACTTTCAAATTAGGTGATCCAAATATGTCCCATGTAGATACAAGACTGTGGATGATTGTGCCATTAATTATTTTTTAAAATTATTTAATTATTGTCTGTTAGGATTCATTCCATAAATATAATGTATTTCAGTTTACTTTATATTTTAGAAATTTATAGTAATCATTGATAAACGATTTGATATCAAGTAAATGAAATTCTGTACCCATCATTAATGAAATAAAACCTGACAATGAGTTATAATGTAAATAATATTTATTCAATATTAATCTATAAATTATGGAAGGAACCTCCACATTATAGAGTCCCAATATGGTTCATAAATAATTTAAACCCAATCATTTATAGATTAAGAGACAATATGGCCATCTATGTTAACTAAATGAACATGAGTACAGAGAGAGGTGTAAATTGATCGTTGTAGTGTTTTCTACTACATTTCATTAGCTGATTCCTTATGATGGAGAGTCTAAATAAGATCATAATACTTTATCACTTTTCTCAATATTCACTAATAAGGATGCTGAAATCTAAATATGGTTGTTTGAGCAAGCTATGATCTCTTACTTTTCTTTTACCTGTCCAATCTAACCATCCATCCGATATCACAATAGAGAGAGATTTTTATGTCTCTACTCAAGAACCTCTTAATTTTATATTATTAATTAAAAAAAGATTCTTTTCATGGAAACAATGTCATTACCCCTAGATTCTGGCTAGCAATTTATTATTTGGGATAATCTATAGCATGTTATCATACAACTGCGGACAATTGAAGCCACCATCTTCAAACTCATAAAAGTGATTGTGAATACATTTTTCATGGTAATTAATATTATCTGCTGGAGTTTCCATAATCAGGGTGTTTATTATCATTGAAATGTTTCTTTATGGTATGATATTTTTTGAATGAGGAGTATTCCAGGCCGATGATGAAGACAGGGAAGGAGTGACAACAATTTCTCCTCCAACCAATACATCATCTGTCACTAGAATAGATGGGTTGGCCAAATTAATAAAACATTCCAAATTAATGATAATTTCATCACTATGATGAGAGATCTTCCATTGATGATTCCACTAATCTGGAATGACATACACTAGTACAAAATATATTGGGATTGGGGAAGTGTAGGGCCTCTCAACCTGCAAGATTAGTATGTTAAAAATACCGCTCGAGTGTGTTTGGACACATGATCGGGAATTATTGTAAGGTTAGAAGATAGATTTATCTATAGTTGGAAAAATAATCCTAGTATTTTTGTATTCTAATTGAATCAAATGTGAACATTGGTCAATAATTATTGGATTTATTTCTCCTCAAATTCCAACAAAGGGAAGAGGGGAACCCATCTAAATATAAAAAAATGGAGATAATTTATTTTGGAGTGTATAGATCATATATAACCATCATGTCTATGAGATCTATATGAACCCCATACTAGATGTTGATTTTTGTGGAACACTCATCAAAAGTACATCATTAATTATCAATAAATAACTCAGTCAGTGTAGGATAGTGAATAAAGTTGAAACAACCACACAGACTCAACATATCAATCACCTTATTCTAACCTAATGACATTGCCTCATTCCCAGAAACATTAAAACTCCTGGGATGGAATGAATCATGATGAATATTGTTTAAATTCTGATATTTGTATCATTGTAAATAATCCCCATTATAGAAAAATAATAATTGGAAAGGTCTACCAATCTGGTAAGTGATGCTTCCATTTTGGATCTGACTAAGGAGTTAACAAAGGTGAGCATGAGTTGGCATAGCTAGATTATTTGTTTTCCAATACACCAATTGGGATTCCATAAACAAGGTAGAAAAATTAATTCCCAAGATTGAATCAATGGATGGAAAATTCCATTTGTTTAATAACATGGATAAAAACCCCATATTATAGGTCTTGAGGATACCTATGCTCTCACATGATAACCCCATGAGGCATACTCCACATCTTCAAGAATTCCACAATAAGAGAATTTTCATTTTCATAAATTGTTTTGATGGACATTGTTGAGGACATATACTGGTTAGATAAGTCCTAATACAATAATAGAATATGTTTATCAATTCCATAAGAGAAAAAATCGAGCATAGGTACAGCTCTTTATTTAACATCACTATTACAATGGAGAGAATGTCCTTTAACAAGATTGGATTTTGTGTTGGGTTATCCAAAGCATATAGAGAATGAAGGAATTAATAACACATCTCACCTCAAGGAGGACTTCCTCTAAATTGGTAAATTTCAAAAAATTTGATCCTTTATTCTCCATGAGATAGATAAATTGAATTACTGTTGGGACAACAACAGCTTATCCCCTCTCTGAGGAGCTCTGATAAACAATACACATTAAACATCTAAATCAATGTCTCCTCATGGATATGGATGACCTATAGTTGAATTTTTAATTTTGAAAAACTCTTCTTATGTCAGTATGAACATTCCCATTCATCCAAATTCTTAACACTGTGATTAAATTCCATCAATTAACTCCAACTACTTCATGATTTTTTCAATGAGGGGAAAATAAATCTTGAGTAACATTTAGTAATGGGTTGATGGGTAATATTTTGACCATATAGAACCAGATTGTGGTTATCTAATATATATGATATTCCATTGAATGGTTCCATAACCAGTTTCAAATTTTAATAAAAAAAATTCAGAATAAAATCATGAGAATATGATAACTAGTTATATGGAATATTATAGTCAATTGAAGGAATGAAATTATTTTCAAGAATAGTAAGTATAAAAAATGTAGTATGTTCAAAAAATGATAATTATGAAGTTTAGATGGGGGAATCTGCCTCAAAAACACATTTTCAGAAATTACGTGGTACTGAGGGATGGTATTGAAATTCAATAAATCATAGGATTTCAATCAGCTACATTAGGATACATTAGAAAACTGGAATCCATCTGCAAAAGAGTATGAAACATACAAGAGATGAAGTACAATCCATTAAATGGATTCCATTAAATAAAAAAGTAATGTAAGAAAAATAACAATATTGAATGAACCATATATGATATTTTAATCACATGAAATGTCATATGTCTCATCAATCATGTGACCTCCGTAAACACCTCACATTCGTATTATCTACTTTTATATATCATGATAATGTGACTATATGGAGGTCATGAGAGTCACACAATGATCATGAAATAATGAAAAAAATGTTCCATTGAACCAATAAAATCATGTGAGATTGCCCCATAGTCAAATACGTGAATCATAGCATGAGGAAAATATTGTTAAATAATTTACAGATCAATTAAGAA
This sequence comes from Viscum album, assembly GCA_963277665.1. Taxonomy (NCBI): domain Eukaryota; kingdom Viridiplantae; phylum Streptophyta; class Magnoliopsida; order Santalales; family Viscaceae; genus Viscum; species Viscum album. The sequence continues at coordinate 1,196,711,358 of OY728121.1, read as the reverse complement.
TGCCTTGAGAAAAAATTGATCACATGATGAGATCATTCAATTGGATCTTGTGAATGGTTCTTATGACATGGGTTACATGAATTTGTCTTGTGAAGATTCATATGACACATGAGATTTCATGAACCCTATCGATTTTATTCATCAATGGAATGATCGTCTCCCTCACATCCCTATTTATAGGGTTCCCAAAATAATACTAACTATGACTAATAAAAGAAAAATACATTTGAAACACTGACCAGTGGAAGACAAAAAGAGTCAAGTGGGAATTAACAATCCTATAATACTAGGCCATGTCCTTGAAGAACACTCCTATGATAGTGGAATTTGTTGATGAAAACTAGTTGAGAATTTAAAATACTAGGATCAAAGACATACCCAAGGTAAAGGTAGTATTTCCAATGAAAAATGAATAAAGGGGAACCATGAATAAATGTTGACCCATAGAATCAGTTAAGAAAATTGCATGACTTATAGGAAGGCATGTGATATCATTACCCTGGGAGAATTATGTAATGGATTCATGAATTCTATGTGATTTTTTCATGATCATAAGAATCCCCTTTGATTGTCCCTCCTCCTTTTGTGAAGTACTCTAGATATGTTTTGATGTTCATACAAAGGATGTCAGATGAGTTACTTTGATTAGGATTCATGTCAACCAATATAAATTTGAAAATCACCCTAATCCTCTTTTAAAATTAAATATGAATAATGTAGAAGCATCATGTGATGGTTGTTATACTGATTTTTATGCAATGGGGTTATATAATTGCCTGGCCAGTTCAATGATCATGAATGATTACTAGTGGAATGTTATCTATGTCATGAAAAATACTTTGGTTATGTCACATTCATCATTAAAAGGCCCTATGACATGTCTATTTAATCATTTAATGACCCTATAGATCCATAGTGTAACATCCCAAGTAAGTAAAGAATAATAGATATTTTTATCTATGTCTATTAATGAATTATATAGTGTTTTAGAGGCATAAAATGAAAAAAAATCCAATCTTAAGCATGGAATACACTAATATTTTTAAAAGATTATTTTACTACCTTTTGATGGAAAACCTTTTATAAATCTATATTTTGACAATTTTATAAGCTATTTTTGTCAAAATAAACTTATTCTTTACGATTGGGACATCAAAATTTACTTTGTGTGGATTTTTGGAATTTTTCTGACAATGTTAATTTTTTTAATGAATATTGAAAAATACTGCATTTTACATCAAAACTGCTTTTTAATCTAATTTATTTATATGATTAGATTATATTTTGAATTGTTTTTAAAGTTAAATTAGATTATTTTTACCATTCAATCCAATGGTGGTTATTAGGATTAATTTCTCTTTGGAATTGGGCATAAACTAATGCCAAGCTTTTCATAGATATTGTTTCAAAAAAACCCGCTATTTGTTTTGACAATGGGAATTATTTTTAAATCAATTATTGAAAGTTCTGTGTTTGGAATTTTGTAAAATGGATTAAATATTTGGAATCAGAAGGTCTAAATTATGTAATCAAGAGTCTTTTGATTTTGGACATTATGAATAGTAACGACGGTAATTATCTTTAATTATCTTGATTAATTAGTAATCAGGTAGTTAAGGATATTAACATAATATCATAATAATATAAAATTGACACCAAAATGTGTCCTAATTATATTGGTTGTCTCATGGCCGACCATGGGATGTCTTGTGCCAATCTTGGGGGCCCCATGAAATCACTTTTGTGACAAAGTGACTTTTTATCTTTTTATTTTTTAAAGAATGTTAAATGTTACAAAGAATGCATCACCTAAGTAAAATATTTTTAATATTTTCTAAATAAATGATCTTTTGTACTATAAAAAGTAATTGGAATGATAATAATATTTTCTACATCATAGTATTTTTTATATAATTTTTATACATTATATAAATTAAATTATTTATGACATCATAATGATGTAGTGATGAACTCATTATTTGACGATTTAAATAAAATGGAAAGATAATGTAAAATATAAGACCTAAACATGTCCAAAACCTATTGGGTGGATATATTTCGAACCCTTATCACCGTATCCTTGAATTATATCATTGTGGGACTTTTAAAATCCGAAACCCATTTGAAAATAAAGTAACATTTCTTTACTTTCCAAGAGTGCCCCTCCTCTCCTCTTATAAAAGGCCCCCACCTCTACCTCCTTACCCACACTTCCAAAGCCTTTGGATCGGCCAACCCCAGCCCATTTTGTCTCTCCACATCCCTCTATTACTCCTTGAAGCCTCACATTGGGCAGAAGTCTTCCCAACGAAGCCTTTGAGCTCAAACCAAAGGGAGTTACCCGATTTTAAGGTAATGTATTCACTTGAGTCATTTTGTTTTATTTTACTTCTCCAACCCCCTAAATTATTTTTATTCATTTCTTTTGTATCAAATACAGTATATTCAATATACTAGGATGTTTTTATAAGAAGGATTCGAGCTACACTTACACACACCTACATCTAATGGTTAAAGAAAATACCGATTCCGTGGATGGCGAATTTCTGCCTCCCAAAATGATGATTATTCAAAATTCTTTTAACACTTTCAAAGGTGGCCATTAAGATGAAACTATATTTATATATGATATATAATATGTTTAGGTTTTCCTTAAGCTTCTGTATTTTTCATTTTGGGCATACCCTTATGGATTCCATTATGGGTAAATGCGATATCTTCATTTAAGGAAGTGCGGACTACTGCCCCCTCAAAGTGATTTGATTCATTAAATACCATATTTGGGACATATAAAGGATGTAAATATGATATTATATATGATATTATACTGGAATTAAAATATACCTTTATATAATTATGATTCCATTCTTTAAAATACGAAACAGAAATGAAAGTAGTGTTCATACGTACGTACGGATTACCGTCTCCATGAATAGTTCATTTCGTTTCTTACCTCTAAATGAATATGTAATATTATAAATGCATGTATATACTGAATATTTATGATATATACATCATTATTATAATTCTGGATATAATGGATACATGAACAACTTGTAATTATAAAGGGTTTATTTTTGACTCAAGTGCCAATGATCGTTAAAACGACCATTATTAACTTAAATAATTACATAGTGTTCATGACATGGAAATAAGTGATATAAAAGGAATAATGAAATTAAAAAAGGTTATTAATCAAGTATAAATTAACTCATGTTTATTATTCTGGACATTAAATAACGATCGAGTCAAGTCAGACCCGAGGTATGGGACTTCGTCTCAATATCCTTTCATTGAGGCATATCTTGTTTTATACACAACCTTCTTTTATATGGTTTATAAACACCTTTTACTTTTACGTTTATTCAAAAAGAATCTTTTTTATATGAATCGTTTACTAAATGACAAAAGCGAATGTTTTTGTCGTACGTATGCGGCGAGAACGACTTATCCGCCGTCGTGACCATTATTTGAGTTTCGGCTTCCTCTACAAGCCATACCTTTTTTAAAAGAAAAACAAATACCATGTTTTACTTTTCATTTATTTTGGTATTGAAAATGGTTTTCATAATTTTTTTATATCAATGTGTTGTATTGATATCTTGTGATTGAATGGTGGAAATGTTATATTTCCTTTATGCATTTTTTTTGTGATACGATTATGTTGAGGTTCTTGGGAATTATTATGAAGACGGGTGGTTCCGTGATAAACTAAGGGCGGGTGAGCCCGATATACCTCTCCAATGCATTGGATAACGCGAAGGAGTGAAACTTTAAGGTTTCTCCAAAGATATTTAGGGAATATACTGTGATGTGTATTCCAAACGTAACCAAGAGGGTTACTCCCTACGTAAGAATGTTATGAATGCCTCAAGTTACCTTTATGTCTTATGATTTCTATGATTTATTCATGATTTGATGAGGTATGTTAAAGTGCTTATGTTTTATGGGTAATGTATGATTTCATAATTATATATATATGTACCCATGTTTCATTTCCATATTTTTATATCCCTTACTGAGCTTTATATGCTCATCCCAAGTTTTTTTTGAAATGTTTTTCATAGGTCAAGGGAAAGGTACATGATATGATGATAGTGTCAAGGAAGTGTCGAGAATGAATCCATGTTTTTTTAAATATGTTTCCATTGATGGGAATGAAGAATACTATCTTTATGTAACCACTTTGTTTATATGTGGAATGTAATGCAGGTTTTATGATATAATTCTCTAAAACTCTAAACCAGAAAAGATCCTCAATGTGTAATCTTGTAATAACTCAAGATTATGTAAGGTTTAAGGCTAGGGCCTTCTATTTGGTATCAGAGGTTGGTTTAGATAACTTTAATAGTTAAAATTCTATTCAATGATTATCCAAAAATATTTTTTTATGGTCAAAATTAAATGATATAGCATTTGAAGATTACCATGTTCCTTCATGTAAGACATGTTTGTTCAGAATGGTTTTCCATAGAGGAAACAGGGAAGCAGTGCTAGGAAGGAATGCAAAAGGAAATAACCTTCCGAATCAGCATCCTGAGATAGTCGGAATTGGAACTAAACAGTTTGGTTCAGTAATGGAATAGTTGATTCAAGCGATAAATGGTGGTGGTATCCATCCACAGGATCAGCCAGATCAACCGCAGAGGAACATGTCAGTGGTGGAACATTTCATGAGGCAAAATCCCCATCATTCAGAGGATAATCTGACCCTGTGTTAGCTGAAGGGTGGATTAAAGCACTGGAGAATATTTTCGATGTCATGGGCTGTTCAAAAAATAAAAATTTTAGTCTTGCTATTTACCGTTTGGAGGGTGAGGCAGATCAGTGGTGGTCTATGGTTAGAAATTTCCGGGACGCCGATGAGATTGATGCTCTTGACTGGGATGAATTAAAATGCATGTTTCTTGAGAATTATTTTCGTAAGGTTTTTCGACATAGGATGGAAAAGAAATTCTTGGAATTGAGGAAAGAGGAAGACTCTGTGGTTGCCTATGAAGAAAGGTTCACTCGATTGGCAAGGTATTCTCCAAATTTTATCCGAGACCTTGATAGTAAAATCAATCGTTTTTACTCAGTATTAAAGCCAAAATATCAAAGGGAATTATCTTCTCGTGAGTTTAAGAGTTATGAAAATCTTGTTTGATGTGCTGAGAAGGTGGAAATGGAGTTTTCCGATGATCAAGTGTTCTATAACAAACAACAGAAGAAGAGACCGGGGTGGCAGGAGAAAGGTAAGAATTATTTAAAAAAGTCTGATGGTATGAAAACTAAGTTTCCAGTTTGTGATAAATGTGGAAAAAGGCATGTTGGGGAATGTCTTCCGAATTCTAGAAAGTGCTACCAATGTGGTAAGATGAGACATAAGGATCGTGATTTCACTGAAAAAGATCAAGGTGAGGATAAGACCAAATTTGATTTACAGTTAGTGAAATGTTTTAAGTGCAATGAGATGTGTCAAAATGCAAATGACTGTCTGACAAAGTTCTTGAGTGATGGGAAGTAGTTAGACTACAAGCAGAAAGGGGTGGTGAAATACTTTGCAACTTCTTCAGCAGATGTCGGGCCATCAAATGAAGTTGTATCAGTAACTTTGTTTGTTTTTTCAGATTATGCCAGTGTGTTGTTTGATTCGGTGTCTACACATTCTTTCATCTCTGAAACCTTTTCAAGTAAAATGGGAATACCATCTCAAGAAATGACTCCTGAACTTGTGGTAAAAACACATGGGGGAAATGTTGAGGAAAAAAGAATTTATAAGAATCTTCCTATCCTTATCTGTGGAAAGAACCTACTTGAAAACCTTATTGTTCTACCTCTAGTAGAGTTTGATGTTATCCTGGATATGGATTGGCTCTCTATTTACAATGCTAAGATTGACTGTAGAGATAAAGAAGTTTCTTTTTAGAAAGTCTTTCAGTTTGTGTACAAGAATGAATACTTACTATTGATGATATATCAAGAGGCCGAGAAACTTGTAAAATATGAAAATGAGTGTTACCTTGTACACATCGTTGAAAATAAATGAACTGTTCAGATTAATTATGTGCAAGTGGTAAATGAGTATCCTGATGTTTTTCCTGATGAGTTTCCCGGAATAAGACCAGATCGGGAAGTTGAGTTTACTGTTGACTTAGTTCCTGATGTGAAGCCAATTTGAAAACCCCCTTATCGAATGGCTCAAATTGAACTTTTAGAGTTGAAGGAGCAATTGCAAGATTTATTAGAGAAAGGTTTCATTCGACCTAGCAAATCACCATGGGGTGCTCCTGTTTTATTTGTTAAAAAGAATGATGGTTCAATGAGACTTTTCATTGATTATAGATCATTGAATAATATCACTGTTAAGAACAAATATACTTTTCTTCATATCGATGATTTGTTTGATCAGCTCCAGGGAGCTCAGTATTTTTCAAATATTGACCTGAGATCGGGGTACCATCAGCTGAAGGTAATGGAAGCAGATGTTCCGAAGACTGTGTTTCATACAAGATATGGCCATTATGAATTTGTAGTAATGCCTTTTGGGATAACCAATGCACCTGCTGTATTCATGGACTTAATGAATAGAATTTTCCATGAGTTCTTGGGTAAGTTTGTGGTGGTTTTCATTGATGATATTTTTGTGTTTTCTAAAAGTAAAGAGGATCATGAAAGACATTTAAGGGTTATTTTACAAACCTTAAAAGAAAAGAAATTGTATGGGAAATTTAGAAAGTGTGAGTTTTGGTTGCAACAAATTTTTTTCCTTGGTCACATTGTTTCTAAATATGCGATAACTGTTGATCCTGCAAAAACAAAGGTTTTGGAATACTGGCCTAGACCCACAAATGTAACTGAGATTCGTAGCTTCCTTGGTTTGGCAGGCTATTACCGAATGTTTGTTAGAAATTTTTCATGGTTATCTAGTCCAGTGACTAAGCTAACTCGGAAGGGTGTTAAGTTTATCTGGATAAAACAATGTGATGATTGTTTTCAGGAATTTAAAATAAGATCGGTGAATGCTCCAGTTTTGGCACTACCTTCCAGGAATTTTGAGTTTGTTACAGACAGTGATGCTTTACTGAAAGGACATGGTTGCGTCCTAATGCAGAATGATCAGGTAATTGCTTATGCTTCACATCAGTTGAAAACTCATGAGGTAAATTACCCTACAAATGATTTGGAATTAGCTTCTGTTGTTTTTTCTTTAAAAATTTGGAGGCATCATTTGTATGGAGTAAAGTGTGAAATAAATACCGATCACAAAAGTTTAATGTATATATTCACTTAGAAATAATTGAACATGAGACAAAGGATATGGCTAGAATTAATCAAGGATTATGATTGTAAAATTCATTACCATCCAGGAAAAGAAATTAAAGTGTTTGATGCTTTGAGTCGAAAAATTAAAGATTCATTAGCAAGGTTACATTTGGAACGTGATCCTTTGGTTTTGGGTTGGATGAACTTTGTCATAGAAGTTGTTGGTCCAGGAAGTTCTTCTGTTTTCTTTCAGGTATTAGTGAGATCATCTCTATCAGACAGAATCAAGCAAGCACAGAAGAAAGATAGTGAGTTTCAGAAAAAGGTAGAGCTGCTTCAGAAGGGTAAGTTGCCCGAATTCAACATTGATAATGATTCTGTTTTGAGATTCAGGAAGAGATTGTGTGTGCCTTGTGATTCACAGTTGAAGAGATAGTTATTATGTGAAGCTCATGGTTCTTCGTTTTCAGTTCATCCTGTCAGTACTAAGATATACAGAGATCTTCGGGAGTATTACTGGTGGGATGGAATGAAAAGAGATATTGCTGATTTTACTGTGAAGTGTTTGACTTCTCAACAGGTTAAAGCAGGGCAGAAGTTACTGAAAGGGAAGCTTCATCCTTTACTAGTGCCAGAGTGGAAATGGTAGAATATATCCATGGACTTTGATGTGGTATTACCGAAGACATCTCGAGGTAATAATGAAATCTGGGTTATTGTTGATCGCTTGACTAAATCTGCTCATTTCCTTGCTATATGAGATACTTTTTTCCTAGATAAACTTTCCTATTTGTATCCTAAAGAGATAGTCAGGTTACATGGAGTTCCTCTCTCCATTGTATCTGATCGTGATCCCAGGTTCACTTCTAAATTTTGGAAAGGCCTTCAGAAGTCATTGGGTACTGAATTAAATTTTAGTACAACATTTCATCCTCAATCAGATGGGCAGTCAGAACGAACAATTCAGACCTTGTAGGATATGCTACGAGCTTGTTCGATGGATTATCAGGAATTTTGGGACCAACACCATTCTTTGGTTGAATTTTCATATAATAACAGTTTTCATTCCAGTATACAGATGGCACCATTTGAGGCGTTATATGGGAAGCGATGTCGAACTCCAGCTTTCTGGGATGTAGTGCGTGAAAGGAAGTGGATGGGACCAGAATTGGTAGAAGAGTTGGCAGAAAAAGTTCAGGTGATACAGAAACACATGAGAACAGCTTAGAGTAGGCAGAAGAGTTATGCGGACAACAGGAGGAAGGATCTCTCTTTTGAGGTAGGTGATCATGTTTTTCTCAAAGTATCACCATGGAAAAGTGTGATGCGATTTGGTAAGAAAGGAAATCTGAGTCCAAGGTTCATTGGACCATATGATATTCTGGAGAGAGTTGGATCAGTTTCTTACTGAGTGGCTTTACCTCCAAGTTTATCTCAGGTACACAATGTTTTTCACGTTTCGATGTTGAGAAAGTATATGCCAGATCCATCTCATGTTTTGAGTCTTGAGGTAGTTCAGCTGGAGGAGAACCTATCTTATGAGGAACAACTGGTCCAGATTCTTCACCATAGGGAGCAAGTGTTACAAAATTAGGTGATTAATCAGGTAAAGGTATTGTGGAAAAACCACATGATGGAAGGGGCAACATGGGAATTTGAAAATGCAATGAGGGATAAATACCCCCATTTATTCGATAAGTAAATAAATTGCGGGGACGCAATTTTCTAAAGGGGGGAAGGATGTAACATCCCAAGTAAGTAATGAATAATATATATTTTTATCTATGTCTATTAATTAATTAGATAGTGTTTTAGAGGCTTAAAATGAAAATAAATCCAATCTTAAGCATGGAATACACTAATATTTTTAAAAGATTGTTTTACTGACTTTTGCTGGAAAACCATTTATAAATCTATCTTTTGACAATTTAATAAGCTATGTATGTCAAAATAAACTTATTCTTTACAATTTTGACATCAAAATTTACTTTGTGTGAATTTTTGGTATTTATCTGACAATGTTCATTATTTAATGAATAGTGAAAAATACTGCATTTTACATCAAAACTGCTTTTTAATATAATTTATTTATATGATTAGATTATCTTTTGAATTTATTTTAAACTGAAATTAGAATATATTTTTATCATTTAATCCAATGGTGGTCATTAGGATTAATTTCACTTTGGAATTGGGCATAAACTAATGCCAAACTTTTCATAGATATTGTTTCAAAAAAACCCGCTATTTGTTTTGACAACGGGAATTATTTTTAAATCAATTATTTCAATTTATGTGTTTGGAATTTGGTAAAATGGATTACATATTTGGAATCAGAAGGTCCAAATTATGTAATAAAGACTCTTTTGTTTTTGGACATTATGAATAGTAACGACGATAATTATCTTTAATTATCTAGATTAATGAGTAATCGAATAGTTAAAGATAATAAAATAATATCATAATAATATATAAATGACACAAACATGTGTCCTAATTCTACTGGTTGTCTCATGGCCAACCATGGGATGTCTTGTGCCAAACATTGGGTCCCCATAAAATCACTTTTGTGAGAAAATGACTTTTTATCTTTTTATTTTTTAAAGAATGTTAAATGTAACAAAAAATGTATCACCTAAGTAAAATATTTTTAATATTGTCTAAATAAATTATCTTTTGGACTATAAATAGTCATTATAAAGATAAAAATATTTTATACATTATAGTATTTTTTTTATTTTTAGACATTAAATAAATTAAATTATTTATGACATCATAATGATGCAGTGATGACCTCATTATTTGACGATTTAAATAAAATGGAACGATAATGTAAAATATAAGACCTACACATGTCCAAAACCTATTGGGTGTGTATATTTCGAACTCTTATCACCATAGCCTCGAATTATATCAATTTGGGACCTTTAAAATCCGAAACTCATTTGAAAATAAAGTAACATTTCATTACTTTCCAAGAGTGCCCCCCTCTCCTCTTATAAAAGGCCCCCACCTCTACCTCCTTACCCACACTTAAAAAGCCTTTGGCTCGGCCAAACCCTGCCCATTTTGTCTCTCCACATCACTCTCTTACTCCTTGAAGCCTCACTTTGGCCAGAAGTCTTCCCAAGGAATCCTTTGAGCTCAAACCAAAGGGAGTTACCCGATTTTAAGGTAATGTATTCACTTGAGTCCTTTTGTTTTATTTTGCTTCTCCAACCCCTTAACTCTATTTATTCATTTCTTTTGTAACAAATCAAGTATCTTCAATATACTAGGATGTTTTTAAAAGAATGATTCTAGCTACACTTACACACACCTACATCTAATGGTTAAAGAACATACTGTTTCCGTGGATGGCGAATTTCTACCTCCCGAAATGATGATTGTTCAACATTATTTTAACACCTTCAAAGGTGGCCATTAAGATGACACTATATTTATATATGATATATAATATGTCTATGTTTTCCTTAAGCATCGGTATTTTTCATTTTTGGCATACCTTTATGGTTTCCATTATGGGTAAACGCGATATCTTTATTTAATGAAGTGCGTACTACCACCCTCTCAAAGTGATTTGATTCGTTAAATACCATATGTGGGACGTATAAAGGATGGAACTATGATATTATATTTGATATTATGATGGAATTATAATATACCTTTATTTAATTATGATTCCATTCTTTAAAATATGAAACAGAAATGAAAGTAGTGTTCATGCGTACGTACGGCTTACCGTCTCCATGAACGGTGCATTTCATTTTTTACCTCTAAATGATTATGTAATATTATAAATGCATGTATATACTGGATATATATGATTTATAAATCATGATTATAATTCTGGATATAATGGATACATGAACAACTTGTAATTATAAAGGGTTTATTTTTGACTCAAGTACCAATGATCGTTAAAACGACCGTTATTAACTTAAATAATTAAATAGTGTTCATGACATGGAAATAAGTGATATAAAAGGAATAATGAACTTAAAAAAGGTTCTTAAGCAAGTAGAAATTAACTCATGTTTATTATTCAGGAAATTAAAGAATGATCGAGTCAATTCGGACCCGAGGTATGGGACTTCGTCACAATCTCCTTTCATTGAGGCATATCTTGTTTTATACACGACCTTCTTTTATATGGTGTATAATCCCATTTTAATTTTATGTTTATTCAAAAGGAATTATTTTTATATGAAGTGTTTACTAAACAACAAAAGGGAATGTTTTTGATGTGCGTATGCGGCGACAACGACTTCTCTGCCGCCGTGACCATTATTTGAGTTTCGGCTTCCTCTACAAGACATACCTTTTTTAAAACAAAAATAAATACCATGTTTTAATTTTCTTTTATTTTGGTATTGAAAATGTTTTTCATAATGTTTTTATATCAATGTGTTGTATTAATATATTGTGATTGAAAGTTGGAAATGTTATGTTTCCTTTATGCATGTTTTATGTGATACGATTATGTTGTGGTTCTTGGGCATTATTATGACGACGGGTGGTTCCGTGATAAACTAAGGGCGGGTGAGCCCGATATAGCTCTCCAATGAATTCGGTGACACGAAGGAGTGAAACGTTAAGGTTTCTCTGAAGAGATTTAGGGAATATACTGTGATGGGTATTCCAAACGTAACCAAGAGGGTCACTCCCTATGTAAGAATGTTATGAATGCCTCAAGTTACCTTTATGTCTTATGATTTCTATTATTTATTCATGATTTGATAAGGTATGTTAAAGTGCTTAAGTTTTATGGGTAAAGTATGATTTCATTCTTATATATATGTACCCATGTTTCCTTTCCATATTTTTATATCCCTTACTGATCTTTTTATGCTCATCCCACGTTTTTTTGGAATGTTTTTCATATGTCAAGGGAAAGGTACATGATATGATGATAGTGTCAAGGAAGTGTCAAGAAGGAATCAATGTTTTATTTTAAATATTTTTTCTTTGACGGGAAAGAAGAATACTATCTTTATGTAACCACTTTGTTTATATGTGGAATGTAATGAAAGTTTTATGATCTCATTCTCTAAAAATCTAAACCTGAAAAGATCCTCAATGTGTAATCTTGTAATAACTCAAGATTAAGTAAGGTTTAAGGCTGGGGCCTTATACATAGTCTAGAGGAGAATCTATCCAGACAATTCTTGCATGCCTTCATGTGATCCAACATCAATCATGAGATTCACCATAGATAATTTTGGTGACTATATGTGACAGTGATTGCATGCATTTTTAAAGCCAGTACTGATCATTACATGAAATATACACAAGTAGATGGGATTTCCATGACATGGATCCTGTACCGTTATGGGATCCAACATTGTTCACATGATTCTCCACAATCCAATGGAGCTATGGTCTTGGACTATGCATTAATGACATTGTGATAACCATTATCAATCATGTGATATCCTGAAAGAAAACCAATGAGAAAAAGACCGAATGTCATGAAAAATAAACAATAAAAGCTGAAAAATATGGCCCCATTAGGAGGGGAGATGTTTCATTGTTTCACATCCAAATGAGGTTATTCTCCTCAAGTGGTCTTCTAATCGATCAGGCAATGACCCTATAAAATTCCATATTGATCTTACTAAGGCACTTTGATATTCCATAAAATCTCTCCCAAAATGGCCCTATTAGGAATGTTTGATCTCATGAAGGGCCCTATAAAAGTCTACCGTGGTCATATGAAAGTCCATTCAGAAGGAATATTGATCCTGAGAAGACCCACAAACATGTCGTCTTTGTATTTTAAAATTCATATTACATGTCAAATCATGTATGCGGATGAAAATTGAAAAGGCCTCAGTCCAGTAAATAAGGCACTGACAGAATGACCCCAAAGTACCTATTTATCACAGGACATAATGATGTCTCCATGGATAACCTGTCATAGGTTTATGAAAGGCACTTGATGATCTAACAAATAAAGCACATATTTTTTATATACGATACATGAAAGGTGATGTAAAACAAGGGTGGTTATGCCTATAAATTACTCTCCCTGAGATACAAAAAAATACAAATACGAGAAAACTAGTGAGAGAAGACTTATAAATATTGAAATCCATGTAATAATAATGGTCGTCTACCATGTAAACATGAGGAATGAATTAATATATTACATGGAATATATATAAAATTCACATAATCACCCTATTGATCATGTGAATGAAATATAGCTCACTACCCATATTATTTAAATGATTTTATGCACATTGACCTGGTGACCTGAGGTATTAAAATGCCAATTTAATGAGAACATTGACGCATCAACATAATAAAGAATGAAAGAGATGGGTTTATTACACATAGTTTGATATTATAATTTTTACACAAAGGAGTCACGATCATCACATTACCAATCTGAATCTAGAAAAAACACTCATACATATCATCAAAATCAACTGATGTATTTCATACATGCATGGTAGGTCATGAAATTTCCTTCATACATGTCATCCTAGTCAATCAAAGTCCTCTAGTCGTATCAGATGAGTAATGTGAGGTATTCTAAACATGACATCCAAACAATGTAGCATCCATTCAATATGCCGACCTGAATATTGATAAACTCTTGGATCTTTCTAACTTGATCACATAAATTCAGCCCCGAATACTTAGATGGTTTATGTAGAAAACCACTCACATGACTACCTATATTGGGACAACATTGTGCATAATGATTTTATTTTGTGGAAATAGTTTACTATATTGGAAAAAATGAATAATGAGATGAAAAAATTATTAAAAGTTAATGGAGGTTGGATAAAGTCTTTATTCCTGTATAATTTTTATTAAATCATATTATTGGATGTCATACTTGAGAAATTATCCATGGTGCTTCGTTTAACTCATAAAATTATTGAACTGATCTTAAGTTCAATGAACTTTTGTCAAAGGTGACTCATGATTTACAACAATGACGAATTTTGTGAAGTTTCATCCATTTGAGGATGAGTAAATGATAATGGATAAGTCTCATCCATTTGAGGATGATTGAAGAAGAATGACGATTGGAAGAGTGTCATTCATTGCTTCTAGATTAGATGAGAAGCATGGAAGATCTTGGTTGATGAAAAGAATCATATGATCATCATGAAGTAGATAATGATAGTGGATGAATAAGAGAGTGTGTGGAAGGGAATGTCATTTTGAGATGGAATTTCATTTCACTAAACAATGATGATGTTTTTCTGATTTGTTTTTCACAAATACCATATATTTGGAAAACTTGTTGTGCAAGCCTTATGATGGATAGGGGTAGTAAATAAGTGTTTCTAGAAAAGGGAATAAAGTGGTTCGCAACTCAAATGTGGCATGAACGTATAAGAGTCATGTACGAGTATATTGTGTGTATGTCATATTTCAAGATTATCACATCAAGATATGTAAATGGAGTGAAATTGGGTCCCATGTTCAAGAGTGGCATCCATGTAGGAATCGGCGCGGAAGTATACGATGTAGAATTGTTAAGTCCATTGTCAATGTACGCGTGATGGTGTTTTTGAAAACAATATCATCTGTCACTCTCCCGAATCATAATTAAGATCATCCTCAAATCCAGACCAACATCATTGAAAAATGTAAAAGACAGCATCAACCTTTCAGGTTTAACAATGCTTAGACTGCCATATCATAATGCTCCCCAACTTTTCAATGATAAGTGGGAAATTGAGGATTATAATCATAATCATTTAGCTTGTGTTCTAAAACATAGAATTCTCAAGAAGAAATTGAAGCAGTGCAGCAAGAAAAAATTCAGTCTTATGGATATGGAAATGGACTCACAGGAAATTGAACTTCATGGGATACAATAATCTATTTCCACGAATGATTTCTCTATGAATGACGAGTATGAGAATAGAATTTCTTCTAAACATAGGAACATACTTATTCATAGGTAAAAATTCAAAATGTAATGTTATAGGTAATGTGTCATATGGATGGGGCTAGGATTACCAAATAATTCAATGTGCTCAAATGTGCCAAAAAAATTCAGCAGACCTCCTTCATTAAAAAATAATTGAGACGCTATCCTTGAGGACAAACAATGTCTCTCTAACCATATTTTTTCCTTCAGCATGGATCTATTTAATGGTCCCAAAATGGATAAGGATTTTATTGAGGTCTTTATCCCAAAACATGTCACTAAATGTGAAAACATTCTTCTCAACTCAATCCCGACATATATTGAAATTAGGGATGTTGTTTTTGGACATAGAAAGGAAAGATCACTTGGGCCAGATGGCTTCACCCACCATCTCATTCAATTATTTTGGGATGTCATCCAATGAGATTTTTTTAAACTTGTTAGGAATTTCATTAGCGAAGGATCACATGCTCATGGCCTAAATTCACAATTTAATGATTTAATTCCAATGGTGGAAAATTCTAGTTATATAGGTCCATTTAGACCATTGTCTCTTATTATTACTAAACACAAGATTATTACCAAAATTCTGGCCAATTTTCATACTAATGCTAATGAGATAATTATATCTTATGACCAGTTGGGTTATATCAATGGAGTAATGATCCAATATTGTATTCATAATGCTTAAGAATGCATAAATCACTTTTAGAAGACTCTAAGAGGAGGAAAAATTGCTATTAAAATTTATATTAGGAAGGCCTTGTACACCATTGATTAGGGATTTATTGGACGAATATTGAATGAGTTTGGATTTCATAAGAGATTCATTTTTGGGTAACACTATTATTAGCTCCAATCACATCCCCATCTTTGTTTATATATAACTTGAAAGATACATCAAATACACTAGAGTAGTGAGACAGGGAGACCCCCTATCTACTATAATTTTTTCAATCGCTGAAGATTATCTTAGTAGATAGATACTTCATAAAGTCAGCAAAGTAGAAATCAGAACAATTCAAGTAGCTAGAAGTATCAATTCCCCCTCTAACCAGTTTTTTTCTAATTATATTATACTCTTTAATGGGGGAGACATAAGTAACATCCAAAACATCATGAAAACCCTTATTCACTATGATAAATTTTCTTGTCATGAGGTTAACTAGAGATAATCAATTATTTTCCTTGGAAAGAATATATGTGCCTCCCAAAAAAATTACATACTGCAGGCTCATGGAATTAGGGAAGGATCGAAAACTTTTACATATCTCGGGTCCCCATGATTCATGGAATACCTCTCTCCTCTTACGTTATTGATGTAGTGAGTGAAATTAGATGAACCATCACTAACTGGGATGGCTAGTCTCCCTCAATGAAGAGAAGGATTTGCTTAGTTAAACAAGTGATCATATAAAAGCATGTTTACTCATTCATGGTGTACTCCTAGCCCACCTCCTCTATTAAAATTATCATCTCACATATGTGAATTTTGTGTGGAGTGGTAGTAATCTTGAATGGAAAATTATTACAGCCCTTGGATGAAATGATGCTTTCCACACTACAAGGGAGGACTTGGAATCCAAAATATTGAACTTTTCATCCAATCGCATCATGATCACTTCACTTGGAGGATTATTGGAGAAAAATAAAACTCCATTGATTTTCTCAGATCCAGATTCCTTCATAGGATGACTGAAGGAAGAATGACTGACATGCAATCCTTAGTTTGGCCGAGTCCCAAAAGGATTTTCCAAAATATTACAATTCAGTCTCACTGGTTTGTAATTGTGAATTATTCCATTGAATTATGGAATGATAACTAGATAGTATCCCCATTTATGGACTATGTAATCCCTCAATATATAGATACAGACAACAATTCCACCATCAAAATGCAACACGAGCAGATTACCATGCTTCCACTTCAAATATCCTTCCATATTTCCTCATATGAATTATTGAACCCCGAAGAAATTATCACATGGGAACTATGTGCAATAGGTATTCTAAACCATAATATATTTTAAAATAACCTCTTGCATGGTGACTGTACTAGTATTTGGAAGCTTAATAAAAATGGCAACATCTTTCTCGGTTCACACTTCTTTGGAACCTCCAACTAAACAAACATCAAGTGGAGGAAAATTACAATGCATTGGAGTCTCCCTCTACTAAAGCTGCATCTTATGACACCATCATGAATATGATATTAATCACCTATTTCTTCCCTGTAATAATGATTCTGCCATATGGAATTCAATATTTTCTCTTTTTGAGTTTCATCCTCCATGTGCATCCAACATCATGGATTTTCAACTGCAAATCACAGAAACTGATCTCTCGAAGTAGGTCTGAATTCTTTTCCTCATTTCATTTTCTAAATTCATCCATATAATATGGATGATCATGAACAAATCATGACATTAAAATACTGTTTTCAACCACAAAGTGGCACTCATGTAGTTGTTTATCCCAACTCAATAGGATAATCATCTATATGATGCTAACAGCCACAACTCGATTAAATACATTATAGTACTATGTAAATTTCATCTTCCTGATAATTTTCCTAATCCTCTTGGAACCATGGATTACTTTTGGTCACATCCTTTTATAGGTTCGATCAAATGTAACTCGGATGGTGCTGCAAGAGGAAATCTAAGGCTTGTTAGCTACAATATAGCCTTCAGAGAGCACAATGTGGATTTCCTTGAATGGGTTCATGGCACTTGTGGTCAATACACTCCTCTTGAGGCAGAGATTAGGGGTTTTATTAAGGTAGTGGAATTATCCCATCAATGAAATTTGAAATCAATATTGTATGAAAGTGTCTCATCCACCCTTGTCCATGTGGCAAGAATGGGCCAGATTCATCTTTCATGGAAACTTTCTACCAAATGTATAAACTGTATAGATAACCTCTCTTCAATTCATTATATTAAAACACATGTCTATTGTGGATCCAACCAACTTGTTACTGTACTTGAAAATAGAGGATCCTCTGGAGCTACTTGTACCTATCATTCCAGCACACCCTTTTAAATGAATCCTATTATCCAAAGTGATAAGTGAATAATCTTTTCATTTCACTCTTATAACCCTCTTACTTTTTAATTTTATGAAGCTGTGTTGAATTCTCTTATAAAAAATTTGTGACATCAAAATATTAAAATGGAAGGAATGTGGTGTGTATGTGATGGAGCGGCACACGAGTGAAGGAGTGGAACACAAGTGATAGAGAGGCGTGCATGTAACGAAATTCCGTGCAAGGTGAGTTTCATGTCTCCCATGTAGGTTTACCAAAGTACGTAAAAATATATGGATACCCTCTTCATTTTTATAAGATCTTAACATAAGGGATTGTTTTAGCTCTGATAGTGAAAGTAGTATAATGTGGTGCACATGATATTTTTTCACTTAAGTTTGGAGTTATTAATATGGGGAGAAAGTAGAGTGGCGCGCGTGTAGGGAGTCATGCAAAAATATTGGCATGCTCGAAGGGGCACACAAGTGGTTAGTTTCATGCAAGAAGTGACTTTTGTGCAACAAGTGTGTTGTTTAGAATCAAGAAGTGGCTCAAAAGAAGGGAGATGTGCACAAAAGTGGCATATAAGTCATTAGTGGAATGGAATAAAAGAGGCGTGCAGGTAGGGTGACGAGAAAGATGGGAGGTGCACATGCAGTGACTGATTCTCAAGCGGTTTCCACTAGGAGGATTTCTAGCATCGGGGAAAAAGAGTGAGGAATTGGTTTGGATATCAAGACACTATTTCTCTATTCCACATTATTGTGTTTGAAAGAAGAAATAGAGAGTGTCGCATCAATATTCTGTTGTCTAGTCCATATCAACTGTTATGATGCTAAGTTGTGCTAGACTTATTTGATTTAATTATCACAAAGAGAACATGTGATTCATGCTAGAAGAAGAACAAGATTTTAGTACAATTTTTTTTCACAGAAACAGAAAGTTCGAAGAAGTGCTTATTTCATGGTAGCTAGTTTTTCATTGAAGAAACAACAAATAAGACTGTATATATTTTTGCTTTTTATATATAAAGAACAGGATAGTTACATCCATGCTTCTAATAATGTAACAAGGAGAAGAAGAAGGTTGTTGAAGAAGAAATTAGCACTATAGCATCTAATAGCTCTCAAGAGGTGGAAGATTATTTTGGATTTACATAATATTTTAATACAGATATGACTATCTTCAGAGGTAGTATAATGAACCAGCTAGAGGTTGCAAGAGTTTGACAATACTGGATGTATAAAGAACTAGCAAGTGTAAGGTCATATCCAACTCGTTGCTTGTTGGAAGAGGATAGTTTCCCTTCCCCTTGAATGTGTATGTAGTAACACTAGGAAGAAATTATTTCCTTCCCTCCTTTATGTGTAGGTAGCCACAAAAACTAGCTGATTGTATTCCTAGTGAACCCATTGTAACAGTAACTACATAATAGTATAGAATCCATGTACTGGTAATACCTATACATTGATAGGGCATAAATTCTCTTATTGAGTGGTAATCCTTGTAAGTATGTCATGTGAATATTTTTTAATTCTTTCTATTCTTTCATCTCAAAGGGAAAAGAGAATAAGATAATCAGGATCCTAATAGGAAAATAGGTATTGGAATAAAACGTACCCAACACTGATTCCCCCCCCATCTCAGTTTTAGTTGTATCCCTAACAATTCCCATCAAATGGAATCATTGGGTGTCTCACCTCTGTTGGATTCTCTACATTAAAGATATTAAATTTTGAAGGCATGATATTCTCTCTTGAGTCAACATTGAATTTCTGTTTTGATGAAAATTCAGTTATCTCTAACTAGAATTTTATTTCTACCAAGAACATGATGAATAATAAAAAGATGTAGAAGAGAGAGATGAAGAATTAGAACCACTTATATAAAGAAGAGGAAGTATATGTATCCCCATTCTTTGGTGATGATGAGTACATATCAGAAATGGAATGTAATGAGATGGTGGATCACGTTTTCATTAAAGAATATGGACAACCTCCCTACCTATATTTATCATGAGATATGTGTTAATACATTTTAACAATATTATCATGATTAAAATTCTATGACAAGCATGGATGATCAATCTAAAACCTGTCAAGAAATATCAGTTTACAGATTAATAGATATTCTTCATGATATCAATTAAGAAATTGCATCCCTTTTTTTTGTGTATTTCAATGTATGAAAGAATATTTCACCCAGTTGGAAGAAGAAAATGTTGTTTTGCAGAAGTTCTGGAAAGAAAATATTTTTGAACATCTAAAGATCTCCGGATAGGTTTGAGCATTTGTAGCAATAAATAGGGAATTTGAAATAAGTTTTTCAAAGTGGCTCATGGAAGTTGAGGTGAAAGAGGGATTCAATAAGAATATAGAGGCGAAGATCAATGAATATGAAGCTGAGATGAAAAGGACCACTGATGTCCAAATGTAATATCTAGAGGAAAATTTCAAGAAGATAAAGGAACATGAATCCTTGTTAGAAAAAAGTTTACATATACATGAAGAGGATGTTGAAATATTGATGATGGATTATTAAGAAAATATTTCTATGTTTGAAGACCAAAAATTCATCCTCAATATTAAATATCTAGAGTTGGATGCTCATTTTACCAATCTTGAGAAGACACATATTAAGTCTCCACAAAAGAAAGAAAAAGTTGCTGCTAGTAATAAATCCACGCTAGAGGATTCTACAGTTAAATGACCTCCAACCTTTGATTATAAGATCATGGCTTCACTCATTGATCAATCACAATATGTTTGTAATGTGAAGGTTCCATCCATGGAAGCTTGTAATAATGTTTCTAAAATTGTATCTATAAAAATTACCGGTTGGAAAAAATACTCTAATGAATTTTGGATGAGGAAATGTGATGAGATTCCTACCACCAAGGATAGGGTGGATATGAAGAATAATATGGAAGATGGTTCCATATATAAAGCACACCACATAATGAACATGGCTCATGAATCTAAAACCTAAGTCATTAATCAGTCAATATTTGTGGGTCAATGATAGTGTTGAAAAATATTTTTACATTGTGCACTGAATTGTTGGTACAATATAATAAATTTAAAATCACAAAGAAATCCCATATATAGGGGACACAGATTGAAAATAAGAAGCAATATAAAAACATCTAGAAGAATATTTATACTACAATCAAATTTCGAATGCTATACAACATCTGTGATCTATAAAATGGGAGTGGTAACAAGAATGATTCTTTCTTATATGAGAATTTATTCAATGATAATAAAAACATAAGTCTAGAAAAGTTGGCGAAGAATGAATAATCTATATTGGTAATTAATTAGATGTATATTGAAAAAGAAAAGTATCCCAAGAAGAATACATGGAGGAAAACTGTGATGTCCTTGGATTCTAAATCCATGAAGTTGATGGGTAGTGCTTCCCATAGAACAATCAATAAGGATGAAACATTGAAGAAGGTATGTTGAAATTAAAAACATACTGCCTCTGTTCTTAATGAAATATTGGTTGTCTAGAACAATGATTTAGAAATAATGAAAAAGGATGAAGATGGATAGGAAAAGGATAGTAGAGAAAGTAAATAGAAGATTCCACATGATGAAGAAATGGTTAATAAGATGTTTCAAACTAAATGAAACTCTCATGATCAGAAAGATCTATGTGTGAGGTGCAACAAGGCTGGTCACACAGTTTAAAATAGATATAAACATATTGCAGCCCCATATTATTTTATCAAAAGGTTTAAAATTTCACTAGGAGATTATAATTCATGGAATGCACTTCAATAATGAATATTCACACACACAAAAATAGAAGAAGTATAAATATCCACACAACCATAGTCAAAATATAAGATTATATGTGCAAGTGTGAGGTGTGGAGATAATGGTGCATCATGGAAGAAGAAATCATCACAGCCTTCCCGCTCATGTTGAAGAAGAAACGAGGATCCACCATATTCTCTTAAATAATATTTATTGTATTTGTTCTGATAATACATGGAATTTACAGTGAAGAAATCTCTCATGGGGAGAACCAGAGAAGTAGTGTTTGCTATCAACTGATGATATAAATGATGAAGAAGTTTCCATCCATGGAAATTTTTTCAATTGATATTAAAACATTAATATGATGAGGGATCACCATTGAAGATGGTAATGGTGAGGACTGTTCCCTTAAGGGGGTGGCATACAGAAGAGCATCAATAGTTATTATTTCAATCAGTATCAACATCAGTATGGATCAAATTTAATTAACAAATAAATTTTTACAATACAATGTCATCATAAATGGTACATTGTTTCCAAATCTCTCATTCTAGGATACTCAAAATAATGATTTGTTTACCAAGAAGGATTAACTATGTCAATTAGTGACATAAGATGAATGATGGTTCCCCAAGGCCACTTATCCTTCCAATTGCAGTTGAATGTTTTTGATTCGTTTGTTGAATTGAGTGAATGCATTTAAGGTTGATTATTTCATATCACATTCAATATCTTCAGCATGGATTGAATGTTGAAACCCCTTAATGACAAGTGTATGATATCTCATCTAATGAGGCATCATGATTTGTGGATAATGGACATCTTTTTTTCCTAAGTCAAATATTCTTGTTTTCTACATTGAGTTTTTCTCAAGTAGACATAGTGTGGAGTGATTGATGTAACACTGAATATGTATAGACTAATACCATCTCTACCATGAACATTGTATTTATAGAAAATATGGGAGAGATGAAGTTAAATGAGAGTTTGTAAAATAAGCGTGAGAGAAATAAGTAAAGGGGAGAGATAAGATTCTCATTTTGACAGTGACAAATTTATTTTAGGAGACTTTAAGGTATTGAAAAAAAATAAAAATGGGGAGATTGTTGGGACCACTTTGTTGATGAAGATTGTATTTATTTTCAACAGTTGTTAATACTTTTCAAAATGATGAACTTGATGAATAAGGAAGAAAATGATAATAGAGATTAGCTAAAGTCGGGATTTCTAGAGAATTATTATGGAATCATATAATTGTATATCATAAATGAGAAATTATCTAAGAATTTTAATTTAATTTAAAAGATTTAGGAACTAATATTAGGTTCAATGATCTTGTGTCAATGATGACACATTGTTTACCACAGTGAATAATGTTGATGTCTCATCTATTAGAGTGTGATTGAAAGAGAATGGTTATGTCTCATCCATTATAGGATTATTGAAGATGAATGAGGATTTGAATAGTGTCATGAAATGCTTCACTATTTCATGAGAGTCGTGGAAGAGATTACTTGAAGAAAATAATCATATGATCTTCATGAAGTAAATAATCATGGTGGAAGAATAATATATACTGTGGAGGGGCATGGATTTCTGATATGACCATTGAATTCAATTAACAATGTTGATGCTTTAGTGATTTTTATTTCACAAATATCATAATTCTAGATAACATGTGATGAAAGCCTTATGATGGATATGTGGAGTAAAGAAGTGTTTTTGGAAGAAGGAAAAAAGAGGCGTGCCAGTCAAAAGTGGAGCGCTAGTCAAAGTTGGCACACAAGAATAAGTGGTGTAAAAGTGTATGTTGTGTGCAAGTAAAATTTCAATATCATAACATAAAAATGATAGAGGAATGAATGTGGAACACATGTTCAAGAGTGGTGTGAAAATCGGAAGTGAGGTGCAAATATATAAGGCACACAAGTTTTTGTTGCACATAGGTCATATATTATTATCATGAAATCAAAATATGAAATTTTAAATAATGTGGAACAAATGTGATGG
This sequence comes from Viscum album, assembly GCA_963277665.1. NCBI lineage: Eukaryota > Viridiplantae > Streptophyta > Magnoliopsida > Santalales > Viscaceae > Viscum > Viscum album. The sequence continues at coordinate 1,196,687,408 of OY728121.1, read as the reverse complement.
AGCGGAACACAAGTGATGGAGCAGTGCAAAAGTGATAGAGCGGCGTGAAATAATGAAATCCAGTGCAAGGTGAGTTTCATGTATCGCACGCAGGGTCACCAAAATGCCCATAAATAGATGGATACCCTCCTCCTTTTTAGAAGTTAAACACTTAATAAAAAATTTGAGCTCCAATAACACATGTTGATGAAAGTGGCGTGCAAGATAATGTTTGGCGTGTGTTAAGATATATTCATATAGGGTGCAAGTAGAGTGGTTTTCAAATAGGGAGGTGGACAAGTAGTGTGGTGTTCAAGAATAAGTGGTGTGAATGTGGTGAGTTGCACAAAATAATGGATTTGTGTGCAAGAAGTTTTTTGTGTATAATCCATAAGTGGTGCACATGTTGTGGGCTATGCATCAATGTGGCGCCCAAGTAGTTAGTGGCACGCAAGCAGGGAGGTGTGCAGGTAGGGTGGCGGGAAAGTTGGGAGGCACGCATGTTGGGAGGCATGCAAGAATGGAGTGACATGAGAGATATTTTCACCAGATTGATTACTATATTCTTGGTTGAAGAGTGATCAATTCATTTAGATATGAAGATATTATTTCACTATTACACAATATTGTTTGTCAAAGAAGAAATAGGGAGTGGCCAACATATATTTATTTATTCAAGACATATTTACTGTGATGACTCTATTTCGATCTGGACATCTTTTATTTAAAAATCACAAAGGGATGTTGTCATTCTAGAAAGAATAATAATATGCTTTTAGTGATGTTGGGTTTTCATTGAAATAGAAGGTGTGAAGAAGAGCTGGTTTCAGTGCAACTGGTTTTTCATTTAAGAACCAAAAAAGAAGAGTGTGTAGCTTATAGGTTTTCAGTAATGAATGAAGAGGTTGGTTACTTTAATGTGTCTAATAATGTAACAATGATAAGACGACGGTTTTGGAAGAACAATGTAGCATAGTAGCATCCAACAGGTCTCCACAGTTGGAAAAAATTTTAGGTGTTGAAAACTATTTAAATAGAGATAAGACTATCTTTAGATGAAATATAAATAACTAGCTAGAGGCTTCAAGAGACTAACTGTAACACCCCAAGCTTCCACGGTACGATTCTCTTTCAATAATTCAATAGCTTGCATTGTACGCTTGTTCGAGTTCTAACACACACGAAAACCAAACAAACTAGCCATTATGAATAGTAATACCTACTTTTGAAATTTTATAAATTTTATCTTTCAAAATGTACTTAATTTTTTGATTCAGAATATCGAATTTATCCTAGGGTGATATTTTGGAACTTTTCGGATAACTTTTATATTTTGATGAACAATGAAAATTACTAAAAACAAATTTTTCAATCAAAATAATTAATATTGATAAATTATAATATTGAGTTATTTTAAAGTATAATTAGAATATAATTTTACCATTTTATCTAGTTGTGGTCATTATAATAAATTTCACTTTGAAATTGGACATAAACAATTGGCAATCTTTTGATTGATATTGTTTCTTAAAAAAACGCTGTTTGTTTTGACAACGGGAATTAATTATAAAATTCATTAATGCAACATATATGTTTGGAATTTTGTAAAATAGAAATCATTTTTTAATTATCAATATCAAATATATCTTAGGGTTAGTTTTTGGTGTTGCTCTGAAAAACATCGATTTTTGATGAATAGTGAAACCACTAAGTGGTAGTTAAATAACTGATCATTCGTTTAAATGAAATTTTACCACCTCTGTGATTTCAATTTCAAAAATCAGATATAAATAATTGTCATTAGTAAGTAAAATTTGGTTCAATGGGATTAAAATATTTTTTTGTGAATAGTAACTTTTAAGTTCTATTAATCGTGATTAAAGGTAATTAGTGTTATTTAAGGTAAATATAATGTTATAATAATATGAAAATAACTGTACAATTGTAAAAAACCTATTGGATGAGTATATTTATAACCCTTATTACCTTATCCTAGAAATATATTATTGTGGGTCCTCTAAATTCAGAAAAGCATTTCATAATAATGTAATATTTCATGACTTTCCAAGAGTGCCCCACTTCTCCTCTTATAAAAGGCACCCACCTCTACCACCTTATTCACACCTTCAAGCCATTTGGCTCGTCCAACCTATGCACAAATACTCTCTCAAATTCCCTCTAATACTCCTAGAAGCCTCACTTTGGGAAGAAGTCTTCCTAAGGAAGCCTTTGGCTCAATTCAAAAAGAGTTACCCGATTTTAAGGTAAGGTCTTCTCTTATGTTATTTTGTTTTATTTTGCCTCTCAAAACCCCTAAAATATTTTTATTTCTTTATTTTGTAACAAAAATAGTATCCTAAATATACTTTTATGTTGTTATGAGAATGATTTTATTTACACTTACACACACCTTCGTCTAATGGTAAAAGAACATACTGTTTCTGTGGGTGGCGAATTACTTCCTCACGAAACGATGATTGTTCAATATTCTTTTAACACCTCTCATTGTTTACATTATGATGAAACTATTTTTATATATGATATATATTAAGTTTTTGTTTTCCGTATGATTCTTTATTTTTCATTTATGGTATACCTTTATGATTTCCATTATGGGTAAAAGCGATAATTTCATTTTAGGAAATGCGTACTACCGCCCCCTCAAAGTGATTTGAGTCGTTAATGCCATATGTGGGATGTATAAAGGAAGGAGTAAATGGTATTATACAGTATATTATACTATAATTATATTATACCTTTATATAATTATAATTTCATTCCATTAAATAAGAAATAGAAATGAAAGTAGCGTTCATGCGTACGTACGGCTTACCCTCTCCTTGAACAGTGCATTTCATTTCATACAACTAAATGTTATGTAATATTATAAATGCATGTATATACTGGATATATATGATATATATGATATATATGATATCTAAATCATGAATATAATTCTGGATATAATGTATATTTCACCACATTAACAACTTGTAATTATAAAAAGTTTATTTTTGACTCATGTACCAAAGATCGACAAAATGACCGTTATTAACTTAAATAATTACATAATGTTCATAACATGGTAATAAGTGATATAAAAGGAATAATGAAAATGAAAAAGGTTCTTAACCAAATCGAAATTAACACTAGTTTATTATTCAGGATTTTAAAGAACAATCGAGTCAAGTCGAACACGAGTTAAGGGAAATTCTTAACCGAATTTCTGTTCTTTGGGTTAATCTTCTATTTTCAAATTATGTCATGATATTATTATGTCCTATCTTTTATTTGTACTTTCATTATGTGTAAATATAGTGAATACACATAATAGATCTTTTTTATTTAATAAAATGATCTCTGTAAGGGACTTCATCTCAATCTCCTTTCATTGAAGAAAATTTTGTTTTATTCACAACTTTCTTTTATACAATGTATAAACTCCTTTCACTTTAACTTTTATGCAAAAGGAATATTTTTATACGAAGTGTTTTTACTAAACGACAAAAGGAATGCTTTTTCTTACGTATGCGGCGACAAAGGCTTCTCCGCCGCCGTGACTATTATTTTAGTTTCAACTTCCTCTATAAGCCATAACTTTTTTTTAAATGAAAAATAAATACCATGTTTTAATTTTAATTTGTTTTGGTATTGAAAATAGTCTTGAAATTGTTTTTATTATATCGATTTGTTGTATTGATATTTTGTGATTGAAATGTTGAAATTTTATGTTTCCATTATGCATGTTTTATGTGATACGATTATGTTATGGTTTATGATATGTTTAAACCTATTCATATGAGGAATGTGTTGGACTTAATAGGTGACAGGTGGAGCCCGCTATATCTCCTCGATGCGTCGGTAGGTCTCATTAGACAAACTAGTGTCTTGGAACGAGGCCTTGACAAAATCTTATTTGTAGTATTGGAACGAGGCCTTGGCTACGTGGTTATGATATTCTGGCATTATGCATTCCATCATTATGAAAGTGGTTATTTATATTGCATGTGATTATTCGACTAGTTGAATATCCATGTGAATAAGTAAATGGAATTATTTCATTTTACTTTTTCCATATTATTCTGAAGATCAAGTTTAAAAGGCTTCTGTTTAAGTTATACATTGCCTTAAATGTTTACGATTATTTATAAAAGCTTCCACAATAATGCACCGACTTTGGGTAACTGGGGTCGGTGTGTTATAGTTGGTATCAAAGGAAACTTAGTACTATCCTCAGAAGCTAGATTTAGATAAAACTCTGATTAAAGAACATATCCCTAAGATAGAATTTGAGGATTAATATAGAAGAACTTCCTATAATTTTGGTATTATGGAGATTTTGTGAGTTTTCCGAGCAATACATCCATGCATGGATATGAGCAGGTAGAGGTGGCTCTGGCACAGTTGTACCTAGGGGTAAAACCCGAAGACACCACTTTGAGCTAGACTCGAATGGGAACTGGTGCACGACAATGGGCTTTGCTGCACTCTTGGTTACAACACTCCTGGTGGATATGCTTAGGATAATTAACATTTTCTTTACAAACCACTATGAAGGGTTATGAGTATATTCTTTCTCAAAGAAAACATTTTTATAATTATGGATTATTTCCATAAAAAGTTCTATTTATGTTAAGTGTTTTGAAAGTTTGTAATTATGTATTTCGATTCACAAACTAATATAGTTTATGAAATTGTCTAGAAATGATGCCTAGTTGAAAGAATGGAAACTGTATCAATGCATGCACTCCATGTTGGTATTGACCTCCTGCTCAAGATAATTATAATGGAGTTGGTGATACAACTAGTTCTGATCAGCTAATCACCATACTAAAACAACTCACTCAGGTTATGAATAATAACCTTACTCGTATGAAGCACCATGATCTGTAGCGTGGAGGATCAATGTTAGATCACTTCATGAGGTAGGAACCACCAAAATTCAATGGGAGTACAAATACATTAGTAGCTGAGAAATGGATATGTTCCCTAGAGAAAATACTCCATGCCTTTGGGAGTAATGAATGTGAAAAAGTAATCATGGAAGTTTACTGCCTCAATGGAGATGCTGATCAATGGTGGTCATTAATTCAAAACACGAAAGAAGATGAAGAAGTATCTAATATGTAATGGAGGGAGTTCAATGAGATTTTCATAGAAAAATACTTTCCTCGTGGCCATCGAGAAGATATGGAAAGGCAATTTTTGGGTCTGAGATAATAGGAGGATGAGAATGTCGTAAAGTATGAGGCCAAATTTACATGGTTAGCAAGGTATGCTGCAGATTATATACGTAACCCAATATGTAAGATTGATCATTTATTTGATGGGTTAAAACCATTTCTCCGTCGAGATTTAGTATCACTCTCTTTCTCAACGTACGAAAATATTGTCTCGTGTTCTATTAAAACCGAAAATTAATTCTATAAATCTAATTAAAATAAAGTAATGAAAGAGAAGAAGAGAATAGTGGAACGAGATAAAGATAAATGGAAAAAGGGAAATAAGGATTTTACATTATGCAATAATTATGGGAAGAATCACCTCGGTACTTGATTAAAAGGAATGAGAGTTTGTTATAAATGTGGAGAAAAAGGTCACCAGGCTCGTTATTACAAGGGAAAGAAAAAGGTTATCAATGATGAATGATACAATTGTAGGGAAATGGGGCATTATGCAAATGAATTTCTTAAGCATCAGGTAAACATACCTCAGAAAAGGCCAAGGGATCAAGGACAATCTTATGCTGTTACTACAGTTGATGTGGAATAATTAATGTATTGGTGCTTTTGGACTCAAGGATTATATTTTGGTTATATGAATAATGTGATATATATAAGGATTATACTGAAGTATTTGTTGTTTTAATTAAGGTTTTAATATGATTAAGGTAATCATATTTTTGTATGTGATAATAAGAGAAACATTACTTTTTTGAGGATTCTGATGATACAATTGATTTGGGAATTTAGAGACCTTTTAGGGAATGTCAAGACAGAGGTATTTTGGATATCAATAAAGGTTGGAATAGATAAATTTGAACTTTGGATAGTATTGTTTATGGTTAAAACATTTTTGAAGATTATTTTTGAAATATTATAATACTATAGTTTTAGGAAAAGGACAACCTGCAGGTTGGGGGATAACCCGTCGGGTCGAAAAAAGCTGCAAGAATCGAACCCACAACCATAGTGCGACGGACATTTATTACCTACCACTAGCCTACAGGAAGTACCTGGTTATTACAAAATAGTTTTCCTAATCTAAATTTTACGTTTTAATATTTTGAACCTTGTACTATTAGGATAAATATAATATTTTTGAGTTCAATTATCTTTTTAAGTGAAAGATGAGTTTGTGGTAGAAATTAGTTGAAGGTTGAAACTCTACTTGTCAAGCATATATATATGTATTCCTATCTCTTATTCTATGAATAAATTAAATCTTAAAATTTAGGAATGGGATATTAAAAAAATGTGTTATCCTAATACCTTATGATTTGTTGAACTGATTATATTTTAAATCAGCATAGATTGAAGGCTTTGAGGCTCTCAATTTTACACTTGCTTATTATTTATGACCTCAATCACTCCCTAAAAATCTTTATATTTTTTCTCCAATTATATGTCTTTAATTTCTTCCAATATTCTCCTAATCAAGATCATAATTTAGTGGTGACTTCTTCATTTCCCTTTCCCTCTTATTAAGGATAAATTTTATCAACCTTATTTCGGATGTGGATTTTCCACAAAGCTATTTTCTATTTTCAACCTTTTATTTTCTAAGAACATCTTCAAATTGCATGGAAGAAATTTATTGAAGGAGGGTAGAATGTAACACCGCAAGCTTCCACGGTACGATTCTCTTTCAATAATGCAATAACTTGCATTGTATGCAAGTTCGAGTTCTAACACACACGACAACCAAAAAAACTAGCCATAATGAATAGTAATAACTACTTTTCAAATTTTATAAATTTTATCTTTCAAAATGGACTTCATTTTTGGATTCGTAATATCGAATTTAGCCTAGGGTTAAATTTTGGAAATTTTTGCATAACTTTTATATTTTGATGAATAGTGAAAATTACTATAAGCAAATTTTTTAATCAAAATAATTAATAGAGATAAATTATAATATTTAGTGGTTTTAAAGAATAATTAGAATATAATTTTACCATTTTATCCAATGGTGTTCATTAGAATTAATTTCACTTTGAAATTGGACATAAACAATTTTCAATCTTTTGATTTATATTGATTCCTAAAAACACGCTATTTGTATTGTCAACGTAAATTAATTATAAAATTAATTAATGAAACTTATATTTTTGTAATTTTTTAAAATAGACATTATTTTTTAATTAGTAATATCATATATAGCTTAGGGATAATTTTTGGTGTTGTTCTGAAAATGTTTGATTTTTAATGAATATTGAAACCACTATGTGGTAGTTAAAAACTGATTTTTCGTTTAAATGAAATTTTACCACCTCTGTGATTTGAATTTCCAAAATCCAACATACATAATTTTCATTAGGATGTAAAATTTGATTCAATGGTATTAAAATAATTTTAGTTAATAGTAACTTTTAAGTTCTGTTAATCGCGATTAAAGGTAATTAGTGTAATTTAAGTTAAATATAATGTTATAATAATATTAAATTTCCTATAAACATGTCAAAAACCTATTGGATGAGTATATTTAGAACCCTTATCACCTTATCCTCAAAATATATCATTGTTGGACCTCTAAAATCTGGAAATAATTTCATAATAATGTAATATTTCATGACTTTCCAAGAATGCCCCTCCTCTCCTCTTATAAAAGGCCCCCACCTCTACCACCTTATTCACACCTACAAGCCATTTGGCTCGGCCAAACTATTCACTAACACACTCTCAACATCCCTCTCCTACTCCAAGAAGCCTCACTTTGGTCAGAAGTCTTCCCAAGGAAGCCTTTGTCTCAAATCAAAAAGAGTTACCCGATTTTAAGGGAATGTCTTTCTCTTATGTTATTTTGTTTTTTTTTGCTTCTCCAACCCCCTAAAATATTTTTATTCCATTCTTTTGTAACAAAACCAGTATCCTAAATATACTTTTATGTTGATAATAGATGGATTTTATTTACACTTACACACACCTTCGTCTAATTGTTAAAGAACATATTGTTCTTGTGGGTGGTGAATTAATTCCTCACGAAACGATGATTGTTCAATATTCTTATAACACCTATCATGGTGGAAATTATTATGACACTATTTTTATATATGATATATATTATGTATTTTTTTTCCTTATTATTATTTATTTTTCATTTATGGAATACCTTTATGATTTCCATTATGGGTAAACGCAATAATTTCATTTTAGGAAGTGCAGACTACCGCCCCCTCAAAGTGATTTGAGTCATTAATGCCATATGTGGGATGTATAAAGGATGGAGTAAATGGTATAATACATTATATTATACTAGAATTATATTATACCTTTATATAATTATAATTCCATTCCATTAAATAAGAAATAGAAATGAAAGTAGCGTTCATGCGTACGTACAACTTAACGTCTCCATGAACGGTGCATTTCATTTCTTACCTCTAAATTTTATGTTATATTATAAATGATTGTATATACTTGATATATATGATATATATGAAATCTAAATAATGAATATAATTTTGGATATAATGTATATTTCAACACATGAACAACTTTTAATTATAAGAAGTTTATTTTTGACTCAAGTACCAAAGATCGAAAAAATGACTGTTCTTAACTTAAATAATTACATAATGTTCATAACATGGTAATAAGTGATATAAATAGAATAATGAACATGAAAAAGGTTCTTAAACAAATAGAAATAAACTCTAGTTTTTTATTCAGGAGTTTAAGGAACGATTGAGTCAAGTCGGACACGAGGTAAGGGAACTTCTTAACCCAATTTATGTTCATTGGGTTAATCTCCTACTTTCAAATTATGTCATGATATTATTATGTCCTATCTTGTATTTGTACTTTCTCTATGTGTACTTATAGTGAATACACATAATAGAACTAATTTATTTAAAAAAATGATCTTTCTAAGGGTCTTTATCTCAATATCCTTTCATTGAGGCAAATTTTGTTTTATACACAACATTCATTTATACGGTGTATAAAACCCTTTGTCTTTTACTTTTATTCAAAAGGAATCTTTTTATCAGAATCATTTATACTAAATGAAAAAAGGAATGTTTTTTCTTACGTATGCTGCGAAAATGACTTCTCTGCCACCATGACTATTATTTGAGTTTCGGCCTCCACTATAAGCCATAAATTTTTTTAAATGAAAAATAAATACCATATTTTAATTTTCTTTTATTTTTTGTAATGAAAATTGTTTTGAAAGTGTTTTTATTATATAAATGTGTTGTATTTATGTTTTGTGATTTTAATGAGGAAATGTTATGTTTTTTTAATGCATGTTTTATGAGATATGATTATGTTATGGTTTAAGATATGTTTAAACATATTCATATGATTAATGCATTGGAATTAATAAGTGATGGGTGGAGCCCGCTATAGCTCCTAGATGCATTAGTAGGTCTCATGAGACAAACTAGTGTCTTGGCACGAGGCCTTGAAAAAATCATATTTGTAGTATTGGAACAAGGCCTTGGAAATGTGGTTATGATAGTCTGGCATTATGCATTCCATCATTATGCAAGTGGTTATTGATATTTCATGTGATTATTCTACAAGTAGAATATACATGTGAATAAGTAAATGGCATTATTTGATTTACTTTTTCCATATTATGCTGAAGTTCAAGTTTAAAAGGCTATTGTTTTAGTTATAAATTGCCTTAAATGTTTATGTTTATTTATGAAAGCATCCACAATATTGTTATCCTTACTGAGCATCTGATCTCACCCCTTTCAATGTTTTAATATTTTCCAGGATGTGAAGAAGTATTTTAAGAATGAGCTGCAGGGATAATCTGAAGGGGATATGAGTGTGGACTATGGAGACTAAGTTATTGTATTTTGTCACTTTAAGATGTAATGTAACATTTATGAATGTATCTGGTGTTTCCAAGGCTACTAAACTAATCTGTCTTTCGAGACTTGATCTTTGATGATCAGGCCAATGTTACGCAATAATGCACGGACTCTGGGTAACTAGGGTCGGGGCATTACACTAACTATACTGGAAGTATAGTGAACCCGTGAGTGTAAGTGCATATCATTCTCATTTTATGTTTGAAGATGATTGTTTCCCTCCCCCTCCAAGTATAAGGATAATCATAGGAAGGTAATTTCCTTCTTCCATTCTCTATGTGTATAGAGCCACACTGAATTGTGGATTGATTTCCCAGTCATACCAGTATGACAATTACTAAATTATAATGGATAATTCATGTACTATTAATACTAATACATGGAAAATACTTAACTACTCTTATTGAGTGGTGAACCTTGTAAAAATATTATGTGCATGTTATTTAATGCTTTATAATATTTCATGTGACACGGAAAATAGAATAAGATAATAATGATCCTAACTGGCCAAGAGGTGTTGGGATATAATTTCCCCAACACTGATTCACCCCCCCCCCCTCTTAGTGTAATGTATATACCAAACTGGTATTATCTTCCTCAATTATGTGAAGAGCCTTAGATGTGTTCCACTTTTCGTGTGGTGGCCCCTAGAAAAATCAACTTGATCATGTGGGAGATTCCTCAAACATTTCCACAAAAAATCCTTAAAAGTGTCAGGAAAAGAACCAGAACATGTCCAGAAGACATTCTCTACATTCGTCAATCATGTATGGAACAGACCCCAAAAATGTAAAGTGTGTTAGGAAGACAGCATGAGACATGGTAACCTTGTCCAACATACACACTTGGACATGCACCATATTAAAATATGAGGACCCTTATTCCGGGTATATGTAGTGTACGTAGGACACATTCCTACATAATAGCAACCATATAAAACAACCAATTAGGTCTTCCCCAGTTCATATGTACCACATACATATGCAATGAGTCTGGTCACTTTATATCCCATATTTCTCGCATCGAGCATGAATTACAAGGGATTAGGGATTTAAAATGATTATAACACCCCCATCATAAATTTTCCTAATTATGGAATGCCCTGTGTTTATTAACAACTCATTTATGCGAATTAATTTCCTCCATTCTATGGAATATATCTTGGTGTCAGTCTCATAGGCATTCAATATTCTTAAACCCGAGGGAAGTAACCCTCAAAGGAATTAATTATCTATTAACACCCATTATTTTTTGGTGGGATGATTTAAATATGAATAATAAAATTTCCACTATAAGATTGATTGGTAGGGAACATTCCTAAAGCTCAAGATCCTTACATAGTGCCTAGGATCTCTCATATATGTCTTTTCCAAATGATTTCAAACTAGATTTATTGGACATAAATGAGTTTTATGGGTTTCAATTTTTATTATAAATATGATAAGTAGTGCCACACCGGGACGATGGAAACACCATTTATGTTATTTTTTAGCTTGTGAATGATTCGCACACGGCTTGAAAAACCATGTGGAAAAATCGTGCGACCTGATTTTATAATAAAAAAATTAAATCTAAATGAAAAATATATTAAAATGAAGATACAAAAATGAGAAAAATATAAAGATAAAAAATGTATATTATTAAGAATAGTATTATTAATATTTGTATTTTTAAAATTATTATACTTATAATTTTTATTTTTATAATTATGTTAATATAAATGTTACCATTATAAAATTAATTATTTTTGTTTTTATTATTATTTTTTATTAAAACATTATTATTAATTTATCTTTTTTACTAATTTTTCCTTTCCCCTACCCCATCCACAGCGCGTCCCACTTCTCCCTTGCACCCTACGGATCACACCCCCTACATCTCCCATTCCATACACGACCTGCCTCCCAAACCGACGGCCTCCATTCTTGTCAAACCTTCTACCCAATGATGTATCCTCCTCATGAAACCTCCATTGTGCCACCCCTCCCCCTCATTCTTCCATACCTCATGCAACCCTATATTTTCATGGTTCTCCTCTGGATGGCCTCCTCTCGAGATGTGACACCTCTGACATCCATACCTTACAATGTGGCTGAACACCCCAATCACCGCTCTGATAATATTTATCTCCCTTATCTCTCTATTTCTAGGGTTTCCATGTGTGGTTTCATGTTTAATGAAACCTATAGGTTTGGGTTAATGTGTATCTCATTTATCTATTGGATTTTGGTGGTGTGGCTTCTTTATGGGGCCCTATTCTTCCTTCCATTTAATTTTCAATGCGTTCAAATGTTAGTGAGGTGGGTGATCCAATTTTTTTCTCATTCCAATGTAAATACTTCATTCATGAATGCCTTGATAAATATTTATACATGATACAATTCTCCATAATACACTTAATTAGCTTATTGTTGTATTATCTGCTTGGTAGGATTTGTTAAAAATAATATTTGATGTGGTTCCCTGGTTATAACCATCTGTTTGTACAGAAAATGTATTTAAATAATTATTAAATATTTTTAACATATTTCCACCCCCATGGTGATTATTTTTAACAACTTTCAGTTTTTTGGTGTTGGTAAAAATTGTTAAAACTTGATTTATGTTAATTTTTCATTTTTTCCCATTTCTTAATATCTTTAATGTGTCTATTTAATGTCAAATTTTGACTCAATATAATTTTATATATTGTTAACACCATGATAGTTCATTTGGATATATATTGATTTTGTATTATTTTTATTCCTTTTTAATTAAATTAATTTGTTGTTTTGGAAATCCGAAGTGTGATTTCGAGGGATCTTTTGGAGAAAATATATCAAAATGGGGTTTTTAAATTAAATGAATTATGGTTGGAAAATTATCCTAGTTATGAACTTTGAAATATTATTTTAGTATTGATAAAATATTGAGAAACATTTCTTAAAATGTATGCAGCTTATGGGTGAACTTGAAAATTGATTGGGCTAGGGAAAAATAGGATTTAATGGTGTTTTTATTGTGATATTACTAAATTGGTTCTTTATGAAATGCTCATGTAATGTGGAATTTTATTTTTCCGTGGTATTTTTGTGTGGAGAATGAAATATTCCTTGTTTTTTGAAAATATTATGATTCTAGGAAAATCTTACTACAGATGATATTTTATTTTTTTGGGAAAAAGGTTTTTTAATTTCTTTTGGTAAATGTGTTCAGGGTGTTCAAAACGTAGTAGAACATTTTTCAATACTTACATTATTGTTTATCCCTTAACATTTTATTTCATAATATTTTCATTGGTTTTTGAATCGTATCTTGGTTCCTTTGTGTGAATTAATTTTATTTTTTGTTATTGTGATGCTTATTGATTCCTATTTCATTATTATTAAGTTCTTTTTTTCACTATGTTCTGGTGTCAAGTTTTCAAGTCTAAGGAAACTCACCTGTGTATGCATAGGTATGTATATATGTGTGTGTGTCTGTATGATCCCATGGTATGTGTATATTAACCTATGGAAGTTAATATAAATTTATGGGACAGGGTGTGCCAATGTATATATATGTAAAATCATATTTTGGTGAGTGCAGATGAGTATATGGATATACACAAATATTTATGTATCCCCTTGAACTTGTTTAAGGCCATGTGGGTGTGTACATAGGAGATATTTTTCATTATATGTATGTGAAGATGAATATGCCTAGTGGTGGAGAAAAAATATTAGTTCAAATGAAAAAACATCTGAATGTTCTGTTAGGTTACCCTTTGAGGTAGGATCTATATGCATTGACCATTAAATTTATGAATAGTTTACTTCTTACATTTCACACCTAGTTTTTATATTCATTATTGATACAGAATTATTAGTAAAATTGACCATCTTGAATTGGTGTGGCTTCCTTAATGAAACGTTTTGCAATAAATGGTTTCAACTCATTTTTCATATAATGTGTTTGATGAAATTCCCCATTGGCCTTTATAAATGTTTCTTCCATTTAAAATGGTGACTTGGGTATATTAATTGAATAGCTATGTGTATTTTTTATTTTAAAAGTGGTTCATGATGGTTATTTGGAAATGATTTAGTGTTAAATGGTTGGTTGATGCCAGTTTGGTACTTTTATAAGATATGTTTCTTTGAAAACACTCTTTTGGATGCACCCCTCACCTAGGTAGATGTTGATGTCAATGGGTAGTCCTCGGATGAGACTTCCATAATGTTTTGATGGTTGACGGAATGAGGGGTAAAGTACCTTGGAGTGATTCAGGGGTCACTATTCTGTGTGATGCACGTATATGTGATGGATTAACTATTTCAAAATGTTGGTGTACCCCCCACCCCCTTCAGTTTCAATATGATATCGTAACATATAGAGTGAATTTTTTGTGAATGATTACTACACTGGTTTAGATTACACACTATAGAGTGGCCCATAATAGGTGATATTTTGTTATTATTATTATGGGATTGGTCCCCCTGATCCGGCCAGGTTGGACGACGATTGGGAATTTAGGAATTATGACGTCATTAGGATGGGAATACCTTTATATGAGTCACTTGTATATCCTGTTATAGATTATTTATAAGCTCCTAGGTTCTGCCATGTGGTATGTTGTAGAGACCCGAAGCCTGACGTACATGGACATTACATTACATTTGCGGAATACTTAGTACATAACAAAAACACACACTAAAGGATCGTAATAGTTTAGTGTCTTTGGAAACTCGGAACGTAATCTTCTAATCGTGGTGAAAGTTCTTCAATATCTCCCACAAAGGTCATCCATTTTTTTTACCTAAAACCTTTCTTTATATCCTGGGGAAAAGAAAACATAAAAGGGTGAGCTCAAATGCTCAGTAAGGGTAAACAAAAGAAATATCAATCACATCATATAAGAACATAGCTTTTGGAAATCTTAACCTGCAAAAAATCTCATAATTTCATAACATGGGATAAATCATAGAAGTGAAATGTAATCCCAATAATCATAACATAAAACATGAAACTTTGTGTCATACACACATAATCATAGATAATCATTTCTTGTTAGTCAAGACTCAATGCCAAGACTATCTTAGTGGACAAATTCCCTTTCTGAATCGAGTAACCCTCGTTTCAGTCCTGTTTCACTGAACTGGTATAACCTACCATTTCAGCCATGTCTATCTCATGAGATATAAAATCTTTACCCAATGCATTGGAGGGAGATATAGGTCCCACCCATCTTATAATGAATCATTTCTTATGTGTTCCACATAATCATAAAACATACATCATCGCATAACTCATGTAACAAAAATGGGATTCTTGAAACATCATGAAATCATAAATCAATTCATATAAGATAAAGGAATTCATAAAAATAATTCCATCACAACATGATCAAATCAATTTAATAATAGGGATAAAAATAGAACCCTTTATTATCTTAGATGGAAAATAATTTTGATAAAACACTTGAACTCCATTCTTGAGGAAAATATCCTTTCTTCTTCAAAAACATTTTTCCTTTCATAACATGTCATACGACTTTAAAATAAAATTAGTTGATTAAAAATAAACTTGAAAACTTTTAAAGGAAGCTTCTTGGATTTAATGTTTTAAAAATCCATTCATGCCGTATAAGTAAAAAAAAACATTCTTCGTACTTTTGTCGGAAAAGTCAAAAAGTACCTCGTACGAAAAACGACAAAAGATTCCTTTCATACATGTTACTAAAAACTCACCGAAGGGTAAAAATGGGTTTAAAAAATTGTAGGTGGATGGAAATAATATTACATATTGATGAAACATGGATGTGGATGATAAAATACACCCCAGTAAATACTTACGAATAAACAATCTCGGATAAAAATGAGATTGTGATATTTCCCTTACCTTAGGTCCGACTTGCTTTGTAAGTGTCTGAACCTCCTGTATAATGATTTAAATCATGTTATTGACTTATTACAGAATCATATTCATTGTTATGATATCATATATGGTTCACTTATGACATTATATTACCCGTTCTTTTGTAAATTCCATGTTAAAGAAGCGTTTTGGGTAAAATCGTTTCATTTATCGTAGGTGTTTTGACTTGTTGTTCTTGACATCATTATTACTTATATCATGATTTACTTACTTCCAGAATATAAAATATGATTTATATATCATATATATTTAGTATATATATATATATATAATAGGTAGATAAATAAAATGAAAAACACCGTTCATGGAGACGGTAGTCCGTACGTACGCATGAACGCTGTTTTCCTTTCCTTATTGTCTTGAAATGGAAGTAAGTAGATGACATACATATGTATATATATATATAAATCCAGTAGCTTTATAATGTCATATATTTCATTATTATTTCTTATATATACTTTATAATCATTCTTAAATGGTTAACATGGAGAATGAATCTCATCGCGTCGTGGAGACGGTAGTCCGTACGTACGCACGAGCGATGATATCATTTCCATAAATATTGAACAGAATTGAAGTGGATTATACAATATATCAGAATCAATATGATGTTGTAATAACTATGTATAGTTATTCTTTACACCATTATACCCATCCATGTAAGGTGGTGGTGGAAAATAGATTACACCACGGCGTGGAGACGGTATTCCGTACGTACGCACGCGCGGTGATTTCTTTTTCCGTAGGATGGATAGATGGTGAAATAGGGTTGTTTCATACTTATAATAACATATCAGTATATGAGTGATACTGATGCTATTACTTCATAATGAAACAACCTAAGAAGAATAAGTGGAGGAAGAAATAAAGATGAAAGAATTGGTAACGGTAATTACCTCTTCTTTGAAGCGCCTCTTTGAGACCTCCTCTTAGGGAACTAGAATTGGTCTTTGAGGAAGACCAGAACCTCTAGGATGTTGCTAGGGAAGTGGAGAAGAGATTTTGGCAGGGGTTGGCCGAGCTTGAGTGCTCAAATTGGTGTGAGGAGGAGGGGGAGGAGGTGTCCTTTTATAAGGGAGGAGAGGGGCACCTTAGGAATATCTCAAAATATTATTTTATATTAAAGTCAAAATCGGTTTATAATGGTTCCAAAGGGTCTTATTTCGAGGATAAAGTGGGGATGGGTCGAAATCCTATCAACCAATAGAATTTAGACATGTTTAGGATATTATTTTAACCTTATCAATTAGATTTAACTCTAAGTTAAATAATTTAACTTTTACCATGTCTTTTTGTTTTCTTTCACTATATGGTTAATACACTTACTATAACATGCCAAACGAACCCCAAATTGTTTATTATTAATATATATATCCTTATCTAAGCCATTTGGCCGAACCTTAGATTTTTAGGAATAAAATAACAATTAATAATATAATATTTGATTTAAAAACTATTTTGTGTCAATTTTGACACTATTTGATATATGATTTTTGTGAAAGTCATAACAGAATTAAATGTTCGAAACAACTTAATTAAATCAACATTAATATATCATAGTAACCTAGAAAATTAGTGGAATTCATAAAAAATGTAAAGACCCGTAAAATTCAAGGGAATTTTTTTTCTTAATTTTCTTTAGAATTTTACAAGAGCGCGGTTTCAGACGGCACCTGATTCCGAGGCCCGGAGTGCCCAGAATTAATTTCCGAAGTTTGGCTCGGGTACGTTCAGTGAACGAACGAGCGGGAATTCCTAACTGTTGATCCGGTGCTCGGAATTGAAATCCAAGGGCACCGATGAACTCGCAGCGCCGATATTCGCTTAAAGAGACCTTTTCGGGTGTTGCGTTTGTTGCGGGTTGAAAGTTAAGTTTTGGGGTTTTTAGTTTGAGTTAAATAAAATTGTGAAGAACAATTTTATTTTTACTTGTTAAAACCTATCAAAGGAGGTTGTAAGTGGGACCCACACCCACTTAACCTCCCTTGGGAGGATTAAGTGTGGTGGGGCCCACACGAACCCCTAATTCTTTTCAAATTCCCTAACCCCTCTAAACCCCCTCTTAATTACGTAACTCTTCTCTGCTTTATTTCTTACCAACCTATCTCTTCATTTAATTTTGTCAACTCTAGATTTAATTAATGAATTGAATTCAACTTTTGAATTTTGAAAGGTTGGCAAAGTGAAAATAAAATAAGGTGTAGCTTATTTTATTTTGGGTTGATCGTTTGTCTTCTTGAGAGGTGGAGAACTCTTCTTCTTCTTCAAACTCAACGAAGAACGCGAAGAACGTCGTTCTTCAACGAAGAACTTCTCCGCCGAAGAACACGGTTCATCCGCGACGCCGTATCCGCGACGCGACGTACTTCTTCCGCGTCATCTCTTCCGCGACGGTTTTCCGCGCCGAACGCCATCGACAACGACTCTTCCTCCGCGACACCGATATTTCACGACTACGTCAACGTGCGACTATCGAGGTAGAGGTTCTCGAGTTCGTTGTTTTCTTTATTATTTGACTTTCCTCAAGACTTGACGAGGAACGCTCTTTTTCCGACGAAGAACGCCGCACCTCCTTTCTTCGTTCACCGTGTCAACGAAGGGGACGCCACCTCTTCTTCGGACAACCTTCGTCGGCGTGCAAGTTTCGCCAACGACGTGTCTCTTCGAACGCATCCCTTCGTCATCGGATTTGACGAACGACGACCGCGACGCCCGACCTCCGCGACGCCGTCTTCCGCGGAACGTAGACGAATCTACGAATCTTAAACCCGAGGTAGGGGTTGTTGATTCTTTATTTAATTATTTCATTCTTGCTCGTGGTTCGTATGATTAACGTGAGGATGTTGTTTATTTAAAGTTGTGTTATTTTTTTTAACGTGAGGGGGGCCGGACCGCATGAACACGGCCGAACCCCCCTCCATCGTACATGTTGTTTATCTGCGGGCGGAAGCAAGGTGGCGTGGTGCCGTCGCACCACGCGGATAATTGTACGTTATATTTTTTACGCGGCGCCGTCGCGCCACGCCGAGGTTGAATCTTCAAGAACGCGACGTCGTCGCGCCGCGTTGAAAGGAATCATGGCAACGGCGAAAGGGGCGCGGTGCCGTCGCACCGCGCCGGACGACGAACACCGCGGCCGGTTCCGGGCCGCGGCGGGACGAGGAGACCGCGGCCGGTTCCGGGCCGCGGCGGAAGAGAAAACCGGCGGTCGGGCCGCCGGCGTCGGAAGCCGAAGGGGGGACCGGAAATTACCGGTTCCGTTGGAGAAAACCGGTCGGCCAGCTGGCCGGCCGGAAGGCATTAAACCGGGGAAATTAATTCCCTGGCCAGCCTGTAAAACCCCCCTCTTTAAGAGGGGGCGGTTCCATGAAAGGGGGGGCAACAGCCCCCCGGTTCTTTTATTTAAATCGGCCCCCACGTGGGGTCCGTTTGTTGCAAAGGCGCGGCAGAAGGCCGCGCCGCCTTGTCAAAACCGCGGGGGTTGAATTCCCCCGCGTGCCGCCACCTCGCGGGGCCGGGCCGCCGTGGCCCGCCGCGCCGCCAGGCCGCCGCGCCGCCGCCGGCCGCCGCGTCGCCGCCGGCCGCCGCGCCGCCGCCGCTTGCCGCCGCCGGCCACCGCGCCGCCCAGGGGGGGGGGGGGGTGGGGGGGTCGGCCCGGACCCGGACCCCCCCATTTCGAACCAGAATTGGTTTTTTCCCCATAACTTGAGCCTCCGACCTCCGATCGACGAACCGTCAGCGGAAACGCGATCCTTGGATCGAGACGGTCGTTTCGGTATATCGCACTCAAGGTTTTGGGTTACTTTGAGTTCGACCGGGTTGGTTCGTTCACGAAACCAACCAGACCTTCGGAGCGGAAACGCTCATATCTTGAGCTACGAACGTCCGATTGACGCGCCGTCAGTCGCGTTGTGTTACTCTTAGTGAGACGGATCTTTTGGTATACTCCGCCCGAGGTTTGGACGCAGGTGGAGTACGGCCAGGTTGGTTCGTCCACGAAACCAACCGGGCCCTCGGAGCGGAAACGCTCATATCTTGAGTTCCGGACGTCCGATTGACGTGCCGTCGACTTTGATGGAATCCTCTAAGTGAGACGGATCTTTTGGCATACTCCGCCCGAGGTTTGGACGCAGGTGGAGTACGGTCGGGTTGGTTTTGCCTTAAAAACCATCCGGGCCCCGGGAACGAAAATGCCAATAACTCTCAGACCGGGCGTCCGATCGACGCGCCGTCTGTTGCGTTGAGTTCCTGTTGACGATACGGAACTTTTGGATACATCAACTCTGGTCTTTGAGACAGTTGATGTATCAGCCTCTCGGCTCGTGGAGCGGATCCTCCGAACGAGCTTGTTGTGTGCGGGAACCCTAGTGCTGGCTGCGACTGTTACTCTGACTACTACTGCTACTGTGACTGTGACGATGACAGTACAGAGATTCTGTGTGGATTCGACGACGACGACTACAACACTCAGTGATCCTACGTGGAACAGTGCTACCGAACCTGTGTGAGCTGAATCTTCTGTTTACCTAGGGCGGTGGAGCGCTTGGGTGTAGCGGCGGACCCGTGGTACTTGACAGTGGTGGTGCGCTTAGATGCAGCAGCAGACCCTTGGCGGTGGAGCGCTTGGTTGTAGCGGCGGACCCGCGATACTCTACGGAGCGTGTGCGCTTGGTTGTAGCGACAGACCCGCGACGGTGGAGACGTGCGTGCGGAGTACGGAGACCGTGTAGATGACTGAGACCTGACGACTGCTTGACCGACTCGACTTGGAGTGAGTCGACTAGCCCAGTGGACGGAGCGCCCAGTAGTTGGCAGCAGACCCATGGCGGATGGAGCGCCTGGTAGTTGGCAGCAAACCCGCGGTACTCGACAGGAGGAGTACCTCAGTAGGCTATTTGGGTGAGCGCCCGGTATTTGGCGAAAGACCCTCAGCGGACGGAGCGCCCGGTAGTTGGCCGCAAACCCGCAGTACTCGATAGGAGGAGTACCTCAGCAGTCATAGGTTAGTGAGCAGTACCTCGGAGTCGTGACAGGACTACTGCACACTTCAGAGACGGGGCTCTTCAGCAGCTACGGTTTCGATAATGAAAATCCTGGTTTGAGCTGAGTCAATGATCTTTGTGATTCCACATGATTGAGATGGGTCGCTTGATAACTTAGGTATATGTATGGGCATATACCTGGGTAATGGTTATCCGTTGATTTCATAAACTTGTTATAATCTGTGTGGATTTACTGTTTACTCTTCTTTGTGGATTGGGTTGTTCTTGGGCTCGGTGTTGGAGCCGAACGGAAATTGATGACTTAGGTATATGAATGGGCATATACCTAAGAAGTGTCAGTTGTTACTTCGTGATTGTTACTATTCTTCGTGGTTTATCCTTTGTGGATTTGAGAGACCTTCAGGGGTCTCGGGGTCCCTACTGAGTAGCTTATACTCACCCCTGCACGGGCTTTGCCCGCACTACGTTGTGTTGGTTGCAGACGACGGACATCGTTGACCTTAGCTGAGGCTTGCAGAGCGGAACGGTACCCGGAGGTGGACCACTGGGCGGGACGTGCACGGAGCGGACGGCCGGACCCGTGGAGCAGAGGAGCTATCTGTACCCACCCTTCAGGTGGGATTTCCAGTGGACAGCTCGGAGTAGCGGCTTTACTTTTCAGTTGCTGTTTTTCCCTTTTCGAGTTGTACTTTACTTTCAGTTTGGGTTTGTATTCTGGCCCATTTACTTTTCTGCACTTGTAGTTACATTCCGCTTGCTGACTCTGTGGTGGTTGTTACTTATAAAGGCAATGCCTTCCCTGTTTACTGGGATTTTTACGCCTTGGTGCTAGTCGCCAGCCCCTGGCCTATGGAAGGCGGGCTTGGGGTAGTCACGGCACGGGCCCCGAGGGCGGGTCGTGACAAATTGGTATCAGAGGAGTTCGGTTCTACTGCGAACTCTGATCTTTTCTATGTGAAGCAATAATGTTTAGCGTATTGAGTGTGGATATCAGTCCAGGCAGTCCAGTGTTGGTGCGGCGGCCGACGTATCCGTACACCAGGACCCTGACTTCTGATTTCCGACTTAATGCATGAAAACATTAATTGCGTGTGTGTTTCAAAGTTTTCTTTGTGATTACTTATATCAGCTCACTGGGTATACTGTTCTGACCGTGGCGCACCTGTTTCCTTTTCAGGATGGCCCCACGACCGCAGCCAGCTAGGGTTCCGAGAGTCGAGCGAGACGACAGCCCACCGAGCGACGAGGCCTCGGTGCAGGGCCCTTTTCCAGTAGTGGCACCGGCGGTAGCTTTACCCGCCGATCCCCCGATGCTTCCAGCAGCAGCCACTGACGATGCACGTCGCCTCAGCGCACTGCATGAGTTTTAGCGCCAGCGTCCGCCCAGGTTTCGCGGGGAGACGGATCCCCAGGCAGCAGAGGACTGGCTGGAGGCAGTAGTTCGAGTGTTTAGGCTAGTGAGGACACCAGCAGACCTCATGGTGATCCTCGCTGTGAGCCTACTACACGCAGCAGCAGGACGATGGTGGAGCTTGATGCTCCAGGTGCACGATGAGGCATCTCTACTTTGGACGGACTTTGAGAGCCTCTTCCGCTCGGAGTTCGTCCCAGCCACCCTTCGTGCGGTGCGTATCCAGGAGCTTCTACATCTGCGGCAGGGCAGCATGACGGTCGCTCAGTATGCGGCGAGGTTCACCGACCTTTCTCGGTACTCGACAGACATGGTACGGGACCCCTTCTTCCGGGCCCGGACCTTCGAGCAGGGTTTGAGACACGAGATCAGGGCATCTCTGATCTCCCTCAGCATACCGACTCAGACAGGAGTACTAGAGCGGGCACTTTTGATCGAGAGTTTCCTTGCTGAGTCTACACCAGCACAGCAACTCACCGCAGGGCGGCACGTGGCAGAGTCATCTGCAGCAGGTAGCCGACGGATGACTCAGGGTTCCAGGCAGACCAGACCTACCGGTGGCCGACTGCACGACTCAGGATCAGTTGTACGGGGAAGCCGGGGCGGAGTCAGAGCCAGGCGTGCCGAGAGTGGGCAGTGTTACTCCTGTGGCGGGATTGGTCACATGGCTCGTGACTGTCCGACCCGCCATGCTGATGATCGGCAGTTAAGTGAAGAACCTCCCAGGCAGAGGCAGAGGTTCGACCGTGGCGGTCCGCAGGGAGGAGGAGGACGAGGCAGAGGAGCTGGACGAGCAGCCGGTGGTGGGCGACGCTTTGAGGCTCTTCCACCACCACCACCAGGAGGTCCACCCCGACCGCAGGGGAGAGCTCAGCTTCAGGCAGCCGAGGCCTTTGATCATGGAGCTCTGGGAGCCGATGGACAGGAACAGAACTAGTGGATAACAACCTTTGTACTTCTGGTTCCTTGTTTCTTTTGTGTAGCGTCTTGTATTATGAGCTGCAATAATAAAAGACGCATACCTTTGTGATATTTTCGTTCCTGTCCTCTTTCGTGATGTTACTAAGAGGTTCCAGTTTTGGCTGTTGACTTGACCCTCACTTGTGAGACATCTACTGGAGGAGACCCAGTTACCACACACTGATGCCGACAGTGTGACTCAACCCTTGGAGGCGAGAGCAACGGTTGAATCTCTTAGTAGTAGCGTCGAGGCCTTACGACATCATCCTTGGTATGGATTAGTATCATCCATGTTAGGATTGACTGTTTTAGGCAAAGAATGTGGTTCATCCAGGGGATGAGACCAGATTTCTCTTATCGGCAAAGAATAAATCTTGCAGCTCTTGTGGAACCAGAGAAGGTCCAGGTCATCCAGGAGCGGATGAGGACAACTCAGAGCCGGCAGAAGTCATACGCTGACAGGAGGCGGAGGCCACTGGAGTTCGAGGATGGCGACCACGTCTTCTTGCGGGTCTCACCTCGACGGGGTATTCGGAGATTTGGCCGAGGCGGCAAGTTATCTCCGCGCTTCATCGGACCTTTCCAGGTCCTCAGCAAGGTTGGTGAGGTTGCTTATCGCCTGGCTCTACCACCTCAGTTGCACCGGGTGCACGACGTCTTCCACGTATCTCAGCTGAGGAGATACGTGCACGACCCGACGCACATCATTGACCATGGGGAGCTTGACGTTGACGATGGGGCGACTTTTACGGAGGTCCCGGTGGAGATAGAGGATCGACAGGAGCAGGTCCTACGTGGGCGATCGATTCCTCTTGTGCGCATCAGATGGCAGCACGGGAATCTCCAGGAGAGCACATGGGAGCGGGAGGCTCAGATGCGTGCTCAGTACCCTCTTTTGTTTCCCTAGTTTTTGATGTATCTTTACGGGGACGTAAAGCCCTGAGGTGGGAGTAATGTAAAGACCCGTAAAATTCAAGGGAAATTTTTTTCTTAATTTTCTTTAGAATTTTACAAGAGCGCGGTTTCAGACGGCACCTGATTCCGAGGCCCGGAGTGCCCAGAATTAATTTCCGAAGTTTGGCTCGGGTACGTTCAGTGAACGAACGAGCGGGAATTCCTAACTTTTGATCCGGTGCTCGGAATTGAAATCTGAGGGCACCGATGAACTCGCAGCGCCGATATTCGCTTAAAGAGACCTTTTCGGGAGTTGCGTTTGTTGCGGGTTGAAAGTTAAGTTTTGGGGTTCTTAGTTTGAGTTAAATAAAATTGTGAAGAACAATTTTATTTTTACTTGTTAAAACCTATCAAAGGAGGTTGGAAGTGGGACCCACACCCACTTAACCTCCCTTGGGAGGATTAAGTGTGGTGGGGCCCACACGAACCCCTAATTCTTTTCAAATTCTCTAACCCCTCTAAACCCCCTCTTAATTACGTAACTCTTCTCTACTTTATTTCTTGCCAACCTATCTCTTCATTTAATTTTGTCAACTCTAGATTTAATTAATGAATTGAATTCAACTTTTGAATTTTGAAAGGTTGGCAAAGTGAAAATAAAATAAGGTGTAGCTTATTTTATTTTGGGTTGATCGTTTGTCTTCTTGAGAGGTGGAGAACTCTTCTTCTTCTTCAAACTCAACGAAGAACGCGAAGAACGTCGTTCTTCAACGAAGAACTTCTCCGCCGAAGAACAGGGTTCATCCGCGACGCCGTATCCGCGACGCGACGTACTTCTTCCGCGTCATCTCTTCCGCGACGGTTTTCCGCGACGAACGCCATCGACAACGACTCTTCCTCCGCGACACCGATATTTCACGACTACGTCAACGTGCGACTATCGAGGTAGAGGTTCTCGAGTTCATTGTTTTCTTTATTATTTGACTTTCCTCAAGACTTGACGAGGAACGCTCTTTTTCCGACGAAGAACGCCGCACCTCCTTTCTTCGTTCACCGTGTCAACGAAGGGGACGCCACCTCTTCTTCGGACAACCTTCGTCGGCGTGCAAGTTTCGCCAACGACGTGTCTCTTCGAACGCATCCCTTCGTCATCGGATTTGACGAACGACGACCGCGACGCCCGACCTCCGCGACGTCGTCTTCCGCGGAACGTAGCCGAATCTTCGAATCTTAAACCCGAGGTAGGGGTTGTTGATTCTTTATTTAATTATTTCATTCTTGCTCGTGGTTCGTATGATTAACGTGAGGATGTTGTTTATTTAAAGTTGTGTTATTTTTTTTAACGTGAGGGGGGCCGGACCGCATGAACACGGCCGCACCCCCCTCCATCGTACATGTTGTTTATCTGCGGGCGGAAGCAAGGTGGCGTGGTGCCGTCGCACCACGCGGATAATTGTACGTTATATTTTTTACGCGGCGCCGTCGCGCCACGCCGAGGTTGAATCTTCAAGAACGCGACGCCGTCGCGCCGCGTTGAAAGGAATCATGGAAACGGTGAAAGGGGCGCGGTGTCGTCGCACCGCGCCGGACGACGAACACCGCGGCCAGTTCCGGGCCGCGGCGGGATGAGGAGACCGCGGCCGGTTCCGGGCCGCGGCGGAAGAGAAAACCGGCGGCCGGGCCGCCGGCGTCGGAAGCCGAAGGGGGGACCGGAAATTACCGGTTCCGTTGGAGAAAACCGGCCGGCCAGCTGGCCGGGCGGAAGCCATTAAACCGGGGAAATTAATTCCCCAGCCAGCCTGTAAAACCCCCCTCTTTAAAAGGGGCCGGTTCCATGAAAGGGGGGGCAACAGCCCCCCGGTTCTTTTATTTAAATCAGCCCCCACGTGGGGGCCGTTTGTTGCAAAGGCGCGGCACAAGGCCGCGCCACCTTGTCAAAACCGCGGGGGTTGAATTCCCCCGCGTGCCGCCACCTCGCGGCGCCAGGCCGCCGCGGCCCGCCGTGCCGCCGGCCCCCGCGCCGCCCAGGGGGGGGGGGGGGGTCGTGCCGGGTCGGCCCGGACCCGGACCCCCCCATTTCGAACCAGAATTGGTTTTTTCCCCATAACATGAGCCTCGGACCTCCGATCGACGAACCGTCAGCGGCAACGCGATCCTTGGATCGCGACGGTCGTTTCGGTATATCGCACTCAAGGTTTTAGGTTACTTTGAGTTCGGCCGGGTTGGTTCGTTCACGAAACCAACCGGACCTTCGGAGCAGAAACGCTCATATCTTGAGCTACGAACGTCCGATTGACGCGCCGTCAGTCGCGTTGTGTTCCTCTTAGTGAGACGGATCTTTTGGTATACTCCGCCCGAGGTTTGGACGCAGGTGGAGTACGTCCGGGTTGGTTCGTCCACGAAACCAACCGGGCCCTCGGAGCGGAAGCGCTCATATCTTGAGTTCCGGACGTCCGATTGACGTGCCGTCGACTTTGATGGAATCCTCTAAGTGAGACGGATCTTTTGGCATACTCCGCCCCAGGTTTGGACGCAGGTGGAGTACGGTCGGGTTGGTTTTGCCTTAAAAACCAACCGGGCCCCGGGAACGAAAATGCCAATAACTCTCAGACCGGGCGTCCGATCGACGCGCCGTCTGTTGCGTTGAGTTCCTGTTTACGATACGGAACTTTTGGATACATCAACTCTGGTCTTTGAGACAGTTGATGTATCAGCCTCTCGGCTCGTGGAGCGGATCCTCCGAACGAGCTTGCTGTGTGCGGGAACCCTAGTGCTGGCTGCGACTGTTACTGTGAATACTACTGCTATTGTGACTGCGACGATGACAGTACAGAGATTCTGTGTGGATTCGACGACAACGACTACAACACTCAGTGATCCTACGTGGAACAGTGCTACCGAACCTGTGTGAGCTGAATCTTCTGTTTACCTAGGGCGGTGGAGCGCTTGGGTGTAGCGGCGGACCCGTGGTACTTGACAGTGGTGGTGCGCTTAGATGCAGCAGCAGACCCTTGGCGGTGGAGCGCTTGGTTGTAGCGGCGGACCCGCGATACTCTACGGAGCGTGTGCGCATGGTTGTAGCGACAGACCCGCGACGGTGGAGACGTGCGTGCGGAGTACGGAGACCGTGTAGATGACTGAGACCTGACGACTGCTTGACCGACTCGACTTGGAGTGAGTCGACTAGCCCAGTGGACGGAGCGCCCAGTAGTTGGCAGCAGACCCACGGCGGATGGAGCGCCTGGTAGTTGGCAGCAAACCCGCGGTACTCGACAGGAGGAGTACCTCAGTAGGCTATTTGGGTGAGCGCCCGGTATTTGGCGACAGACCCTCAGCGGACGGAGCGCCCGGTAGTTGGCCGCAAACCCGCAGTACTCGACAGGAGGAGTACCTCAGCAGTCATAGGTTAGTGAGCAGTACCTCGGAGTCGTGACAGGACTACTGCACACTTCAGAGACGGGGCTCTTCAGCAGCTACGGTTTCGATAATGAAAATCCTGGTTTGAGCTGAGTCAATGATCTTTGTGATTCCACATGATTGAGATGGGTCGCTTGATAACTTAGGTATATGTATGGGCATATACCTTGGTAATGGTTATCCGTTGATTTCATAAACTTGTTATAATCTGTGTGGATTTACTGTTTACTCTTCTTTGTGGATTGGGTTGTTCTTGGGCTCGGTGTTGGAGCCGAACGGAAATTGATGACTTAGGTATATGAATGGGCATATACCTAAGCAGTGTCAGTTGTTACTTTGTGATTGTTACTTTTCTTCGTGGTTTATCCTTTGTGGATTTGAGAGACCTTCAGGGGTCTCGGGGTCCCTACTGAGTAGCTTATACTCACCCCTGCACGGGCTTTGCCCGCACTACGTTGTGTTGGTTGCAGACGACGGACAGCGTTGACCTTAGCTGAGGCTTGCAGAGCGGAACGGTACCCGGAGGTAGACCACTGGGCGGGACGTGCACGGAGCGGACGGCGGGACCCGTGGAGCAGAGGAGCTATCTGTACCCACCCTTCAGGTGGGATTTCCAGTGGACAGCTCGGAGTAGCGGCTTTACTTTTCAGTTGCTGTTTTTCCCTTTTCGAGTTGTACTTTACTTTCAGTTTGGGTTTGTATTCTGGCCCATTTACTTTTCTGCACTTGTAGTTACTTTCCGCTTGCTGACTCTGTGGTGGTTGTTACTTATAAAGGCAATGCCTTCCCTGTTTACTGGGATTTTTACGCCTTGGTGCTAGTCGCCAGCCCCTGGCCTATGGAAGGCGGGCTTGGGGTAGTCACGGCACGGGCCCCGAGGGCGGGTCGTGACAAAAAATCTCAAATTACATTTATTTTGGTGTTTATAACATCAATTATGTCAATATTTCATTAATAAGATAATTACTGCATCATCGTTGTGTCATAAATAAATTAACTTATTTTATGTCTAAAAATTACAAATAAAATACCATCATGTAGTAAATCTTTTTATCTTTCTAATGAATATTTATAATCTAAAATCCAACATATATAACCCTATGTAACAATTGTTTTGCTAAAAGATATATGCTTGTGTCAATTTTGTATTCATTTTAACTTAATTAAAATAAAGTGTCATTATCACTTACAAGTGGATCAATGGGGTCCCAAAATCGACCCAAAGATGCCCATGGTCGACCATGTATCAACCAATGGGGTTAAGACACGTTTTAGGGTAATTTAATATTATTATAATATTATTTTTTAACCCTTATTTACCGGATTTACCCTTAACCATGGTAAACAAAATATTTACCGCAGTAATTATTCAAAATGTATCAAAATAAAAGTTATCATTTACACAATTTGAACATCCTGATTCCAAATATGGAATCCATTTTTCTAAATTCAAAACACAGAAGTGGCAGAAATTAATTTAAAATTAATTCCCGCTGTCAAAACAAAAAGCGTGTGTTTAAGAGATAATAACTATCAAAAGATTGACACTTGTTTATGTTCAGTTTAATTGCAAAATTGTGTCCAATGACCAACATTATATTAAGTGGTAAAAATATATTCTAAATATACTTTAAAACCATTCAATATTATAATTTAACCACATAAGATATTACGATGAAAAAAGTTGTTTTTAATTAAAATATAGCGTGTTTTTACTATTCATTAAAATATGAAAGTTGTCGGAAAAATATCAAAACTTTATCTAATGTAAATTTTTACATCCTGATTCAAAAGAAGAATATTATTTTGTCAAATTGAACATATAAACATGTCAAAAACTATATTTAAAGTGGGTGTGCCAACAAAAGGCGGTAAAACTGCATTTTTTGAAAAATAGTTATTTTACCCGAAAAATTTATTTTATTCTTATAACATGTTCTAGAAATGTGTAAGATGAATAATAATGTTATAAAATTCAAAATTTAGTTAATACTATTCATAATGGCTAGTTCATGACAATATTATAATAATATAACATTGTTTATTAAAACCCGGTATTGCGTACAACACACGCTATCGAGGAAGGTCGCGATTGCGTGTAATGCAAGCCAAGTCAGGGTTGCGTGTTGTGAAAGAATCCTTCGTTGTTTCGTATAACAGAATCCAACCATATTTCATTTATACATTTAATATATATATATATATACTCAATGTTGCGTAGAATAACTATTATCAAAATTGTGTGTAACACGGTCCAAGAATAGTGTTGCGTATACTGCAAGCTAATACGGTGTTGCGTATAGCGCAAGGTAATCTTGGTGTAGAATACAACATAAGACATTAATGAAATTAAAATAAAATTTTTCATAAAATCTCGGGGTGTTACATTCCACCCCCCTTAAAATGAATTTCACCCTCGAAATTCGTCGGGGTTATAAATGGTTTACTATTTGAAAGTTTCTTTGATAGAAACCCACATCGTAAAAAGGAATACCAAAACTTGTCTTTAAAAACAAAAGTATGAAACGTAACGGTTACCCAAATAAACTAATCATTGGGTTTCCACATAGGTGAAAATATGGATATGGAAGAGAAATCTAACCATCATGTTCTGATGGAGAGTGGTAGAGAACATGGCTATGGAAAAGCCAACAATCACAAATCCATAAATTTGTGACGATCTAAGGTACCATCTGATTAATCAGATATAAGGGCACTAGGACAACATTTTTGGTTTTCAAGATCATTTCCCTAAAGTTGATGAATTAAAAGAAATACTTACATGATTTTGTTACAATCTCACTGTTGTTCGTGAATTGAACAATTTCCACTTCATAACATAAAGAAATGAAGTTGAATTTGTTATTCGTGAAGCATTAGCAGATCATGTGATAGAAGGATGGGTCATTCCATCTATTTCAAACAAAGGGTTAGCAAAAGTTATAAGTCCATCTTATAGTGAGATTAATCGTATATGGTTCCAAAAATGAACTTATACTTCATATATCATACCGCTTAATAAAATAAAACTAGTTTCTACTAAACGGGGACTTCCTGTAGGCCAGTGGTAGGCGATAAAGGCCAGTCGCACTTCGGTTGTGGGTTCGATTCCCACAGCCTTGCCCGACGCGATGGGTTGTCGCCCGTCCTGCAGGTTGTCCTTTTTCTAAAACTACATTACTATAACATCCCATCAATAATATCGAAAAAACTTTTATCCTTAAACAATACTAACTTATGTCCAACATAATCCATTCCAATCTTTAGGTTTATCCATAATACTGCAGTCCATTCTCATAACATAGTGAAAACGATTACCAGAGATTTAATACCATCGTTGATCCCCATATATCATAAGATATGTTTTGTTGGTCACATTCCAAACATTCAAAGTCCTTAATCATGTATTCTCTTGAATACCCATTGAACCTTAGTGAAAACTTGAATGCAGTTAAAAGTTAACACTTTCCACATACCAAAATCCTCAAAATTCTATATACTCAAACCATGATATCACTTAGTCCTTATATCAATCATGAGCTCATTAATACTGTCAAATATTTTATTTTCTCATTTTCCCTTCATTATGCGCATATCATCTTTTTTTCCAAAAATACCTCAATCACTTCGAATACCACATTAGACCCATACATAAATATTCCAATACACCATAAAAGTACCTCAACAACATTATTCTTGAATTCCAATACATAAACACTTCAGTCCATCCACTTCAATGACTGTCCTGGAATAAGTCCTTCCTTGATTTAGAAGTATATTTTTAGGTCAGGGCATTGAGTTGGGTAATGCCCATGTTCTCCACAAATAAGACATTGAACTCCATAACAATCTGTCACTCTATGACCCTTTTCTCCACACAGATAACATCGGTCCCTCCATTTGAGGTATTCCTCAAGGTTCTTCTTCCCTTCTTTAGAAATCTCAATCTTCCTTTCTTTATGCTCCTCAACATGCGAACATGCATAATAGTATATCTTCCTCTTCTTTGATGAATTAGTCATACCACTAAATTTCACCTTGTTAATCATATATCACAATGACTGATTCAGCATAATTAAAATATCTTTATCTCTAGGCATTACACAATTTTGTTTCTCATAGTCACCAATTTGTCCATTGGATTCAATGTTAACCGAATTCCTTCTGGTTCCCTCCATTAACTAAAACACAAAAAGAATTTTGTGAGAGGCGAAATCATGCTAGGGAAGACAACATAGTAAAGGGGGAGCACCATCAATATCTAACATCTTAGGTTAAATTCTAAGATCGTTACCGTAGTTCTAGGACTATATCCTATACGTATACTTATCCTTAAGGACATCCCTAGACATACCTTATAAATATCTCTAGGGATCTCACTAAAGTTCTCGCATCCTAGTTTCCAAAGGTTGACTAAACATTTCCTCTGATACCAACTGTAGAGACCCGAAGCCTGACGTACATGGACATTACATTACATTTGCAGAATACTTAGTACATAACAAAAACACACACTAAAGGATCGTAATAGTTTAGTGTCTTTGGAAACTCGGAACGTAATCTTCTAATCGTGGTGAAAGTTCTTCAATATCTCCCATAAAGGTCATCCCTTTTTTTTACCTAAAACCTTTCTTTATATCCTGGGGAAAAGAAAACATAAAAGGGTGAGCTCAAATGCTCAGTAAGGGTAAACAAAAGAAATATCAATCACATCATATAAGAACATAGCTTTTGGAAATCTTAACCTGCAAAAAAGCTCATAATTTCATAACATGGGATAAATCATAGAAGTGAAATGTAATCCCAATAATCATAACATAAAACATGAAACTTTGTGGAATACACACATAATCATAGATAATCATTTCTTGTTAGTCAAGACTCAATGACAAGACTATCTTAGTGGACAAAGTCCCTTTCTGAATCGAGTAACCCTCGTTTCAGTCCTGTTTCACTGAACCGGTATAACCTACCATTTCAGCCATGTCTATCTCATGAGATATAAAATCATTACCCAATGCATTGGAGGGAGATATAGGTCCCACCCATCTTATAATGAATCCTTTCTTATGTGTGCCACATAATCATAAAACATACATCATCGCATAACTCATGTAACAAAAATGGGATTCTTGAAACATCATGACATCATAAATCAATTCATATAAGATAAAGGAATTCATAAAAATAATTCCATCACAACATGATCAAATAAATTTAATAATAGGGATAAAAACAGAACCCTTTATTATCTTAGATGGAAAATAATTTTGATAAAACACTTGAACTCCATTCTTGAGGAAAATATCCTTTCTTCTTCAAAAACATTTTTCCTTTCATAACATGTCATACGACTTTAAAATAAAATTAGTTGATTAAAAATAAACTTGAAAACTTTTAAAGGAAGCTTCTTGGATTTAATGTTTTAAAAATCCATTCATGCCGTATAAGTTAAAAAAAACATTCTTCGTACTTTTGTCGGAAAAGTCAAAAAGTACCTCGTACGAAAAACGACAAAAGATTCCTTTCATACATATTACTAAAAACTCACCGAAGGGTAAAAATGGGTTTAAACAATTGTAGGTGGATGGAAATAATATTACATATTGATGAAACATGGATGTGGATGATAAAATACACCCCAATAAATACTTACGAATAAACAATCTCGGATAAAAATGAGATTGTGATATTTCCCTTACCTTAGGTCCGACTTGCTTTGTAAGTGTCCGAACCTCCTGTATAATGATTTAAATCATGTTATTGACTTATTACAGAATCATATTCATTGTTATGATATCATATATGGTTCACTTATGACATTATATTACCCGTTCTTTTGTAAATTCCATGTTAAAGAAGCGTTTTGGGTAAAATCGTTTCATTTATCGTAGGTGTTTTGACTTGTTGTTATTGACATCATTATTACTTATATCATGATTTACTTACTTCCAGAATATAAAATATGATTTATATATCATATATATTTAGTATATATATATATAATAGGTAGATAAATAAAATGAAAAACACCGTTCATGGAGACGGTAGTCCGTACGTACGCATGAACGCTGTTTTCCTTTCCTTATTGTCTTGAAATGGAAGTAAGTAGATGACATACATATGTATATATATACATAAATCCAGTAGCTTTATAATGTCATATATTTCATTATTATTTCTTATATATACTTTATAATCGTTCTTAAATGGTTAACATGGAGAATGAATCTCATCGCGTCGTGGAGACGGTAGTCCGTACGTACACACGAGCGATGATATCATTTCCATAAATATTGAACTGAATTGAAGTGGATTATACAATATATCAGAATCAATATGATGTTGTAATAACTATGTATAGTTATTCTTTACACCATTATACCCATCCATGTAAGGTGGTGGTGGAAAATAGATTACACCACGGCGTGGAGACGGTATTCCGTACGTACGCACGCGCGGTGATTTCTTTTTCCGTAGGATGGATAGATGGTGAAATAGGGTTGTTTCATACTTATAATAACATATCCGTATATGAGTGATACTGATGCTATTACTTCATAATGAAACAACCTAAGAAGAAGAAGTGGAAGAAGAAATAAAGATGAAAGAATTGGTAACGGTAATTACCTCTTCTTTGAAGCGCCTCTTTGAGACCTCCTCTTAGGGCACTAGAATTGGTCTTTGAGGAAGACCAGAACCTCTAGGATGTTGCTAGGGAAGTGGAGAAGAGATTTTGGCAGGGGTTGTCCGAGCTTGAGTGCTCAAATTGGTGTGAGGAGGAGGGGGAGGAGGTGTCCTTTTATAAGGGAGGAGAGGGGCACCTTAGGAATATCTCAAAATATTATTTTATATTAAAGTCAAAATCGGTTTATAATGGTTCCAAAGGGTCTTATTTCGAGGATAAAGTGGGGATGGGTCGAAAGCCTATCAACCAATAGAATTTAGACATGTTTAGGATATTATTTTAACCTTATCAATTAGATTTAACTCTAAGTTAAATAATATAACTTTTACCATGTCTTTTTGTTTTCTTTCACTATATGGTTAATACACTTACTATAACATGCCAAACGAACGCCAAATTGTTTATTATTAATATATATATCCTTATCTAAGCCATTTGGCCGAACCTTAGATTTTTAGGAATAAAATAAAAATTAATAATATAATATTTTATTTAAAAACTATTTTGTGTCAATTTTGACACTATTTGATATATGATTTTTGTGAAAGTCATAAAAGAATTAAATGTTCGAACCAACTTAATTAAATCAACATTAATATATCATAGTAACCTATAAAATTAGTGTAATTCATAAAAAATCTCAAATTACATTTATTTTGGTGTTTATAACATCAATTATGTCAATATTTCATTAATAAGATAATTACTGCATCATCGTTGTGTCATAAATAAATTAACTTATTTTATGTCTAAAAATTAAAAATAAAATACCATCATGTAGTAAATCTTTTTATCTTTCTAATTAATATTTATAATATAAAATCCAACATATATAACCCTATGTAACAATTGTTTTGCTAAAAGATATATGATTGTGTCAATTTTGTATTCATTTTAACTTAATTAAAATAAAGTGTCATTATCACTTACAAGTGGATCAATGGGGTCCCAAAATCGATCCAAAGATGCCCATGGTCGACCATGTATCAACCAATGGGGTTAAGACACGTTTTAGGTTAATTTAATATTATTATAATATTATTTTTTAACCCTTATTTACCGGATTTACCCTTAACCATGGTAAATAAAATATTTACCGCAGTAATTATTCAAAATGTCTAAAAATAAAAGTTATCTATTTACACAATTTGAACATCCTGATTCCAAATATGGAATCCATTTTTCTAAATTCAAATCACAGAAGTGGCAGAAATTAATTTAAAATTAATTCCCACTGTAAAAACAAAAAGCGTGTTTTTAAGAGATAATAACTATCAAAAGATTGACACTTGTTTATGTTCGGTTTAATTGCAAAATTGTATCCAATGACCAACATTATATTAAGTGGTAAAAATATATTCAAAATATACTTTAAAACCATTCAATATTATAATTTAACCACATAAGATATTACGATGAAAAAAGTTGTTTTTAATTAAAATATAGCGTGTTTTTACTATTCATTAAAATATGAAAGTTGTCGGAAAAATATCAAAACTTTATCTAATGTAAATTTTTACATCCTGATTCAAAAGAAGAATATTATTTTGTAAAATTGAACATATAAACATGTCAAAAACTATATTTAAAGTGGGTGCGCCAACAAAAGGCGGTAAAACTGCATTTTTTGAAAAATACTTATTTTACCCGAAAAATTTATTTTGTTCTTATAACATGTTCTAGAAATGTGTAAGATGAATAATAATGTTATAAAATTCAAAATTTAGTTAATACTATTCATAACGGCTAGTTCATGACAATATTATAATAATATAACATTGTTTATTAAAACCCGGTATTGCGTACAACACACGCTATCGAGGAAGGTCGCGATTGCGTGTAATGCAAGCCAAGTCAGGGTTGCGTGTTGTGAAAGAATCCTTCGTTGTTTTGTATAACTGAATCCAACCATATTTCATTTATACATTTAATATATATATATATATACTCAATGTTGCGTAGAATAACTATTATCAAAATTGTGTGTAACACGGTCCAAGAATAGTGTTGCGTATACTGCAAGCTAATACGGTGTTGCGTATAGCGCAAGGTAATCTTGGTGTAGAATACAACATAAGACATTAATGAAATTAAAATAAAATTTTTCATAAAATCTCGGGGTGTTACATATGTTACATAGTTGTATTATCTATAAGATGATTGAGATGCATATGATGAGGGGTTGTTCTTATGTTGTGTTTCTTCATTTCATGTGTTCAATTCTTGTTGATCTTGATTACATGCATAGCATAGCCTCTTACTAAAGTTGAATAAATGGATTAACAGGTTTACAGAAAAAGGATTAAAAATTGTATTACACATCCTCCCTTATTATGTAATCGAAAACCTCATTTAAAATTCCAATTCCTACTTCTTATGAAGGGAATATAGTATCCAATTGAAAAAGGTAAATGGAATGTGATTTGTTATAAGAAGAAAATGTGTGAAAACCTAGATTTATACATTTTATTTCAAACATGAAATTAATGGGACATTTAATTAA
Organism: Viscum album; assembly: GCA_963277665.1. Classification (NCBI taxonomy): domain Eukaryota; kingdom Viridiplantae; phylum Streptophyta; class Magnoliopsida; order Santalales; family Viscaceae; genus Viscum; species Viscum album. The sequence continues at coordinate 1,196,650,610 of OY728121.1, read as the reverse complement.
ATTAATCGAATATGAGAATAGATTGTTTGGGAACACCTACTATGTTTTTTACTCTGGAATAGAGTTTTATAATTTTTTAGCTTCAGGTGTTGTGCCTTGCATGGATTTGGTCTAAATACTGTGATGTTGGTTTGAGGCCGGTTA